>CM065593.1:164024861-164765869 GCA_033119425.1 Bufotes viridis
AAAAAGCATCATGTTCTATATTCTGCGTTTTTCACGCAGCCCTGGCCCCATCGAAGTGAATGGGGCTTCAGTGAAAAACGCGTTACATCCGCAAGCAAGTATAGATGCAACGCGTTTGTCACTGATGGTTGCTAAGAGATGATGTTTGTGAACCTTCAGTTTTTTATCAGACGCGTGAAAAACGTATCACAACACATTGCACCCGTGCAGAAAAAACTGAACAACGGAACGCAATCACAGACAAAACTGACCAAACTTGCTTGCAAAATGGTGCGAGTTTCACAGAGCACACCCTGAACTCATCCGGATCTAATCCGTCACGCTCGTGTGAAAGAGGCCTAACATTTTGTCTGCGATTGCGTTCAGTTTTTTCCATGGGAGTGCAATGCGTTTTAATGCGTTTTTCACGCATGTGATAAAAACTGAAGGTTTACAAACATCATCTCTTAGCAACCATAAGTGAAAAACGCATTGCATCCGCAATTGCTTGCAGATGCAATGCATTTTTCACTGAAGCCCCATTCACTTCTATGGGGCCAGGGCTGCGTGAAAAACGCTGAATATAGAACATGCTGCGTTTTATTGGCCTGATTGGCCTGGCATTTCTGTCTGCCGATAGGCTGAATCCCCCTGCAGGGAGGAAACCAACCTCAAAGTAGGAGTGTAGATAGGTGAGTACGCAATACCCTCTCCTTCTTGATTGACAGGGCTAGGTTTGTGCATAGTCATCTCACCTGGGTCTGCCATTCAAAAAGGAGATGGAGTTGCTGGCAAAGGAAGGTGGAGGAGCAAAGGTGCACAAAGTGGCTTTGGCCTGCCCTATGTACACTTAGCAGCTCATTTGTATATGAATTAAAAGTACTTTTTCTCCAGCAATGGATCTCTAAATTAAATTTATCATTATGTTCAGCCCAACATGTCTAGTAACATAGTAACATAGTATATAAGACCGAAAAAAGACATTTGTCCATCCAGTTCGGCCTGTTTTCTATAAGTTGATCCAGAGGAAGGCAAAAAAAACCTGTGAGGCAGAAGCCAATTTTCACCACTTAAGGGGAAAAAATTCCTTCCCAACTCCAATCAATCAGAATAACTCCCTGGATCAACAATCCCTCTCTAGTAGCTATAGCCTGTAATATTATTAATTAGTGTAATAGTAAATTTCTTGCTGTAAGATTCCCTTAAAAGAAATCTCCAACTCCAAGTATATAGTCAATGAATAATACGCTCACTCCTTCCATGTGAATGGATCCCAACAGCTGCCCAGAACACGCCAGGGAATTTGAAGCAACTTGTAAAAAATCCAGCACTCAGTATGGTAAATAAAATCTTCAATGCTTTAGGAGTAGATAAACGTGGCTTCTGTCCTCAATAAAATCATTTACAAGTGTTTTGATCAAAAGAAGATCTTATGTGTTTAATCATAGTTAGTGTTGAGCGAACAGTTCGAGCATAGTTCGGGTCCGTACCGAATTTTGGGGTGTTCGTGACACGGACCCGAACCCGAACTTTTTCGTAAAAGTTCGGGTTCGGGTTCGTCGTTCGGCATGTATTTTGGCGCATTTTGAAAGGCTGCAAAGCAGCCAATCAACATGCATCATACTACTTGCCCTAAGATGCCATCGCAGCCATGCCTACTATTGGCAAGGCTGTGAATGGCCAAGTGCAGCATGTGACTCAGCCTCTTTATAAGCTTGTGCGCACGTCGGGACGTGCTCACTCCCGATGTGAATAGAACAGGGATAGACGCAGCTGATGCTAGGGCGAGAATAGGCAGGGATAATTGAATAACTGGAAGCAAATTTCTCTCCTCCACCTGTGATTCATCTGAACAACTGCAGCTGAGCTGCTTTTTGATAGGGATTGGCTATTTTTAGAGTGGCCAGAGTGATTTTTCCATCCACATGTACCTGGGCTGACCGCCGGCCGCCATTTTGCGACTTGTAGTGCTGCAGCAGAAGCTGCCACAGTGTGCATTCAAAGCTCCAAACAAGTCAGACATCTACACCTGGGATTCAGACCAATAGCGATTTAGCAGCACAGTCCAAGGCTATTTTTTTAAAGGTTGTGCAGACCATTTTGTGGCACATGTTACTGGGCTGATAGGCGGCGGCCATCTTGGGACTAGTGCTGCAGCACAATCTCTCCCAACGTCCATTAATCACTTGTAATAGTGGTCTGTGCCATAGAAATCCTACATCAGGGACTTGGGTGTGCTTGTGTCACCCCTACTAATACCAGTCCACCTGTAATCCATACAGTGAAAAGCCATAAAGTATTCCAGTGAGGAATTTTTTTATTTAAAAAAGGCCAAGTTAGTTTATCTGGCGTTCAATATACTAGATACAGTTAGGCCTGCGTTTCATACATCTGGAATTAGCAAACTAATGTGCTGGGGTTGGGAAAACATATATGTACCCATACTAGAATCTGTCAAAGAAAGCGGTACTCACATATAACAGTCATTCCATCTGTAATCCATACAGTCAAAAGACTGAAAGTATTCCAGTGAGGGAATTTTTTATTTAAAAAAGGCCAAGTTAGTTTATCTGGCGTTCAATATACTAGATACAGTTAGGCCTGCGTTTCATACATCTGGAATTAGCAAACTAATGTGCTGGGGTTGGGAAAACATATATGTACCCATACTAGAATCTGTCAAAGAAAGCGGTACTCACATATAACAGTCATTCCATCTGTAATCCATACAGTCAAAAGACTGAAAGTATTCCAGTGAGGGAATTTTTTATTTAAAAAGGCCAAGTTAGTTTATCTGGCGTTCAATATACTAGATACAGTTAGGCCTGCGTTTCATACATCTGGAATTAGCAAACTAATGTGCTGGGGTTGGGAAAACATATATGTACCCATACTAGAATCTGTCAAAGAAAGCGGTACTCACATATAACAGTCATTCCATCTGTAATCCATACAGTCAAAAGACTGAAAGTATTCCAGTGAGGGAATTTTTTATTTAAAAAAGGCCAAGTTAGTTTATCTGGCGTTCAATATACTAGATACAGTTAGGCCTGCGTTTCATACATCTGGAATTAGCAAACTAATGTGCTGGGGTTGGGAAAACATATATGTACCCATACTAGAATCTGTCAAAGAAAGCGGTACTCACATATAACAGTCATTCCATCTGTAATCCATACAGTCAAAAGACTGAAAGTATTCCAGTGAGGGAATTTTTTTATTTAAAAAGGCCAAGTTAGTTTATCTGGCGTTCAATATACTAGATACAGTTAGGCCTGCGTTTCATACATCTGGAATTAGCAAACTAATGTGCTGGGGTTGGGAAAACATATATGTACCCATACTAGAATCTGTCAAAGAAAGCGGTACTCACATATAACAGTCATTCCATCTGTAATCCATACAGTCAAAAGACTGAAAGTATTCCAGTGAGGAATTTTTTTATTTAAAAAAGGCCAAGTTAGTTTATCTGGCGTTCAATATACTAGATACAGTTAGGCCTGCGTTTCATACATCTGGAATTAGCAAACTAATGTGCTGGGGTTGGGAAAACATATATGTACCCATACTAGAATCTGTCAAAGAAAGCGGTACTCACATATAACAGTCATTCCATCTGTAATCCATACAGTCAAAAGACTGAAAGTATTCCAGTGAGGGAATTTTTTTATTTAAAAAAGGCCAAGTTAGTTTATCTGGCGTTCAATATACTAGATACAGTTAGGCCTGCGTTTCATACATCTGGAATTAGCAAACTAATGTGCTGGGGTTGGGAAAACATATATGTACCCATACTAGAATCTGTCAAGAAAGCGGTACTCACATATAACAGTCATTCCATCTGTAATCCATACAGTCAAAAGACTGAAAGTATTCCAGTGAGGGAATTTTTTTATTTAAAAAGGCCAAGTTAGTTTATCTGGCGTTCAATATACTAGATACAGTTAGGCCTGCGTTTCATACATCTGGAATTAGCAAACTAATGTGCTGGGGTTGGGAAAACATATATGTACCCATACTAGAATCTGTCAAAGAAAGCGGTACTCACATATAACAGTCATTCCATCTGTAATCCATACAGTCAAAAGACTGAAAGTATTCCAGTGAGGGAATTTTTTTATTTAAAAAGGCCAAGTTAGTTTATCTGGCGTTCAATATACTAGATACAGTTAGGCCTGCGTTTCATACATCTGGAATTAGCAAACTAATGTGCTGGGGTTGGGAAAACATATATGTACCCATACTAGAATCTGTCAAAGAAAGCGGTACTCACATATAACAGTCATTCCATCTGTAATCCATACAGTCAAAAGACTGAAAGTATTCCAGTGAGGGAATTTTTTTATTTAAAAAGGCCAAGTTAGTTTATCTGGCGTTCAATATACTAGATACAGTTAGGCCTGCGTTTCATACATCTGGAATTAGCAAACTAATGTGCTGGGGTTGGGAAAACATATATGTACCCATACTAGAATCTGTCAAGAAAGCGGTACTCACATATAACAGTCATTCCATCTGTAATCCATACAGTCAAAAGACTGAAAGTATTCCAGTGAGGGAATTTTTTTATTTAAAAAAGGCCAAGTTAGTTTATCTGGCGTTCAATATACTAGATACAGTTAGGCCTGCGTTTCATACATCTGGAATTAGCAAACTAATGTGCTGGGGTTGGGAAAACATATATGTACCCATACTAGAATCTGTCAAAGAAAGCGGTACTCACATATAACAGTCATTCCATCTGTAATCCATACAGTCAAAAGACTGAAAGTATTCCAGTGAGGGAATTTTTTTATTTAAAAAAGGCCAAGTTAGTTTATCTGGCGTTCAATATACTAGATACAGTTAGGCCTGCGTTTCATACATCTGGAATTAGCAAACTAATGTGCTGGGGTTGGGAAAACATATATGTACCCATACTAGAATCTGTCAAAGAAAGCGGTACTCACATATAACAGTCATTCCATCTGTAATCCATACAGTCAAAAAGACTGAAAGTATTCCAGTGAGGGAATTTTTTATTTAAAAAAGGCCAAGTTAGTTTATCTGGCGTTCAATATACTAGATACAGTTAGGCCTGCGTTTCATACATCTGGAATTAGCAAACTAATGTGCTGGGGTTGGGAAAACATATATGTACCCATACTAGAATCTGTCAAAGAAAGCGGTACTCACATATAACAGTCATTCCATCTGTAATCCATACAGTCAAAAGACTGAAAGTATTCCAGTGAGGGAATTTTTTTATTTAAAAAGGCCAAGTTAGTTTATCTGGCGTTCAATATACTAGATACAGTTAGGCCTGCGTTTCATACATCTGGAATTAGCAAACTAATGTGCTGGGGTTGGGAAAACATATATGTACCCATACTAGAATCTGTCAAAGAAAGCGGTACTCACATATAACAGTCATTCCATCTGTAATCCATACAGTCAAAAGACTGAAAGTATTCCAGTGAGGGAATTTTTTTATTTAAAAAAGGCCAAGTTAGTTTATCTGGCGTTCAATATACTAGATACAGTTAGGCCTGCGTTTCATACATCTGGAATTAGCAAACTAATGTGCTGGGGTTGGGAAAACATATATGTACCCATACTAGAATCTGTCAAAGAAAGCGGTACTCACATATAACAGTCATTCCATCTGTAATCCATACAGTCAAAAGACTGAAAGTATTCCAGTGAGGGAATTTTTTTATTTAAAAAGGCCAAGTTAGTTTATCTGGCGTTCAATATACTAGATACAGTTAGGCCTGCGTTTCATACATCTGGAATTAGCAAACTAATGTGCTGGGGTTGGGAAAACATATATGTACCCATACTAGAATCTGTCAAAGAAAGCGGTACTCACATATAACAGTCATTCCATCTGTAATCCATACAGTCAAAAAGACTGAAAGTATTCCAGTGAGGGGATTTTGCTTATAAAAAATAATATATTTCATTGTGGTGCGAGTTGAATCGCAACAATGAAGAAAAAATACTATTAAGGGACGAGGGCGCGGTCGTGGTGGTGTCCGTGGAGCCTCTGTTGCTGGTAGAGGACGTGGCCGTTCGGCTAGGCGCACACAGTAGGGAGCGAACTCCCTCAACTAGCCGGCAGAATGTACCGCAATATCTCGTGGGGCCCAATGCCGCTCTTAGGATGGTAAGGCCTGAGCAGGTACAGGCATTAGTCGATTGGGTGGCCGACAGTGCTTCCAGCACGTTCACCACATGGTCTTCCACCCAGTCTTCTGCGGAAGCGCACAGGTGGCACCTGAAAACCAAGCCCATCAGTCTGTCACATCACCCCCAAGCATATCAGGGAAACGGTCTGAGCCACAAGTTATGCAGCAGTCTCTTCTTCTGTTTGAAGACTCTGCTTCCAGGGTTTCCCAGGGGCGTCCACCTAGCCCTTCCCCAGTGGAGGAAGACATACCATGCACTGGCGCACAACCACTTATGTCTCCAGATGAAGAGGACATGGGAATACCACCACAGCAGAGTCACCGACTCTCTGATGATGACGAAACACAGGTGCCCACTGCCGCGTCTTTTGCAGTGTGCAGACTGAACAGGAGGAGGTCAGGGAGGGAGACTGGGTGGAAGACGATGCAGAGGACGATGAGGTCTTAGACCCCACATGGACTGAAGGTCGTGGCGATGACTTTCACAGTTCAGAGGAAGAGGTAGTGGTGAGACCGAGACAACAGCGAAGCCAAAGAGGGAGCAGGGGGCCAAAGCAGGCGAGCCGCCGCCCCAGAGTTCGCCTGCTACTGGACATCGCCAACAGGGACCCAGCCCCACAAAGGCAGCTTCAAAGAGTTCCCTGGCATGGCACTTCTTTAAACAATGTCCTACCGACAAGACCCGAGTGACTTGCACGCTCTGCCATCAGAGCCTGAGGCGAGGCATTGCGTTCTGAACCTCAGCACAACCTGCATGACCAGGCATCTACATGCAAAGCATGAACTGCAGTGGGGTACACACCTTAAAAACCAGGCACTCGCTGAGGCTCCCCCTGCTCCCTCTACCGCTGCTGCCTCGGCTTCCGCCTCGAGAGGAATGTTGCCACCTGCCGAGCAGCAAACAGAGGATGTGCCACCGACACCACCACCACCGCCACCGTCAACTAGCGTCTCCACTATATCACACAGCAGCGTTCAGCTCTCAATATCTCAAACCTTAGAGAGGAAGCGCAAATTCCCCCGAGTCACCCTCGAGGCCCTTGGCCTGAACGCCAGCATTTCTAAACTGCTGGCCTTTGAAATGCTGTCATTCCGGCTGGTGGACACAGACAGCTTCAAACAGCTGATGGCCATGGCTGTCCCGCAGTATGTGGTTCCCAGCCGCCACTACTTCTCCAAGACAGCCGTGCCTTCCCTGCACATGCAAGTGTCCGATAAAATCAAGTGTGCACTGCGCAACGCCATTTGTGGCAAGGTCCACCTAACCACAGATACGTGGACCAGTAAGCACGGCCAGGGACGCTATATCTCACTAACTGCACACTGGATGAATGTAGTGGCGGCTGGGCCCCGGCGGACAGTTCCTTGGCGCACGTCCTTCCGCCCCCTAGGATCGCAGGGCATCATTCTCTGCCTCCTGTAGCCTCCTCCTCCTACTCGGCTTCCTCCTCCACTGCTTCCACCAGCTCATCCGGTCAGCCACACACCTTCACCACCAACTTCAGCACAGCCCGGGGTAAGCGTCAGCAGGCCATTCTGAAACTCATATGTTTGGGGACAGGCCCCACAGCGCAAAGGAGTTGTGGCGGGGTATTGAACAACAGACCGACGAGTGGTTTCTGCCGGTGGGCCTCAAGCCAGGCCTGGTGGTATGCGATAATGGGCGAAATCTCGTGGCAGCTCTGGGACTAGCCGGTTTGGCGCACATCCCTTGCCTGGCGCATGTGCTGAACTTGGTGGTGCAGAGGTTCATTCACCACTACCCCAACATGTCAGAGCTGCTGCATAAAGTGCGGGCCGTCTGTGCGCGCTTCCGCCCGTTCACATCCTGCCGCTGCTCGCCTGTCTGCGCTACAGCGGAACTCGGCCTTCCCGCTCACCGCCTCATATGCGGCGTGCCCACCCGGTGGAACTCCACCTTGCACATGCTGGAGAGACTGTGCGAGCAGCAGCAGGCCATAGTGGAGTTTCAGCTGCAGCACGCTTCGCGTCAGTCGTACTGCCGAACAGCACCACTTCACCACCAATGATTGGGCCTCCATGCGAGACCTGTGTGCCCTGCTGCGCTGTTTCGAGTACTCCACCAACATGGCCAGTGGCGATGACACTGTTATCAGCGTTACAATACCACTTCTATGTCTCCTTGAGAAAACACTTAGGGCAATGATGTTAGAGGAGGTGGCCCAGGTGGAGGAGGAGGAGGAGGATGAGGGCTCGTTTCTAACACTTTCGGGCCAGTCTGTTCGAAGTGGCTCAGAGGGAGGTTTGTTTAAGCAGCAGAGGACAGGTTCACAGAGTCGCCAGCCAAGGCACTGTACTGGAGGACGAGGAGGATGAGGAGGAGGAGGTGGAGGGGACGAGGATGGCGCAAGTTCACAGCGGGGTGGCAGCCCAGGCCCATCACTGGTGCGTGGCTGGGGGATACGGTGGACGATGACGATCGCCTCCCACAGAGGACAGCTTGTCCTTACCCATGGGTAGCCTGGCCCACATGAGCGAATATATGCTCCAATGCCTGCGTAGCGACAGCAGAGTTGCCCACGTTTTAACGTGTGCAGACTACTGGGTGGCCACCCTGCTGGATCCCCGGTATAAAGACAATGTGCCCACTTTAATTCCTGAACTGGAGCGCGACCGTAAGATGCGCGAGTACAAGCGCTGCGCTGATAGGCGCTCTTGAGAGCATTCCCACATGTCACAGGGGAACAGGTGGAAGGTGAAGGCAGAGGAGTGGCAAGAGGTCGCCAACGCAGCTGTGTCACGGCCAGCTCATCTGAGGGCAGGGTTAGCATGGCAGAAATGTGGAAAAGTTTTGTCTCACGCCACAGCTATCTGCACCGACACCTGATACGGACGTGTTAGCAGGAGGCAGCATTTCACTAACATGGTTGAACAGTATGTCTGCACACCCCTCCACATCCTGACGGATGGTTCGGCCCCATTCAACTACTGGGTTTCGAAATTGTCCACGTGGCCAGAGTTAGCATGTTATGCCTTGGAGGTGCTTTCCTGCCCGGCGGCCAGCGTTTTATCTGAGCGCGTATTCAGCACGGCAGGGGCGTCATTACTGACAAGCGCAGCCGCCTGTCCACAGCCAACGTGGACAAGCTGACCTTCATAAAGATGAACCAGGCATGGATCCCACAGGACCTGTCCCTCCCTTGTGCAGAGTAGTCCTTATTAACTGCCTAAAACATGTCTTGTTGTGCTACGGGCCACTTCTTTATTTGATACAAATTTTATGAAACCCACAGTTGAATGAAACTCTTCTCTGTCTGGGCGCCGGGGCCTAACCAGATGAAAGTGGCCGGTTAAACTAACGGGTGACATGAAGCCATAACCTCTGCCATGCTACCTCTGTCTTCTGTCTGGGTGCTGAGGCCTAAGTCAAATAAAGCGGTCTTCTGCTGTGCTGGGGATATGAAGCTAATCTCTGACCTCTCTCCTCTGTCTGGGTCCAAAGGCCTAAATCACTGAAAGAGGCCTTCTCCTGTGGTGTGTGATATGATGCCAGAATATGTGCTGTGGGGCCTCTCTCCTCTTCCTGGGTGCAGGGGTCAAATAAACTAAATTGTGGCCTACTCCTGTGGTGGTTGATATGATGCCTGATTCTCTGATGTGGAACCTCTCTCCTCTGTTTGGGTGAAGGGGTCAAAGTAACTAAATGGTGGCTTCTCCTGTGGTGGCTGATATGATGCCAGAATATGTGCTGTGGGGCCTCTCTCCTCTTCCTGGGTGCAGGGGTCAAAGTAACTCAATGGTGGCTTCTCCTGTGGTGGCTGATATGATGCCAGAATATGTGCTGTGGTGCCTCTCTCCTCTTCCTGGGTGAGGGGGTCAAAGTAACTCAATGGTGGCTTCTCCTGTGGTGGCTGATATGATGCCAGAATATGTGCTGTGGTGCCTCTCTCCTCTTCCTGGGTGCAGGGGTCAAAGTAACTCAATGGTGGCTTCTCCTGTGGTGGCTGATATGATGCCAGAATATGTGCTGTGGTGCCTCTCTCCTCTTCCTGGGTGCGGGGTCAAAGTAACTCAATGGTGGCTTCTCCTGTGGTGGCTGATATGATGCCAGAATATGTGCTGTGGTGCCTCTCTCCTCTTCCTGGGTGCGGGGGTCAAAGTAACTCAATGGTGGCTTCTCCTGTGGTGGCTGATATGATGCCAGAATATGTGCTGTGGTGCCTCTCTCCTCTTCCTGGGTGCGGGGTCAAAGTAACTCAATGGTGGCTTCTCCTGTGGTGGCTGATATGATGCCAGAATATGTGCTGTGGTGCCTCTCTCCTCTTCCTGGGTGCGGGGTCAAAGTAACTCAATGGTGGCTTCTCCTGTGGTGGCTGATATGATGCCAGAATATGTGCTGTGGGGCCTCTCTCCTCTTCCTGGGTGCGGGGGTCAAAGTAACTCAATGGTGGCTTCTCCTGTGGTGGCTGATATGATGCCAGAATATGTGCTGTGGGGCCTCTCTCCTCTTCCTGGGTGCGGGGTCAAAGTAACTCAATGGTGGCTTCTCCTGTGGTGGCTGATATGATGCCAGAATATGTGCTGTGGGGCCTCTCTCCTCTTCCTGGGTGCAGGGTCAAAGTAACTCAATGGTGGCTTCTCCTGTGGTGGTTAGTATGATGTCAGAATATGTGCTGTGGGGCCTCTCTCCTCTTCCTGGGTGCAGGGGTCAAATAAACTAAATTGTGGCCTACTCCTGTGGTGGTTGATATGATGCCTGATTCTCTGATGTGGAACCTCTCTCCTCTGTTTGGGTGAAGGGGTCAAAGTAACTAAATGGTGGCTTCTCCTGTGGTGGCTGATATGATGCCAGAATATGTGCTGTGGTGCCTCTCTCCTCTTCCTGGGTGCGGGGTCAAAGTAACTCAATGGTGGCTTCTCCTGTGGTGGCTGATATGATGCCAGAATATGTGCTGTGGTGCCTCTCTCCTCTTTCTGGGTGCGGGGTCAAAGTAACTCAATGGTGGCTTCTCCTGTGGTGGCTGATATGATGCCAGAATATGTGCTGTGGGGCCTCTCTCCTCTTCCTGGGTGCGGGGTCAAAGTAACTCAATGGTGGCTTCTCCTGTGGTGGCTGATATGATGCCAGAATATGTGCTGTGGTGCCTCTCTCCTCTTCCTGGGTGCAGGGGTCAAAGTAACTAAATGGTGGCTTCTCCTGTGGTGGTTGATATGATGCCTGATTCTCTGCTGTGAAACCTCTCTCCTTCATCTGGGTGTAGGGGTCAAAGTCTTTCAAAGTCGCCTTCTCCTGTGCTGATTGATATAAAGCTGATGGTTGTGCCATCTGACATGGTTGCCAGGGTCTGATTCAATGGGGGCCTACTCCTGTGGTGGGTGATCTAAATGCCTGATTCTCTGCTGTGAAACCTCTCTCCTCCGTCTGGGTGTAGGGGTCAAAGTCTTTCAAAGTCGCCTTCTCCTGTGCTGATTGATATGAAGCTGATGGTTGTGCCATCTGACATGGTTGCCGGGGTCCCATTAAATTGTGGCCTACTCCTGTGGTGGTTGATATGATGCCTGATTCTCTGATGTGGAACCTCTCTCCTCTGTTTGGGTGAAGGGGTCAAAGTAACTAAATGGTGGCTTCTCCTGTGGTGGCTGATATGATGCCAGAATATGTGCTGTGGGGCCTCTCTCCTCTTCCTGGGTGCAGGGGTCAAAGTAACTCAATGGTGGCTTCTCCTGTGGTGGTTAGTATGATGCCAGAATATGTGCTGTGGGGCCTCTCTCCTCTTCCTGGGTGCGGGGGTCAAAGTAACTCAATGGTGGCTTCTCCTGTGGTGGCTGATATGATGCCAGAATATGTGCTGTGGGGCCTCTCTCCTCTTCCTGGGTGCAGGGGTCAAAGTAACTCAATGGTGGCTTCTCCTGTGGTGGTTAGTATGATGCCAGAATATGTGCTGTGGGGCCTCTCTCCTCTTCCTGGGTGCAGGGGTCAAAGTAACTCAATGGTGGCTTCTCCTGTGGTGGCTGATATGATGCCAGAATATGTGCTGTGGTGCCTCTCTCCTCTTCCTGGGTGCGGGGTCAAAGTAACTCAATGGTGGCTTCTCCTGTGGTGGCTGATATGATGCCAGAATATGTGCTGTGGGGCCTCTCTCCTCTTCCTGGGTGCAGGGGTCAAAGTAACTCAATGGTGGCTTCTCCTGTGGTGGTTGATATGATGCCTGATTCTCTGCTGTGAAACCTCTCTCCTCCATCTGGGTGTAGGGGTCAAAGTCTTTCAAAGTCGCCTTCTCCTGTGCTGATTGATATAAAGCTGATGGTTGTGCCATCTGACATGGTTGCCAGGGTCTGATTCAATGGGGGCCTACTCCTGTGGTGGGTGATCTAAATGCCTGATTCTCTGCTGTGAAACCTCTCTCCTCCGTCTGGGTGTAGGGGTCAAAGTCTTTCAAAGTCGCCTTCTCCTGTGCTGATTGATATGAAGCTGATGGTTGTGCCATCTGACATGGTTGCCGGGGTCCCATTAAATTGGGGCCTACTCCTGTGGTGGGTGATCTAAATGCCTGATTCTCTGCTTTGAAACCTCTCTCCTCCGTCCGGGTGTAGGGGTCAAAGTCTGTCAAAGTCGCCTTCTCCTGTGCTGATTGATATAAAGCTTATGCTTGTGCCATCTGACATGGTTGCCGGGGTCTGATTCAATGGTGGCCTACTCCTGTGGTGGGTGATCTAAATGCCTGATTCTCTGCTGTGTAACCTCTCTCCTCCGTCTGGGTGTAGGGGTCAAAGTAACTAAATGGTGGCCTACTCCTGTGGTGGGTGATATGATGCCTGGTTCTCTGCTGTGGGACCTCTCTCCTTTGTCTGGGTGCTGTGGTCAAAATAATAGTAAGTGACCTTCTCCATTGGTGGGTGACTTGAAGCCTGATTCTGTGCTATGGGACCTCACTCCAATTAATATTGTTTAATTTTTATTTATTTTATGTTAACTCATCATTTCCCTATCTACATTTGTTTGCAGGGGATTTAACTACATTTTGCTGCCTTTTGCAGCCCTCTAGCCCTTTCCGGGTGTGTTTTACAGCCTTTTTAGTGCCCAAAAGTTCGGGTCCCCATTGACTTCTATGGGGTTCGGGTTCGGGATGAAGTTCGGGTCGAGTTCGGATCCCGAACCCGAACATTTTTCGAAAGTTCGGCCGAACTCGTCGAACCCGAACATCCAGGTGTTCGCTCAACTCTAATCATAGTATATCACACACTGAACCGCAGTTCAATGTTTGATATGCTATAATTAAACACATACAGTAGGTGAATTTATTGCAGATAGAATCCATCTTTTTCTACTTATAAAGCATTGAAGATTTTATTCACCACACAGAGTGCTGGATTTTTATAAGTTGTTTCAAGATCTCCAAGTATAGTTCTATATAAACTACAAAAGGGACATTTCCTAAAAAAGTGTATCACATACACACGTGGACAAAATTGTTGGTATCCTTCCATTAACCCCCTAGGCTGGGTGGTCCAGTATAAGCGCTGCACAGGTCCCCCGTGCAGTGGGGAGTGGGGACCTGGCTCTCACATGAGAGCAGCGGCCCTGCTCTAACAGCCCAGACCGGCAGAAGTGCCGATCCGGGCTGTTTAACACTTTACATGCCACAGGCAATGGCGCCTGCCGCATGTAAAGTGCTGACAGAGGGAGCAGACTCCCTCTGTCTCCTATTGGCACCTCGAAAATGCGATCGCAGGGTGCCGATGTGTGTGAAGGCTGTCTGGAGTCTGATGTAGGCCCCAGACCAGCCTTGAGTAATAGCATTGCCATTAAAATACAATGCACTATAGGGATAGTGCATTGCATTTTAAAAGCAATCGAAAAGCTGTTTGTTATAGTCCCCTTGTGGTACTATTAAGTGGTAAAACAAAGTAAAAAAAAATGTATTCAATAAAAAAAATTACGCTTTTTTTTCCATTGAAAATACGGTTTTCAATTAAAAAAATAGTACAAAAAAAATCTTCCCCATGTGTTTTGTATTTCCGTGTCCGTAACGACCCGAACTACATAAATATCACGTAAATTATCCCCTACGGTGAATCCTGTAAAAAAAAAAAAAAAAAGACAGAATTAGTAAGAAAATGTAATAAAAAAACGTAATAACAAGCGATCAAAAAGCACCATTTACTCCAAAATGATACTGATGAAAAATACAAGTCGTCCCCCAAAAATCAAGCCCTCACACAACTCCATATAAAGAAAAATAAAAAAGTTATGGGTCTTGAGATGTGGCAATGCAAAACCATTTTTTATTTATCTTTTTTCAAAGTGGTTTTACTGCAAAAAAGTTGTAAAATGTAAAAAAAACTACCGGTATATTATTTGGAATCACTGTAATCGTACTGACCCAGAGAATAAAGACATTGTTATTTATACCGAAAAATGAACGCTGTAAAATTTCTAATGTAAAAATGCAGTGGCAGTATTGCTGTTTTTCCCATCTCCCTCCCAGAAAGAGTTAATAAAAGTTAATCAGAAAGTTATGTGTACCCCAAAATGTTTCCATTAAAAACTACAACTTGTCCCGCAAAAAACAAGCCCTCATAAAGCTATATAGACGGAAAATTAAAACAGTTATAGCTCTTGGAACGCGACGATGAAAAAAGGAAGAAAAATGCTTGGTCGGTAAGGCCCAAAATAGGCTGGTCACAAAGGGGTTAAAGGCAAAACTTACAATGGTCACTGAACTAAGGCTACTTTCATACTAGCAGCAGCCTTCTCTGGCAGGCTGTTCCGGCGGGTGAACAGCCTGCCGAATCCGTACTGCCACGAGTGCACTCATGCCGCCGGAAGTCTGCTCCAGCCCCATTCACTATAATGAGGGCCGCAGCATGGCAAATATGCAAAGAGGCGGCCGGAATAAAACTACAACATGTTGCGGACTTCACGCGTGCACAGTAGTTACAATGTTCTTTTCTTTCTATGCTTCATTTTTTTTGTGTCTGTGAACATAGATGCGACTTGCCAAAAAGCTCCAGTTTTGTCTCATCTATATAAATGACATTCTCCCAGAAGATTTGTGGCTTGTCAATATGCATTTTTACAAATTCCAGTCTAGCTTTTTTATGATTTGCTTTCAACAGTGGTTTCCTCCTCTGTCATCTTCCATTAAGTCCACTTTGGCTAAGACAGCGAAGAATGGTGCAATCTGAGACTGATGTTCACCTCTAATCTCTTTTGAAGTTGTTCTGGGCTTTTATGGATACCATTCATATTATCAGTCTCTTCAATTTGCCATCAATTTTGCTCTGTTTGGAGATGGTCTTATAGTCTTTACCTTTGAAGGGTTTCTGTCACCACATTTTTCACTATTAAACAGGCTGACATCATGCATGTGCAAATGTCACCTGAATTTAACCCTGTTATTTATTTTTTCCAGTGTGCCCCCGTTTTTGTGTAATTTCAACTTTTATTATATGCTTATTAGCCTCTAGGAGCAGAGGGGGAGTTGCACCTGCTCCTAGAGGCTAATTTCACCCACCTCCTTTCACGCCCTTCTCCTAGTGACATTTGCACATGCATAATGTCAGTCCGTTTAATAGTGAAAAATGTGGTGACAGAAACCCTTTAACATGCTTATCAATAATTTTCTTTGTAATCTCCTGAGACAACTCTCTCCTTAGCTTTCTTTGGTCCATATTCAGTGTAGTACACACCACGATACCAAACAGCACAGTGACTACGTATAACTCTTTAAACCCTTCCCGACCAGCGCAACGGGACATGACTTTCCACCCAATGGCGTACTATTTCGGCGCGCTGATCAGGCGGGTGCAGGAGCTGCGCCCACCTGATCAGCTGCAGGGGACCGGCTGTTTTACCCCTGTAAAAACACGGATGTCAGCGCAATAACCTCTTCTATGCTGCGGTCAGCGCTGGCCGCGACATAGAAGGGGTTTGCTGCGGGTGAGGGAGCCCATAGGGTCCCCGCACTGCTGTGGCGCGGACCCGATGCGTGACAAGGCAGCCCAATGTGGTGCACGGCATTGGGACCTACCTACTACGGGTGCCCAGGAGATCCAGCCTCAGGTTGTGTCTCCTAGGCAACCTGTTAGTGTATTACTCAGTAATAACTATGTATAAATATATCAGGGGTCAGTACAGAGATCTATCCCATCATCTAATTATCCACAGGACTGTGACTGTGACGAGGGGACATCCTCTGCATCTTGAGGAAAGAAGGTCTGTACACAAACATAGAAAAGGATTCTTCACTGTAAGAGCAGTGAGACTATGGAACTCTCTGCCTGTGGAGGTGGTGATGGTGAGTTCACTAAAGGAATTCAAGAGGGGCCTGGATGTATTTCTGGAGTATAATAATATTACAAGTTATAGCTACTGGAGATGGTTCATTGATCAAGGGAGTAAGTCTGATTGCCTGATTGGAGTCAGGATGTAGTTTTGTTCCCCTCAAGTGGGGAAAATTGGCTTCTACCTCACAGTTTTTTTTTTTTTTGCCTTCCTCTGGATCAACTTGCATGATGACAGGCCGAACTGGATGGACAAATTCTTTTTTCGGCCTTATGTACTATGTTATGTACTATGTAAAAAAAAAAAATTAAAAAAAAAGTGTTTTTAATAAAATAAAAGAAAAATTCAAGTAATAAAAGAAAAAAGCGCCCCTTTCCCCTGATTTTATAATAAAAAATAGAAAAAAAAGAATAAACACATATATTAGGTATCGCCATGTCCATAATGAGTGGTTCTATAAATATATCACATGATCTGATAAACACCATAAAAAGATAAAATAAAAACTGTGTCAAAAAAGCCATTTTTGTCACCTGACATCACAAAAGTGCAACACCAAGCGATAAAAAATGCGTATGTGCCACAAAATGATACCAACAAAACAATCACCTCCTCTCACAAAAAAATGAGCCCCAACATAAGAAAATCGCAAAAAAAAAAAAAGAAAAACTATAGCTCTCAGAACATGGAGACACTAAAACATCATTTTTTTTTGTTTCAAATATGCTATTATTGTGTTAAAGTGAAATAAAAAAAAAAAAGTATACATAATAGGTATCGCGGTGTCTGCTACAACCAGCTATATAAAAATATCACATGACCTAACCCCTCAGATGAACACCGGAAAAAAAACCTGTATTAAAAAAAAGCCATTTTTGTCACTTTACATCACAAAAATTGCAACACTAAGCAATCAAAAAGGTGTATGCCTCCCAAAATAGTGCCAATCAAACCATCACCTCATCCCGCAAAAAATAAGACCCTACCTAAGACAATCGTTCAAAAAGTAAAAAAAGCCATGGCTCTCAGACTATGGAGACACTAAGGCCCCTTTCACACGGGTGAGTTTTCCGCGCGGGTGCAATACTTGAGGAGGACGCATTGCACCCGCACTGAATCCGGACCCATTCATTTCTATGGGGCTGTGCACATGAGCGGTGATTTTCATGCATCACTTCTGCGTTGCGTGAAAATCGCAGCATGCTCTATATTCTGCATTTTTCACACAACGCAGGCCCCATAGAAGTGAATGGGGCTGCGGGAAAATCGCAAGCATCCGCAAGCAAATGCGGATGCGTTGCGATTTTCCCGCATTGTTGCTTAGCAACGGGACCCAATCTCTATTATTTTCCCTTATAACATGGTTATAAGGGTAAATAATAGCATTCTTAATAAAGAATGCATTGTTAAATGAAGTGGAGGGGGTTAAAAATAATAAAAGTTAACTTACCTTAGCCACTTGAACGCGTAGTCGCGATCCCTCCTCTCTTTCCCTGCTTCAGCTAAGATCTACAAGACCTGTGATGATGTCACATCACATGGTCCAATCACATGGTCCATCACCATGGTAAGATGGACCATGTGTTTGGACCATGTGATGTGACGTCATCACAGGTCCTGTAGATCTTAGATGCTGCAGGGAAAGAGAGGAGAGATCGCGACTACGCGATCAAGTGGCTAAGGTAAGTTAACTTTTATTATTTTTAACCCCCTCCACTTCTTTTAACAATGCATTCTTTATTAAGAATGCTATTATTTCCCCTTATAACCATGTTATAAGGGAAAATAATCAATTCTCCAGAAGACCCGAAACCGGACTTCAGTGATGAAGTCCGGCTTCGGGTTGGGTACCGAACATGGCGTTTTTTCTCACGCACTTGCAAAACGCGTTACAAACGTTTGCACCCGCGCGGGAAAAACGCGCATATTCCCGCAACGCACCCGCCTCTTATCCGGGCATCAAACATGACGCCCGTGTGAAAGAGGCCTAAAACATCATTTTTTTTGTTTCAAAATGTTATTATTGTGTAAAACTTAAATAAATAAGAAAAAGTATACATATTTTGTATTGCCACATCCATAACGATCTGCTCTTTAAAAATATCACATGACCTAAACCCTCAGGTAAAAGCTGAAAAAATAAATTAATAAAAACGGTGCCAAAATTACCAATTTTTTGGTCACCTTGCCCCTTAAAGTGTAGGAATGAATGATCAAAACATCTTAAGTACCCAAAAATGGTACCAATAAAAACATCAACTCTCCCTGCAAAAAACAAGCCCCTGCACAATACGATCGGCAGAAAAATTAAAAAAAATAAGGCGTTCAGAAAATGGAGACACAAAAACATTACTTTTTTTCAAAAATGCTTTATGATGTAAAACTGAAACAAACAAACAAACAAAAATATTGCGTCCATAAGAACCTGCTCTATGAAAATAGCACATGATCTTCCCTGTCAGTTGAATGTTGTAAAAAATTTAAAACGGTGCCAAAATAGACATTTTTTTATTTAGCTTGCCTCACAATAAATATAATATAGAGCAATTAAAAATCATATGTACCCCAAAATAATACCAATAAAACTGGCACCTTGTCCCCTAGTTTCCAAAATGGGGTAACTTTTTGGAAGTTTCTATTGTAAGGGTGCACCAGGGGGGCTTCAAACGGGACATGGCAGCTAAAAACCAGTCAAGCAAAATCTGCCTTCCAAAAACCATGTGCCCTTACATCAATTTACAACCACATTTAGGGTGTTTCTCTAAACCGCAGAATCAGGGTAATAAATATTGAGTTTTGTTTAGCTGTTAACCCTCGATGTGTTAAAGAAAAAAATGGATCAAAATTAAAAATTTTGCCAAAAAAGTGAAATTTTGAAATTTCATCTCCATTTTCCTTTAATTCTTGTGGAACACCTAAAGGGTTAACAAAGTTTGTAAAAATCAGTTTTGAGTAGCTTGAGGGCGTCTAGTTTCTACAATGGGGTCATTTATGGGGGGTTTCCAGTATGTAAGCCCCACAAACTGACTTCAGACCTGGACGGGTCCTAAAAAAGTGGGTTTTGGAAATTTTCTTAAACATTTTAAGAATTGCTTCTAAAATTCTAAGACTTCAAACGTCCTAAATAAGTAAAATGACATTTATGAAACGATGCCAACATAAAGAAGACATATCAGGAATGTTAAGTAATAAAAATTTTAAGGGGCATCACTTTAAAAAGCAGAGAAATTGAAATTTTGAAAATTTGTGAATTTTTCAAAATTTTTGTTAAATTTGGGATTTTTTCATAAATAAAGGTGAAATAAGTTGACTCAAGTTTATGACTATCATGAAGTACAATGTGTCACGATAAAACATTCTCAGAATGGCTTGGATAAATAAAAGTGGTCCAAAGTTATTACCACATAAAGTGACACATGTCAGATTTGCCAAAAATGGCCTGGTCAGGAAGGTAAAAACTGGCCTGGGGTTAAATAGGCAGACTGACTGATTATAAGTTTGAAAACACAGGTACTGCTAATTACAGGACATACCTTAGTTTAACAAGTTCCTATGTTTAATTTTTTATAATCTTTTCTAGGGGTACTATCATTTTTATCCAGGCTAATTTCATTTGTTTGTTTTTTAAAATCATTCAGTTGAACGGCAATTTAAAAGCAATGTCTGATTTTCATTAGCTGATTTTCAATACATTTTTATTTAATATTCCTTTTGTCAGTACTATAACTTTTTTTTGTTTCAACCAACAATTTTGTCCACGTGTGTATTAACAACCCATGTTGTTTTTTTTGGATATATGTCACTCTATATATCTCATAAAGGGAATTTTGCTTATTGGAAATTGGAGATTTATCTCTATCTCCGTATTCCATCCCTTTTATTCAGTTCCTAGAATCTTGCCCTTGTTTTCTATGTAGCCCGATTACTTTGTGTATTACAGTATATACACCCTCTCCAATCCTTCATACACCCCAGGAGTAACATACATCCCTCATAGATACTTATATAGAAAAATAGCTTACTGATAACATAGAGATGACAAAGCAATGGATATTACATAAAGATACAGACACTACAAATAGCACAATACATAGAGGAAACCACCACACACATCTGCCTCCGTTCCTGCCCACCATGGACACCACCACACACAGCTGCCTCCGTTCCTGCCCACCCTGGACACCACCACACACAGCTGCCTCCGTTCCTGCCCTCCCTGGATGCTAAGCAAATCTGGCTAATAATGTATATGAATATACAGGGTGGGCCATTTATATAGACCTTAATACACCTTAATAAAATGGGAATGGTTGGTGATATTAACTTCCTGTTTGTGGCACATTAGTATATGTGAGGGGGGAAACTTTTCAAGATGGGTGGTGACCATGGCGGCCATTTTGAAGTCGGCCATTTTTAATCCAACTTTTATTTTTTCAATAGGAAAAGGGTCATGTGACACATCAAACTTATTGGGAATTTCATAAGAAAAAGAATGATGGTATGGTGTGGTATATGGGGTACAAAGATAGTGGGGCCATTCTTCAGCAATGGAAACCTCAAGGCCACTGGATATGCGAAATTGCTACATGATGATGTGTTTCCCTCTTTATGCACTGAAGCTGGCATGTTCCCTGAGTTTTTCCAGCAAGATGGTGCACCACCACATTATGGGTGTCAGGTCCGAGCATTCCTAGATGAAAAGTTTCCTGGAAAGTGGATTGGTCGTCGTGGGCCAGTTAAATGGCCCCCTAGGTCTCCCGATCTGACCCCCTTAGACTTTTATCTTTGGGGTCATCTGAAGGAAATTGTCTATGCTGTGAAGATACAAGATGTGCAGCACCTGAAACTACGGATACTGGAAGCCTGTGCTAGCATTTCTCCTGCGGTGTTGCTATCAGTGTGTGAAGAGTGGGAGAAGAGGGTTGCATTGACAATCCAACACAATGGGCAGCACATTGAACACATTTTATAAGTGGTCAGAAACTTGTAAATAACTCATGAAAGAATAAAGTTACGTTAAAACCAAGCACACCATTGTTTTTCTTGTGAAATTTCCAATAAGTTTGATGTGTCACATGACCCTCTTCCTATTAAAATAACAAAAGTTGAACAAAAGTTGGATTCAAAATGGCCGACTTCAAAATGGCTGCCATGGTCACCACCCATCTTGAAAAGTTTCCCCCCTCACTTACAGTAATGTGCCACAAACAGGAAGTTAATATCAGCAACCATTCCCATTTTATTAAGGTGTATCCATATAAATGTCCCACCCTGTACAATATATCCAGATTCCAGCAACATATGGTCTACTGGATCTACACTTCTAACCAACTGTCAAAAACATATAAGAATAAAATACAGAAAACAAATACCAAATCAGAAACACAATGAAAAAAAAAAAAGAAGAATAATCTGCAACTAAGTTGCAGTCCTAAATGAGTGCTCTCCTTCTGCGTTGCATTTTTTATTGTGAGGTGGGTACCTTTTACAAATAGCCAATATATGTAGAAGAAAGCTCAAGCTTAGGCAGAGTGCATACTCAGAATAAACAAAGAGTGTCTTTGAGATAAAGTTCCCTTAGATAAATTGCTTCAGTTCTCACATAAATCGATGCTCTAGTCTCCTAAAAATAAAACAAGAGACGACCCGACGTAGTGAAGTCCCGCTAACTGAGTATAAATCTAGTAAATTATTGTACTCTCAAGATCCATAAAATAACATTAATTTAAAATGTGCCCCTCCTCTCCTCAAACGCCCGACCCGGGTTTCGCCTCCACTTCGTCACAGGCGCCTTTATCTGAAAGACACTCTTTGTTTACTCTGAATGTGAACTCTACCTAAGCTTGAGCTGCGCGGTTCTCTTTCTTCTACACGTATACACTTCTAACCAACTCACATCCAGTACCTGACCATTATTACATGCTCATATAGAGACTCATGCATAAATAACTTATATATTCTATACATCCATAAAAATATAATGGAATACGATTGCAGACTACAAATATCTATATATACACATATAAAGACTACTGGGATATTATACTTATATAGATACACACATAAGCACACATATAACTCCTGAAGTGCTGTTAGTCCAGGGGGTTGCAATAAGAGAGTGTACCCCAAAGTTTTATATCACCTATATGTTCCTATGTCCCAGCCCCCACCATCGACTCCACCCTATGACCACCCAAATATCTTCCCAATCTGTTCGCCAAGTGAATGTTGTCCAACTGCTTTTCCCCCACTTTACAATGTGTCCTTTCTGTCTTTGATATGCTAACAAGGGACACAATGACCAACTCGCTTCTGGCCATACTGATCTCACTCAATAGGTTAATCTCACTGAATAATATCAGTATATACAATATATTTGTGTGGTCATCAGACTAAGGCTCTGGCTGGGAACCTAATTTTCCTGTAACATATCCTACTTCCTACCCGGTATCTTTAACTTCCTCTTTTGATTGGACTTCTAGTACATCAGTCTCACACTTTTCAGCCAGACCATTCAATCCGCACAGCACACACTACATTAATCAATGCAATGGTCTTCTGTCGACATCTTTATCTAGGCCTATCAGGAGACCAATAGAGCTATTATACTGTTATCCCATTTCCCTGCATACTATATCATGAGGATTACCCTTCAGATACCATCTCCTCCCAGCAGCAGTAAGTAAACTGACAAAGTATTGCCTATCTTTATAGAACATAACATTTGTGCTGACTGCTGAAGACTGGCAATATGTTGGATTTCATTTTTGGTAAAATGAAAAAGAAGAACAGTTAAAAAATGTCCCCACCAAATGTGTTTTCTATAAATATTGAGTTTTAAAAAAATCCCCTTTCTGATGGAAGTAGATTGAATTTAACATCTTATGAACCTATGTTGGAGTTATCAATCCTTTATCTAATCAAAATCCATTTAGTGTTCATTATGCACATTGCTATTTTCATAATTTCAATTACCTCCTCTGCATATCTGGCATTCAGCTGTGTAAGTCTTTGGATGTGACAGACAGTGACAGATGAACATCCTTTATCCTTGCAATGACCTCTCTTTAGGTTCAGAAAATGAAATTTCCATAACTGTTAGATTCTTGTACTGGATTTCCATAGGGTGGTAATGTCACTACATAAGGACGCTCTTTAGTTAAAGCTAATTTGAGATGGAAATTTGGCCAGATGGCAGAGTCACATTTACCTCTCTGGGGTAGGTTGGCAGCACAGCATTCCCAGCTTCATCTTCCCTTTTTTACCTCCTCTCATCTATCTGTGCCTATAAACACATTTGTGTTAATTTAGGCAATTTTATTCTAATACATAATGCACAATATTACATGTCAGGTTATTTTTTTCATGTTTTAGGTATGATATTTCTGAGTGGGTTGCACAAAAATGAACTAAACAGGATTTTGGGCAGGAAGGAATGTAATTATGTCTGAGATACCTCTCACCTAATATAATCTTCTTTAGATGTGCAAGTCAAAATAATTTTATAGTCATGTTCTAATCTCATATGTTTTACAGTAATGAAAATTATTCTGTTCAGTCTCAGTGTTACAATTAAGACTATGGAAGTTCATAAAAGTAAAGCGGTTCCCTGAGATTTTCATGTTCATGTCCTATCTTAGCCCTGCCAATCAGCTAGAGGAAGCTACGGCAGCAACCGGAATTCCAAAAAGTTCCATGGCCTCCTCACAGCTTACCAAGCACAGTGCCTTCCACTGGATAGTGGCTGTGCCTAGTATTGCAGCTCGGCCCTAGGCCATGTAACTGGTGAATGTACCGTCACATGGCCTAGTAAGATATCACATGGCCTAGGTGGCCACTGAGCTTTTTGGGCTCTACATACAGGGAGTGCAGAATTATTAGGCAAGTTGTATTTTTGAGGATTAATTTTATTATTGAACAACAACCATGTTCTCAATGAACCCAAAAAATTCATTAATATCTAAGCTGAATATTTTTGGAAGTAGTTTTTAGTTTGTTTTTAGTTTTAGCTATTTTAGGGGGATATCTGTGTGTGCAGGTGACTATTACTGTGCATAATTATTAGGCAACTTAACAAAAAACAAATATATACCCATTTCAATTATTTATTTTTACCAGTGAAACTAATATAACATCTCAACATTCACAAATATACATTTCTGACATTCAAAAACAAAACAAAAACAAATCAGTGACCAATATAGCCACCTTTCTTTGCAAGGACACTCAAAAGCCTGCCATCCATGGATTCTGTCAGTGTTTTGATCCGTTCACCATCAACATTGCGTGCAGCAGCAACCACAGCCTCCCAGACACTGTTCAGAGAGGTGTACTGTTTTCCCTCCTTGTAAATCTCACATTTGATGATGGACCACAGGTTCTCAATGGGGTTCAGATCAGGTGAACAAGGAGGCCATGTCATTAGATTTTCTTCTTTTATACCCTTTCTTGCCAGCCACGCTGTGGAGTACTTGGACGCATGTGATGGAGCATTGTCCTGCATGAAAATCATGTTTTTCTTGAAGGATGCAGACTTCTTCCTGTACCACTGCTTGAAGAAGGTGTCTTCCAGAAACTGGCAGTAGGACTGGGAGTTGAGCTTGACTCCATCCTCAACCCGAAAAGGCCCCACAAGCTCATCTTTGATGATACCAGCCCAAACCAGTACTCCACCTCCACCTTGCTGGCGTCTGAGTCGGACTGGAGCTCTCTGCCCTTACCAATCCAGCCACGGGCCCATCCATCTGGCCCATCAAGACTCACTCTCATTTCATCAGTCCATAAAACCTTAGAAAAATCAGTCTTGAGATATTTCTTGGCCCAGTCTTGACGTTTCAGCTTGTGTGTCTTGTTCAGTGGTGGTCGTCTTTCAGCCTTTCTTACCTTGGCCATGTCTCTGAGTATTGCACACCTTGTGCTTTTGGTCACTCCAGTGATGTTGCAGCTCTGAAATATGGCCAAACTGGTGGCAAGTGGCATCTTGGCAGCTGCACGCTTGACTTTTCTCAGTTCATGGGCAGTTATTTTGCGCCTTGGTTTTTCCACACGCTTCTTGCGACCCTGTTGACTATTTTGAATGAAACGCTTGATTGTTCGATGATCACGCTTCAGAAGCTTTGCAATTTTAAGAGTGCTGCATCCCTCTGCAAGATATCTCACTATTTTTGACTTTTCTGAGCCTGCCAAGTCCTTCTTTTGAACCATTTTTCCAAAGGAAAGGAAGTTGCCTAATAATTATGCACACCTGATATAGGGTGTTGATGTCATTAGACCACACCGCTTCTCATTACAGAGATGCACATCACCTAATATGCTTAATTGGTAGTAGGCTTTCGAGCCTATACAGCTTGGAGTAAGACAACATGCATAAAGAGGATGATGTGGTCAAAATACTCATTTGCCTAATAATTCTGCACTCCCTGTACAGCTGATCAGATCTGATATTGATGACCTATCTTGAGGATAGGCCATCAATATCAAAATCCCTGAGAAATCCTTTAAAGGTTCTGTAAAGGTTTGTCAGACATACTAGAGGAATGCAATTCAATGGTAACATCAGTAGGGTGGCCAGATGTCTAGCTTTGGGTTGGACAGTCTGGTTTTCTGGCTCCTGGGCCTCTGTTTGGTGCAAAGGCTGGATGCTCACCTGGGAATCTGGCCTTTTAGTGGTGGCTGACTCATTACATTCCTAGGCTGGCTCGAGTGAAGCACAGAGTGTCACAGTGATAATGACAAACTGTGTGACATACAGAACAAAATGGCAGGTGGTACGCACGCAGTAAAAGAACTGCTACTTACTCCACCCACTTGTCTCTCTCTCACTGTCTGCAGCCTGGAGAGAGACAGCCCCAAAAGACCCTACATCAAGTGACCCTAGCCAGCTAGTGGGGGAGCGGCTTAGTGGGGTTGTTGTGTGGCTTAGCAGGGTTGAGCGCATGGCCTATGATGTTCTCCTTTTTGGCGTTATGCAAGTCGCCAACCTAGATATCAGTGATAAAGGAAATGATCAGTTCCCCTTACATTTTAATAGCAATTAATATGACATCCTTAAAGGTGTTGTTCAGGATGTTTTTTTAATCACCCCCCCCCCCCACCATCTTACTAGTGGGTCATGGCTATAACACAAGACGTGTAAAAATACAGTATATACAGAATAGCTTTTGGGTAAAAAAAATTTAGGCATGTACCATTTATTGTACTAAGCAGTCAGAGTTGTCTTGTTACTCAATACCATTCCTCAAGGGTCTCCCTTGTGCTTATTACTGGCTATTAGAAGATTCAACAAGGAATGTTAACAGATGATCGAGTCAAAATTATATAGAAATGCAATAGTTGGAGAGTACTGATTGGGAGCCAGATCTCAGCTGAGAAATACACACATGAATAGAGCCAGCTACAGTCGTAATCATAGAAAAGTGGACTGTTGCTTATTCCCAAATATGCTTCCTTTCCTTTTGAATCCTATTCTGGCTTTGACTCAAAAACTGCACATAAAAACTGTATAACTTTCACAAAAAAAATGCTGGCCCAGATTTATTATTGTGTCTGTGCCAAAAATCTATCTAAAAAGTAGTGGAAGTTAGTGCATCTAGGGTTTTTACACTTTTCTCGGCGTGCTCTTCTTGGCAAGGGTTAGGGCTAAGTGGAAAGGCATGGAGCTTCACTTGGAGGGAGAGAGCCGAAGGTGTGCCATTCTGTGCCAAAATTATGACATCATTCTGGTGTAAAATTCTGTCCCAAAGGAAGCCAACATATAGCTGGTATAGAGCTATACAAAAGTGCCAATCCCTGCACCAGATGTATCATCCAGCCTGAGCCCCTTTGATAAATCTGGTGCACGTCTAGACAGCCTGTCTAAGTTTACGACATCTTTAGGACTAGTAAATATGTGCTGCTGTGTGCGAAACTACCCTATATATAACATATTCTTTTGCTCAACAGTACATTTCTCTTTAAAGACAAATTAATATGAAACACTTCTGATTTGTTTCAGACGAATCCAATAAAACAAAGCAGCATCATTTTACTGTCCATGTCGGTAGGAAAAACCATGAGGGATTAAGAAGACAGATGGTCACTTGACACTTGGAGGAAGTGGAGGAGAGGGCTTGCCATGATTGGATCAGAGGCTGATATACAGCCTGTATCAACCAATAAGGGGGGCAGCAGGCAGGAAGGAGTTTGTGCAGATCTAGCAGAACGTGCTGTGGCTCTGCCTCTGCAGACTGATATACTGAGCTAGGGACATTACAAAAAGATTATAGGGAGAGAATAGGTGATAGGCTCAGTATAAGAATAATTTAAGGAGAGAATAGGAGCTATATTGTATTTGGGAATTTGGGGTATAATGAGATGTGAGAGGAGTGAGAACTGATCACTATCAGGTTTATTTGCTGGCAGGCTGCTGTCAGCTCAGCTTATGGAAAAAGGAATTAAAAAAACTATTTTTGGAAAAAGCAGATCTTATTTAACATTTGAAATTGGGAATCTTATCATGACCATGCTACTGAAGGTAACTGCATCAAAGTGTCTAGTTCAAAAGACATCTGGCATCACTGCCAGAAAATTGTAGCAGTCAAATCCAAGTTTGAGTGAAGAGCCAGTATTACTGCTTCAGAGCATGTGGTTCAGACATGCCCACTGTAAACATTGCATCATTACCATAGTAAATTGTCAATACCAGTGCACAGTGTGTTTGTCGAAGGGGAGGGCTTCAGGACATTTAATTGCACTTCTGTCTTTAAATTACAGAGGCATATCAGAGTCTGATAAAATTGGTGGCGGGGGGGGGGGGTAAGGACTATGACTGCGTGTTGGACAGGACCTGGGAGCTCGATCACGGAGTTGAGTAGGAGGTGACATCAGAGGAGATGGGTGGTGTCAGCGACAGCAATATAGAGCAGAGGCAATGTACAGCCAGAACCTCCCAAAAAACGAACAAGGCTAGATCTAATTCTATTGTGGTCGGCTCAGGAACTGGTGAGTATCTCGCATATGACGTTTTTTCTCCACAAGGCTGGCACACAAAACCACAGCGATGTGCAAGATCTGCAGGATTAAAATAAACTGTATGAATTCAAACAGAAACATAGGTACCAGGGTTCTATTGCAGAATATGAGGTGGCATTACCAGATCCAGTGGGAAAATAGAGTTGGCCAGTATTCCCAATCAGAACAAGTCTGTCCTTCTTCTGGTCTTCCTTGTGGAAGCCATCCAGCCAGCCGGCATTCCCTAGAAGTACAGTGTCTTTGTCATCATCATTATCATCAGTTGCTTCTTCGCCTTCTCAGACTCCCACCTCTATGTCATCCCTTCCCTTGTGAGACATCCATATCGGAATTAGTGGCCATGGGAAAACTATTCTCGACCATCAAATAGCTTGTGTGCAAGCTGAACTCTCACCTAGCCAAGTTTCTGGCTGTGCAGCTGATGCAGTAAAACTTAGTTGTGGGAATTGTGGTGCACTTCCGCGCTTTCATCCAAATTGAATTCTTATGGCCCCTGCCGTGTGTTGGACTCCTGGGCAGGCAAGCAAAAGTATAAATTGTCTTGTCGTTTCGCAAATATGGAGCACTACCGCGCCTTTACCCAAACTTGATTTTTCTTGCCCATGTCACATGTTAGACTTTTGGCCAGGGAAGCAAAAGCATAAATTGTCTCATCGTTCTGCACTTCCGCACACCCAAATGTAATTTTGCTGTATGATATTTGTACTTCTGTCTAGCTGTTAATTTCCTTTTATTAAAAAAACTGTTTATAAAAAAACTCATTCTCTAAAAGACTGTGGCCTTTTTCCCAGCACATACCATGTTCACTGACCTTATGGGCTTCTGGGAAGACTGGAACAGTGGCCAGGGCCAGACTGGTCATCTGGCATATAACAGATGGGCCGATGAGCAGTGAGGGCCAGCTGATGGATTCCCGCACAATCAGCATCAAACAGTAGTTGGCTCAGGCAGTGTCAACATCAGAGTGGCTGCTGCCCCCTTGTGTTCAAAATTACATCTTACTAGAAAATGCTGTGCACTCTGCAATAATGATATGGAGCGTTGCAGAAATCAAGCATGGTGCTGTTTAGCAGAGCCACAGCCAAAAAGCACTAGACTTGTTTTCTGTACCATTACCCAGCTCATGAGTGCAGAGAAGAACCAGTCCCTGAGCCTCAGCCAATCAGAGCTAGGTTTGTTTTCTGCACGCGGACAAGAAGACAGCTGTAGTCTGGCTACAGAGAAGGAGGCTCATGAACTGGTACTTGCAAGGTATGATACTGGTGGCATGCTGATACTGGTGCACGCTTGCACGCTGAAATGGGTGGGGGGCGGGCAGTTGTAGTAGCTTATTTACATAGCAGGAACTGGAAGGTTAGAGAATTAAAGGAGGAGGATTAAGTTTATTTAATGGGTGACGTTTAGTGAAAAGAGGCCTGGTCTAGTGCAGGGATGCTCAATCTGTGGCCCTCCAGCTGCTGTAAAACTACAACTACCACCATGCCCTGCTGTAGGCTTCCCGGGCATGCTGGGAGTTGTAGTTTTGCAACAGCTAGAGGGCGCAGGTTGGGCATCCCTGGTTCTAGTGGGTACTCGAGGTTAGTATTAGAGGGGTGCTTCAGGTCTATGCCAATATTAGTTTTGAGTGAATTGACCTCCGGATCAGAGATCAGAAGATGGTTCGTTCAAACTCTTTGGTTTTAACCCTTTCAGTACTGAGCCACTTCTCACCTTAGATCCCAGGCCGATTTTTCCAAATCTGACATGCGTCATTTTATGTGCTAATAACTTTGGAACGCTTTTACTTATCCAAGCCATTCTGAGATTGTTTTCTCGTGACACTTGTTACTTCATTACAGTGGAAAATTTAAGTCAATATATTTCATCTTTATTTATAAAATAATCCAAAATTTAACAACAATTTGGAAAAATTCACAATTTTCTAAATTTGAATTTCTCTACTTTTAAAACATAACTATTTTATGAGGTATTACTATCAGTCAATGTTCCCCATATGTAGAGTTGAGCGAACTTGTGTTTTAAGTTCGGCATCCAAAGTTCGGGTTCAGGTTATCCAAGCATCCCGTTATGGATTCCGCTACCATGGACCATAACGACATTTGGAACACGGGGCTACCACCTCTTATCTAATCCAGTACTGAGCCACGCCCCCTGCACTGATCACATGACGGTAACGTCACCCCAGGTCCTTCGTGTTGTCCAAGGTTCAGGTTCATTGAAGAATCCCCTTATGGATTCCAAATGCCATTATGGTCCGTGGTAGAGGAATCCATAACGGGATGCTTGGATAACCCGAACCCGAACTTTGGATGCCGAACTTAAAACACAAGTTTGCTCAACTCTATGCCTTCTTTATGTTGGCATAATTTTGTAAATGTCATTTTATTTTTTTAGGACATTAGAAGGCTTAGAATTTTAGAAGCCATTTTTCAAATTTTCAACAAAATTTCCAAAACCATTTTTTTAAGGACCAATTCAGTTAAAGTGAATTTGAGGGGTTTACGTAATGGAAACCACCCATAAATGACCCCATTTTAGAAAATACACCCTTCAAAACTGATGTTACAAACTTTGTTAACCCTCAAGGTTTCCCACAAGAATTAAAGGAAAATGGAGGTGAAATTTCAAAATTTCATTTTTTTGTAGATTTTTATGTTAATCATTTTTTTTATTGCAACACAGCAAGGGTTAACAGCACAATAAACCTCAATATACATTACTCTGATTCTGCAGTTTACAGAAATATCCCATATGTGGTGGAAAATTGCTTTATAGGCGCGTGGCAGTGGTCAGAAAGAAAGGAGCGCCATATGGTTTTTGAAGGCAGATTTTGCTAGAATGGATTTTGCGCACCATTTTGTATTTGAAGAGACCCTGACGTACCCTTACAGTGGACACCCTCAAAAATTCCAAAATTTCCATTTCGATACTACTCCCCTCAAAGAATAAATTAATGGGGTGTACCGAGCACTTTGCCCCTTAAAGGGTTTCTGTCATCAAGTTTTGACATTATAAGCTGTCTGACATTAACTATGTGCTAATGTCAGAGCAGCTTGATAATGTCTTTTTTTATAAAAATCCGATTTATATTTTGGCTGAAAAACGTACTTTTATAATATGTAAATTAGCCTCTAGGAGCAGGGGGGACGTTGCCCTGCTCCTAGAAGCTCCGTGTGGCAACCTGCTGGCACGCCCCTTCTTACTTTGAGTGACAGTGCCAGGCAGCGATCCTCCACCACTGTCTCCTTCTGAAATCCCGCGCTGTCCTTGCTTCCGGGTGTACTCAGAGGTATTCAGCGCAGGCGCGGTGAGCTGGGGACGGCAGGCACCAGCGTCTTCTGCTCACCGCGCCTGCGCCGAATAACAGAGCGGCGGCGCAGGCGCGGGATTTCAGAAGGAGACAGTGGTGGAGGATCGCTGCCCGGCACTGTCACTCAAAGTAAGAAGAGGCATGCCAGCAGGTTGCTGCACGGAGCTTCTAGGAGCAGGGCAACGCACCCCCTGCTCCTAGAGGCTAATTTACATATTATAAAAGTACGTTTTTCAGCCAAAATATAAATCGGATTTTTATAAAAAGGACATTATCAAGCTGCTCTGATATTAGCACATAGCTAATGTCAGACAGCTTATAATGTCAAAACTTGATGACAGAAACCCTTTAAGCGTTTTACGGGGTTCCTCCAGTAAAATGTTGCTTTAGCCCCTCATTTTTCATTTTTACAAGGGTAACAGGAGAAAAAGCACCCCATAATTTGTTACCTATTTTCTCCTGAATAGGGCAACAGCCCATATGTAGTGGTAAACTGCTATGGGGGCACATGGCAGGACTCAGGGACTGAGCGCCATATGGCTTTTGCAGGGCAGATTTTGATGGAGTGGTTTACGGGTGCAATTGGTTTTTATTTTTTGAGCGATTGTCTTATGTGGGTTTTTTTGTGGGATGAGATGACGGTTTGATTGGTACCATTTTGGGGTAGATAAGACACTTTTTGTGAGACAGGGTGACACAAAATGGTTGTGTTGGTATATATATATATATATATATATATATATATATATATTTTACAGCATTCATCCTTTCCACATCCACACTGTACTGCTGCTGTTCACAATTAAAAGGGAGAATTTTTTCAGGTTCGTTCAGAATAATCCACTCTTTCTTCTGACAATAACACTTGTGCCTGCATAAATTTGGCCAGGCATTCTGACCCTGTTAATGCATAATTTTTGGATGCTTATGCAGAATAAGATAATCTTTCTTCTGTCCCTTAACACTTGTGCATGTATAAATACGGGCAGACATTCATCACCCGTTAAGGCATAATTTGTGGACACTTGTGTAGAACAAGCCACTCTTTCTTCTGACAATAACATGTGTGTTATTGTTAAGGCATAATTTTTGGAACCCTTCACTCCCCTGCTGCTATGCCAACCTCTCAGCACTCCACAATCATATGCGGGAGAGGTGTTTAGGACAATCAGATGACAGCACTAGAGTTGTTCTGCTGGCCATTAAAGGCATTCATGCCTTTAATGGCTAGCAAAACATGCTGCCTCTAAAAGCATTCCATTTGGCATGCCGACATTAATTCACGTTATGGATTCCGTGAGAACGGAATCCATTATGTAGTTCACTTAAAACCCGAACCTGCCAAAAGGCAGGTTCGCTGAACTCTAGACAGCACCCTCCTGCCTAACTATTCAGATGCCACAGTCATTACTGACTGCGATATCTAAGGGGGTTAAACAGCTCAGGATTAGATCCTAACTTTTGAAGGCAGTATTGCTGCATATGGAGCGAGCTCTATACACTCCCTTCACACATCTGCCATACCTGGTGGATGTCACTAAGGGGTCAATGAAGAGTTTTTATTACGAGTTAAATCCAAAACTTTTTTAGTGCTTGTGTTTGGAGGAAGGTGGGACCTATTTGAAATGTTCCAGCCACGCATACAATGGTTTTCATATACAGGACAAGAAGGAAGCCCCAGGCTCAGGTAGATCGTGTGGGGAATTTTGTAAAATACTAAAGATTTCTGAATTATTACTGTATGGCAGCTTAGTGGTTTGTGCTGTTTCTTTGCAGCAAAGGTGTCCTGAATTCAGTTGAAACTGCTTTTTTCTCCATGCTTTTTGGTATTTTTAGATGCAAAAGCAGTCCCCAGGAAACATACTGAAGGACTGGCTTCATATGACTAATTTCATAATATCTGTTTATGGAGAATCTTCAGATGTATATTAAAGAGCTCAGAACTCAATAACGGGAGCTTTATGCAGTAAGACCTATAAAGATTTGTAAATTGATATACACAAAGTGCTGGTCCCAAAAATGACACAGTTCCAAGGTGGAGACTAGAGGTACTGGATTGGGTTAGGAGCCAGCCAGAAAAAGTAGCAAGTAATATCATTTGATTATGAGAATGTAATAGACTTTATATCACACATTAGTACATACTGGTGTTTGTCAGGCCTTTTTAGAATTTTTTATTTTATTTTTACAAAGACCAACATGACTGCTAAACATTAGACATATTATATGTGTCCATATCTTTAACCCCTTCTACCCTGGGCCAGTTTCGCTCTTCTGCCCAGGTCATTTTTGCAAATCTGACATGTGTCACTTTATGTAGTAATAACTTTGGAACACTTTTATTTATCTATGCCATTCTGACGTTGTTTTCTCATGACACATTGTACAACATAATAGTCAAAAATTTGAGTCAATATATTTCACCTTTATTTATGAAACAATCCCAAATTTACCAAAAATTTAGAAAAATTCACAATTTTAAAAATTTCTAATTCTCCGCTTTTAAAACAAAAACTGATACCTCATAAAATATTTATTACTTAACATTCCCCATAAGTCTACTTTATGTTGGCATCATTTTGCAAATGTCATTTTATTTTTTTAGGACGTTAGAAGGCTTATAAGTTTAGAAGTAAATATTCACATTTTTAAGAAAATTTTCCAAACCCACTTTTTAAGGACCATTTCAGGTCTGAAGTCACTTGTGCCTGCATAAATTTGGCCAGGCATTCTGACCCTGTTAATGCATAATTTTTGGATGCTTATGCAGAATAAGATAATCTTTCTTCTGTCCCTTAACACTTGTGCATGTATAAATACGGGCAGACATTCATCACCCGTTAAGGCATAATTTGTGGACACTTGTGTAGAACAAGCCACTCTTTCTTCTGACAATAACATGTGTGTTATTGTTAAGGCATAATTTTTGGACCCCTGGTCCCCACCTACCATCATGTTCTGTATCCTCTGGGTGCTGTATGCCTGCCTACCATTATGTTCCATAGGTATATCAGTGTCACTCAGATATAATTTCCTATTGCTGCATTCAAGAGCTTAGGGAAAGGGAGGAGAGTGCAAAAAATCATAAAAAATTAACAAGAACATAATCTTTTCCTAAAATTTCTGAGTCCTAGGAGATCAGAGGGTGTTATATACAATTTTTCAGGGCAATTGGAGAAGCTGATTTGTGTGAAGAATTGATTCGGTATAAATCCAATTTTTTCATATATTCCACTAATTGGGCAAGAAACTAATTTTAAAAAATTGGCTCATCCTTAGTGGAAAGTAATTTCTTAGAAAGATAAAACTACAAAGCACAATAAAGAACTTATATGTAATAGAATATTTTAGAGAATTGTATTACTAAATACAGAGCTATTCATTTATGGAGCAGAAAGAGGGAAGGAAATGCAGTCGTTCACCGATATAAATATCTGGCATTAGAAGGTTATTCGGTCTGGGCTGAGGAAATGCTGCATTAGAATTCAGTTCATGCAACATCCTATATCTCTGGAGAATCAGACTTGACAGAAAACCACTGTGGTTAGAGTCAGATAAAAGGTGCAGCCCTAAAGAAAATGGAATCAAGTGAACAGAGATTAATGCATTACAACTCACTGGTTAGCACCTTTACGATGGCAATATTTTCTAATTATAACTGACATAATTTCCTCTTCTATGGATTTGCTCTAGCAAACACATACACATGTACAGCAACTTATTCATGGGATATACAGAGGATAATACACAGGATATACTGTATGCAGGTCCACTGCCATTATTTTTTATTAGGTTGGATTAGTTGGGTCATATGATACATCACTTTTAGAGTACACCTGTACCTGCAAATGGGTATCTGTTTATATGGGTTATTACAAAATCGAACATTTTTCTAAAACCCCTGTACCTTTACAACTTTAGAAATCATAGTCTAACATGCCCATAGAATTATTTTCTATATTTTCTCCCCCTGGATCCTCCATTTTGTTATCTATCTTGACGGTCTCCTGCATTGTACTGACTGCATGTGACCGCCACCTCTCATTGAAAAACTAGATTTTCCAGAAACGTCCTGTGTCTCTTCCCTGCTACTCCCTGTTCACTTAGCGAGATCAGAGAAACTCTGCATCCGCAGGCTGACTGCACAAGGAGAGAGATACATCACAGAAAGAAAGCAGAAACAAACATACTGCATATGCTCCTCCGACAGAAACTAGAATTACAGCAGGACATATCTACTTGAAAAGAGACAAAAACAAAATACCATTTGGCATTTTAGGGGGTGACAGCAGAAGATCCCTTTTCATTAACATTATTTATTTTACAATAGGGGACACCAATGTAATACCCATTTGAGGATATGTAACATATGGCACATTTACTGGAGGACCCAAAGTTGTCATGGATATAACAGTCACTTGCTGTTACAATACAGAAACCATACTGGAAAAAGGAATACAGGGACCAAGTATCTTACAATGTGCAGTTAAAGTACACATAGCAATACAATGTGATTGGTGTTTTTCATCAACCCATCAATAACAACTTATTACCCATTAAAACCATATTACTTTCTTTTCAGTTTTTATTTTCTTATTGTAGATTTTAAAATGTCTTTACATGATTATGGGGGCAGCAATCTTGATTGAGCTGATTGTTAACAGCATTTAGAGATTTAAAGCAGCCTCAAGGACCATAGACACAATAGACATGGGCTATTGATTGACGTCAGTGTGAGAGTTTTGTGTGAGATGACTGTGCAGAGAGAGGGGGAGTAGATAAGCTGCGACCATCATCTATTATGAATTCTGTGTTATCGCTACTGTTTTCTCTCTTTGTAATCCTGTATTGCTGGAAAGTGATCTCTACAGAACAGGAGTTATCACCTATTATTAGGTTTAGTGGGCCTGTGTGAAAACTGCAGGATTTACATATGTATATTTTTTCCATGTTATATATTAGGCTTATGCGAATCAACCTTCGGATCATAGATTCAAAGTCAATTTGTTCAAATACTTCGATTGTTTCCGTACAGCATTAAAATGTATTGGCACTGTGGAGCCAAAGATCGTTTCATCAGAAGTCACGCAAGACTTTGGTGAATTCCTACTGTATTCATATCTGCATATTGAAAAACAATTTAAGATAGCAATCCAAAGTGGGCTTTGGTACTGGCTGGTACCTTGGTACCAAAGCCCAGTTCGGATTGCTATTTTAAATTGTTTTTGAGTACAGAGGTAGGAATACAGTTGGAAATAAGCAAAGTCTCAGGCGATTTCAGGCAAGAAGAACTTTGGCTCCATGGAGCCAATACATTTTAATGCTGTACGGAAACAGCATTAACATCTAAATATTTGAACGAATCGACATTGTTTAACAAAAACCTGATGTAAACAATAGGTAATTTTTTGTCACTTTCCTTTTAAGGATGCAGCTAGTCATTTTTTTCCATTGACATATAAGGGCTTTTTTGCAGGATGAGTTGTATTTTGTAATGGTACACTATAATGTAACATTAAAATAAATAGAAAAAACATTTTTTTTTGTGATTAAATGGAAACTGAACAGCAATTCTGCCACTTTTTCTTGGGTTTGATTTGTACGACATATTAACTTCAGTAAGCTATAGAGTTTATTTACCATTTTGGGGTATATGCAACTTTTCATTTCTGGGGAGGTTTGGTGACCAAAAAATTATTTCTGGCACTGTGTACTTTTTATGTCATTCACCATATGGGATAATTAGCATAGTTAATAGCTTGGACTTTTAAGGACACAGTAATACCAATTATATGTATTTATTTTTTTTAATTACAGGGAATTGGTGACATCTTAATAGCCGTTTTTTTTTTGTTTGTTTTCTGTCCCACTTGGGGACTTTACAATACGTTGTATTGGAGTGTACTGTGCCTACAGTGTCATAGACTTACTAAGATAATAACCCTTCACTCCCCTGCTGCTATGCCAACCTCTCAGCACTCCACAATCATATGCGGGAGAGGTGTTTAGGACAATCAGATGACAGCACTAGAGTTGTTCTGCTGGCCATTAAAGGCATTCATGCCTTTAATGGCTAGCAAAACATGCTGCCTCTAAAAGCATTCCATTTGGCATGCCGACATTAATTCACGTTATGGATTCCGTGAGAACGGAATCCATTATGTAGTTCACTTAAAACCCGAACCTGCCAAAAGGCAGGTTCGCTGAACTCTAGACAGCACCCTCCTGCCTAACTATTCAGATGCCACAGTCATTACTGACTGCGATATCTAAGGGGTTAAACAGCTCAGGATTAGATCCTAACTTTTGAAGGCAGTATTGCTGCATATGGAGCGAGCTCTATACACTCCCTTCACACATCTGCCATACCTGGTGGATGTCACTAAGGGTCAATGAAGAGTTTTATTACGAGTTAAATCCAAAACTTTTTTAGTGCTTGTGTTTGGAGGAAGGTGGGACCTATTTGAAATGTTCCAGCCACGCATACAATGGTTTTCATATACAGGACAAGAAGGAAGCCCCAGGCTCAGGTAGATCGTGTGGGGAATTTTGTAAAATACTAAAGATTTCTGAATTATTACTGTATGGCAGCTTAGTGGTTTGTGCTGTTTCTTTGCAGCAAAGGTGTCCTGAATTCAGTTGAAACTGCTTTTTTCTCCATGCTTTTTGGTATTTTTTAGATGCAAAAGCAGTCCCCAGGAAACATACTGAAGGACTGGCTTCATATGACTAATTTCATAATATCTGTTTATGGAGAATCTTCAGATGTATATTAAAGAGCTCAGAACTCAATAACGGGAGCTTTATGCAGTAAGACCTATAAAGATTTGTAAATTGATATACACAAAGTGCTGGTCCCAAAAATGACACAGTTCCAAGGTGGAGACTAGAGGTACTGGATTGGGTTAGGAGCCAGCCAGAAAAAGTAGCAAGTAATATCATTTGATTATGAGAATGTAATAGACTTTATATCACACATTAGTACATACTGGTGTTTGTCAGGCCTTTTTAGAATTTTTTATTTTATTTTTACAAAGACCAACATGACTGCTAAACATTAGACATATTATATGTGTCCATATCTTTAACCCCTTCTACCCTGGGCCAGTTTTCGCTCTTCTGCCCAGGTCATTTTTTGCAAATCTGACATGTGTCACTTTATGTAGTAATAACTTTGGAACACTTTTATTTATCTATGCCATTCTGACGTTGTTTTCTCATGACACATTGTACAACATAATAGTCAAAAATTTGAGTCAATATATTTCACCTTTATTTATGAAACAATCCCAAATTTACCAAAAATTTAGAAAAACTCACAATTTTAAAAATTTCTAATTCTCCGCTTTTAAAACAAAAACTGATACCTCATAAAATATTTATTACTTAACATTCCCCATAAGTCTACTTTATGTTGGCATCATTTTGCAAATGTCATTTTATTTTTTTAGGACGTTAGAAGGCTTATAAGTTTAGAAGTAAATATTCACATTTTTAAGAAAATTTTCCAAACCCACTTTTTAAGGACCATTTCAGGTCTGAAGTCACTTTGTGGGGCTTACATACTAGAAAGCCCCCATAAATGACCCCATTGTAGAAACAACACCCGCCAAGTTACTCAAAACTGATTTTGCAAACTTTAGGTGTTCCACAAGAATTAAAGGAAAATGGAGATTAAATTTCTAAATTTAACTTTTTTTAGCAGATTTTCCATTTTAATCCCTGTTTTTCTTTAACACATAAAGGGTTAAGAGCCAAACAAAACTCAATATTTATTACCCTGATTCTGCGGTTTACAGAAACACCCCACGTTGTCATAAAGTGCTGTTCGGAAACACGGCAGGGTGCAGAAGAAAAGGAACGCCATATGGTTTTTGGAAGGCAGATTTTGCTGGACTGGTTTTTAGATGCCATGTGCCATTTGAAGCCCCCCTGATGCAAACTTACAGTAGAAAACTCCTAAAAAGTGACCCTATTTTGGAAAGTAGGGGATAAGGTGCCAGTTTTATTGGTACCATTTTTGGGTACATATGATTTTTTGATCATTCATTTTTACACTTTATGGGGCAAGGTGAACAAAACATTGTTAATTTTGGCAGTTTTTATTTATTTTTTCAGCGTTCACCTGAGGGGTTAGGTCATGTGATATTTTTATAGAGCAGATCATTACGGACGTGGAAATACATATTATGTACACTTTTTCTTATTTATTTAAGTTTTACACAATAATAGCATTTTTTAAACCAAAAAATGATGTTTTAGTATCTCAGTAGTCTGAGAGCCATAGCTTTTTTATTTTTTGACCGATTGTCTTAGGTATGGTCTAATGTTTTGCGGGATGAGGTGATGGTTTGATTGGTACCATTTTGGGGGGCATACGCCTTTTTGATCGCTTGGTGTTGCAATCTTTGTGATGTAAGGTGACAAAAAATGGCTTTTTTGGCACAGTTTTTTTTTTTTACAGTGTTCATCTGAGGGGGTTAAGTCAGTGATATTTATATTATATACACAGGTTTATTTTTTATTTTTACGGTGTTTACCTGAGGGGTTAGGTCATGTGATATTTTTATAGAGCTGGTTGTTACGGACGCGGCGATACATAATATGTATATATTTTTTTATTTCACTTTAACACAATAGCAGGATATTTAAAAGAAAGAAATGATGTTTTGGTGTCCCCATGTTCTGAGAGCTATATTTTTTTTTATTTTTTTTAAGCGATTTTCTTATGTAGGGTCTAGTTTTTTGCCGGATGAGTTGACGGTTTTATTGGTACCATTTTGTCTGACATACGCCTTTTTGATCACTTGGTGTTGCAATTTTTGTGATGTAAGGTGACAAAAAATTCCTTTTTTTGACACAGTTTTATTTTTATGGTGTTTATCGGACGGGGTAGATTATGTGATATATTTATAGAGCCGATCGTTACGGACGTGACAATACATACATAATATGTGTGTTTTTTATTTTTTCTATTTTGTATTATGAAATCTGGGGAAAGGGGCGTTTTTTTTATTTTTTTTACTTGAAACGTTCTATTTTTCTTATTAAAAACACTTTTTTTTTTTAAACTTTATTTCTGTCCCACTCTGGGACTTCAACTTTTGGGGGTCTGATCCCCTCTGCAATGCTTTACAATATATTTGTATTGTAATGCATTGCCTGTTAGTGTATGACACTGAGTCATACACTAACAGGTTGCCTAGGAGACCCAACCTGAGGCTGGATTTCCTAGGTACCCGTAGAAGGCAGGTCTCGATGCCGTGCAAGGCATTGGGCAGCCTCTGCAGGGTATCAGGCTGCCTTGTCACACATTGGGTCCCTGCCAAAGCAACGCGGGGACTCGATGGGCTCCTTCACCCGCCGCAAGCCACTACTATGTCGCGGTCAGCGCTGACCGCGGCATAGAAGGATTTAATCCACCTGCATAGTTGTAAACAGCGATGCCGTCGGATACAACAGGGGCTCGGCTACCAGGGACTGCCGGACCCCTGCAGTGATCGGGCGTGCACTGCCAGGTGCCCGCCCAATCACCATGGTGTACACGTCAAAATGCGGGAAGTCACTGACTTCCATGACGTAATAGTACGTCACATAGTAACATAGTAACATAGTATATAAGACCGAAAAAAGACATTTGTCCATCCAGTTCGGCCTGTTTCCTACAAGTTGATCCAGAGGAAGGCAAAAAACCCCTGTGAGGCAGAAGCCAATTTTCCTCACTTAAGGGGAAAAAAATTCCTTCCCGACTCCAATCAGGCAATCAGAATAACTCCCTGGATCAACGACCCCTCTCTAGTAGCTGTAGCCTGTAATATTATTACACTCCAGAAATAAATCCAGTCCCCTCTTGAATTCCTTTATTGTACTTACCATCACCACCTCCTCAGGCAGAGAGTTCCATAGTCTCACTGCTCTTACAGTGAAGAATCCTTTTCTATGTTTGTGTACAAACCTTCTTTCCTCCAGACGCAGAGGATGTCCCCTCGTCACAGTCACAGTCCTGGGGATAAATAGATGATGGGAGAGATCTCTGTACTGACCCCTGATATATTTATACATAGTTATTAGATCTCCCCTCAGTCGTCTTTTTTCTAAAGTGAATAACCCTAATTTTGATAACCTTTCAGGGTACTGTAGATCCCTCATTCCAGTTATTACTTTAGTTGCCCTCCTCTGAACCCTCTCCAGCTCTGCTATGTCCGTCTTGTTCACAGGAGCCCAGAACTGTACACTGTACTCCATGTGTGGTCTGACTAGTGATTTGTAAAGTGGTAGGAGTATGTTCTCATCACAGGCATCTATGCCCCTTTTGATGCAACCCATTATCTTATTGGCCTTGGCAGTAGCTGCCTGACACTGGTATTTGCAGCTTAATTTGCTGTTTATTAAAATTCCTAGATAATTTTCCATGTAAGTGTTACCGAGTGTTTTACCATTTAATATGTACGGGTGACTTGCATTATTCCTTCCCATGTGCATAACTTTACATTTGTCAGTGTTAAACCTCATCTGCCATTTTTCTGCCCAAGCCTCCAATCTATCCAGATCCCTCTGTAGCAGAAAACTGTCCTCTTCAGTGTTAATTACTTTACACAGTTTAGTGTCATCTGCAAAAATAGATATTTTACTGTGCAGGCCTTCTACAAGATCATTAATAAATATATTGAAGAGAATAGTGCCCAATACTGACCCCTGAGGTACCCCACTAGTGACAGTGACCCAATCTGAGTATCTACCGTTAATAACTACCCTCTGTTTTCTGTCACTCAGCCAGTTACTTACCCACATACAGACATTTTCTCCCAGTCCGAGCATCCTCATTTTATATACTAACCTTTTATGAGATACGGTGTCAAATGCATGTCGGGAAGGGGTTAATGCTATTAATTATTGACTCCCTAGCGGCTTAAATCCAATGGGATCAAAATATTAAATGGATAATTGCAGGATAAATGATGTACAAATCTTTTTGTGTTACCTTTCTAATTTATAGAGATAAATGGGGTTTTCCGTGAATATTAACTACCAAGGAAAAGCCCCTAGCTTGCACTATCTCCAAAAAAAACCCACATGTAACTGCTTCCTGCTGATCAGTCCTGCGCGCTTGCTCCCGTTCATCAATCTTCAGGTCCCCAACTTGGTCATGGGAGCGGACATGGCCACATGCACCTCTGCAAACAATGACTGGACTCAGCTGTGATGTGTCACTTGGGCGTTCTCTGTTTTGTTAAGGTTTGGTGTAGAATCATGGCAAGAATGACGCTTGGAATATTAACTTCCTTGCTAGGTTAATTAAGCAGCTTAGGGGGAACTTATTACTTGTGATGGTTTTGGTGTTAGCTTTAAGTCTGTTTTTGCTTTGTGAGGTTTTGCCAAGTTTATGAAATGGAATACAATAATAATATATTTGGTGCAAATGCATTGTGGTGTACACCTCTGCCTAAAAAAGTAAACCAGGGCAGGGGCGGACTGGCTATAGATCCTACAGGGAAATTTCCTGGTGGGCTGATGCCTAGTGGGCTGTCCAAGCCATCTTCATGGCTGCCAGCCAGGTACATAAAATCTGATTTTCTCCTAAGCACCTGGCCAGTGGCCAAAGGTGCCCTACTGAACTCAACTGTAATGTCGTCCTTAAGATGGTGAGACAGTTGAATACTGTGGTGTGGGCAGCAATATTCTGTGCTGTATTTATGCTGGGGCAGTATTTTTTTTCTGCATTATGGTATTGTTGGGCCAGCCTACTTCTGTTGTCCCTGCCTACATATTGTTTGCCCTTGTCTACTTTTGTTGCCCCGCTTTCTGTCACTTTGGATGCACCTACAACATGGAGCTACTTTTAGTTTTTTTTTCCCAGGGACAGTTTAAGTTCTCAGTGTGCCCCTGCACCAGGGGCTTTACTGACACAGACACACAACTTTTTTAAATGTTGCACATCATAAATAAAAGGCTACCGGTAATTCTTTATCTTTATTTTCCAAACTTAAAACAGGATTTTTTTGGCAACAGAAAGTACATTCTTGTTTTGGCCATTAACATGTTTTTTCCAAATGCTTTCTTTTTTTTCACGTCTGTTGCGGTCTTGGTGCCTGATGGATAATCATTGACCATTCCAAGATAATCTGCAAAAATCTAATTCACCACTCAAATTTGAACCCTTCGTGTTTATTAAAGATTAAGCAATTTGTTGCAAATCAAGGAGGCCCAGTAAAGGCGTCATGTCTAGTGTTGAGTGAACAGTTCGAGCATAGTTCGGGTTCGTACTGAATTTTGGGGTGTTCGGGACACAGACCCGAACCTTTCCAAAAAAGTTTGGGTTCGGGTCCGTTGTTCGGCGATTTCTTCCTGCTTTCTGAAGGGCTGCTCTGATTAGGCAGGGAAAAGTCAGCAAAAGCACCTAATGAAGTGATCGATCTACAGTTGTGAATTATTCAACTTCTGCTAGTTAATTGCTCACTGGTTTTTAGGCTGCACAGAGCGTTTTTCTGTCACTTTTTTTCTGGGGTCATCAGCGGACATTTTATGACTTGTGGTGCACCAGAACAAGCTGCCACCAAGTCCATCAATACTAGTTTTTTATTTGCTATATCCTACATCAGGGCTGTGCTTATTGTCACCCCTAGAAACTCAGGATAGCAATTTCTATATTTTATTAAGGGGTTAAATACAATTGCCAAAATACCAATCCCCTAAATCTGGTGTTCCTGCTTTGGCTAGTCAAGTATAATACTGTCTGCTGTCTGGCAAAGGATAGATTATTTTCTGTGGTGAAATTCAATTGCCAAAATAGCAATCCCCTAAATCTGGTGTCCCAGCACTGGCTGGCAAACTATAATAGTGTCCGCCAAAACATATATTTTGTTCTGGGGTGAAATTCAATTGACAAAATAGCAATACCCTGAATCTGGTGTTCCAGCAGTTGCAGGCCAAGTGTTAATCTGTCCGTAAAAGGGTATATTTTGTTCTGGGGTGAAATTCACTTGCCAATATAGCAATACCCTGAATCTGGTGTTCCAGCTGTTGCAGGCCAAGTGTTACTCTGTCCGTAAAAGGGTATATTTTGTTCTGGGGTGAAATTCACTTGCCAATATAGCAATACCCTGAATCTGGTATTCTAGCTGTTGCAGGCCAAGTGTTAATCTGTCCGTAAAAGGGTATATTTTGTTCTGGGGTGAAATTAAATTGCCAAAATAGCAATACCCTGAATCTGGTGTTCCAGTACTGGCTGGCAAAGTATAATAGTGTCCGCCAAAACATATATTTTGTTCTGGGGTGAAATTCAATTGCCAAAATAGCAATACCCTGAATCTGGTGTTCCAGTAGTGCCTGGTAAAGTATAATAGTGTCCGCCAAAACATATATTTTGTTCTGGGGTGAAATTCAATTGCCAAAATAGCAATACCATAAATCAGTGGTTTCAGCTGTGGCTGGCAAAGTATAAGGCCTCTTTCACACGAGCGTCATGTTTGACGCCCGGATAAGAGGCGGGTGCGTTGCAGGAATATGCGCGATTTTTCCGCGCGGGTGCAAACGTTTGTAATGCGTTTTGCACGCGTGTGTGAAAAATCGCCATGTTTGGTACCCAGACCCGAAGCCGGACTTAATCACTGAAGTCCGGTTTCAGGTAGAGTATTCTGGAGAATTTATTTTTTTCCCTTATAACATGGTTATAAGGGAAAATAATATCATTCTTAATAAAGAATGCTTAGTAAAATGAAGAAGAAGCGGTTAAAAATAATAAAAATTAACTTACCTTAGCCACTTGATCGCGTAGTTGCGATCTGTCTTCTCTTTTCCAGCATCAGCTAACCACTAAAGGACCTGTGATGTCACATCACATGGTCAAATCACATGGTCCATCACCATGGTAAGATGGACCATGTGATTGGACCATGTGATGTGATGTTATCACAGGTCCTTTAGTTGTTAACTGATGCTGGAAAAGAGAAGACAGATCGCAACTACGCGATCAAGTGGCTAAGGTAAGTTAATTTTTATTATTTTTAACCCCTTCATCTTCATTTTACTAAGCATTCTTTATTAAGAATGCTATTATTTTCCATTATAACCATGTTATAAGGGAAAATAATAAAGATCTGGTCCCGTTGCTAAGCAACCATGCGGGAAAATTGCAATGCATCCGCACTTGCTTGCGGATGATTGCGATTTTCCCGCAACCCCATTCACTTCTATGAGGCCTAAGTTGCGTGAAAAACGCAGAATATAGAGCATGCTGCTATTTTCACGCAACGCAGAAGTGATGTGTGAAAATCACCGCTCATGTGCACAGCCCCATAGAAAAGAATGGGTCCGGATTTAGTGCGGGTGCAATGCGCCCGTGTGAAAGGGGCCTAATAGTGTCCGCCAAAACATATATTTTGTTCTGGGGTGAAATTCAATTGCCAAAATAGCAATACCATAAATCTGGTGTCACAGCTGTGGCTGGCAAAGTATAATATTGTCCGCCAAAACATATATTTTGTTCTGGGGTGAAATTCCATTGCCAAAATAGCAATACCATAAATCTGATGTCACAGCTGCGGCTGGCAAAGTATAATATTGTCCGCCAAAACATATATTTTGTTCTGGGGTGAAATTAAATTGGCAAAATAGCAATACCCAAAATCTGGTGTTCCAGCAGTGGCTGGCCAAGTGTAAATCTGTCCGTAAAAGGGTATATCACACTCAGCGTGCATCTCCAAGTGTATTTCTTTCCGTTAAAGGGTATATTACAGTAAGTGTTAAAATACAAGTGCTGAAAGCATAATCCTATATATATTTTCACACACTACTGTGCATCTCCAAGTGTAAATCTGTCCATAAAAGGATACCTTTCATCCAGGGCCTAAATACTAGGCCTACAATTGATATTCCCCTAAATCAGCGGTTACTGCTGTGGCTGGATTAGTGTAATACGGTACATAAATAAATAGGCAGATAGTGTTAGGTGCCTGTAAAAAATGGCCTGAATTTGAAATCAATACATTGGGCCAAATATTTTTTTTCTTATTGTGGTGCTTGGTGAACGGTAACAATGAGGAAAACATCTAGTAAGGGACGCGGACGCGGTCAGGGTGGTGTTAGTGTACCCTCTGGTGCTGGGAGAGGACGTGGCCATTCTGCCACAGCCACTCGTCCTAGTAAACCAACTACCTCAGGTTCCAGTACCCGCCAGAATTTACAGCGATATTTGGTGGGGCCCAATGCCGTTCTAAGGATGGTAAGGCCTTAGCAGGTACAGGCGCTAGTCAATTGGGTGGCCGACAGTGTATCCAGCACGTTCACAACATTATCTCCAACCCAGTCTTCTGCAGAAAGCGCACAGGTGGCGCCTGAAAACCAAGCCCATCAGTCTGTCACATCACCCCCATGCATATCAGGGAAACTGTCTGAGCCTCAAGTTATGCAGCAGTCTCTTATGCTGTTTGAAGACTCTGCTGGCAGGGTTTCCCAAGGGAATCCACCTAGCCCTTCCCCAGTGGTGGAAGACATAGAATGCACTGATGCACAACCACTGATGTTTCCTGATGATGAGGACATGGGAATACCACCTCATCGGAGTCCGCACGTCTCTGATGATGAAGAAACACAGGTGCCAACTGCTGAGTCTTTCTGCAGTGTGCAGACCGAACAGGAGGTCAGGGAGGAAGACTGTGTGGAAGACAATGCAGGGGACGATGAGGTCCTAGACCCCACATGGAATGAAGGTCGTGCCACTGACTTTCATGGTTCAGAGGAAGAGGCAGTGGTGAAACCGAGCCAACAGCATAGCAAAAGAGGGAGCAGGGGGCAAAAGCAGAACAGCCGCCTCCAAGAAAGTTCGCCTGCTACTGGCCACCGCCACCAGGGACCGAGCACCCCAAAGGCAGCTTCAAGGAGTTCCCTGGCATGGCACTTCTTTAAACAATGTGCTGACGACAAGACCCGAGTGGTTTGCACGCTGTGCCATCAGAGCCTGAAGCGAGGGATTAACGTTCTGAACCTTAGCACAACCTGCATGACCAGGCATCTACATGCAAAGCATAAACTGCAGTGTAGTAAACACCTGAAAAGCAAGGAACTCACTCTGGCTACCCCTGCTCCCTCTTCTGCTGCTGCTTCGGCCTCTTCCTCCGCCTCGGGAGGAACGTTGGCACCTGTCACCCACCAAACAGAGGATGTGCCACCGACACCACCACCTGCGTTACCACCATGTCACACGGCAGCGTTCAGCTCTCCATCTCACAAACCTTGGAGAGAAAGCGTAAATTCCCACCTAGCCACCCTTGAGCCCTGGGCCTGAATGCCAGCATTTCTAAACTACTGGCCTTTGAAATGCTGTCATTCAGGCTGGTGGACACAGACGGCTTCAAACAGCTGATATCCATGGCTGTCCCACAGTATGTTGTTCCCAGCCACTACTACCTCTCCAAGACAGCCGTGCCTTCCCTGCACAACCAAGTATCCAATAAAATCAAGTGTGCACTGCGCAACGCCATCTGTGGCAAGGTCCACCTAACCACAGATACGTGGACCAGTAAGCACGGCCAGGGACGCTATATCTCCCTAACTGCACACTGGGTAAATGTAGTGGCGGCTGGGCCGCAGGCGGAGAGTTCCTTGGCGCACGTCCTTCCGCCGCCAAGGATCGCAGGGCTTCTTTGCCTCCTGTAGCCTCCTCCTCCTACTCGGCTTCCTCCTCCTCTACTTCCACCAGCTCATCCAGTCAGCCACACACCTTCACCACCAACTTCAGCACAGCCCGGGGTAAACGTCAGCAGGCCATTCTGAAACTCATATATTTGGGGGAGAGGCCCCACACCGTGCAGGAGTTGTGGCGGGGTATTGAACAACAGACCGATGAGTGGTTTCTGCCGGTGGGCCTCAGGCCCGGCCTGATGGTGTGCGATAATGGGTGAAATCTCGTCGCAGCTCTGGGACTAGCCGGTTTGACGCCCATCCCTTGCCTGGCGCATGTGCTGAATTTGGTGGTGCAGAAGTTCATTCACAACTACCCGACATGTCAGAGCTGCTGCATAAAGTGCGGGCCGTCTGTGCGCTGCTCGCCTGTCTGCGCTACAGCGTAACTTCGGCCTTCCCGCTCACCGCCTCATATGCAACGTGCCCACCAGGTGGAACTCCACCTTGCACATGCTGGAGTGGAGTCTAAGCTGCAGCATGCACGCGTCAGTCACAATGCGGAACAGCACCACTTCACCACCAATGATTGGGCCTCCATGCGAGACCTGTGTGCCCTGTTGCGAGTACTCCACCGTTATCAGCGTTACAATACCAGTTCTATGTCTCCTTGAGAAAACGCTTAGGGTGATGATGGAAGAGGAGGTGGCCCAGGAGGAGGAGGAGGATGAGGGGTCATTTTTAGCACTTTCAGGCCAGTCTGTTAGAAGTGGCTCAGGGGGAGGTTTTTTGCAACAGCAGAGACCAGGTACAAATGTGGCCAGCCAGGGCCCACTACTGGAGGACGAGGAGGAGGTGGAGGAGGATGAAGCAGGTTCACAGCGGGGTGGCACCCGACACAGCTCAGGCCCATCACTGGTGTGTGGCTGGGGGGATACGGAGGACGATGACGATACGCCTCCCACAGAGGACAGCTTGTCCTTACCTCTGGGGAGCCTGGCACACATGAGCGACTACAGTGCCTGCGCAACGACAGCAGAGTTGCCCACATTTTAACGTGTGCGGACTACTGGGTTGCCACCCTGCTGGATCCCCGGTACAAAGACAATGTGCCCACCTTACTTTCTGCACTGGAGCGTGATAGGAAGATGCGCGAGTACAAGCGCACGCTGGTTGACGCGCTCCTGAGAGCATTCCCAAATGTCACAGGGGAACAGGTGGAAGCCCAAGGCGAAGGCAGAGGAGGAGCAAGAGGTCGCCAACGCAGCTGTGTCACGGCCAGCTCCTCTCAGGGTTAGCATGGCAGAAATGAGGAAAAGTTTTGTCTCCACGCCACAGCTAACTCCACCACCACCTGATACGGAATGTGTTAGCAGGAGGCAGCATTTCACTAACATGGTTGAACAGTACGTCTGCACACAGCTCCTTGTACTGACTGATGGTTCGGGCCCATTTAACTTCTGGGTCTCCAAATTGTCCACGTGGCCAGAGTTAGAATTTTATGCCTTGGAGGTGCTGGCCTGCCCGGCGGCCAGAGTTTTGTCTGAACGTGTATTCAGCATGGCAGGGGGCCAACGTGGACAAGCTGACGTTTATAAAAATGAACCAGGCATGGATTCCACAGGACCTGTCCCTCCCTTGTGCAGAATAGACATTTATAACTGCCTCCCCCTCAACCATGTATTCTTGTACTCTGGGGCACTTCTTTATTGAATCCTCATTTTTTTAACTTTACCATGATCTTGCTGTGCAACCCAAAGTTGAATGAACCTCTCCTCAATCTGGGCGTCGGGGCCTAAATAACTGAAAGTGGCCTTCTCCAGTGGTGGGTGATATAACGCCTTATTCCTTGCTGTGGGACCTCTCTCCTCTGTCTGGGTGCTGGGGCCGAAATAACTGAAAGTGGCCTTCTCCAGTGGTGGGTCATATGACGCATGATTCTCTGATATGGGACCTCTCTCCAATTGATATTGGTTAATTTTTATTTATTTTATTTTAATTCATTTCCTTATCCACATTTGTTTGCAAGGCATTTACCTACATTTTGCTGTCTGTTGCAGCCCTCTAGCCCTTTCCTGGACTATTTTACAGCCTTTTTAGTGCCTAAAAGTTCGGATCCCCATTGACTTCAATAGGGTTCGGGTTAAAGTTCGGGATAAAGTTCTCGAACCCGAACATCCAGGTGTTCGCTCATCTCTAGTCATGTCTTAATGCAAACATTTTCAAGTGACAGTGCCATGGGTATGTACAGCATATGATGCTATAGGTAAAAAAGTCAAGCTGTACAGAAGAACTGTGAGTAAATGCAAGAGTGCGGCTGATTCACCGAATGGTTGGAAAAAGTTATGTTTCTTTATATTATATAGGTGAAGTACACACCAGGCAGGAGCAGAAACAGGAGGAAAAGCCACAAACAGTTTAATATGAATTGAAATAAATATGTACATCATTTCCATGTCACTGGAGGACATTTTTCGCATATATTAAATAAATAGAAAATCCTTGAAGTGAAATGTACAGTGAACATTAACCTTGTCATCTTCACACTTAACACAACTTATAAATCCTCTGTGCATTGATACACTGTCTTGTGTTTGAAAAAAACAGTTAGTAAACTACTCAACATTTCTCTAAAATCAATGGGAAAAAAAACTGTATGGGATTTATATATGAGGAAAAAGGCATTGGATAACATACTATTGATGATTTAAAGCAAAGTCATAACTTTTGCAGAACACTTAGTCGACCACATAACAAACCACCCTAATGCCTCAGCAGAGTTGTACGAAATTATAAAAAGGTCTACTTTTTTGTCCCCAAAATAGTGGCACTCCTGTCTATAGGCTGTGCCTGGAATAGCATACTTTTGAATGGGGCTTAGGTGCAACACCCGATACAGAACATGTGTAGTACTGGTTCTGAATAGATTTCTTATCATATACAAAACCTTTAATGTTGGGTTCACACTTGGCAGAAAACTATCTTTCTGGACAAATCTATGGCAGAATCTGCATTGTGAAATCTGCAGCACAAATATGCCACATATAGAGAATGCAGAAGAATTTGAAAATCTACAGTATGCCTTAAAGTCTGCAGTGTGCAAATGGGGTTTAGTAAATCAGCATTCCTTGGTGCTATATGGGAACCCATCCTAAGGTCCCATGCCCACAACTGAATGTGTTCTATGGTTTGCAAATCGCAGATCTGTAAAACACAGAGAGCGGCCAAGTGCGTTTTTTTTTTATTAACTCCTGAAGAAGTGTCCCATCCTTGTCTGCAAAACAGACAATAGGATATGTTCTTTCTTTTTTGTGGGGCTGTGGAACAGACATTCAGATGCAGATAGCACACGGTGTGCCGTCAGCATCTTTTGCAGCTCCACTGAGGTCCTTTCATGGCTTGACTGTTATATGTGATGTGTGCAAGAAAAAAATTACAATAATCTTATTCTTCACTATCATATTTACTGTTAGTTCATATTTTATTAAACTAGACTGCAATATACTTTCCTGAAATCAAAGCCTACTATACACTGAGATAAAACACTTCAGATTCCGGAGCTAGAAACCATACAAACCTGCTATGGACAACATATGGTTATGATGGTGGGGTGGAATTCTCATTAGAAAATGCTATCTACTGCTAGAAAGTGGATATTGCCACCTATAGACTACATGCCCGTAATGACCAGTAGTAGAAGCCTCCACCTGCTCTATAACCTTTACCAGCATCTCTTAGAAATAAATTCACTATGTAAACATTTAGAACAGTTAGGAAGTAAATCATACTTATAATACTGATTTTTTTTTAGTAGACATATTAGTAATCTATGATGTGTAGTCCTAGCTCTCCAGAGGGAAATAGTTTCTCTCTCTGATACAGCAACTGCACTAGCTGGCCATTTTACTACTTCTAAAGTAATCCAACTAGATATCTACCTAACTAGTGTGGGGGTTAATAGAGAAAAGAGAAGAAATTGCAAATGTAGCAGTTTTGAGAACATTAGTAGCCTTCACTAGTGCCTCCTGTATCTCTGATCAGACTGAGAAGCAGCATCAACAACAATGTCTGTTCGTTCTACGGCTCCAGAACGTAAAGCTGAGGGCACCACACTCTGCTGGCGGAGTCATTGTCCTTGTGTCATTTAAAGCATGGACATGTTCTTTTGAGAGCTCTCGTTGCATTAGTCTTTTTATAATGTGTAAACTAAGTCATCTTGAATTAATATGCCCAGTACACCGCCCAGATAAAAAGCCCTCATATTTGGAAATACTTTAGTGAAGGAATGTCTCAAGTTAAATTTATTAAACACATAGTGAAAAATGTCTGTTTCAGTCTCCAGTTGTAGAAATTCCAGTTGAAATATGAGTTCCAGGCCATTATGATTAGTTGCAGTCATAAACAAAATCGTAGTTGCTAGGTTCCTTTGGAATAGGAGGTGGTGCATCAGGAATTTGTATATTTTCTAGGTCTAGCAGGCGGAGCTTTATTTCCATACTAAGCAAAGTGTCCATGTCATGGCGTGTTTGGTCACTGAGCATGTCTTTTCCAAGTAATGCATTAAGTCCATCTGTCCAAATACAATACTGTGGAGGAATGAAAGAGATCATGGATCAGTAATGGAAATACTGGTAGGTCAATTGTTTATTCTTTACTTCAGTGGTTTTCAAACAGTGGTGACCCACCATCATAAACTCCCAGCATGGCCCTGACAGCCTGAAGTAGTGATCTGCAAACCACAGCTTGGAGATCACTGCTCTAATGGATGTGATACTGTGTTTTTATCAGTGCTCTTGATAGCTAATAAGATACAAAACTAACACACAGATCTAGTACAGAAAATAAGTAAACTTTATATTAATAGTGTCTTCTAGTTTAACATCAGTTTCTGCAACATTGAGGCCCTGTCGATATCATGTTTTGTTTCTACATTTGGCATATACATTTGAAGTATATACTAGATATTAAGTATGCCAATTTTTCAATCACATCTTTTAGAACACTGTATAATTATATATATATATATATATATATATATGTATATATATATATATTAGAGAGAACTTGATAGGCATATATTTGTATGAATTTTTAAGTTAAATAACATATAGTGTACTTTTTTTTTTTTATAAGTGAACCATTTGTCTCAATTAAGTTTGTTAAAAAAAAGGTGATAAGTGGAAGGGTCATATGTGGGGGTTTCCTACACAAAACTAATTTATTTTCAATGCTTTTGTTGTGTTAAATGTCAATTTAAAGTTTATTGCAACAGTGTATTTTACAGGTCAAGTGTCAAGTTAACTTTTACTACATTTGTATGCCATGCACATTGGCGAAGATTTACAAATTCTGTAGAAGGCTGTTTAGACCTGTACCAGATTTATCACAGGGGCTCAGGCTTGATGACACATGTGGAGCATGGCTAGACACTTTTGTCTAACTCTAAACCAAATATTGACTGGCTTACTGTATGATAGAATGATATGCCAGAATTGTGGCACAATTTTAGTGCAAAATGGAGCATCTTAGGCTATGCCCCTTCCTTGGAGACCACATGTCTTTACTTCCAAGCCACGCCCCCTCAGAGAGCAAGGTGAAATTGACATTTCTAAAACTAGATGCACCAAATCGCAAAAATTGTGCCAATTTGCACCAAAATTCACCAAAATTATGACAATGCCTAGGTGCATTCACATTAGTAAATGTTGGCCATTGTCTTTTTTTTTTTTTAGGACAGAATAGTGTGATAGACTATGCTATTATATTCTCCAAAAAACAAAAAACGAATTCAGACATAAAGGAAGTCAAACTTATGTTCTTTGGACCACCTGTGAACCATTAAAGTTTATGGATAGGCACAAGAATACATTCAAGTCCCTTTTAATGGAGTTGATGAAGGATCTGTCTTGGCAATGTTAAAGATAATATAACCGGATCTGTTCATAACAGATGCAGACGGTTGTTTTATCAGTATTAGAAGCTATTAGGATCCTGCTGGATCCAGTAAAAACGCTAGTGTGAAAGTAGCCTTAAGAGGCACTAATTAAAAAGGTGAAAACCAATATGGCTGTACTTCCTGATGTCAATTTTATAAAAAAAAGAATAAAAAATGTATTTACTGATATATGGCTCATTTTATCATTTGGATTTACTAATGGTAAACGGCACATTACATGATTTTAGAGCGTCTATTCTTTTAGCATCAGTTGACCTCAACTATGACCTCTAGTTCCAATCTCTGGATCTGTTGTAAATCTAATGTACAGTTTCCGGATAGCCAATACAACATTTCAGCCCTCAATGTCGTCTAAGTTTATCACATCTGCTCCAAGATATGGTCTAAATGTTAGCCAATTTCCCTTTAGAAAAGTAACTAGAGTACTGATCATCTTTGTACTATACATATGGATGGCAGACTTTTAGAGCTAACTACCCTGGGGAGATGCATTATGGAAGAGCCATGAATGAGGGGTCATGCACTGAAGCAGTGTAGTCACAAGGGGCTGTGATAAAACACTTTACTGACAGTATAGTGAATAAATTATATGACCTCCTGGCAAAGAAGCAGAAATAGAATCCTACAATGTTTTAGCCACTGAAAGTACACAAGTTGAAAACCTGCAAAATAAACATTATTGATATATATCCGGGGTGAATGAAAGTTAAAGGAAAGTTTAATACTCCAGCTGAAATATGATTAAAAAAGCATCACCATGCCTGACATGTCTATTCTAGTAAATACTTGTGTGCCTCATGAAATAGCAGCTTGGGGGTATCTTTTTTTATATGCTGGCCTATGATAACCAGGGGCACTGCTGGATGCTGGGTCTAATTTAAAACATGTCGACAACTTTTTTACGACACAAAAAGTGCCATACTTAGAGTGATAAGTCTGCCCTATTGTTCTTAGAATTTGTGCTGCATAAATATTATATTGTGGGAAATACAATGATTTAATTACGCAGACATGTCATGTCAAGAGAGTTGGCACTTCTTTAAATAAGTAGCACGTTAGTAAATTGGCATGAGATATCGTAATTTTGTCATTTACTTACCTCATGTTTATCGGGAGCAATGAAATTCAATTGCCCGTTGGAATCATATATGATTGAAAATGCCAACTCAAGCACCTCCTAAATAAAAAATAATACAAGTATATGTGAGAAGAATCCAAGAAGGTACTTGAAGTATATCTGGTTTAGATAAGTCTTACTTGTCATGCCATATCCAGATATGTACAAAGCTAAAGGTTAAACATGTAACAATGGCCTGATTTATCATGCCTTCATTGCGGAACTCTGGCTTAAAACAGTCATTAAGTGGGACTTTTGTGACTTCTTAGGCTTACTTGTGCAAACATTTTGGGATGTTTTGCATTTTCACACCACTCACTTCAGTTTTCAAATATGGGTGGGAAAGTGGGTATGGTTGGCCATGTTAATGAGTCTCACTCCAGATATAGACATTAGGCCTCATGCACACGACCTTTGTTTTGGTCCAAGTCCGAGCTGCAAACGCGGATCCATTCACTTCATTGCTCCGTTCCGTGGCCCCGCAGAAAAAATAGAGCATGTCCTATTCTTGTCCGTTTTGCGGACAAGAATAGGCATTTCTACAATGGGCCGCGTTCCGTGCAAATCTCTTTATTATACCTTATTTCTGTGTAGGCTCCACTCCTGGCTTTGGGTCAAAATCACTGATGGAAACCACAAACCAAAACACTGATGTGTGAATAAGGCCTTATCACTGAGACATTTTTTAAAAGTTGCAATCTCACTAAGAAGGGTGGAGTAGAAAAACTCGAATAGCTTTTCTAGACAAAAGTATTAGGTTTGAGGATAAAACAAATGTATCAAATCTGTGACATTTGCTAAATTTGGCATAAAGTATGCCAACACAGACTTAAGTTAAACCAATTTCAAACATTCCCATCATGATAAATTCCACCCCATTAATATACATCTGACAGATGCCAGCTTTCGGAAACCTTTCACTGAACATCATCTACACTAAAACATAATTTAACATTTATATTTGATTTTTTACTGGAAAGCACAAGATTGTGTAAATTGGTATTACAAAACTGTAAAACACTATAAAGGGTAGACATGTGTATTATGGATACACTTCCTAAAATTCTCATGTCCTATCAACAATGCATGCTACTTTCCAAGGCAATTTACACCCTTGAACAGTCTCAGGTACTGTATCTTTACATTTTAGTGTAGTTCTGATTCTTAAAGAAGCACTCTCATAACAACCTTTATTTTCTGGTCCATTTGAAAGGTACTTGATGTAAATTGCAGTGAAGGTAATCATCTTACTGGTGACTGTATTTGTGAGCTATAACCTCCCTTCTGATCCTTATCAGTGTCATGTGACCAATACTCTCCAACTCATACAGGACAGAAAGTCAGTTTCTCTATTCATTCCTATGAGACTGACATTGAGGCTAACACAGGAATACATAGAGAAACTGGCTTTCTGTACACACATAAGATGCTGTTTTATGTGGAGAATCAGAGTATTGGTCACATGACACACTTGAGGATCAGAAGTGAGGTTATAACTCACAAATACAGTCACTGGTAAGAAAATTGCCTTCACTACAGTTTACATCATGCACCTTTCTAACAGGTCAGAGAATAAAAAAATTGTTGGAGAGCTTCTTTAAGTAAAATTTGCCTATACATTAAAAGGAAGGGATTTGCTGATTACATTTCTTATCTACTATTCACATAGCTTTGTTCACATTTGTGCCATACAGTAGCCTCTCCCGAAAGAAAAAGTAAAATACATCCATAAGCAGCTGCATAGGACTAAACATGGCATCAGTCATGTGAGCCATTATGTGACTATCACAAGTATCATGACCCGGCCAGGTATCTAACGGGTGAATAGTTCTGTATTGAAGAGCAGAGCATATATAGTATTTCTACCTGTAGAAGCACCATGTTTGTCAGTATCTGTGTAGAAACAGATCTGTGTATGTTGTGTTTGTTTGTTTTTTACACTAAACTTTAATAAGAATATGACAACATCACCTAGAGACAGGCAGCTATTTTGCAAATCACCTACAGACAGGCAGCTGTGTAAATACACACAGTGATGAAGTTACTGTAATAACCATGATAAAATCATGATTTCACCACTAGTCCTATTTACTTATTACATGAATGTATCCTGTGTGCTGACGCAGCACATGTAACATATGTCATGTAACATTGCTGTTTATTGTTTTGCTCGTGATGAAAAGGGATTAAGAAGACCCCCGAAATGCGTTGAGCCGCATATTTTATCAAATAAAGAGATACTTGGATGAAGACACGGTTCCAGTTGCTGATTTGACATCCATCACAGACCTGGCGTGCTTATCCGGAACTCTACGATTCTACAAGCGATCCCGGCCAGGGGGGAACCACCCCAGGTGTCTTGAGTTTATCCTGGTGGTGACCCCCCAGTGAAGTGGGGGAATACTCCAAGTATGTTTTAATCTTGGTATATATCTGCTTTTGTTTAATTGCTTCGGCACTCCTTTTATAGGATTATATTATACCACAATATAGTTGTAACACTGAATTTGAGCGCTTACTTGTCTCTCAAACAAGTACAAGTATCATCAGCTATAACATTCACAGATTACTAACTAACCCTTTTATACCTATTTTTTACTCATACACCCATTTTTATACCTACCTTACTTGGGTCACCTAGGTAGACTATATCAGGTACTTCCTTTCTACACTTTTTTTTATCAATTTTTGTCTCTACCACTGTTTACTGAATGTCAGGGATTATATGATGTGAAGAGTGTCACATGACTCATGCCATGTTTCAGATACGCCATGGATAAATTACCCTGGACTGATACACGGGCAATACCAGTCTCCTGCATATAGCGGTCAACTGCCTGATATAAGAATTGTATGTATGCAGAAATTTAAATACATGTATATTAGAACATTGTATGATTTCCCATTATATACACAAATAAAAATTTAAATACTCCTTTAACTTTATTTTTAACAGCAATACTAGTGCTGTAAATGGAGACAGAAACACTGATTGAGAGACTGAATATGAGTTACAGATAGAAGGTGGTTGGACTGTAAAACTGTTTTCTCTCCCATATAACTAAACAGTAGCCACACATAGGCCTATCAAGTCATGAGATCCCAAATCATTGGTCTCTTTGTCTGGCAGCACATCAGTAATGAACCATTCTAACCAAACCAATGTACTCTACTATCTATAATCCATCCACATAGTTAACAGGGTGAACGAATTTCATCTTTACCTGAATTTCTTAGTTTTCTTTTGCAAAGTGATTGGTTATACACGAAAAAAAACACTCTCTCTATTAGTAATATGGATCCTGACACTTCAAAGGCCCATGGTATAATTATCTGACTATGAAAGCTTCATTGCAAGTATACATGTCATATGTTAATTATAGGCTTGCTTAACAAAGTGACACAGATTGTGCCACTGGGAAGATGCAAGCAGCTATAATGAATCACTAAAGAGAGGCAGGAAAATGCAGTCTACTGAATAGTCATATACTTTTAAGATGTCTCACCTTGTTTTGCTTGGCTCCTTTCTCCTTCATGTGAGGACAGTCCTTTCCAGTCAATATTGCTTTAATGTCCGCTACAGGCACTATATGTACACAAAAAAATATATAAAAGATACACATTATCAAAGCAACATACCAAGATTCACAGAACTGGAGAAATGGTTGCCTGGCAGAAAGGCAAGATGATGGCACTGCGTTGGCATGACAAAAAAGATGTGTGCCTATTGAGTACTGTTCATAATACCTCGACTGTTATGGTGCACATGAAAGGTGGGAAAGAAGTCATGAAGACATAAGTAGTGATAGACTACAATAAAACCATGGTAGGTGTTGACAGAGCCGACCAAGCAATTACATTCTACCCAGCAATGTGAAAAGCAGCAAAAGAAGTATTGCAAGAAGATCTTTAGGCATCTTCTTGAGCAGTGCTTGTGGAATGTCAACATTCTGCACAGAGAAAAGAGCGACAAGCCTCTGGTTCATTCTGACATTTGGAAAGTTGCTGAACAGAACCACCAAACGCCATCAATGGCTGTGAATAGACCTGGACTTCGTGCTGTTGATGTTGTCAACCCGGAACGCCTGACTGGTCGTCACTTCATGGACTACATTCCACCAAATGAGAAAAAGTCAGCACCTACAAGGATGTGCATGGTTTGTTGCTCAAAGCGAGATGATAATGGAAAGAGAATCCGAAAGGAAACCAGGTTCCGTTGTCCTAATTGTGAAGTCGGACTTCATGCAGTACCATGTTTTAAACTTTTTCACACCATGGATGTTTATTGAACCAATATGCAGTGTCTATTATTACAGGCACTAGTGATGTTGCACCCTTATTTGACAAATTGCAGTGTTTTTGATTTGATTATATTATTTTTTTAAATTATATTATTATTAAAATTATATTTTTTATTGTATTATAATTTATGATTCTGTGTTTCAAACTTTATCATACCTGGAATGTCTACTAGACTTTTGTTTAGACAGATTTAAGGGAGTCATTCCTAAGAATTACAGGCCTACAATATAAAACAAATTTCCATGCAAAACAATGTACCGCTTTGGGTACACAATTACTGACATAATCAGACCGCCCGGGAGGTTAATTAGACGGTGGATAAAACGGTATCCCTTTCCTCCACGTCTGGCTGTCTGGTATACACATTATTAAATCCTGCAGTGTCCTGTAAAAAACACATCCATTTAATGGAGGCCATAATAGCCTATGGGTGACAGATGCCTCTGTATGGCATTGGTCACTAGCCTCCATTAAACGGATGATCAGAGAACTCCTGTGACTCTCTACTTATATATGGACAGTTGTCAAAGGGGTTCCCCAAGGCAGACAGCAGAGAGAGCATTGTAATCCTCATTAAAATGACCACCCTGCTGGCAAGTAGCCAGACACACAGTACATTTAGGGGAGGGGATACAAGAGAAAGTATACAGCCTGTTGCTGATAGGACTGCTAAAAAAGGGGAGGGAATGTATGGACAACATTTACAGTGAGGTAAGTTACAGTCTTTGGTCAAGGGTATACACTGGGAGTCCTCCTGGTGTGAACCTCTGATGGAAGGCTAAAAGCATGACGTGAACAGTTCCAAAATGAAATGTATGATAAACAATTCTAATTTTAGTTTTCTATCAATATCGAGTTAAAATACTCTTTCTGATTGAAGAGTCCCTTTAAAAAGCTAAAATAAAAAGCTGAACAGAGATTCACAAGTTTAAATGTATTATAGATGTGCCTAGCTAATTTTATAGTCAGTCCAGGTAGCCTATACTGTACATTCCTGAGAAAATACCGTAGAGAATAATTTACATGCTTGAAATATTACCATCACCCACAGGCTGATGTAGTGCTTGTTGAAAATTAAATTGAAGTGTTTTTCAGAAATCTTATTTGCACTGGTTTTCCTTATATACATCATATTTCATGTTGTAAATGCTTACAAAATAAAATGAATTATATAGCCTATATCCCATGTGTGCATAAGTGAGACATATTCCGGAGTGTCTATATCAGTCACTATCATGTAGCCTCATTAAACAGGTTCTTGAGGAATGAAGAAAATGAAAATACTTAAATATTACTTTATTATAAGTATATTCCCAAAAACCTTTCATTCGTTATAATGGCTCGTTTAAACTAGGGAGCATTCATTAAGAACAATAAAATGGCTGCTGTCCTATTAGTATACACAAAACCTGTCTAATCACACAGCAGGACAAGTTACTTCACAACACTGAGCTTAAGAGCTGCCCCATCTTCCTCTCTGCTTTTTTTGTCAGGGAATATGATCCTGAATACAGCTGGTAAGATGAATCTCTGTGGAAGTGGAGTTCATGAGGAGACATGAAGTACAGAGAGGACTGACAGGACAGACTGTGGTAATGTGTTGCTGTGGTAATGGAAAATGCATAAGTGCTGCTGCTCATTAGACGCACCTCCATCCTCCTCTCTGTACTTCATGTCTCCTCATGATTTCCATTCCTACGAAGATTGCGCTGAAGATCATATTAAACTGTATTCAGGATCATAATCCCTGACATGTAGAGTATAGATGAGGATGAGGCAGCTCTTTAGCTCAGTGTTGTAAAGTAACCTGTCGTCCTGTGTGATTAGGACAGGTTCTGTGTGTACTAATAGGACCGTGGCCATTTTATTTCTCCTAATGATTGCACCCAAGAAAAAAAGAGCCATTATAACTAATAAAAGGCATTTGGGAATATATTTATAATAAAGTAATAAATAAGTATTTTCAGTAATTTTTTTTCTTAATTCCCAGAGAACCACTTTAACCACAATTCATTGAGTGATTCTTGTTATAGAATGTTGCTTTATTTCCTAGTTTATTGATTTGACAGCATTATTTCAATTACTGTTCGCCATTTTTTAAGTACTTTATGGAAAGGTTATTTGGGAACTTTTTGGTTTAGTTATTTAATTATATTTTTTGGGCATTATATGAGGGAGGGTTTAGAAACATGTACCACATAGGGCACCATCCAACCTACCTCAGCCTAAAAGAGGGAAAGATGAAACAAGCACATCAATGCACAAATGCAGATATTTTTATCATTATGATGCTTTCAAAACAATCCTCATGAACAAGGCAAATACATAGCAAATTCACATTATTATGACCACTTCCTACTTTCGACATTGTGAATAAGAAACGTGAAAACTGTGGAGCACCATGTACCATTGATGTGAGAGATGAACATCGGCTACAAATGTGCATGAGGGTGGACCGACATGCTACAGTGGAGCAGCTCATTTCCAAAATGAACCCAGGGGACTACAAGAAGTGTGTCTAAAACACAGTTCAATGAACCCTACTGCATATGGGGCTCCAAAGCAGATGGATGGTCACTGCACCTCTGCTAAAGAAGTTGTGTCAGCAGAAAAGGCTTCAATTTTCATGTCAGAGTCAGAATTGGACCTCCTCTGATTGGCAAAGGGTTGGCTTCTCTAAAGTAGAGTTGTTTCGGTACCAAAATTTTGATTCGGTATCGATACCATAAAAAAGTATTGCGATACTCGATACCATTCGATACCACGCGAAAAAAATAAAAACGCCAAAAAAATCCGCGTGCATTCCACATTTTATGAAACCGCCGGCTCATAATGCAACAGTCCTATCCTACTTTTTTGTGGGGACAAGACGACTAAAAGAAAATGGCGAATCGTGCATTTTTTCTTTTTCTTTTTTTTTCTTTTACGGCGTTCACCGCATAAAAGTGGATTTTTTAATAGTTTGGACTTTTGAGACGTGGCGATATGTAATATTTTATTTATGTATTGTTTATATATTTTATATGTAAAATTGGGAAAGGGGGATTTATAATTAATATTTTGGTGTACTTTAACTTTTTTTTTTTTTTTTTACAGTTTATTTATTAACTATTTCCACCCTAGGGGCTAGAACCTGGGATATTCTCATCCTATTCACCCTAATAGAGCTCTATCAGGGTGAATAGGATCTACCCTCTCCCTGCTGCCCTGTGCACAGTGCACACAGCAGCAGGGAGCAGACCAAGGCAGCCAGGACTTCAGAAGCGTCCTGGTTACCATGGTAACCGATCAGAGCCCCAGCATTACAGTGCTGGGGCTCCGATCACTGCCACTGCCACCAATGAGGAGGAGGTGAGGGGACCCTGTGGCCACTGCCACCAATGATTTTATTACTGGGGGAAGGGGGCACACTGCCCACCAATGTTTTAATACTGGGGGGCACACTGCCCACCAATGTTTTAATACTAGGGAGGGGGAGGGGGCACACTGCCCACTGCCCACAAATGTTTTAATACTAGGGAGGGGCGGAGCACTGGCCAGCAATGCCGAGTAGTTTCTTATATAAATGCAGGCAGAAGACACAGGCTGCCGGCACCTGCCTGTGAACGAGCGCTGCGATCAGAGGCTATTAACCCCTCAGGTGCCGCACCTGAGGGGTTAATTGCCTCTGATTGCAGTGCTGGGTCACAGGTAGGTGCTGGCAGGCTGTGTCTTCTGCCTGCATTTATATAAGAAACTACTCGGCATTGCTGGCCAGTGCTCCCGTCCCCAGCTCCGCCCTCCTCCCGCCCCCGCTCCGCCCCTCTCCCTCTCCCTCTATTGGTTGAAGCGGCAGCACAGGGGGAGGGAGAGACTGCCTCCTTCTCCCTGTGCTGCCGAGGAGAACATGGCCGCGCTGAGAGCGGCGCAGCCATGCTCTCCTATACTGGGCTGTGCAGTAGTGCAGCCCAGTATCGATAAAATACTTTTCCTGGTATCGAGTGCGATACCAGAGAAAAGTATCGATCGGGTATCGAAAGTTCGATACCCGAAACAACCCTACTCTAAAGAGTCAAATTTATGCTTCATTGAACAGACGGATATTGGTGTGTCAAGTGAGAAACATCAGAGAACAAACACCCTGCTACCACTGCTGGAAGAACACAAAATGGTGTGGCAGCTTTATGGTCTGGGGAATGTTTTTTTAGCATTCTCTGGGCCCACTCATCCATGTGAATGGCATCCATCCTTGCAGATCATGTACACACATACATGGTGATTGTTTTGCCTGGGGCAGATGGGATCTTCTAGCAAGACAATGCGATATGTCACATGGCTAGAAATGTCCGACATTGGTTGGAAGAGCATGACCAAGACTTCCAAGTACCACCCTGGTCCCCGAATTCCACAGACTTGAATCCAATTCAGCATCTATGGAACCAACTTGATTGTTATGTTCATTCTATGGATCCTCCCTCAAAAAATGGTCTAAATAGAAGCAAGCAATTAGACCCATTTCCTTGATGTCAACGGACGTTAAGGTGCTGGCGAAGGTCTTGGCCAACCGTCTATCTTGTGTGATATTGTCTATTATACACCCAGACCAGACCGGCTTTATGCCTCAGAAGTATACGTCCATTAATGTTTGGAGGGTCTTTGCCAGTCTACAAGTGCCAGCAGACAATGTAGGTGACAGGGCTATATTTTCCTTAGACCTTTGACAGCATTGAATGGCGGTTTTTGTGGCGTACCTTGACATACATGGGATTTGGCGATACATTTATATCTTGGGTCCAAGTGCTATATAGTAATTAGGCCTGCACAATATATCGCGAAAGCAATCACAATTAATCGCCATATCGCAATCGCAATTTGCTGACCCAAAAATGCTGCAATTATATTACCGTATTTTTTGCTTTATAAGACACACTTTTTTCCCACAAAAGTGGGGGGGGGAATGGCAGTGCGTCTTATAAAGCGATGGTTGACTTTCTACGTGACACTGACACTGTATCTCCGGCCGCTATGCTGCACAGCGCGGCCGGTGATACATCAGTTACAGTGCGGGGAGGGAGGAGGGGCTGGTGGAAAGTCGGTTTTTTAATGAACACGTTCTTATATCTATTTTATTTATCTGTTCTGTGCAGTGCTATTAAGAAAATGGCAAGTTTTGTATTTTGTACTTTTGCAGTAATGCAAATATGTATTTTATTTTAAAAAACACTATGCATTTCAGTTCTTGAGTTCAGCATAACTACATTTCACATTATCAGTCATCTGTGTGTGCTTTTACCTTGAAAATCCAAGCAGGTAGACCTCTAGCACAATTCCCTTAAAATATCGCATCGCATATTGTTATCGCAATTTTTAGGGCCCTAATCGCAATCGCATAAAATTCTCATATCGTGCAGCCCTAATAGTAATCCGAAGGCGAGTGTCAGAGCTAATGGGGAGGTGTCAGAGCAGTTCCATCTAAAGAGAGGCACACGTCAGGGATGTCCCCTGTCGCCCCTTCTATTTGCGATCGCAATAGAGCCGTTGGCGGCGGCAATACGCAATTCCTCAGATGTTCATGGATTTTATTATGGCATGGTGCAAAATAAGGTGGCAATGTATGCTGACGATACTCTGCTCTTCTTGGGGGACACAAATTCATCCCTAGAGGAAGCTATGAATCTAATAGATATATTTGGCCAACTATCTGGCCTACTGATAAACTGGCACAAATCTGCCTTACTGCTAGTGGATGGGCAACCTAAATCGCAAGTGATAATTAATAGAAATATCCCTTGTGTGGAAACATTCAAATATCTGGGCATTTATATCTCTCCCAGACTTAGGGACTTTGAAAAGTTGAACCTTGACCCTTTGCTGGTCAAATTTAGGCTCAAAGTTAAGGCATGGTGCAAATTGTATCTTTCAGTGGCGGGTAGGGCGAACCTCCTCAAAATGATATTAATGCCTCAGCTTTTATATATTCTCCATAATTTCCCGGTCTGGCTCCCAAAAAGGCAATTTGATAAGATCAACTACATATTTAGAGAGCTAACCTGGCGCAAAGGTCAGCCCCGAATCAAATTAGAAACGCATCAATACCTGAAGACAGAAGGGGGTCTGGCCGTCCCACACCCATGGCTATATTATTTGGCTGCTCAGAGTCAACATTTCAAAGGCTGGTTGGACTCTGATGGTAAGGATATGACTAGTCAGATACTTACTGCTGGTATGGGGGGCCGAGATCTCCTATTAGTTTTGGAAGGGGAAGAGGCACGATTTAGAGACCAGCTGGGACCGTTGGGACTTGTAATGTACAATACCTGGTTTAGGATTAAACAACTGCGACAGGTTACAGGACCCACGGTGTACGCTCCTCTCTGGCGAAATCCAGTATTCTCTGAGATTTGTGCACTGCAGGGCTTTGAGGAGTGGAGTAGGGGAGGGATACGGAGAATAGGGCAGGTATTGGAAGGTGATATTTTTGTGTCTTTCACTACTTTACAAGACACTTATGGGGTGCCCAAGAACCACTTTTACAACTTTTTAAACATACGTCACGCATATGATACTATGGTCCGCAATGGTCTTAAGATCTATAAACAGGACTGGGCCCTGCAGCTTATTACGTCAAAAGGGGATAAAAAAGGGGTAATCTCGGCGATCTACAAAGTGCTGTTGGATGGCTTTCTGGTACCTCACCCACTGTCCAGGATGCGAGGATGGGAGCAGGATGTAGGGAGCATTCCTGCTAACCAGTGGTCAGATATATTAGAGGCGGTCCCTGTCTCCTCATTGAGCGAAGGTGGGAAACTCTCACAACTCTTCATCATTCACAGGGTATATAAGACGCCAGTATTTTTACATAGGATAGGATATCGATCGGATGCTAACTGTCCGCGTTGTGTGATGGAATCGGCGGATTTGATACACATGATGTGGAGTTGTGGGAAATTAAGAAGTTTTTGGGGACAGGTGCTGCATGCTATACAAACGGCCTATACTGTGCATATACCGTCTGATCCCAAGGTTTGCATACTGGCCTACGTGTCAGAGCTGGGGGTGGATAATCTGCTTAAAGTGGCGATAGGCCGTGTGTTATATGTTGCGAGAAAACTAATAGCCATGCACTGGATACAGTGTGCAGCTGGAGAGCCGCAGGTTGGCCATACCTGACATACAGCAATAAGGTATGCATGTCCATCTCCCACCCCACAATAAAATGATAATCCATGTTAACATTTGTAACCTCTGTGGATTAAGAACATGCCTAAATTTACCCTCATCTAATAGCTGGACTATGGATAGAGAGCCTAATAGAGAACTGCCATCCACCAATCCTGATCTCATCATTTAAATGCATGCAGCCACTTCATTTACATATCACACCAGGCCCGGACAATATCTCTGAAGTTCAAGGGACTTATCGATCTTGGGTGCCCAAAGTTTCTCAAATTCAGCTAGGGCACACCTCTTCCTATAAACCCCTTGTTCCAGGTTAATTAGCCAGTTAATCTTGGCTATATATTCAGTTCTGCTGGGACTGCACTCATCTAGCCAGTGCTGAGCAATTAACTTCCATGACATATATAGCATTCTGGCCACCGCCAACTTACCAGGCTCGTTGATTAGCAAGTCCTACATATATCCCTACACACATACATATCCCTATAACAGAATAAACAGACTGTACCACACGGTGCCAAAAGCCCCCAGAGCTGACCTCGACCATAGCATATGCAGCATACTCATCCCTCCCCCCCACTGGGGACATCTAGAATCCAAGAAGAGTCCTATGTCAAATAGGAACTGAAGGGTTTTATAAAACCTGTGAATCAAATACAAATGTGATAACCTGTGTGTTTCACTGAGTAAGAGCTGCACGGCCCTCTCTAATATCTCCCGCCATTGGTTCTCCTCTAGGGACCCTACCTCTATCTCCCACCATTTCCTATTTCGCATCGGGTAGTCTTTCAGAACCACATCCAATATAGACCCATAAAGCAGGGAAATAACCCCAGATAAAGAATCATTCTATTAGCCCAACCACTTTGCTTATGATACCACCATCGTGGTCAGTTCGGAAGGCATGGGGCAACTGCAAAAACCTATAAAAATCTAACGTAGACAAACCATAATCTGAAGCTGCTCATAGGTTTTCAGTACTGTGCGATCAAGAACCTGATGGACTCTAGTGAGACCCCTTTGTCACTATCCCTCTATACCCTGCAGAGAGAATAAATACGATAACTAAGAAGTATCCCATATCGAGTATATTTTGTGACCCCTTTTATACCTTGTAATTCCCTTACTTTCCACCAACCTTTATGTAGGAGAAGTATAGGGGGGAACAGCTAACCTGACACTTTCATCTTATTAGTCTCTAAGGCCCCTTTCACACGGGCGAGTTTTCCGCGCGGGTGCAATGCGTGAGGAGGACGCATTGCACCCGCACTGAATCCGGACCCATTCATTTCTATGGGGCTGTGCACATGAGCGGTGATTTTCACGCATCACTTCTGCGTTGCGTGAAAATCGCAGCATGTTCTATATTCTGCGTTTTTCACGCAACGCAGGCCCCATAGAAGTGAATGGGGATGCGGGAAAATCGCAAGCATCCGCAACCAAGTGCGGATGCGTTGCGATTTTCCCGCATTGTTGCTTAGCAACGGGACCCAATCTCTATTATTTCCCCTTATAACATGGTTATAAGGGAAATAATAGCATTCTTAATAAAGAATGCATTATTAAATGATGAGGAAGGGGTTAAAAATAATAAAAGTTAACTTACCTTAGCCACTTGATCGCGTAGTCGCGATCTGTCCTCTCTTTCCCTGCAGCATCGATGATCTAAAGGACCTGTGATGACGTCACATCACATGGCCCAATCACCTGCTCCATCACTATGGTGATGGAGCATGTGATTGGTCCATGTGACCATGTGACATCATCCAAGGTCCTAATCACTATCCTCAGGCTGTGGATAGTGCTTAGGACCTTGGATGATGTCACGTGGTCACATGGACCAATCACATGCTCCATCACCATAGTGATGGAGCAGGTGATTGGGCCATGTGATGCTGTGACATCATTACAGGTCCTTTACATCTTTCAAGCTAACGGAGAGGAGGCCGGGCTTCGCGATCAAATGGACCAGGTAAGTTATGATTAGTTTATTATTTTTAACCCATTCTGCACCGGGTTCAACATTAGGGAGATGGCCAAGGGTATTATTTTACATTATAACTATGTTATAATGTGAAATAATACCAGCGGGACAATTTCTGACCCAAACATGCACTTCTGTGAAGAAGTACAGGTTTGGGTCTGGGTACCCAAAGTGCCGATTTTTCTCCCGCGCGTGCAAAACGCATGACAGCGCTTTGCACTCGCAGGGAAAAATCGCGGCGATTCCCGCAACGCACCCGCACTGTTTGACGGAGTGCACCCGCAACGCCCGTGTGAAAGAGGCCTAAGGCTTTATACAAATTGGGCACCTTCAGGAAGCTCTGCAGTAAACGATTCTGAAGATCATCCTCCTCCCAGGCCCAAATATGCTGAAGCAGAGCTGTTAAGTAGGACACCGAGGGGTTGGGAAGGGCTGATCACCCATCTATCTTACCCCTCTGAAGGGTCTCCAGCCTCATAGGTGCCGAGCCTCCCGGCCATATGAACTCTCTAAAGATCTTATAAATCGAGTGGAAATATCTGAGGGGTATGCCCAGGGGGAATTATGCAGAAGATAAAGCAAATGAGGCATCCAGATAATCTTAATAAGATTGATCCTTCTCACCACAGACAACGGTAACTTAGACTATACATGCAGCTTCTCCTTGAATCTATCAATGAGAGGGGACAGGTTTAGTTTTTCATACTCCGTGAGTTGACGTGATACAACCACCCACAAATACTTTAACTCACTAAGCCCTTAAAGTCCTGCCGGGGCATAGTCCCCGAGTCATCCACCATAGTTAAAAGGTAGAAGAACTGATTTAGTCCAATTTATAACTCAGGCCCCTTTCACATCTGCGTTTTTCCTTTCCGTCCTAGAGTTCCGTCCTCGGGGCTCTAGAACGGAAAGATACTGATCAGGATTATCCCAATGCATTCTGAATGGAGAGAAATCCATTCAGAATGCATCAGGATGTCTACAGTTCAGTACTGACACGTTTTTCGGCCGTAGCAAAATCTGCAGCAGAAGTTTTTCCTCTGGCCAAAAATCCTGAGGACATGCCGCAACGACGGATCTGGAATTAATGCCCATTGAAAAGCATTAATCCGGATCCAACTTTAAGCTAAACGTCGTTTCGGCGCATCGCCGTATCCGATGTTTAGCTTTTAAGAATGGTAACCATGGCAGCCAGGATGCTACTAAAGTCCCGGCTGCCATGGAAAAGCAGCGGGGAGCTGGGGGAGAAGCTACTTACCTTCCGCGCGGCGGCCGGGGCGTTCCTCGATCACGTCACCACGTCGCATGGTTCACATAGCTGTGCTATGTGAGCAATTCGCCGTATGGATCGTACGGCGCATAGCTAGGTGATCCATGCGACGCAGGGACTCGGTGACGTCATCGAGGAGCGCCCCGGCCGCCGCACGGAAGGTAGTAGCTTTTACCCCGGCTCCCCGCTTCTTTTCTATGGCAGCAGGGACTTTAGTAGCATCCTGGCTGCCATGGTAACCTGAAAGCATATTCAAGACTAATCAGTCTTCAAACGCTTTCAGTTGTCTTGCGTTGTGACGGATCCGGCGGGCATTTCCGGCGATGGAAGTGCACGCCGGATCCTCACATCCGCACAATGTGAAAGGGGCCTAAACCGAAGTATTGCCCAAAAGTACTGAACACATCCATGACAATAGGTAAGGAATCTCTAGCATTGGCCAAAGGAAACATCATCATTAACATATCAGCAAGGGTCCAAGTCCCGGCATCTCCTCCGATCAGCTGTTTCAGGAAGCCGCTGTGCTCACCGGAACTTTGGTGAGCAATGCAGACTCACTTCAGCTTTCCGAGGACAGCTCCGAACATCAAAGTGGAAGTACTTGGTATTCAAGTCAATAGGGCTGAGCTGCAACTAGATCGGATGTACAGTGATGTCACTGGCCTAGGAAGAGGCTGCAGTTCTCATGGCATCTTCTAACAGATGATCAGCAGGGGTCCCGGGTGTCGCACCCATGCAGATCTGATACTGATGACCTATCCTGAAGATAAGTTATAAATATCTTTTCCTGGATAACCCTTTTTACCAACAGTTTTAAAGCATATTCACTGCCCACACATTAGGCAAAGTGCTGCATTTTACCATCTTGTGAGAACTGCGACCTTTGCGGCAATGATACATTTTTTGGGAGTAAGACATAACTACAGAATAAAGTATGTAACCATGTAGAAGGCAGGGGATCTATAAAACCTTATATTATTTGTTATTGTGAACTAATTGCCGATAAGCCTCTTTCACAACTATTAATCCTAAAGAACAATGGCACTGATTTGCATGGCCGCAGAGGATATAGTGCAATGTTCTATATTCTTCCATTATTTATTTCCGAGATTTAAGATCCAGAGCACTATAGTTTCAATCAACAAAAACAGCCAGATTAATTTTACATGCACAAGGCCTACATTTATGTTTACAGCAGATGCCAAGTTCCCAGCAGTAATTACATTAGGCTGGAAATCCATTGAAAATCTCTTATTTTTATCCTCATAAGCCCCGACATGTTTTAACTGGAGAAAGATTATATGCAGAATAATAAAAACAGTACAGCAAGTCTATTTACATGCTATTGTAATAAGAATGAATTATGCATCATGCATAAAACAGACCAGCTAAAAGAAGCATTCTCTAGCTGTGTCTACATTTTCATTTTGTCAGTGTATACATGTTTTCTTACACGACTGTATAAAATGAAATTGAAGGGGTTGTAACGGCTGTAGATATTGATGACCTATCCTATTCAAGTAGGATGGGTGAGATACAGCAACCCCTCACGGCCACTACACACTGAATGTAGCTGTGCTTCTGCACTCATTCACTGTTATTTCTGGCACTGGCATTTGCTGACAACAGCTGATTGGTCGGGGTGCTGGGTGTCGACTCCCACCAATCTGATATTTATGATCTATCCTAAGGAGAGAAAGCAAACAAAATATGGCAGCACACTGTTACACATGATAACAAAAAGTGGAAGCTCTCTGCGGACATTTTTGATCAAATGTGTGTCGGGCCCATCTACCAACATCAAGGTGGCTTCTGCAGAAGGGTGCAGCGCTTTGCTGTGCGCCTGATGAAGCGGAGCCAAACAGATCCGTCCTGGCAGACAGTGTAAGTCAACGGGGACGGATCCATTTTCTCAGACATAATCTGGCACAATAGAAAAGGATCCGTCATGTCTATAGAAGACATAATACAACCGGATCCATTCATGACAGATGCATGCGGTTGTAATATTGTAACGGAAGCGTTTTTGCAGACCCATGACGGTTCTGCAAAAAACGCTAGTGTGAGATTAGCCTATGCTTGCTATACACATAAAGTAAAAACTTTCTGAAGTGATTTTACCGTTTTGGCCGACCATTATGCATATACAATTGTTGGCAATGATGTAGGGGAGATTATGGTTTATCAAAAATGTCATCTTTCAGATTTTTTTGGAGGCTGTCAGCTGAAACCACATGTGGCATGGCATGATTTGTTACTTTGTACAAGTACTCTGTTAGCTTACATTGTTTGTATCCTATCACCCTGATCTGCCATTGTAGTCTGGCATGTTAATGGCCTGATTGTACGACTGATTGGCCACATTCTGGCTGATACTAATCGCATGGGTATTGCCAGCTTTAAAATCATTTACTGATTTTATACTGTAACTAAGTGTGCAGGAAAGCTCCTCTTAAGATGCTACTATATTTTTGAGGGTGAGGTCTTACAAATTCTGAGGTATAACTACAGTGTGATGGTTATTTGAAGCAAACTAAATGCATATGGCAAAATTATTTATATTACAGAAAACTACGTGCTTGCCCTGTCTAAAAAAAATCTTGTAGTACACGACTTCAGTTTTGTAGACACTAACCCAAAGAGGATAGTTCATTCTGTTTGCTCTGGGGTAGAATTATATTATAGTATAGAGAGAAAGTGCACCCCTATGGCCGGGAACGGAGCGATAGTACAGCCTGACTGAAAAGAGAAAGACCAGCCTCCTATACACAGCCTTGGGGACTGTAAAGAATGCATTTCATGTGTGCAATGCCTGTGTGACCCACCATTGGCAGCCCAAACTACCATTAGGCAGGAAAACTTCCAAAGCCAGGGAGTGCCCCCAAGCCGTGGCTGGTGCACTCTTCTCATCACTGCACGGCCCAGTGAGAGACATAGCAAAGACTTTTTAATGATTTATTTGCATTTATGTTTCAAATGCATTTATTGTATTTTTATGCAATACAATAAAACAGCACAATGTGTGTACATAGTAGAGGACAAAATTTCCAGTCAAATAAACAAGTCAAACAAATAAAAAGAAAAACAATATCAGAGGTAGCGTCCAATTAATGTTGCGTCGGCATGGCTTCTTTCCGGGTGACGTGCATGGATAAAGCAACCCACAAACCCATCCATCCCACAGCTGAGTATAATACATGTTGAGTTTCATCAGAGTTCCGAGCAGAGAGAGAGATTGGTGGAGTGGGGGGAAGAAGACTAAGGCTCCCAGACTTTTTCGAAGAGGGCAAATGTATCCGTGCAGATAGCTGTTAGCTGTTCGTACAGGTAGATCCTGTTGATCCTATCGAGTACTGCCTGATAGTTCAGCGACAGTGAACGCCACTGGAAAGCAATATGAATACTGGAGGCTAGTAAAACATATTGGGCTAGTTTGAATCTAGCGTGTGTCAACCCAGATGGCCTATCGCCTAGAAGAAAAACCGAAGGTAATGGAGGGAAGGCACATCCCAGCAGGGATGAAAGTAGGTCGCTGATGCGACTCCAAAAATTGGAGGCCTTGGGACAAGTCTACCAAGTATGCAACATTGTGCCCTCCTGCCCGCACCCCGAAAGCAGGTAGATGTCACTGGCCTCAGGGTTAATGTGGTGTCATTTGGCAGGTACCAGATACGTCCAGTGCAGGACTTTTATTGAGGTCTCTGCCAGGGTAGTTTGCCACGACCCTTTGGAGAGTGTCTGGGAGCGTTGGTGCCATTTAGACACAGAGAATCCCTCTAATAAATCTGCCTCACACTCCAACATGTATCGTAACTTAGAACCTTCTGGGGGCGCATTGAGAATAGCGTAGACCTGGGATAACAGACCCTGTTTATATATAGAGAAAGACAATAGCCTTTCGAAAGGAGTATAGTCAATCTCATGGGTTCCCTCTTTTAAAGAGTGGAGGAATGAAAAAACTCGGCGTACATTAAATTGTTCCCGTTCAGGTGGGGAAAATTTTTCTGTGAAATCCGACAAGGATAAGATAGAGCCCCTTACCAGGAATGCCCGGAGAGAGCACAACTTTTTTTCAACCCACCATAAAAAAGCCCCAGTTTGGAGCCCAGGGGGGAAAGCAGGAATGCCAAGGAGATACTCTAGAGGGGATGGCTTAGATTGGAGAGAGTGCTTAAATCTAACTGATCTCCACAGAAGAAGGGAATAGTGTGAGAGTAAGGATTTAGTGCGAAGTGAGGGGGGCAAAGAGGAAGTAGTCCAGATGAGGGCTCTCCAAGAGTACGGTGCTATCATTGATTGTTCAAGGGTAACCCATAAAGGTTGCACTTTCACAGAGAGGTATGTCAGAAATAGTTGGGCCAACCTTGCTGCCTTGTAGTACCGCGAGAGGTCGGGTACAGAAAGGCCTTCATGTGCTTTATGTCGACACATTGTAAGCTTGGAAATGCGAGGTCGCTTTTGAGTCCATATAAATTTCAAGATGTCTGCTTGGAGAGCCCTTAGGTCAGAAGCTGGTACTGGGATTGGGAGTGTACGGAATAAATAGAGAAGCCTCAGAAGGATCACCATTCTCACAATGTGAATCCTACCCACCCAAGACACCGGTAGGGATTCCCAAGTCTGTAAGTCCTTCCGTATCTTGTTGTACATGGGGGGATAGTTAGTCTTATAAAGAGAGTCAAGTGTCCCAGTTAACGATACCCCCAAATATGGTAGATAATGTGGTTTATGTTGAAATGGGAACCCGTCCAGTAGGACACTTCGAACTTGAGAAGTGACATTGCACAGTAAAAGCTCAGATTTGGATTGGTTGATTTGTAGGCCTGACGCGGTAGAGAAATATTTAAGCAGGGACAGAAGGGAGGCAAAGGAGATAATGGGGTTGGTGAGTGTCAGGAGAAGACCCCCTAAAATGCCTCCCTATACGCCCGGGCCCCTCAAAGGGCTTGTACTTACGTGGCCCCCTGGGCACCCAAGTTGCTTTTGACACCCGCCATATGGATGATAACATCCGGCGTCAGGTAGGTCAGCCAATAGCAGGCCGCAACGGGAACAAGCCTCCCTAGCATCGCGGGTGCTCATTCCTGTCGTGGCCTGATATTGGCTGCCCCCCACCCCAGCGCCGGATGTTTTCATTTGCACAAGGGGGAGATACAGCTGTGGCCGTCAGAAGTGATGCTGGTGCTTGGAAGCCAGGTAAGTTCAACCTGTGTGAGGGGCCCGGGCGTATGGGGAGGCATTTTAGGGGTTGGATAAGCCCTTTTAACTCTCACTTCAGAAAATTTAATTTTTCATGTAGACAAGGTTAATACAAGGCACTTACTAATATATTGCAATTGTCCATATTGCTCTCTTTGCTGGCTTGATTCATTTTTTCACCACATTATACACTGCTCGTATCCAGGGATTACGACCACCCTACAATCCAGCACATGCTAGCAAACTACAAGAAAAGTGGCGGCCTATGCATACTTCCATGGTCCTGGGCACCTTTTCCTATAGTGTGGAAGCACAGCGACCACTGCTGTATTGCAGGGTGGTCATAAACCCTGGATACAAGCAGTGTATAAAGTGATGGAAAAATGAATAAAGCCAGCAAAGGAAGTAATATGGATAATAACAATACATTATTAAGTGCCTTGTATGATAAATTTTATGAAGTGAGACAACCCATTTAATCCTGACTCACCCTTGCTAATCTAGACAAAAAAATAGACAAAACATATGTTTCAGTTAGTCATGTCTATAACCCCTGTTTGGTTTTGTAAGAATGAAATTTAAAGTTACTTACATTTGTCCTGCAAATTGTCATGGGGAACCTCTCCTTGAGGACTCTCCTCCAAGTCTCCATAGTGTAATACCTTGTGATTTGGTGACAGACGACAATACCAAAACTTATCTGCAAAAACATAAAATAAAATGTAATACAATTATATTACATTATTAATCATAATTACTATATAACTAGAACATAAATTATTTAGTAAAAAAAATACATAAAATATTGTTTGTAATAAATTTTGAGTGGGAGCAACATTGTAGTAACCATCTTCATCTACTATACAGTGGACAAAGCTGTCCTAAGGATAGGCATTCAGTATAAACATCTAGGACAACCGTTTTAAAATGTTTTAGATCATCCAGTCTAATTTTAATATATATTATAAAGACAACATGAGTGTAACGGAACGCCTGGCACCCCGACTGGGCAACTTCTGCTGACGCTTGCTCCTAGCTCTTCCCGAGGGCTCCAAGCGAAACGCCTGCAGCTTGGTTGGGGTCTTGTCGCCCTCCACCCAATCTGGACCCAAGACTGGGCTTCAGCTTTCAGTGGGTGGGCCTCTCCTGACTCCAGAAAGCAGGAACCATGAACAAGCTCTTACAAGAGCTTATATTCAGGGGAGTATTGTGATATAGCAATCCCCAAGAGTGTAGTTATCCCATGCCCCAACCATGAGCCAAGACTTCATGAAGGGATAAAGCAGAACTTCTTTTTTATTGATGGCCACAGCTTGGCCTTTTATGAAAGTCCTCCAGCAAGGGCTACTCCCCCGGGGACCTGATAGAGGACGGGCACGCAAAATACAGTGACCAATCATCATACAGCCAGATATATCACAACCCCAAATGCATTGTCCATTGTGCTTGCTGATTGCGTCCCAGGCAATTCCCATTGTGCTTGTTAATTAGGTCACAGGCAATGTCCATTGTGATTGTTAATTGCCTCACAGGCAATGTCCATTGTGATTGTTAATTGCGTCACAGGCAATGTCCATTGTGATTGTTAATTGTGTCACAGGCAATGTCCATTGTGATTGTTAATTGCGTCACGGGCAATGTCCATTGTGATTGTTAATTGCATCACAGGCAATGTTTATTTGGCTTACTAACTGTCCCCGGGGCCATAGTCACCGGGCAAGAGGCTGGCAAGCAGGCCTCTCCAACTCCCAGTGACAAAGGTGCTTTCGTCACAATGAGTAAACACAAAATACAGTTTTTATATGATCATTATATTTATTGAAGATCAAAGATTTATTCAAAAGCTATATGATCCATGTGAAAAAGTAATTACCCCCTATACCTAAAAACTTTTAGTGCCATTTTTTATCTCACTAGGATGAATTTCGTACTCTCTCTCAAAATATATTTTAATTTGACTACAATAGAGGATTTTCAGGCATGAACTGGCGGTTTAAGGTCTTGCCACAGAATCTCAATGGGATTCCAGTCAGGACTTTAACTACAAAACCTTAATTTAAATGATAGATTATCTTTTTTTCAAGCCATTCAGATTTGGATTTGCTTGTGTGCTCCTACTGTATTTGAGCTTCAGTTCATGAATGGACGGAGAGACATTCTCCTCCAGGATTTTCTGATCGAAAGCAGAATTCATGGTTCCATCAATTACAAGTCATCCAGGTCGTGAAGAAACAAAGCAGCTCTAGACCATAGCACTACCACCACCAAATCTGACTATTGGTATGATGTTCTTATGGTGGTAGAATCTTGTACAAAGATGTTAACTGAGGAAAGCAAAGCCTGCAGTTCTCCAGATATTTGTCTGGGATCATTTGCGACCTGCTAGACAAGCCGTCAATGTACTCTTTGTGGAATTTTGGCAGTCCAGTCAGTCCTGGGAAGATTTACCATTGTTCAAAATTTTCTGCATCTATGTATAATTGCTCTCATTGTCTTTCACTGGAATCCCAGTTGCATGCGTGTCCACCACTCCATTCAGCTCTATGAGGCTGCTGAAGAAAGTCAAGCCCTTGTACTCGGCTATCTCCAGCAGCCCTATATAGCTGAACTGAGCGTCATAGCAGGCGTGATCGCTGCTCCATTAAACAGGGAGCACAAGCCCCCATTCTCTCGTTTGGCAGGGCCCCCCCATCGGTTGGACCCCTGCCTGCCAGTGAAACACATCCCCTATACAGATTATAGTAGATAAGTTGTCTTAATGGGATAAAACCTTTAAAGCACTTGCTACCAGCGCCGTACATGTACGACGCTGGAGCAAAGTGAAAACATGGTGCCCACTCGCGCGTGCAGTAGGAGTCATGGCCGGAAGGTCTCCCCTGTTTCAAGCAGCAGAGACCTCCAGCTAATAACCGCGATCGGCATCAATGTCATTAAAGCCTTTAGATGCCGTGATCAAGTGTGATCAGAAATGCGCCTATATTCGGCATAGGTCTAGCGTGTCATGGTTATTTGCGCCGCAATCTCTGACTTTTCCCTGCTCATGCCAGGTCTAAAAGAGTGGGCGTGGCGGGGACGGGCCTGCAGAACCTTCTTATTCATTATTCTACGCCGGTTTCAGGTGTAGAAAATTGTTTAAATGTAAGACAGCTAGGAAGATGGCTTTCATTTAGAACTAGTGCTGGATAAGCTGAAGTTATATAGAGGCTGGCACCTATACATAACCATCTGCATTTCTAACAGGGAGACCGCGCAGCTTTTAACTCCTTCCCGGGGATTAAAAGTCGAGTAGGAGCATGCAGCATTGATTTTATATGGGTGGAAATTTTATACCTTTGTGAGTATAATAAATTACTTTTATAAGACTATTTGTGGTGGTACTTCACTATCTCAAGCCCTCTTATCTGAGATCTAGGAGGTGACACATGAAAGTGACCGGGAATTCAGTGATCGGATGCATTTAAAGACGCGATTCCCTTACGTCCAGCAGCACAGATGGGGTTAACCACCCCCCGTGGACTGGCAGGACCGGCGGAATGTTTAATGAGCCCAAGACTAATAACTCAATTTAACAATTAAGTATCCCCTTAAAAGGAGGAAGTCAACCCCCAGCCCACTGTGTTTTTTCTGTCCTCCTGGACAGGTGGACTAGGCGGTTTGTTCCCCCCTTTCTTATGGAAAGTGCGGGGAGCCTTCTTTTCATTTGGGTAACGGCGTTGCCCTTTTTTCCTAGGTACCTTGTCAGTTTGGCCGGCAGCTTATTTGCTGCCGGCCCCGCGCAATTGCGCCTGGCTGGGGTATTTTGGCGGCGTCCTTGGTCCAGGATTCCGGTCCCTGTGCGCCGCCATCTTCCGGAGGTGACGCGGGAACTCTCCTTTTGCATCACCTCCGGGTAATCCGGCCGTGATTTTTTCACGGGCACGATTTTTTTCATAGATGCGATTTTTTTATGCATCTTCCTGTGGAGGATTTACTGGGGGAAGGGTGGATTGGCTATCCCTCCCCTTCCCTTATTTTGGGAGGCTGTGTGCTCCAGTTCAGTCTCTGGCTACATATGCTTTTTCAGCTAGCTCCCAGAGTCCTAAAATTGGTGTTTTTTTCCTCAGCTGCCTCCGGGCTGTTTTTCTACCTTTCCTGCGTAGATAGGTGGTTTACAAATGTTTTATTTGTCCCTTTTTTTTCCCGCAGTGATGTCTTCTCCGCGGGATTCGGAAGGCAGGAAAGTGGATTCCAAGAGGAAGCATCTATCCTGCTACCATTGCAGCAGTCGGCGGTTATTGTAGGCTGATCATGCCTGCACTCGTGAGATCGCAGAAGCTAAACAGCTTAAGGCTGGGCTAAGACCAGCTTGGGAGACCGGTTGGGAATCCCTGGGTCTGTTGACTTAACCTACACCAGGTGTTACAGCTGCCGTTAGAGGTTTCTGACCTCTAGTGAACCTACGTTGCAGGATGTGTATCAATGGCTCTATTAAAGGAGTCATAGGCCTGCTGGATGGAAAGGCTTCCTATTCGTGCCCAGACCCCAATGGAGACCTCTGTCCCGGTAGATAGACATTGGTCTCCTTAGTTTCTTCTCTCCTCGGAGGAGGAGCTGACTTTGTGTTTTCTCCCCTGGAAAGACACAGAAGTTGCTCAAGTCCATCAGGTCGGGGGACCATGATGTTGACTGTGGGGAGCCTCCCGTTCCCGCTACTCGGGCACAGCGTGTCTTTAGAGCGGATGAGACCCTCCTCTCTATCATGATATAGAGTGGAAAAAACCTGGAAAAGGTCCGGTTTTAACAAAGAAGTTTAAATCCATGTTCCCGATGGCTTAACCCTTGGTGGATTCGTGGGGATCCATTCCCAAGGTGGACATGGCTATTGCCAAGTTGTCCAAGCGCACTCTGGTTCCTGCAGACGATGGGTCTAGCTGCAGGACCCCCTTGCAGAGTGCACACTAAGACGGGGTGTTACGGCAGCTGCGGCTTCCGCTTCCACAGCCATAGCGGCTTTTGAAGTCTCTACGTTCCTCCGATCTCGCCTGGATCAAATTCAAGTTGACGTGAACCAGAGGTTTTTCCAGGACGACATACTGGCTGCTTTCAAGACCATCAACCTGGCTACGGACTTCTTGTGCGATACCGCACAGCTCCAGTTGAAGCTAGCGAGGGAGCTTCCCGCTAGCAAAGCAAGTCCGGGGAATGAGGCCAAACACAGATCCTTGCTCTTGAAGCTAAGCAGCAGGTCTGTGGCTCATGGGAGACCAAGTGCGCCTTTGGCACCCTGGAACAATACTATCAAATAATGTCAGGGGCCTATATATAGCATGGCCCTGGGATCGGCGGCCCATATTCCATTTTGGCTTAAGCCTTGGGTCGCTGACAATTCCTCAAAATACAGCTTATATGGCCTTCCATTCGAGCCCAACCTTTTGGTTCGGAGCTAGATAAGATCATGGAGGGCCTTTCAGACTAGAAGGTGAAGAGCCTTCCCCAGCAGTCATTTCGAGGGCAGGGCAGACAAGACCGCGGTGGCAGGTCTGGCCAGCAAACAAGCTCTTGTAGTGACTGGAGAGCACAGCGAAAGGTTCTGAGGTGCTCTCGTGGAGGAGCCAAAGATGGAAAATCCACCTCCTGACTACGGGCCTCTTCGAGGCTCTTGGTTAGTTCCCGTTACTCCTGCCGTCCTGACAATAAGCTTCCCCATGCCTAAGCTTCATGTACCCGTTGGGAGTCGTCTCTCCCACTTCTGAGAAGAATGGATCCAAGAGATTTCGGATCCCTGGGTCCTGAATATCATTTCCAACGGTTATTTAGTCAACAACACCTCTATTCCTCTGGACAGGTTTGTCAAGATCAACCTTCTACAAGCTGCCAAGGAGGCGATCCTAGAGGCCTACATTCAGGACTACATTTGCAAAGGGGCTCTGGAGGAGGTTCCGGCAGGAGAACGGGGCCTAGGGATCTATTCACCAGTTTTTCCGGTTCCCAAGGCTTCAGGAGATCTCCGGATGATTATCGATCTGAGATATTTCAATCGATTTATAAGGAAGGTGAAGTTTTGTGTAGAAACCATCAGGTCAGTAGTTCACGTCGTCAATCCTGGAGACGTGATGGCAACCTTAGACCCCAAGAATGCATATCTGCACATCCCGATCCATCCTGGTTCCAGGAAGTATATCAGGATCATGGTCCAGGTGTCCGGTGTCGTCAGGCATCTTCTGTTTGTTGCCCTTCTCTTTGGCATTTCTTCTGCCCCTCACACTTTTACCAAGGTGGTTCTGTGGTGGCGGCTTTGAGGCTTCAAGGACTGACCATCATTCCTTATCTGGACGACTGGCTTTGAAAGCCTCTGCTCTAGCGGTCCTAACCCAACTTCTTCAGGTAACAATCTCCTTTCTGTTCCACCTAGGTTGGATCATCAGCTGGTAGAAGTCGAACGTGAGCCCGTCGACTTCAGTAAGATATCTAGGCTTCATAATCGACTCCACTGGGATGTCGCTCCAGTTGACTCCAGAAAGAAGATTCCGGGTTCAGAACACGGCAAGTTCCCTTCCCCGGCGAGTTCCAATCCGGACTCTCATGAAGATGTTGGGGCTCATGTCAGCGTCTGCGGAAGCAGTCCCTTGGGCTCTATGGCACCTCCGCCCTCTACAGTCGGAGGTCCTCTCCTAATGGAATGGCAGCCCTGCTGGGCTAAACTCCCTGTGCTCCCTGACTTGGCAAACTCTGTATTCCCTCAGATGGTGGTGCCATCTTTTAGACGGGAAGTCTATGACCCAGCCAGTCTGGGTCATATTGACTACGGATGCATCCTAAGTAGGCTGGGACGCTCACCTAGACGACTCTCCAGTTCACGGGACCTGGTTTCCTCAGGAGTGGCTTCTTTCATCCAATCTCCGCGAGATTTAAGCTATCCGGCTAGCCCTCCTTCACTTAGCCCCTCAGATCCGCGGCAAAGCGGTGAAAGTCCAGTCAGACAATGTGACTGCGGTACTTTACATCAACCAGCAGGGAGGCACGAGATCACTTCCCCTCTTGTCAGAGATCGGGGTGATTCTGGATTAGGCAGAGTTGTACCTTCCCACTTATCTGCGATCCACATCCAAGGCTCCCTCAATATGATAGCGGCTGAGCCGCGGTCTTCCGTCGGTGGAGTGGTCTTTACATCCGGAGAATCAAGCAGATAGTCCTCAAGTGGGTATGCCAGAGGTGGATCTCATGGCAACAAGGTTCAATGCCAAGGTGGAGAGGTTCTGCTCCCTCTACAGGGAGGACAAACCCCTGGCGTTAGACGCTCTGTCAATATCCTGGAGGTTCAGGCTGGCTTACATCTCCCTCCCTTTTCCATGATACCGAGGGTATTGATGAAAATCCGTCAGGATCAGGCCTCGGTGATAGCCATCATACTGTTTTGGCCGGAAAAGATCCTGGTTTACCTAGCTCACCCAGTTGAGTCGAGGACAATATTAGAGGCTCCCCCCACAGCAGACCCTGGTGTCGTGGGACACTCACCTCTGCTCAGATCTGCACAGATTCAACCTGACAGCCTGGAGGTTGATCAGTCCCTTCCCAGAATAGAAGGGCTTTCAGAGTCGGTCCTGAGAACGCTGTCTCATTCTAGAGCGGACTCTACCAAGAGAGCCTACTCTTGTATTATGAGGATATTCTCATCCTGTTGTACCTCAACTGAGGTGGCGTCTGCAGATCCGCCCCTCTCCGCTATCCTTCAGTTCCTGCAAGACGGCCTTGATAGAGGCCTTACCCTTTTACTCTGAAGGTTCAAGTTTCAGCCATCTCAGCTTGCCTTAACAGGCTTTTTTCTCAGGACCCGCTGATCAAACGGTTCCTTAAAGGAGCTGAAAGCCTACAGTACTGAGACCCCATTTTTTTCAATGGGTTTTTCAGTAGTTCTCAGGGGGTTAGCATCTCCCCCCTTTGAACCGTTAGAGGAGGTGGACATCAAGTTCGTCACTTGGAAGTTTGTGTTTCTCCTTGCAGTGACTTTGGCCAAGAGGGTCTCTGAGCTTCAAGCTCTCTCAGCACATGAGCCCTATTCTTACATGACCGGGACATTCTTAGATTCCTCCCATATTGTAGGCCTAAAGTTCCTTCCTTCCAGAACATCAACCAGGTGATATTCCTCCGGGTTCTGTCGACATCTACCACCTCCTCATAGGAACCTGCTAGACATCCTCTGGACGTCGAGATGTCTCCGGATCTATGTGGATAGATCAAGGAGTTAAGGAAAGATGAGAATCTGCTAATCATGTTGCCGGTAAGTTTAAAGGCTATAAGGCATCCAAACCTTCCATCAGTCGGTGGATTGAGGAGGCTATTAAGGAATCCTTTGTTTCCACAATCTGGACCCTCCGGGATTCGTGAAGGCCCACTCTACTAGAGTTGTGGCTACTTCTTTTGCAGAGAGGAGTCTTCTGCCTCTCAACATGATTTGCAAAGCTGCCTCCTGGAGCTCTGAATCGACATTCATCTCCCATTATAGACTAGATGCCAGTCTAGCTGAGTTTTCGGCCTTTGGGCAGACTTTTCTTAGTTCTGCCAGGCAGGAAGGCCCTCCCTAGGGGTTTCTTCTTGCTATCTCCCCATCTGTGCTGCTGGTAGGACGTAAGGGAATCGTTAATTTCTAACGATAATTTGTTTTCCCTTAGTCCTGACAGCAGCACACAAATTTCCCACTCTAGTAAGTCTAGTTTTTTTCTTGCTATAAACACAGTGGGCTGGGGGTTGACTTCCTCCTTTTAAGGGGATACTTAATTGTTAAATTGAGTTATTAGTCTTGGGCTCATTAAACATTCCGCCGGTCCTGCCAGTCCACGGGGGGTGGTTAACCCCATCTGTGCTGCTGTTAGGACTAAGGGAAAACAAATTATCGTTAGAAATTAACGATTTCTGGATCCTACTCGACTTTTAATCCCCGGGAAGGAGTTAAAAGCTGCGCGGTCTTCCTGTTAGAAATTTTATGAAAGTGAAACCGGACCTACATCACTAAAAGACCTGCTGCGCTAGAAAAGAACTGTGTGGTTTGAGACATCTTTTTTACATTTCATTGTAATTTTTGGAGACACAACCATCTGCAGATACACCGCCAGCTCAGAGGCTTATTAAGACTGGAGTCTAAAACGCCAGTCTTAATAAATGACCCCCATAGTTTGTGACTTTGTAACGTCACTCTTCAGGCACAAGAAAGATGATAACTCTCCCCCTAAGTGTTTTCTATGAAAATCTAACTGCAGAGGGTGCAGACACTATTTTTATTGAAACTAGCACTTCCATAATACTGTATTTAGGATTTTTAAGACTTTATTCTATTAACAAGTATATACCTGTAATATAACCTTCAGAATTGCTGTACAGCATTAGAAATGCAAACAAGATGACAAAATAGAGATCTCTTTAAAGATACCAAGCCCCGTTTTTCTTTTATTACACACATCAAAAGGAGCTTTGGGGGAACAGTAATTATTCTTCGTACTGTCCGTCAGAACAAAGAAGCCAATCAAACAAAACAGTGAAAAGAGTCAAGATTTGTAGGCTATCTGCTCAAGGAGACACCAAGGTCTAGAAAACATCTGATGCCAATCTCAACCCTCTATCAGACATTAGCCCTGATAGATTTAGAAACTGAAGCGGACTCGATAATGAAATCTGGGCAGGAACACACCCATTCTGTTCATCTGATTTATGGGAAGCGAATACATGGACGCAGTCCAGATAGTGAGTAAGTCTGCACAGGATGATACAGGGTAGGGTCTAGCTCTTATCACAGGACAATGCTGATCTTACAGTGGTAAATTATGTCTTCCAGTACTTTTATCTAATAAACTTTATGTAAGTGAGGTCATTCTGTGTAATGGATAACATTGATCAAATATGAAGAGTAATCTTGGCACCTACCACAGAAATTAAAGCGCTTAGAGAAAAAATGAAGCCAAAAAACATCTTCATGGATACTTTTGGGAGATTTCTTCTTCAGGGCTTCTTTACACAGTTTTGTCCCTGGTGTTTTTTGGCAACAAACAAAAAGCCTCAAAAAATCATCTGACTTGATTGGCATTTTATGAGGCATTTTTGTCCATATAATGGGGGAGATTTATCATCTGCCTGTGCCACAAAAGTAGCGTTAAACAGTCTCAAACTGTGTGCTTTACATGCAACTTTTTTTTTTAAATAGTCACAAGTGTCCTTTTTTTACACGGCCCTTGCCTCATTTCCAAAGGGTTGTGACTAAGCGCCACAACAAATTTATCTTCATTTACGCCCATTAGCTTTCGGGTGCAAATGGAGCCAGAAATCTATATCAGCCCTGAGGTGCACAGGCTTAGGTGCACGGACTGCCAGGGGATGTGCCTAATTTATGACAAGGCCTGTGCCAGTCTTGCTCAATCTCCCTCAATGTGTTTTAGCACCTGCATTTTTTTAATGGTTCTTTTTGCATGCTTAGCATTTATTTTAGTATGATGTCACTTTTTCTAGACAGCATGGGTAAAAAAAAAACATGCAAAAACACCATTAAAAAACACACCAAAAAAGACCACATCCATAGCATGCTGCAATGTTGGGGGGAAAAAACACGCAATTAATGCAAAGAAAGCAGCTCAAAAGGGAAAAAATTGCGACCAAAAAATGTCTGTCCTTGATTTAATATTTCCCATAGACTTAAATGCAACATCTGGAGCTGGCTTTTTTTTGCCTAAAACAATAGAAAAAATGCACTAAAACCCACAAAAGCAATAAAAAAAAAACCTGTGTGTGGCACCAGCCTTGAGGATGCAAAAGCATCTATATTTGGCTTCTGGAGAGGGCCAAAAACATTAGTTGCACACATTCTAATGATGCGACAAAGGTTGGCATATCCCAGATAAATGAAGGGGCTTCACCCAGCCAGAAAGACGGAACATTTCTCAATAAATAATGTAAGCCATGAATTAAGTTATTTTAATGATAGAGCCCATAACAAACGCTCACGCAGCGTGTTCATTGTAATTCACATCTCTGTGTTCACTATAATTGCATTTGATGCCAGCTTCAAGCATCGGCAAAACTGAATTATTTACATAATGATTTCTTTCAATGTGTTCTTTCCTAGTGTAGACATTCCAGACACTGGAGAATAAAGAAAGAAAATCCACAAATAATACACCTATTTTCTGAAGCTACTGTATAAATCAATAAATGCAGAACTGGCGATACTCGGTAAGCGCAAACCCATAAACCTGCTCTGTCCTTTCCTTGCATTTATTTCTGTATTCTTCCAGATAGTGGGTCACATTTACTGACACAAGCTGTCAAAGGAGGAAATCTGACTGACAAGTGAACAGTGCTTCAGCATTTTTTTCTTGAATGGGAAATGTGGCATACACAAAATAGTTTTTAGAAGACTGACAGACGCTGACACTGGAAGATATACATTAGAAAGTTACAATTATCTCAAATATTTGACCGGCCATCATTCGAGGGCCAACAAAAAAGCAATCGTACATGAAAAGCATATCCTCCTAGAACTGTTTGTACACATCACTTCTATTACCTATTACACTGCATGTCCAGCCACTGCATGTCAGAAGGACCCGGCTTCGCACAGGTATATTTCATTTAATATTTCTGTGTGTCATTAAAAGATATCGACAGTATCCCCCATAACAGTGACCTCTACAGTACCCCGCCCCCTTAACAGTGAACTCCACAGTGTCTCACCCCTTAACACTGAACACCCACAGTGCCCCGCCTCCTTAAAATGGGACCTCCTCAGCAGCCCATCCCCTTAACTTTGACCTTCACAGCAGCTCTGAGTTTCACAGCACCTCACTTGACATTGACCTTCTCAGGGGCCCGCCCCCTTAACAGTGACCTATACAGCACACTGCCACATAACACTGACCTCCATAGCGGGCCGTCCCATAATCTGTGACCTCCACTGTTCTCTGCCCCTTTTAACAGAGACCTCCACAGCATCTGTCCCTTTAACAGTGACTGACACAGTACCCCTTCCCCTTAACAGTGGCCTCCACAGTAGCTGCCCTTTTAATAGTGGCCCCTGCCCCCTTAACAGTAACCTCCACAGTGCCCGCCTCTTTAACACTGACCTCCACAGCGGCCTGCCCCTTTAACAGTAACATCCACAGTGAACGCCCCTTTAACAGTAACATCCACAGTGAACGCCCCTTTAACAGTGACCTCCACAGCGCTCACCCCTTTAACAGTGACCTCCACAGCGGCCTGCCACCTTGACAGTAACATCTACCGTGACCTCCCCTTTAACAGTGACCTCCATAGTGCCTGTCCCTTTAACAGTGACCTCCACAGCAGCTGCCCATTTAACCACCTCAGTCCCCCTAGCTTAAACACCCTTAATGACCAGGCCACTTTTTACAATTCTGCACTACACTATTTTCACCGTTTATTGCTCCGTCATGCAACTTACCACCCAAATGAATTTTACCTTCTTTTCTTCTTACTAATAGAGCTTTCATTTGGTGGTATTTCATTGTTGCTGACATTTTTACTTTTTTTGCTATTAATAAAAATTTTACGACATTTTTGCAAAAAAATGACATGTTTCACTTTCTGTTGTACATTTTTTTTTTTTTTAAAACTACATTTCTATATAAATTTTCCGCAAAATTTATTGTTCTACATGTCTTTGATAAAAAAAAATCCAATAAGTGTATATTTATTGGTTTGGGTAAAAGTTATAGCGTTTACAAACTATGGTGCAAAAAAGTGAATTTCCGCATTTTGAAGCAGCTCTGACTTTCTAAGCACCTGTCATGTTTCTTCAGGTGCTAGAATGCCAGGATAGTATAAATACCCCCCCAAATGACACCATTTTAGAAAGAAGACACCCCAAAATATTCGCGGAGGGGCATGGTGAGTTCATGTATCATTTCATTTTTTTTCACAAGTTAGCGGAAAATGACACTTTCTGAGGAAAAAAAAAAAAAATTATAAAGTTTCCATTTCTGCTAACTTCTGGCAAAAAAAAAATCTCAGACGGACTCATTATGCCCCTCAGTGAATACCTTGGGGTGTCTACTTTCCGAAATGGGGTCATTTGTGGGGTGTGTTTACTGTTCTGGCATTTTGGGCGGGGCTAAATTGTGAGCAGCCATGTAAAACCTAAAGGTACTCGTTGGAATTTGGGCCCCTTTGCGCACCCAGGCTGCAAAAAAGTGTTACTCATGTGGTATCGCTGTACTCAGGAGAAGTAGGGCAATGTGTTTTGTGGTGTATTTTTACATATACCCATGTTGGGTGAGAGAAATATCTCTGTAAATTGTCAACTTTGTATAAAAAAATTTAAAAAGTTGTCGTTTACAGAGATATTTCTTACACAAAGTATGGGTATATATAGAAATACACCCCAAGCATACGGGTAATGAGATTTTTTTTTTTCCGTTCAGCCTCTGGGCGGAAAAAAAAAATAAATGAACGGCACAGATTTCTTCATTCGCATCGATCATCGTGGGCTGGGCGCTAGCTAGCTAACAAGTAGCTAACTAACTGGCGGTGATAAGGGACCCTTATGCCCCATTCACACGCACGCCCATTCATTTTTATGGGGACAGACTTTGTCCCGCTCGGATCCGGAATTACGGATCCGCGCTTCCGGGTCTGCACTTCCGTTCCGCAAAAATATAGAACATGTCCTATTCTTGTCCACAATTGTGGACAAGAAAAAGCATTTTCTATATAGTTCTGGCAATGTGCGGATCTGCAAAATGCGGAAAGCACATTGCCGGTGTCCGTGTTTTGAGGATCAGCAGACGTCTGAATGGAGCCTTACAAGGGGTGTGATCAATGACGGGGGTGATCAGAGAATCTAGATGGGGTGATCAAGGGGTTAACAAGTGGGGGGGGGGGGTTAGTGTAGTGTTTGGTGCAACTTTACATAGCTACCTGGTCCTCTGGTGGTCGATCCCAGCAAATGGGACCACCAGAGGACCAGGTAGCAGGTATATCAGACGCTGTTAACAAAACAGCGTCTGATATACTTGTTTGATGCGAATTATTTCGCATCTACAGCCTGCCAGCGATTGATCATCGCTGGCAGGCTGCAGTACAAGTTGTGAGACGCGCGGCACTGTGAACGCGCGCGCGCTCGCTTTCACAGGAAGTCTCACGTGTCGCGAGATGACGCGCCGACGCGTCAACTCAGAACTACAGGACCGCCCGCCGGACGCATCCGTGCGTTAGGCGGTCCTGTAGTGGTTAATAGTGGCCCCTGCTTCCTTAACAGTGCCCTCCACAGCAGCTGCCCTTTAATAGTGGCGCCTGCCCCTGTAACAGTGACCTCCACAGCGCCCTGCCCCTTAAAGGCTAGGGCTACATGTCGACATGTGTCGCGCAACATTTTGTCGCACCAATGTCAGCCAAGAATTTTTATAATGATAGGCTATGGTGCCGCACTGCAACATGTTGCGACACGACAGTCGCAAAAAAATCCATCCAAGATGGATTTTTCTGTGACTGTCGCGTCACAGTCTCAGCATGTTGCACATCGCAGTGCAACACCATAGTCTATCATTATAAAAACTGTTGTGCAACATCAGTGTCGCAGTGCCCTATGTGTCGTGAGACTTATTGTCGCGCGACACATTTCGTTGTGTAGCCCTAGCCTAAAAGTGACCTACAGCAGTGAAGAAAAATGGCTGGGTTGTTATGGAAACCTGGAGTAAAACTGTGTGTACGTGGAGACTAAGGGCATGCGAGCATCTAATGGCTGATAAGGGACATGTGACTGTGTTGGGATATGAAGAGAAAGAGTTGCAGGCTTCTATTGGCTAATGCAGGTCATTTTTTGGGAATATCTCAGGTATGGTATGTTCTAGAGAGCTGAGACCCGGTCTAAAATCTTCCCGGACACCTGATGTACCCGTGTGCCACATTTGGTGAAGATTGGTACAGTAGTTGGTCGCGCATAAAGAACAGACAGACGTTCAGAGAGACAGAAACTAATTTTTATATATTTAAGGTAATAATATATATATATATTATCCATAATAAAACGCAAGTACGGTAACTCAAATTATTAGTTGTCACCAGAAGTATACCTAATATACTTACAAGACCATAAATGCGGAGCCACTAATAGGTCATACTCGGTTTTGCGCAGACATTTTTTGTATAACGAAAATAAGTAAAAACAAACAAAAAAAAGCTGGAGCTTTGAAACATAAGAGGTCAAGAGGCAGTTCTACACAGCACAGAACGAAACTCACCGAACAGAAATATGATTCAACCTCAATTACTCTTTTGCAAAAGATGGAAACTAATAATTTGTCTCACCAGATGGCGTGTGGATTTGTATTGACAGAATGCCTGACCCTCTCGAAAAACAAAAACAGATATGCAGTCTACACGTGGCAATGTACGAGCTATAAACGGCCATAAACATAGCCAGGTGTCAGTCACGGCCAAACAAATCAGCAATATTAGGAGACTGAATCTGTCCAACTACTGATCACAAGTCTGCCGTCCTTAGGAGAGTATCAGAAGAAAAGAAATTGAAACAAGAACCTGGGATGCTGCTAGGTAAAACCATGTCAAGGGCTGGGTAAAAAATAGATTTTTACTAGATGTTAGAGAAAGGCAGCAAGTACAATGCCTGATGAAAAACATTCAAGCATTTCTGTGTGAGAATAGAAGAAATACATCTTGCCTTCTATATGACTAACAGAGAGTAATCATTTTGGGATGCATTTCATGCTCCAGATAGCACCACACATGTATATTTAAAGCAGGACTGAATCAGTATTCACAAGCTCCTATGCTAAGTGAACGCAAAATGATATACTGGTACATTATATGTGTTTCAATGTATATACTGCAGAATGTTTTTTTTAAGAATCGTGTATTTCTTTTAACATAATGGTTTTCTTTATAAATCATAATGTCATAAGACACATACTATGATAGCATGAGCCAGCTAAAATTGATTTTCAGTATACCGCCTAGCTAGGAACCACAAGTTACTGGTAATGATTTTACGGTATATTTCTATGTATTTACTGTATGTGTCATCTACATCTGCTGACCTCAAGGGCATCTCGGTCATATAGTAAAACTAAAGGTGTTGTTACATCTTCAATAGCTGCCGGTCAAGTGTATATCTGGAAGGAGAAGAAAACCACAGCCAGGCACCTCTGGTGGAGTCTTACCTCCTGGGAGAACAAAAGGATCAGGCACTGAAATTGGCCAATCCTTCTCTCCCTTGACAACCTCTGTCACGGCAGGGTCATGAGCTCTTCATACACATTAAACTATAGTCAGCTGATCCAGTCACAAACTGTAGGTGTGGCTGACGATAGTTTAATGTGTACGGGAGGCCCACAGACTATTGACTCCTCAGATTTTATGTTGAAGCAACTAAGTACTACAGGTCTGATCGATATGCGTAAGCCACAGATGCAAAAGAAAGAAAAAAAAAAAAGCTGGAAGCCATCAACTATCTTTGCCACTCACTATGTCCTTCCATTCTTCCACAAATGCCATATGAATGTATTAACATATTAACACACAGTAGCACAGCTTTAACATTAAATAGGCTTTAAATGACCCATCATAGTATTTCACAAAGATCATCACTGTAAGGCCCCATTCACACGATTTTTGGTCCTCATCCAATCCGCATTTTTTGCAGATTGGATGCAGACTTACTTATTCATTTCAATGGTTCAGCAAAATATGCGGACAACACTCTGTGTGCAGTCTGCATCCTTTTGCCCGTTCCATATTCTCGCACAAAAGATAGAACATGTCCTATTCTTGTCAGTTTTGCAGACAAGAATAGGCATTTTTACAATGAAACTGCAAAAAACAGACAAAAAAAAAACCCACTGATGCAACACGGATGTCTGCATTTTGTGGACTACTAAATACATACGGTTGTCTAACCTGACTTGTGCCTGATTACCATATAAATAATTTGCTGCTGGGCCTTACCTCACAGATTTACATGAACTCTGCCTGCCCTGAACTCGGCCTATTACTGAGTTTCGTCTTATCCCTTGGTGCAGTGTCGCTGACCCTGTGGATCGGCTGCCAAACACCCTAGGTCTACTCCAGGAGGTTGTGGCCAGCGAAGTCCAGATCACTGTATAAGGATTATAGGGTGATTATCAGGGGACTGCCAATTAACATAACAGGTATGGAGAGTATGTAAGGCCTCTTTCACACTTGAGTTCTGAGGATCCGGCGGGCACTTCCGTCCCACCGGATCCGACAGAACAAAAGTCGCCTGAAAGCATTAGAAGACTGATCAGGATCCTGATCAGTCTTCGAAATGCTTTGAGGTTACCATGGCAGCCAGGACGCTAAAGTCCTGGTTGCCATGGTAAAGTGTAGTGGGGAGCGGGGGAGGAGTATACTTACAGTCCGTGCGGCTCCCGGGGCGCTCCAGAATGACATCAGAGCGCCCCATGCGCATGGATCATGTGATCCAGGTTGATTGGTGTTCCCTCAGAATACAATATTTTCAGCATACAGTGGTCTTTCTTGGGCCACCGGAAGTTGAAACTAGACTCAAAATACAATGCCCCAACCAAACAACATGGCAACTTCTCTGGTAAAACTCTTGTATTGGCTGTCTAATACATATCCTGTAGTGCTCTTTACCTATGTAAGGATGAGCTGCTCCTATGTACACCAGGGGAGGGCAGCTCCATGTTATTTTTCTGGTACATGTGTGTACTGTACAGGACCCTGAAAAAGCTTCTATTCTCACGATAGGTAGTTATTTATAGCTTCCAGCAGACATTACTGACTCTTATATGTAAGGACTTTTGTCTAGGTTATCTACTTATGTTTCTTGAATCTGTATATTGTATATAGGTCCTGTATTAAATTCAATAAGGCGGCCGAAAATGTTTCCTCCACCAAATAATGCAGCCCCCCTCCCAATTACTGTAATACTTTCACAAGCTGGAAGTCAATTGTCTACAAATTGCACCAGTTAAAATGGTGTGTCCCACATATAAATAGGAACCCCAGAGATTGGTGGGGACTAGTGGAAGAGGAGACAAATGAATGATTCTGCTTGCTGAACTTCAGGGATCAATATGCATATGGTTCCCAATGAATGCAATAATTAATGTCTTCAGTAGGTTTCTAAGACCCCCTAAGTCGCGGCTGCAGAAAGAACGAATTATATATACTTCACTGTATGGCTATAAAAAAATTATAGAGAAATAGCGTTCATTTAAAGACATTGACAGTCTGAACTGTTTAATACATCTGAATTTCTAAACCAAGAAAATATTTGAGAGTATAAAATGCATATAGAACCGTAGTGATACATTAGAGGGATTCACTGGTTCAGAGACCCCTATTTACATATATTCTATTAGGTAATTGTAAATTAAAGTGTGACTGTAATTTCAGGTAATTTCTCAGCATAAGCTGCCGTGTATGTACTGTAGATGAGGTATAACACTGGGCATTATATAACTTGTATCCACCACGTAAAAATGATCATTACGTATCGGTAATGTTGTTTTTTGGAGTCCATGACAGCACCAGGAGACAGGGATCCACCTCCCAGGATAGGAAACCCACAGGTATAAATCTTTACAGACGCTCCTCCTCCTCAGTGGTTTTTATAGATGAGACAATAGACATCTTCAGTACATCTGGACCAGCTCCATCCCATGGTTTCAGCCATTATCCGAGTTTAGCATTTTTTTTTTTTTTTTCTTTATTACTGCACACCCAGTGATGCAGAATCCAACACCAAAAAGAACAGAATGGAAGTGTAAGATGGAAAGGAAACAGGGGGGGGGATTAAAGTGGTGCTGTCATGGACTCCGGAAAACAACATTACCGGTAGGTAATGATCATTTATCCCTTCGTCCTATGACAGCACCAGGAGATATCCCAGAGAGTGAAAAAATAGGGGGACAATATCTTTGTCTGATAAGATATATTACAAAGTTTCTTGTGTTTGCTTGTACTACTCAGTTATAAAAAAAGAAACAGTGGAGAGGCTCGTTAAATGGGGATTCTCATCTCATCTAAACATTTGTCCAGCTATCCAGCTCAGTCCCCCCCCCGTCCCCCCCCCAGAAAACATCTGAGAAGAGCTAAGCCAGAATTTATCCCATTGTTTTTTTATGGGATCGTTCTCATATATCCGATGCATCAGTTGTGATGCCGGATACCAAACAGCGCCGAACAGAGAAATGCAGTATGCAGCGTATAGACACCGGATCTGTGCACATATATCAGTTGTTATCAGTTGTGTCCGGCTCTCGGCCAAAAAAAACTGATACGTGTGAAGCTAGCCTAACCTGCTATTTGTGGCATATACCATGTATACCCTGTACCCATATGTTTAAGTAGAAAAAAAAGACTGCTTTAAAAATTACATCTGAAACAAACCCTTAACTTTTTCAATAAATTGTTGTATCGCTCTTTTGAGAAAGACATGATGTTCCACGCTGTCATATATTTAATAAAATAAATGCCTTTCCCAACCATTCATCAGTTCAGAGTTTGGAAGTGAATACACAGGACTGACTATAATATATCCAACTCAGTCCAGATGTGTGAGTCTGTATCCTCTTGAGCAATCTGCAGCACATGGGAATACAAGCAGTTGACAAGAGTGACATATCAATTTGGAGCTACATAATGCTTCTTTTCAGGCGGATGCTTTCTTTATTATTTGGAGTTTATGGGATATTCTTTTTTTCTTCCTTATCTGCTCACTGGCTGTATACATGCCAGTCAGCCGAAGTACCAGCAAGCCGTTTCTAATTAAAGAGAAACAGTCCTTGTACTTGGGAGAAAGAAGAAAAGAAAAAAGACATCTTGGCTTTAACATGTCACAGACTAAACCGAGCGTTATCTTTTACACCATTCTATTTTCTTTTCATCCTGCAACTGCAGTGAAACGAAAAAGAAGAGGAGTTCTGATTCTGTGATACAGTCTTTGAAATCTCAAGCCTCCTATTCTTGTCTGAAACACTTTTTGGAGGATTATTTTAAGAGCATTGTGTTCGTAAGCTGTAATGTGGGCAGCAAAGAAAGGAAGCCGCATGACTGCTGTGGCTGTATTAAGGGCATTTACTGTACCCTACTAGCAGAAAATAATAAGACACTTGGATTCATGCCATGAAAGTTTTCTAACAGTGTATGCGTTTTATTGTTGATCATCCATGGCAGTACTTGTTTATAATAACGCAATACCCTGCAATTAGTCTAAGGGTCCATTCACACGTCCATAGTGTAGTACGGATCCGCAATACACCCGGCCGGCACCCCCCATAGAACTTCCTATTCTTGTCCGCAATAGCGGACAAGAATAGGACATGTTCTTTTTTTTCTGGAGCCGCGGGCCGGAAGTTCGGGGCCGTGCTCCGGAAATGCGGATGCGGAGAGCACATAGTGTGCTCTCCGCATCCATTCCTGCCCCACAGAGAGTGAATGGGTCCGCACCCGTTCCACAGAATTTCGTAACGGGTGCGGACACATTCATGGATGTGTGAATGGACCCTAATGGTCCAGTGTGGTTCAGCATCGCCTTATAACTGATCTTCACATGTTTAAAGGGGTATTCCAGTAATTTTAGACTGTTATCTATCCAGTGAATACAGAACAGCTGTTAGATCGGTGGGCTGGCTTTCAACCACTAGGCCCTCCACCGATCATGAGAATGGAGCACACTGCCGCTTCATTCAATCTGTATGGGACTGCCAGAAATGGCTCGGCACTGTACTCGGCTATCTTCAATAGTCCCATAGACTTTGAATGAAGCAGTGATGCACATACCTGACCGGTTGCCCTATCCAGTGAATAAACAATAACTAGTTGTTACAAGACTACACATTTAATGCCATTCTACTGCAGGTTAAGACTTAGTCCTGGGGTTCCTGGCCTGTGTTTCCACCTTTACTGTATTACATTACAGTACTTAGTAGGCCACAGACATCTCTTGCATTGGAACATACAGGAAGCAGAATTATTACCGTTTATAAGTCTAATCTGGTCAGTGGATGATTTCTCTTTATGTATAGCTAAGAGGGTTTCTGTCTTTTATACTTTCTGATATATTTCAATGAACCCCTTTCCTGTCTTCCAAAAGCCGTAACTTTTTTTTAATTTTTCCATTCACATAGCCGCATGAAGGCTTCTTTTTTGCAAGACAAATTGTCCTTTCCAATAGCACCACTTAATTTTCCATACAATGTATGTGGATGTTGGGAAAAAATTATTAATGGAGTGGAACTGGAAAAAATGCAATTGCGTCATTGCTTTAGGGGTTTTGTTGCTGTTCACTGGGCAGTAAAACACATTATCTTTCTTATGAGGGTCAGTACGGTTACGGTGATACCAAATTCACATTATGTTTCAATACATTAAAACATTTTTGCTTTCCATTGCATATTTTGACACACACATCTTTTTTATATTTCTGTCTACAGAACTGTGTAGGAGCAGGGCAATCCGTAGCTTTTACTTATACCATTTTAAAACCACTCAAAATTTTTCGGCAGAGGAACTAATAAAAAAAAAAAAAAAGCTGTAAGTCAGCCATCTTGATTTTTTTCCCACTATGGTTTTTCGTATGCGCAAGAAATACTTTCATATTTTAAAAGGGCATTTTCGGATGCTGCAATACCAATGATGTTTATATGTAAAATAGAAAGGATTTGTTTTTTTTTATTTTTTTTTAAAACTTTTTAACTTTATTTTTATTCTCCCTATGGGACTTCAATCATCAGATCGTTTCTAGAATGGACTGCAATGGTTTACCATGGAAAATTGCTATGTTTCTATTCAGCCCTGCCTGAGGTAGGGCTTAATAGAAACGTTACCATGGCAGGTGTGGAGCCTTCACAAGTTTTATGTCTGCCATATGAACCAAACAACTCTTATCATCTAGTCGCGAAGGGACTATTTGGGAAATGGGAGCAGCCCGCTCCCGGTAAACGACCTCTCAGATGCTGTGGTCACAATTGACTATGTTTAAAATGCCGATTATTGGGTTAGGGTACTTTCACACTAGCGTTATTATTTTCCGGCATACAGTTCCGTCGTCGGGGCTCTATCCCGGAAAAAAACGCTTCATTCACTTCCCCATGCATTCTGAATGGAGAGAAATCCATTCAGGATGCATCAGGATGTCACCCGTTCAGTCTTTTTGACATTTCGGGACGGAGATAATACCGCAGCATCTCCGTCCAAAATTCCAGAACACATTGGAAAGTATTAGTGCCAGATCCGGCAATGCTCAGACTGGTAAAAATGTGAAAAAAATATATAACGGATCCGTCTCTCTGCATGACAAGCGGAGAGACAGATCCGTTCTTGCAATGCATTTGTAAGATGGATCCGTAGCCAGATCAGTCTTTAAATGCTTTCAGTTTGCATGCAGATAGACTGATCCGGCAGGCAGTTCCGGCGACGGAACTGCTTGCCGGATCACTCTGCCGCAAGTGTGAAAGTACCCTTAAACAGGCTGTCCAGCCTAATTAAAAAACAAATGGCAGGCAATCTTTTCTTCGTCATGAGACTACTGCAGCCACTCACTGGCCTCAGCAGTGAAATATTCAAGAACATCACGTCACTGCATGTGCGCCTTCTGACTGCCAACTGGGATCCTTCTCACCAGTTGTTGAGGTGAAATCAAAGCATGTATTCAGTTTATTGTGCCACGGCATGCCGTCTATGGACATTTAGGAATACCGTTATGAATTGGCAGAACCCTTTAAATCTGATATCCTTTATACACGTATACTAATTGCAAGTCAACTAGCAGATGTTGTAAAACAGTCCACTACAGTGACCTCATATCTAAAGTCTTCTAATCATGCCACACAACTAGAAATATTTCCGAATGACTGCTGTTTATAATAAGAAAACACACAATGCAGAAAGCCTTTGAAATTTCTAGCTTTCCTTGAATGTAAAGAGGGCTCTGGGGAAACAGCATGATGCCAGCACAAAGAAACATCAAACTGCACTAAATTTATTTGTACTTCATTGTGTACACTGTGCCTTATAATGTCATCTGAAAGGGGTTAAACATGCTGTTAAATAATGCATATCTAGTGTACTATTAGAATCACTCTTCTGCCATGGGAGACTCATTTAATGTCATAAAATATTAATTTCACAAAAAGAAATGGAACAAAACTGTTGTATATCTTAAAATACTTGAATGATGGATAAATGGCAATCACATACTGTATTTTTCGATTTATAAACGCACTTTATTTCCTCCAAAAGTGGGAGGAACAGGGCAGCGTGTCCTATGAAGTGAATACTAGTGAGCACTTTCATTCTGGATGCGCTCATTAGTATGCAGGGGCGCGAGAAGCGGTCAGTCATGCGCTGTTGGCACTGCCTGTACTCACCCTTCTCACTCTTCTCCGGGCCCACACTACACTGTGCTGATTATATACAGTGCCAGTGTCACTGCACACAGCCAGGTCACAGTGCTGTGCAGCCCAGGGAGACGAGGGAGCGTGACTGCAGGAGTGAGCACTGTTCCTGCAGTGTCGTAGCAGAGCAGGACAGGTAACTTAATTTATTATTAGCTCTGATGGGGGTCTGATCTGAGGTCTGATATGGGGGTCTGATCTGAGGTCTAATCAGAGGCCTGATCAGAGGACTAATCAGAGGTTTGATATGAAGGTCTGATTTGAGGTCTGATATGGGGGTCTGATCTGAGGATCTGATATAGGGGTCTGATCTGAGGCTCTGATATGGAGGTCTGATTTGAAGCCTCATAAGGGGGTTTGATTTGAAGTCTGATATGGGAGATCTGATGAAAAATATTTTTTCTTATTTTCCTCCTCCTAAACCTAGGTGCCTTTTTTTTTAAAGCGAAAATACGGTATTTCATTGGAATATCTCATAAAGGGGTCTTCTGGTTCTAGGTATTTTTCGATCATGGTATAATGAAAAGTGGCTTTGCATTTCAATTCTTCACCAAATTCTACATCCCATCTTGCTGTCAATGAATAAGAACATTCTTGATTACAACCAGAAGCTGAAAACCTGCTGAGACTTAGTCTCTCAACTGAAGGGAGGTGGGGAGGTTGGAGGACACACACAGAAATCATAGGGCCCCATAGTAAAGCTTCACTCCCCCCCCCCCAGTAAAAATCCCATAGAAGAGGATGCAGGAAAATGCTGTAGCCTTACATCGAGAAGTAGAAGAGGGTGTTCAGTGCCAGGCCCCTGTCTCACTATGGGCCCCAAAGCAGTGCAGGGCTCCAGACCAAAATGATAGACAATGCGACTTAAAATTGCAAAATGGTGACAAGACTTTGTAGTCTTCTTTCTATTTGCGCCTAGACCCTCTGCTGCTCTGCCTCTTTAAGTAAAAAAGGCTTTCATCCAGCAGACAGATGCTGCAGACATCTGCTGGGTGAAGATCCGCCCCTCATACTACCCCGCATAGAGAGTGGGCATTGCTTGGGTTCCCGCATTGTCTTTTTTCAGTATGTTTTCATTTTCAACACTTCGAGGGCAAAGCCTCTGACCACCACATGCTTTTTCAGTCACGGCCATCTTGCTACTCCAGGCCGAGTAAACATTGCGCTTCACACATCCAATCTCCATCGCAAGCCCGGAATAGCAACAAACCTCATCCTCCAATTAGGTGAAAGACTTTGGATTCTGCTCACTGATTGGCTAATCTGGCACTCCTGCATTTTGATAGGCTGTAACCGATGGGTGGGCGGGGCTTAGGATGGCAGGCATTTGATGGACAACGCTGATGGTTTGCAGTATCCGGTCACTATCAGGGGTGCTTGTGTGAAGGTGAGGGAGCTGGGGTGGTCACAGTTTAGTGGCAGATGTTCAGCTGCCGGGCGACTAGTGGCGGTTGTACAGTCAGTCAGATTTCACATGTGATTAGCTAGGCTCGCGCCGAGCTCTGTGGTACTTGTAGTACCACGGGTGCTAGGGATATTTGCGTCTTAAAGTTAGTGTTTTACTCTTAAAGGGACCCGCACAAATGTTCACTTCATTCTCCTTTATCGGTCATTTCAGAGAGAGGCAGAATCTAATAGGTCAGTGCCAGAAAGTCAAAAAATATCCTTTAGGGCTGGTTCAAATGGTGCAGTTTTTTCAGTTTCAATCTGCAGACCCCCTTGTGGTTTAGCCGTGGCCATGTTACATGCCATCTCCCATTCAAAACAGTGGGAGGCAGATGAACTGCTGCTGCTGGCTTTTTGGTGCAGAATCTGCGAACGGGACCCGAGGATGCTTTTATATGTGGGTTTTTGGTGGTTTTTCTGCACTTTTGTGTTTTTAGTGGATGTTCTTTTTTCCATATAGGAGGAAGACACACTGGCCCAGATTTTCAAATGAGACTGCGCCAAAGATATGTCTAAAAAGTGGCACATCTAGGTCTTCTACACCTAGGGGAAGCGACTAAGCAGAAATGGATGGAGCCTTAGATGCACCACTTAGTGCCAACATTGTGCCACAATTCTGGCATAAAATTCTGACTCAAAATAAGCCAATCAGTAGCTGGTAGAGAGTCAGAGTAAAGGTCCGTTCACACGTCCGTAGTTCTGGGTCTGCATCTGTTCCGCAATTCTGCACATCGGGCGGACCCGTTCATTTCAACGGGGCTGCAAAAGATGCACCATGCACTGTCCGCATCTGTTGCTCTGTTCCGCGACCCTGCAAAAAAAGTAGAGCATGTCCTATTCTTGTCCGCAATCCCAGACAAGAATAGGCATTTCTATGATAGGGAAGTCCATGTGCGCTCTGCAAAATGTGTAGTATCCGTGTTTTGCGGATCCACAATACACAGGGTCTGTCCCTGCACCAGATTTATCCTCCAGCCTGACCCCTGTGATAGATCTGGTGCAGGTCTGGGCCGCCGGTCTAAATTCACGGCATCTACAGGATTAGTAAATCTGGGCCAGTGTGTAAAAAGCAAACAAAACCCAGATGCCAAAAAGCGCTTATTTTTAAATCTCTACATAACCTGTCAGTACAGGAGACCCTGAGCTAAAGTGCTGTGCCAGGCTTTATAGAGCGGGCACAGGCAGGGGCAGCGGTGTGCTTCCGCCAGGACTGAGCCGACACTGGCGTCTGTTCCTGTAATAAGCGCAACAGTCTTCCTGCAGGACATTGCAAAAATACATTTTAGGGATTTTAGGAAAGTTTACTTAACCTTTAATAAATCTCATCCACTCTCTGCAGACACTTTCCACAAGAAAATCTACATCATGTCAATTTATGTTGTAAGGGCTTATGCACATGACCGTTGGATTTTTTGCGGTCCGCAAATTGGTGCGTTCTGTGTTTTACTGAACGTCTGGCCCATCATAGAACAGTCCTACCCTGGTCCATAGTGCGGGCAAGAATGGGGGGGGGGCTTTTGCAGAAGGCACACGGATTACCAATGCGAATCTGGCTAGTCTGACAGGTCATGAAAATGAGTGCACAACCCCTTTAACTGCGTGGGCTGTAGCTTAGAAAACCCTATGCTCCTAAGCATCCCAGCTATACTATATGTATTTTAAATTTGGAGAAAAAATTTCATGTGGCTCCTAAATTTTTCAGTTTAGGACCCAAAGGCTCTTTGATATTTTTTTTTGTCTGGAGCACTGAATGGGTGTTGTTTGCCTCTACTGATTCATTGATGGATTGTGGCAAACCCTCAGTAAAGGTCTACTGGCTGGAAAAACATGATTAGAACAGAGGTCTATACTTGAACAAATTTTATAGTCATACCTTGTCTTCTCCGACTGTTCAGTTTTCTAAAGCAAGTTCCTTCAACCAGCCGGTTAAGTCGCTGCTGTTTTACAAGTTCCAAGATTTCTGGCTGAATCTTCTCTTTCAGCTCCCTACAAAGTGATAAAAAGGACATGCATGATTGAGTAATGATGATTCGTATGTCTTATGTCACCATGGCAAGAAGTTCTTCACCAGCTGCAGCGTGTATTATACAGCTCTATACAGTCATAAGCAAAACAACATAAGCCTCTGTTTACAGTACTATCACGGCTTCCTTTCTTAACGGGGTTGTCTCAAACAGAATGAAATCTGGCAGATTCACTTTTCTAAACCCTTGTTGATTATTAGTGATATGCTTGCCAAAACTGTGTTACTTAAAGTCTAACTGTCATTCTTTTTTTTATTTTTGTAATGCATAGGGGCAGTGATACTGACCATTTTTGTGATATACTTTAATTACTGAAATCGTACATTTTTATAAGAAAATTAGCTCCAAAGTGTCCCATTCTGAGCCTCAGCGGCGCTCCTTTGTCTTCTGTTTACATAACACAGTCAATGTTAGCAAGTCTCCACTGTTATGTATACAGAAGACAGAGGAGCGCCGCTGAGGCTAAAAATAGGCCACTTTAGAGCTATTTTTCTAATAGAAATGTACAATTTTAGTAATAAAGTATATTATAAAAATGGTCAATATTACTGCCCCTATCCATTGCAAAAAAAAAAAAAGAATGACAGTTACACTTTAAATGTCCACCAGAATTACTCCCTTGTACGACTTTTTCAGGAAAAAAGGAAAAAAAAAATCCTGTGGTCCAGAACAACAGGATAAATAGTGTCCTTGAAGGGGCTATCTGACTCTTTGAAACTGATGACCTCTCCTCTGGATGGGTCATCAGCATCTGATTGGTTGGAGGTCTGACACCCGGGACCTCAGCCGATGAGCTGTTTGAGAAGGACCTTGAATGGAGTTGAGCTACGCCTAAGCCACATGACCGATGGTCGTGACGTCACCGGCCTAGGTTAAGCAGCGACAAGACCGTAGCGCTCTCAGGAGCACCAAGGTGTTCTCAAACAGCTGATTGGTGGGTGTAGATGCTGATGATCCTTCCAGAGGATATGTCATCAGTTTCAAAGAGTTGGATAACCCCTTTAAGATGTTAATGCCCATTAGAAATTTGTCTTAGCACATTGCGAAATTGTCCCCCCCCCCAACATTTTACAATCAGAGGCATCTCCGTGCAATTTTGCACACAAGTGTAACATTTTGTACAAAATAACTAGTAAAGTACTATAACCTCTACCCCCCTTACTATAACTATAACCTCTATAACCCCAATCCAAGTAATAAATGGGCCGCAGCATCAGTAACGCACAGTTTTTCATTCTGAAATGTTCCCCCTGACAATTTAAAGATCCATAGAAGTCCCAGTGGTTGGACCTTTACAGTTGGTAGTTTACGGAATATTTTATACTAGTCATATGCTATAACTTAAGCCCAGCACAGATAAATGTAAAAAGCAGTATTACATCATTTCAAACGAATGAAACTACAGTGGTCAGGTTAAAAAATGACTACACTTTTTGCTGTAGACATTTATTTGCAGCTCTGGCTACAGTAGATTTATACATGAGTTTAATATCTGTTCTACTCTCCTCAGAGAAAAATAGATGGTGTTTCAAATAAGATTTCAAGCTTATACAGATCTCTGTAAAGGTCACGTCAGACAAAAAGGCAGAGGGCCCAGAGCTGGGAATATTTAATTAACTAAATGTATTTTGATAGTTTACACTGAATATAAATATTCATACCCACATTTCCACGCATAAAATGGCCATTCTGTCAGCATAAATCACTTGGTCAATACATGTATCTATAGGGTTTGTAAAAACAGCCAAAAGAACTGACATATGATATTGGCTATAAAGTACTTAAAGGGTATGCTCCATAAGGACAACTCCTGTTTACATGCTCTATTATGGCCTATAGACTTCATAGAAGGGGTTTACAGCTCCGTACCTCTCTACTATAACCCACAGTTGAGAGAGCCATCAACAACCAGTTGATCTTGCTCTGTTCACCTAAAGCCGGCAAAAACAGCTGTTTGCCAGATGTGTCCAGACCTAAAGGTAAGGTGACTGTAACAGAGGTTTCCTTATTAAAACACCAAAACAGACCGGTTAAAGTTAGAAGAGATGAATGCTCCACATAACTACTACTGGTAATGCTGTTAAATAAAGGCACTCTGTATGTTAAAGGGGCTTTCCAGCACATCAAAAGTTTTAGTAAAGTACTCAGACTGGTGCAAAAAAGTAAAACGATTGATACTCATCCTGACCAATTCTCTACTGTTACCATTCTGAAACTTACAGGGTCCTCACTGGTCTCAGTCCCTGGTCTGGGCTTGACACACAGAAAATGCCAGTGGTAACTACTGTCAGCTACGGATTTGCTTAGTGATCATCTTCTGCAATTTAATGTGTGCCAAGTCCAGACTAGAAAGCAGCAGTGACCTGGTAGGTGTCAGGTGTTAAGCAGCATGGGATCACTTAGGGACAGAGTATCTTTATTTGTTTCTTTACACCAGGGGTGCACAACCTTTTTTGGTCTGGGGCCGCAAAAAAAAATAAAAAAAAAATCAGTGCTCGTCATTGCTTCTTCATTCAGTTATATTGATTATTGGTAACACATTCCTGATTACACAGGGAGATGTGCTCACGATTATCGTACATCTTTCATCCTGATAAAATATGCAAATCAGCCGATTCCTTGTGTATCGGAAAAAACACTCGTTGGTTAACCCTTTAATGACTAGTCCTGAAAATTCCTTAATGACCAGTCACTTTTTTTGTGATTTAGTGCACATGGTTCAAACACTTTTTATTTGCTGAACTTCCAAAATAACTTTTGCAGCTTTTTATTACATCACACAGGGCTTTTAAAAATATTGTGCACCCCTGCTTTACACCATTTGGAGCACTTTATTAAAAACTGTTGTCTCATTGGACAACCCTTTTAACCCTTTCTCTGCCAAGGACAGTGGCATGACCTTGCTACTGATGGCCAAGTCTTGTTTTAAGGCTGACAATCTAAGCTTTATAACAAAGCTGAGTGCCAGCTTTTATACATCTGGAGATAAAGTCTTGTGAAGAGGCAGCTGCAATTGACTGCAGCCCTCACTCCTGATCCGGGCTCTAAAACTCCTATCTCTGGCTGTACAGCAGCTTGTTTTAAAGCTTTGATTGTCAGCTTATTGGCAAGGTATCAGTAGCAAGGATGTGCTGACTTGCAACGACTTATGAGATAAGTGCTTGGCAGAGAATGGGTTAAAAGAGTTGTCCAGACTGCTATACAGTCTGATGGTAACAAGACTGAAGCACCCCCCAACCCCCCCCCCCCGCACCTTCAGCTAAGTGGGTGGTGTAGGGGATGTGCAAACAGGCTGCAGGGTAGGAGGAGAGACACATAATCTCCTCTCCCTGTATCCTCTACTCCCAGGGGAAGGGGTAACATGAACTTATGTGCATGTTATCAAATCCTCCATTAATCAGCAAAGATTCTTTCTGATTGACACATACAAGAAATCTATTTTTTTTCAGAAATGGAACGAGAAAATAAGCACTTGCTCATCTAATCACCCCTCTGCATCTAATTAGGGCCTTTAATTGATGCTCCGACATTTACCAGGATTGTGGCATCTAATTAGTCATAGAAAACACTCATAGAAAGCACCAGACTCAGACATACACAAACATCAACAATGTTTCCATTTTACACTATTCTTATCCTGTGCATACGCAACCTTTAGCAATATCATTTACAAACTACAGTAATAGGAATATCTAATATATTCCTGACAAATGGAACAGATTTCTGTTAGGCAAAAAATACATTTTAGAGTATTAATTACTGAGTAGTAGTTTTATACATATATGGTATGCTGTGCACTTACAAAGAATGTAGATTTTTGTAATATAGTAACTGTTTGCTGTGTACAGTACATATTTCCAATATGCTATAGTGTCTCCTTCTCTACACTTGGCTGCATTATCGCATTAGGACCACACAAAATACTGCACACTATAAGTAAAACTGAATAAATATGAAAGATACTGCACGCTCCTTTCCCTAAACCAGTAAGATACCCCTGCTGAAAGTAGATCGCAGACACTTATAACCAATTGTAACATAAGTTACCTTACTAGTGGTTCTCGTTCCACGGCGTCTATCTTCCTCTCTATGCAGTATGGAGATCAAGCTGGGAATGTGTCTGGTTTCTAAGATGCGGATTGCCCCCCGGAAGGTGGCGCGATACCGTGCATACAAGTTGTACCTCTCGCTCTCAAGAAGCGAATAGTGATTTCACTAAACAAACTAAGGATAGTTGCGAGTACCAAACTTTGTCTGCAATCTACTGTCAGCAGGGGCATCTTACTGGTTTAGGGAAAGGAGTGTGCAGTATCTTTTATATTTATACAGTACATATTTGTGGATGATATTGCATGACCTTGAGTTTTTTTTGAGGCTAAACACTCTTGTTGATGTATATATGAGCTTTGCAAACCATGATATATTTACATTGTTTTTGAGAATAAACCTCAGCTTGGATGGGAGTTTCAGGTGCAATGTTTGTTTTGATGCATTCTATTTTTTTTATAATTCCTGTTTGACACAAAGTAACATGAAGGTGAACATAGCTATTAGAGATGAGCGAATTTTTCAAAAATTCGAATTCGCCGGTTTGCCGAATTTTTGGGGCAAAATTTGGTTCAGTCGGATTTATTTGTGGCTAATCTCGTTAAAAAACTACTATTTGCTGGCTTCAGAGAGCCTTTATAGTGGTATAGAACACTGTGCCTTGCAGTAACATGCATAGGGAGTTTGCTCTGGTAGTGAAATAATGCTGCGAGTCCGTATGACTAGCAGATGACAGGTGTCGCTCTTAGAATCAGTGCATACTTCACTTATTTGGGCAGTCACGGGGCCAAAACCGGCCAAATAACTCAAGTATGAACTCGGCCTTACAGGTCGATGTTAACGCCAAGAAGAAGCGCACTCCTTTTACACCGTCGTCAGCTGATTCCACATAGATGTCTACAGAACCTGTTCTATTAAACACTTATACAAGTAGAGCCCCCTGACAGAGTGGAGAGGGTGTCAGCAGTAAGTTTGTGTCGACGTCACTGATTATTTTGCCCTTCCTCTGATCCATCAGTACAATAACCCCAAAAAAATGGATCCTGTCATTGTGGCAGCAGCACGAGGAGTCCACAGAGTGGAAAGGTGAAATAGTGTGGAGGTGGCAGCAGCATCAGGAGGCCACAGAGTGGCAAGGTGATATAGTGTGGAGGTGGCTGGCAATACCAGTACCTGCTGAAAATGGTGGGTGAAAGAAGGAGCACATGGCATCAGATGTGTGGCATTAGGCGGGTGGCAGGATCAGAATAGTAGCTGAGGCAGGTAGCCAGAAGAACCCAGTCTCTTTTGTCAGTGTTAGTGTGGCACCATGGATGATCTAATCTGATGTATCAGGCATTGGTGGGTGGATATCCTGGCTGATCCACGCCTGATTCATCTTGACAAAGGTCACTCTCTCCACATTTTGGGTGGACAGGCGAGTTCTTCTTGGAGTAACTATGGCCCCCGCCGCACTAAACACCCGCTGTGATGCCACACTACTGGACGGGCAGGACAACTTTTCAAGGGAAAACTCTGCAAGTTGCAGCCACACATCAAGTTTGGCTACCCAGTAGTCCAGCGGATCTTTAATGTGGGGTGGCAGGGTGCTGTCCTAGTATGCCACCACCTGCTGGTTCAGGTCCTGATCCAGGTCTAGCGGCTGCTGGTGAGTAGTTTCTTCACTAGGCGGATGAAGAAAGTTGCTCATCAGCGACTCTAGACTCAAGCTGCTGCTGATGGAGCTGGTACTGCTCCTGCCACCCCACCCCTCCCCAGCAGCCATGGCAGTGAAACTTGAGCACAGAGGCCCCCCCTGGCAAGACCTGCAAGAGGATGGACAATGGCGCAGATAGGCAGTGGCCAACTGACTACATAGGATGTCTCTATAGTAGTTCAGTTTGTCCTCCCTCTCAGCGAGTGTAAAAAAGGCTACCATTTTGGACCGGTAGCGAGGGTCCAACAAGGTGGGGAGCAAGAAGTCATCCCTTTGCCGAATGGTGACAATTGGATGTCAGTACACAAGTAAGTGAGCATGCATCGTGCCATTTGTGCAAGTGACTCGGAGGGACTCCCTGTCTCCATCTCCACTGCATACTGCCACGGTGTCTGGGTCCTCTGCCTCCTCTTCCTCATCGCCCTGTAGCTTCTCTGCCAGATCCTGCTCCTCCTCTCTCGTCACCTGTGTAGAAAAAAACACATTTCGCTACACATTGCTTGTGTTCCAATGTCCTCCTCCTCCTCCAGTTCAGCCACCATAGTCCCCTGCCCAGCAGGTGTCACAAATGAGCTGCCAATGGCTGACTTCGAGGTTACACAGGGGAGTACTCCTATCCGCTTGGATCATAAAGAAATCGTTGATGGCCTTTCTCTGTTCGTATAGTCGGTCCAACATATGGAGGGTGGAATTCCAACGGCTGGAAACGTCACATATCAGCCTATGTTGGGGGATGCTGTTCTGCCGCTGCAGCTCAAGGAGGGTGTGCTTTGTGGTGTACGAGTGGCTGAAGTGCATGCAAAGTTTCCTGTCCATTTTTAGGTTGTCTTGCAGATGGGTGGAAGACTTCAGGAACCACTTTACAACCAGATTGAACAAGTGTGCCATGCAGGGGACATGGCTCAGCCCTACTTGACGCAGCGCCGACACCATATTCTTCCCGTTGTCGGTCACCAAGATTCCGATTTTGAGTTAGTGAGAAAGCCAGGATTTGATTTCTTGATAAAGGACACGAAGCAGTACAGAACAGCGTGAGAGTGATGAGAGTCTACAATCACGCATCAATTTTCCCCCAAAAAAACTGTTTCCCATAAAAATTTCACCACTACGTAATTTCGTCCATACAGCAAAAGGAGGTGTGCAATCATCCATCAATTTTACCGAAAAAATTGTGTTTGAAATAAAAAAATGTATCAATGAAAGGATAATGGAATTCAGTTCATACAGAAGAAAGTCTACAATCACCCATCAATTTTCCCCCAAAATGCCCGTTTCACATAAAAAAATTCACCACAACGTATTTCGGTCCATACCTCAAAAAGCGTTTTACCACATATAACTGCACCAAGGGCAAATATCTTTTTCTTTTGCCACTAATATACGGCAAAAAGGGCTTTACCACATATAACTGCACTGCTGAACAGCAAATAGGCCCTTATTGTTTTACACTTTCACACTACACAAGGCTTTTCGACATATAAGTGCAACGCTAAATGGCAAATATATTTTTGTTCCACTACGGCAAACAGGGCTTTAGAATATATCACTGCACCGCACAAGGGCAAATATATTTTTCTTTTGGCACTAATACACGCTGAAAAGGGCTTTACAACATATAACTGCACCGCACAAAGGCAAATAAGACGTACTGTAGAAATATTTCCTTGTAATAAACCCTGTTAATGGCTGGATAAAACAGAACTTGCACCCCAATAACAAGAACGGTTCACTGGAATGACTGAGCTGTATAATGGCAATTTGGATCCGCAGTCAGTGCAGCAAGGTGTAATAGGATTGTTCCTATTACCCAGTCTGTAACCTCCCCCACTGAACTCTGTTCTACATAAATGTTGTGGAACGATTCCTCCCTATCCTTTTCCTGCACTTATAAATCATTTTTTCACCACAATCAGGTCTTTCCTATCACTGTCCCTAGCGCCTGCAGACGTCTCTGCCTGCACTAAGTACACTGGTAAATGGCAGAATCTAAGATGGCTGACACTGTTTATAGGGCTGTGACATCACAGGGCTGGCTGGCTGCGGATTAGCTGCATGCATGGCATTTTCCTGAAATTCGGATCGAATTCCACTTTATCAGCTTCGATTAGCTCATCTGTAATAGCTATAGTGCCTTGCAAAAGTATACGCCCCCCTTGACTTTTTTTTCGTGTTTTGTTACATAACAGCCTTAAAGAGGACCTTTCATCAATATTGCCGCATTGAAATAAATGTCCTAACTAGCTGGGCGCCTTCCACTGATGTGCCCTTTTTTTTTTTTAAATCGACCCCCGAATCGCTTTATAATTGCCCCGTTTCTTCTGCCGTCTGATATGCAAATGAGGCGGACTTTTGTATGGGGCGGTGACAAAAGTTTTGCTTCGGGCGTGGCAGCACTTCTCCCAGGCTGAGAGTGCAGCCAATCGCAGCGCTCGGCTCTCAGATAAGGAGAAGGAGCTCAAGTTCTCTTCTCGTGAGAACTTGAGCTCCTTCTCCTTGGCTGAGAGCCGAGAGCTGCGATTGGCTGCGCTCTCAGCCTGGGAGGCTGCAACACCTAAGCAAGAGGCATCACTAACCAAACACTCCCATGAAAACCAAAGAACTCTCCAAATAAGTAAGGAACAATGTTGGGAATAACTGAGACATGGCTGGATGATAGCTATGACTGGGCAGTTAATATAAAAGGTTACAATCTGTTTAGAAAGGATCGTCAAAACCGGAGAGGTGGAGGGGTCTGCCTCTATGTGAAGTCGTGTCTAAATCCCGTAATTCGAGAATACATCTCTAAGGGACAAGAACATGTGGAGTCACTGTGGGTAGAAATACATGGAGCAAAAAACAATAATGAATTACTAATAGGAGTGTTTTATAAACCACCTAATATACAATATACCAAAGTCCACAGAAAATCTATTACTAAACGAGATAGACGAGGCGGCAAATCATAAAGAAATCGTTATTATGGGGGACTTCAACTACCCAGATATAGACTGGGAAACTGAAAGCTGTACATCCCAAAAAGGAAATAGGCTCTTGGCAATAGCCAAAGACAATTACCTTTCCCAACTGGTTCAGGACCCCACTAGAGGGACGGCCATACTGGACTTAGTATTAACCAATAGACCTGACAGAACAACAGATGTGCAAGTTGGGGGACACCTGGGAAATAGTGACCATGAAGTAATAACCTTCCAATTATCTTTCAAACGGGAGTTTCTAAAGGGAGGAACAAAAATACCAGACTTCAAAAAAGCTAAATTTAGCCAACTAAGCGAGGCCATAGGCCTAACTAACTGGGACAAAGTCCTCAAAAATAAAAATACAACCATAAAATGGGAGATTTTTAAAAGCATTGTAACATCTAATTGTGAGAGGTACATACCTTATAGGAATAAAAGGCTAAGGAACAATAAGAAACCAATGTGGATAAATGGAACTGTAAAGAAAGCAATAAATGACAAAAAGAAAGCAAATAAATCACTAAAACAGGAGGGGAGCCAGAAGGCACTGATAAACTATAAGGAAAAAATAGAATATGTAAAAAACTAATAAAATTTGCCAAACTAGAGACCGAGAGATTAATTACCAAAGAGAGCAAAACTAACCCTAAAATGTTCCTCAATTATACAAATTAAAAAATATAAATCTGAAGGAGTCGGCCCTCTACATAGCAATGAGGGGGGGGTGTTGCAGAGAGCGACGAGGATAAAGCAAAACTAATAAATATACTGTCAGATGAAATGCAGAATGTAAAAGTAAATTCCCCATTAAAAGTGCCCTGTCTGACCCAGGAAGAAGTACAACAGCGACTTAAAAAGATTAAAATAGACAAATCGCCAGGTCCGGATGGCATACACCCCCGTATCCTAAGGGAATTAAGTGATGTCATAGCCAGACCTTTATTTCTGATATTTACGGACTCTATACTGAAAGGGAATGTTCCACAGGATTGGCGCATAGCAAATGTGGTGCCAATATTCAAAAAGGGTCCAAAAACAGAGCCTGGAAATTATAGGCCGGTAAGTTTAACATCTATTGTTGGTAAACTGTTTGAAGGGTTTCTAAGAGATGCTATTTTGGAGTATCTCAATGAAAATAAGCAAATAACGCCATATCAGCATGGCTTCATGAGGGATCGGTCATGCCAAACGAATTTAATCAGCTTCTATAAGGAGGTAAGTTCTAGACTTGACAGCGGCGAATCAATGGATATCATATATCTGGACCTCTCTAAAGCATTTGACACTGTACCACATAAAAGGTTAGTATATAAAATGAGAATGCTCGGACTAGGAGAAAATGTCTGTATGTGGGTAAGTAACTGGCTCAGTAATAGAAAACAGAGAGTGGTTATTAACGGTAGATACTCAGATTGGGTCACTGTCACTAGTGTGGTACCTCAGGGGTCAGTATTGGGCCCTATTCTCTTCAATATATTTATTAATGATCTTGTAGAAGGCTTGCACAGTAAAATATCTATTTTTGCAGATGACACTAAACTGTGTAAAGTAATTAACACTGAAGAGGACAGTTTTCTGCTACAGAGGGATCTGGATAGATTGGAGGCTTGGGCAGAGAAATAGCAGATGAGGTTTAACACTGACAAATGTAAAGTTATGCACATGGGAAGGAATAATGCAAGTCACCAGTACATACTAAATGGTAAAACACTGGGTAACACTGAGATGGAAAAGGACCTAGGAATTTTAGTGAACAGAAAACTAAGCTGTAAAAACCAGTGTCAGGCAGCTACTGCTAAGGCCAATAAGATAATGGGTCGCATCAAAAGGGGCATAGATGCCCGTGATGAGAACATGGTCCTACTACTTTACAAATCACTAGTCAGACCACATATGGAGTACTGTGTACAGGTCTGGGCTCCTGTGAACAAGGCAGACATAGCAGAGCTGGAGAGGGTTCAGAGGAGGGCAACTAAAGTAATAACTGGAATGGGGCAACTACAGTACCCTGAAAGGTTATCAAAATTAGGGTTATTCACTTTAGAAAAAGACGACTGAGGGGAGATCTAATAACTATCTATAAATATATCAGGGGTAAGTACAGAGATCTGTCCCATCATCTATTTATCCCCAGGACAGTGACTGTGACGAGGGGACATCCTCTGCGTCTGGAGGAAAGAAGGTTTGTACACAAACATAGAAAAGGATTCTTCACTGTAAGAGCAGTGAAACTATGGAATTCTCTGCCTGAGGAGGTGGTGATGGTGAGTACAATAAAGGAATTCAAGAGTGGACTGGATGTATTTCTGGAGTGTAATAATATTACAGGCTACAGCTACTAGAGAGAGGTCGTTGATCCAGGGAGTTATTCTGATTGCCTGATTTGAGTTGGGAAGGAATTTTTTTCCCCTTAAGTGGGGAAAATTGGCTTCTGCCTCACAGGGGTTTTTTGCCTTCCTCTGGATCAACTTATAGGAAACAGGCCGAACTGGATGGACAAATGTCTTTTTTCGGTCTTATATACTATGTTACTATGTAGAAGTACAAGTCAGGTTTAGGTTATAAAAAAATATCTAAATCTTTGATGATCCCCAGGAGCACCATCAAATCTATCATAACCAAATGGAAAGAATATGGCTCAACAGCAAACCTGCCAAGTGACGGCAGCCCTCCAAAACTCACGGACCGGGCAAGGAGGACATTAATCAGAGATGCAGCTCAGAGACCTAAGGTGACCCAGGAGAAGCTGCAGAGTTCCACAGCAGAGACTGGAGTATCTGTACATAGAACGACAATAAGCCGTACGCTCCATAGAGTTGGGCTTTATGGCAGAGTGGCCAGAAAAAGCCATTACTTTCAGCAAAAAACAAAAAGGCATGTTGTGAGTTTGTGAAAAGGCAAACTCAACACATCACATCATCCAAAAAACACCATCCCCACAGTGAAACGTGGTGGTGGCAGCATCATGTTGTGGGGATGTTTTTCAGCAGCCGATCTGGGGAAGATGGGATATTCTTGAGCAAAACCTGTACCACTCTGTGCATGATTTGAGGCTAGGATGGAGGTTCACCTTCCAGCAGGACAATGACCCTAAGCACACTGCTAAAGCAACACTTAAGTGGTTTAAGGGGAAACATGTAAATGTGTTGGAATGGCCTAGTCACAGCCCAGATCTCAATCCAATAGAAAACCTGTGGTCAGACTTAAAGATTGCTGTTCACAAGCGCAAACCATCCAACTTGAAGGAGCTGGAGCAGTTTTGCAAGGAGGAATGGGCAAAAATTCCAGTGGTAAGATGTGGCAAGCTCATAGAGACTTATCCAAAGCGACTTGGAGTGGTGATTGCAGCAAAAGGTGGCTCTACACAGTATTGATTTTAGGTGGATGAATAGTTATGCACATTGACTTTTTCTGTTATTTTGTCCTATTTGTTGTTTGCTTCACAATAAAAAAAAACATCTTCAAAGTTGTGGTGGGCATGTTCTGTAAATTAAATTATGCAAATCTCCTCAAACAATTTATGTTAATTCCAGGTTGTGAGGTCCCAAAACACTAAAAAAGTCGGGGGGGAGGGGGGGGGGTTGAATACTTTTGCAAAGCACTGTATGAACAGCCCATCATGAGTATATTATAGATGTTAAAATTTTATTTTAGGAAATGTAGAGTATATAACTTTCTGAAAAAGAAAGATTCCAGCACTCCAGTAAATTCAGTTTAAAAAGCCTTGGCATCCTTTATTTTCGGTGGACGTAATCGACATACAAGGATAAGTTTTTCCAGCATAATTACACCTGTGCAGCGGTCTACGCGTTTCGAGCGTTACCGCTCTTACTCATGACCTCCAGTGTATCTGCAATCTTAGCAAATAAATACTGTGTAGTGGGGGAGGAAACCTTCCTCCAAGTAAAGGAAACATCAGGTGTTTCAATTTACACCTGATTGCAGAAGCACTGGTGAACATTGCTTGGATAAATTTTATCACCAACTTAACATATTCTTAGTTAAAGACAACATTACAAACAAACAATGATCTATTTACACTAAAAGTGTAACTGGCAAGTGTCTGACTAGCACACTAGAAAAAATAGTTGCATAATATATGTAGACATAGAAAAAACTGCATCAAAATCTAGTCTGAACAGTGTCCAATTTGTCAAAATAAGCAGTGCGTCATAATAAGACCACTGCTGTGCAACAAGAATATAAAACCAAAGTAAGAATATAGCGCATAGTACTTTGTTCTATTACATGGAATGATTAGTTAAAAAAGTGCAAAAATTCTTTCTTATAATTCATGCCTAGAGGTAACCTGGTATTCAGTTTGAAAAGCCAAAAGGCTTCCCTTAACAGAGTCTTATGTTTCATGTCCCCCTCTTATTGGTATAAAAACTTTTCTATGGCAAAAGCCTTGAAGGATTGTGTGCTTCTGCCATGAAAATTAATAAAGTGTTTCGCAGCACCTGAAATGTTAGTGTATGACTCGCTTTTTATATAATTCAGATGTTCTAGAAGACGGACTTTAAATTTGCGTGTGGTGCTGCCCACATATAACAAGTCACATGTTGTACAGGAGATAATATACACAACACCGCTACTATTACAATTTATGTAGGAATTAATATTGTATTCAGTGTTGTGTGTAGAATCCCAAAAGGTTTTTGTGGGTAGCACATGTTTGCAACATTTACATGGGTGGCTGCCACATTTATAAAAACCTTTAGTACTCAACCATGTGGTTGTTGTTTTGGGGGTGTATGAAAAGAAAGAGGGTGAAACTTTGTTAGCAATAGTTGGCGAACGTTTGCTGACAATTCTGCAGCCACTATTTAAAATGTTGCTAACCGTTTGATCTTCATGGAGTATCGGTAAATGATTAAGAATTATTTGTCTAATCAATGAAAACTGTCTACTATATGTGAGCACCAGAGTGGGTTGAGAGGAATTTTTAACGCAGCGTCTACCAAACAGAAGGTCCTTGCGATTTTTATTCGTGGCTATATGGTAACCTCTGTTGATCATCCAGAGTGGATAACCTCTATTTTGCAGACGGTGCGTTATTAACTTACATTCATGTTGAAAGTCTATATCAATGCTGCAATTCCTTTTAGCTCTAATAAACTCCCCTGTAGGTACTGATTTTATCACATGTATCGGATGGTGGCTGTTGGCTCTGAGTATAGTGTTGCCTGATGTAGGTTTACGGAATGTTTTGGTGTGTATAACTTGGTTTGGAATTCCCTGAGTGTCAAATCCAAAAATCCACAGTACTCTCGTTGGTATGACATGTAAATTTTAAGTTGTAGGCATTATTATTAACATAGCTGAGGAATGAGGGTATGGCAGGCACATCGCCTGACCAGATAACGAGCAGGTCATCGATGTACCTGCCATACCACTCTATTCCCAGCTTAAATGGATTGTTGGTGGAAAAATATATTTTTCTTCCCAAAATGCCATGGTCAAGTTGGCCAGGGAGGGGAGAATTTAGCCCCATTGAAACTCCTTGAATCTGGAGATAAAATATTCCATCAAACATAAAATAATTGTGTGTAAGCAAAAATCTGGTGACTTTTAATATATAGTCAATTTCTTTTTCACCATGCTTACTGTATCTGTGAAGATGATACTCAAGGGAAGTGATCGCTACTTGGTGAGGAATCGACGGATACAGCGACACCACATCTAAAGTAATCCACGTGTAATTACTGTTCCATATTTTATCGGAGAAATTTCTTAGAACTTCACTGGTGTCTCTGAGATATCCGGGGATTCTCACTACCAAAGGTTGTATCACAGAATCAAGCCATTGCCCCAATCTCTCACAAAGAGAACCTATGCCTGAGACGATGGGGCGCAGTGGTGGGGGACCAAACCTTTATGGATTTTTGGCAATGCATGTATAATGGGAGTAATAGGACTCTCCACTTTCAAATATGCAATCTGGGAGGAATTAAAAATTCCCATGTGTTCCCCCTGATCTACAAGAGCATTATGTATCAATTTGTAATCATGTATTGGATTTTTATTTAATACTTGATAAGTGGATGTGTCAGACAAAATAAGCTCCAATTGGTGTTTATATACAGGTTTGTCCATAACCACCACTGCGCCCCTTTGTCTGCCAGTTTGATAACCAGGTTGTCATTCTGTTCTAATTGTTCCAGGGCTATTTTATGTTTTTTTGTAATGTTGTTATTTTTTAATGTAGTTTTTTGATTAATATGTAAATTCAACAATTGTTTTTCTACCAAGTTTTGGAACATATCCATACCCGGTGTACGAGACTGGGTTGGATAGAAACGAGGGTTGCGGACAGAGAAAAACCTTTATCCACAACCCTCTCCGTATCCATGGATTCAGCCATTAATTCATTCATTTGTAAAATAGCCATTTGTTCACAGAATGTTAAACAAAAAAATTCGTTGGAACCAGATGAATCAGATTTTAAAGGCATTGGCTTGTCCTCCGACCCAAAAAAATGTTTTTTATAGTAATGTCTCTGACAAATTTATTTATATTTAATAGGGTGGAGAACAGGTCAAAGTCTTGTACAGGAGAAAAATTCAACCCTAGACCTAAAACACTTGTTTGATCTATGGTAAGTGGGACACTAGACAAATTCACTACATCAAGACAATTATTGTCAACATTATCTACTTGCGGTACCGCGTTGACATATGATGCGGCTTTTTATGATGTTTCCGCCCCTCGCCGTCTTGGGCGTTTTTGAATTTTTGCTGCCTTTAATAAATTTCGGTTTCTTATAATAAGATAGTCTCTCAGTAGTAGTCTCTTCCTTCGATTTGTGGCTTGTTGATTCCTGTTCAGATTCCTCTGGATCACTTGATACTTGTGACAACTCTGAGCCCGAAGAGTTAAAACTTACTCGCATTGGCCTGGCATGGTGTCTGTCAGACTTTTTAAGATGGATTTGGGGGTATTATATTGTGAATCACGTCTTCCCCACTCATAAACCTGATCATTTTTATAGTCAAAGATGTCCCGCTGAAATTTTTTATGTTTAGTGTCCATAATTTCTTGTTCAATTTGTTCCAAAGTTGTTGTCATTTTGGCATGGGTAGTTAGATAAGATTCCATGTTTTCATAAGGCTTGAGGTCCAGTTTAAAGACTTCTATTTCCTTTTGCAGGGTAGTTAATTTGGCTTGTTCATATTCTATGATGTGAGCCATCAGTTTAAAGGAACAGTTAGTTAGAATATCGTTCCATCCCTGAATGAATGGTTCAGAAAAACAGTGGTGGGTATTTTTTGAGGCGTAGTCCTCTGGGAATCATTTGTTTCTCTAAATAGTTCGTCAATGTAGTATGATCCCACCACACACGTATTTCCTGAAGTAACATTTTTTCAAGATTGTGCATTTTTGTCTCCAGGTCTAGTGAATTTTGCAACAATGAATCTTGTTCAGAGAAAACCTTTGCAGCTTTAGATCTGCGGTCTGAGATGGAAGAAGCCGCCATGTGTGTCCAGACACTTGACAAATAGCTGGAAAAACTTAAACAATGAAATACTTGTATGCACACCGAGGATATAGGCTTGGGAGACAGCAGGTGTGGTGCACGGACTGAGAGCCTTATAGTAACAAGAAGAAGTGTGGTTGTCCAGCTCACCTGCACATGAATGTCCTTCTCCCAGGGTGCACGGATGGATCCAGGAGATCCTTGGAAGTAGCAGAAAAAGAAAGATTCCAGCACTCCAGTAAATTCAGTTTAAAAAGCCTTGGCATCCTTTATTTTCGGTGGACGTAATCAACATACAAGGATAAGTTTTTCCAGCATAATTACACCTGTGCAGCGGTCTACGCGTTTCGAGCGTTACCGCTCTTACTCATGACCTCCAGTGTATCTGCAATCTTAGCAAATAAATACTGTGTAGTGGGGGAGGAAACCTTCCTCCAAGTAAAGGAAACATCAGGTGTTTCAATTTACACCTGATTGCAGAAGCACTGGTGAACATTGCTTGGATAAATTTTATCACCAACTTAACATATTCTTAGTTAAAAACAGTAGTTTTTAGTCAGACACTTGCCAGTTACACTTTTAGTGTAAATAGATCATTGTTTGTTTGTAATGTTGTTTTTAACTAAGAATATGTTAAGTTGGTGATAAAATTTATCCAAGCAATGTTCACCAGTGCTTCTGCAATCAGGTGTAAATTGAAACACCTGATGTTTCCTTTACTTGGAGGAAGGTTTCCTCCCCCACTACACAGTATTTATTTGCTAAGATTGCAGATACACTGGAGGTCATGAGTAAGAGCGGTAACGCTCGAAACGCTGAGACCGCTGCACAGGTGTAATTATGCTGGAAAAACGTATCCTTGTATGTTGATTACGTCCACCGAAAATAAAGGATGCCAAGGCTTTTTAAACTGAATTTACTGGAGTGCTGGAATCTTTCTTTTTCTGCTACTTCCAAGGATCTCCTGGATCCATCCGTGCACCCTGGGAGAAGCACATTCATGTGCAGGTGAGCTGGACAACCACACTTCTTCTTGTGTCTATATAACTTTCTGCCTAGACCATAATTTTACTCATTAATATAGACTTTTTATGCCATTTTTATATTTTCAACTGAAAAACTAATTGGCTGCGAAACTGAATGAAGGTGACTGTGTATAAAGTGTTGAATGGCATTTTTACAACATGAGTGAGATGCAAAGAGTCAATATTGCTACCTTTGGTTTTAATTTATTATCTATATAATATCTTTGGACTTGTTTACTGAATACTCAAGTATAAATACGCACTTAAAGGACCATCTGTTTAACAACCATTGTCCATAATTATTAGCAACATAGAATTACCCTGGGGAACAATATAAACCAATATAGAGGATTGGCGCTGAATAAATATATTTTTTGTGTAAATAACTAGGAACGGGTCCCCCGTTTAATTAGATATTTATATTCCGTATTTTGACAACTTGCCAGGAGCATACTTTCAGAAAAGGAGAAAAACGAGAGGAAGGGACTGGAGGAGGAAGCAGGAGTGTACAGAGTGGCTTGGGTCCATCCTCAGTGCACTTAACTGCTCATTTGCATAAGGATTGAACACTTTTTACTGATCACTAAGTTAAAGATATCACTACATTCATTTGAGCTAATCCTACATGGCATAGTGCCTGGTTTAACAAGTCATACTGAATGTAATTATACATTTGCACTGTTCATGCTCTACAGGCTATCAGCATTACAGAAACTGATTACTTACAGTATAGGACGGGACTGGAAATCCTCCTGATTCATTCTCTCTGATTGACGTATTTTCAATATTTCTGTGTAGCTGAGGTTCTGAAGTCTACTCTTGAACTGGTCCAGAGAACTTGGTTTGTTTGTGAGTGCTCTCATGATTTGTTCTTTTACAACTTGCATAACCTATTAGAAACAAATAATTGACAATGGATAAGTACTAGGTGGTTGTCCTCAGTCAAACACAAGTGGTTTACTGTATAAATTACATTACATCGAGCATGTCGACCACATTTTTAAAAGTGGTCCCTTCAGTTTCTCAGTTTAGCATTATTTTGTTCTAGTGTCAACTCTAGATTTAAAACCACATGATTAGGAAACAATGTACATTCCGGATTTGGAGACCAAACACGTAGCAGATGGTGATCATGCAGTGGGTGATCTCAGATGTGAAAGGATTGTTTCAGATTTGAAAAATTTATCAGATTTTCCATAAACCACACAACTCCATGGGCTGTATCTATATATACGGAAATTCTAGTTTAATTACCACTGGCCCGTTCTACTAGATGCTCCCAATGCACGATTCAACCACAAAATTTAAATAGTGTTGGCATCTATCCAGTAAAAAGAAAATCGATATCTGATGGAAACCTGTCAATGTCATCATAAACCAATTGGAAAAGTAGACCAGGAAAGCTCAGTCGAAGAACACAAATGATCATGAAGGCATTGTCATTGATGCTGTATACTTAATCCATGATGTTAGTGAACAAAGCTTTAACTATTTTAAAGGTTGAATTTAAAAACTCTGTCTGCTCTACAGAAATCATCATTCCTAATCTTTGGTCTACCAATGGAATGGTTTTAAAGAGAACCTGTCACCCAAAAATGAAATGAAATCTGAAAGTACCATGTTACAGAGCAGTAGAAGCTGAGCCGATTGAAATATATTTTTGTGGGAAAAGATTTAGTAAAACTTTCAGTTTTTACATTTACATCTGCAGCCCTGTGAAGTGCTATTGGTACAGGCAGGAGGTGTTATCAGTGACTGACCGCTACCTCTCTACGTACACTTATACACACACTGATAACTCCTCCCTCCTGTACCGATGCTGTTCACAGAAGGTAGAAAAAGCAGAGATATAAATGTATAAATTACAGTATTACTGAATCTTTTCCCCCAAAACTATATATCAATCTGCTCGGCTTCTCCTGCTCTATAACATGGCGCTGTCAGATTGCATTGCATTTTTTAGTGACAGGTTCTCTTTAAATGTAATTTAACAATTGAGACACAAACTCTATCACATACTGCATGTAGTTGCCACTGGTTTACCTTATGGTGCCTACTGGTACTACACCGAGATAACTAGTAATCAGTGGATGCTGGTTAAAGGTAATAAACGCCTAATGTCATTCACATTGTTTTCTTGATGCCTATTTAAGTGGATCTATTGATAAAAGAACACTGGAGAAGAAGGGAAAACATTTCTCTCTTCTTTGTCAACTAAACTCCGCCCAGCATTTACAGTGGTTTAGTTTTTGGCCTCATGGTCATACTAGAGCCATGTGAAGGAGGATGCACACGAAGTCCCTGATAGCTCAGTACTTTTGGACTGCAAAGACTCATTGTACAGCTATGTGATGCTCTATTGGGAACAATATTTCTTATTATATAACGACCTTTGTAACTGGAGACATATGAGATAAAGTAGTGGTCAATGGGGACAGCCATTTGTCTGGGCTTGATGAACCAGGTTGAGGATCACCAGGATTTTTATATTGTTGGTCTATCATAATAGGCGATCAATATACAATAAGCTCTGGAGACAGAACCAGACCACTCCATCCAATGTGTAGCAGACAGAGCTGACCTTGCTTCTCCTGCGCCATTGCTACTGGCTCTGAACTCTAGCTGAAAATCAAAGCTGCTGGGCAGAGATGTAGCTGAGGAATGGTGCACCAAATGGAGCGGCCGTGCTCAAGGTGCACTGAAAAGCATTTCTCATGATTAGCGGACCGGGGTTTTACAATAAGGATATCGTTACGTCTCTGGGTACCTACCCTCAATTTTAAACAGATTTTGGAGATGACAGATTAATAAATAGTAATTTATTCCTAATGTTAAATATGTATGCGTCATTTCCTCTCCATCTACTCTAATAGTATTATATCCATGTCTGCTTTAAATATGATGGGGGAGAATTACTTATCAAAATACATCATAATTCTGGTGCAATCTGCACCAAAACTTGGTGCACGTGTCTTGTACCACATTAAAGTGAATCTTCCACCACCTGTAACCATTCCATCAAACTGCCAAAAATAACGAATTGTGTGTAGACACTGATTACAAACATGAGTTGGTTTAGTAAAACTTGCATTCCTCAGCAATTTGTTTGAGAAGGTTCTGAGTTGTACATGTCAATCACAAGTAAACCACACTTTCTGCACTATGCCCCACGCTGGCTGAGATGGTGTTAACCAGTACTTTCTACTGCATAACAGGACTGCTGCGCCTGTGCACATTATTAAGAGGAAGCATCAGGACTTCCACATAGAAGGTGGGTTTCACAAAGGTAATTACATCTTCAGAAAAAGGATTCTGCCAGCTATACAACACTGATATTAGCTGGGGATGGCAAAAGGTGGTGACAGACTGTCTTTAGTGTCTCGTATGATAAGAAGGTATGAATGGTTGCAGTACCTATTTCTGGAATGCCTTCCAGTAAGAGGTACTGCTTAATATCTGTGCCTAACAGATAGACACGGTTTACAAGAAGGTATAAGGCAATGGCTAATCTGCTAAAACATTTTTGACTGCAACATCAGAATCAGTATCATACATACTGGGAAAGGAAATTCTGAGAATTTTATGTATGCATTTCTACATTTCTTTCTTTAAAGGGATTCTTTCACCCCAAAAGCAGTTTCAAAGTAAGTAGACTGCCATGTAGGGAGTGGTCTCAAAACATAACCAAATCTTTCTCATGAAAATCTTTACAAGGGTCTAGAATTTGTCAGATTGCTAACGAGCATTCATAGGAACACTCATTAGCAATTATCTGGTGGTGTAAAGGTGCCGCAGATACCCGATGAACCCAATTCATTGGGTAATAGATAATTTTTGTGAACACAAAAATCGTTGTTTGCTGGCAGCAGATGGTGCTGTGTAAACATACTCTGCTGCCGGAAAACCAGTCTGTATGGGGATGAGTAATGGCATTAGTGATTGCCCCTACTCCTACTGTGGCGGACACTGCTGAATGTAAATGCAGCGGCCTCCTCTATTGACGAGCAGGTGATTGCCAGAAAGGAACGCTTCCTTCCCAACAATCGCCTGCTGTATTGTCCAGTCTAAAGGGACCTTTAATCCTGAAAAAAGGTTTGTTTAATTTTTATGAAAGTATGGTTTTAGGTGCAGCATGGGTGTGGCCACTTCATTTCAGGCACCTGCCTTTCCTTGCATCATCGGTAACAGCTCTGAGCTCGTAGGAACTGTCAATCAGCCAAGAGGGAGAGTCACTGGAGGGCGCTACTGGTGCACCAAAAACTTTATTTTCATTAAAAAAGCTTTAAAATACAGATTTTAAATACATTTGGTTATAACCTACCCTATGTGGCTTTATGCTTAATTTAAAACCAATTTTGGAGGTGACAGACTCACTTTAAGAATACTGCATAATAACAAAAGAGAACATCCACTGTGAAAATTATTCTAAGATTACTTTTAGAAATCCAGATGCATAACCCATCCAATGTTTCACATGTAGTACATGAAAATTTAGGTTAATAGAGAACCTACCCATGATGTGCCTCTAAACTGTATAGTATACCTACTGATATGACATACAGGTCTCTAATGATCTTTGTAGACTATCTGCAAGTGAGCTCTGTGTGCAATGACTTTTATAATCATGCAATTTGAAAATGTGATATTAAAACTAAAACTTTCAAATATATTTTTTATCCAACCAACATGTCATATTCTGTTATTGGTTACTTAATAATCTCATAATTCCCAACAATTTTAGAGAAAAAAACATTTGGGATGTATTCCTAAGGTAGACAACAATCTCATCCGACATACACTACTTCTACAAAAAATTATCGATATTTGGCTTGTTGGTGAAACCTAACCTTTATAGGTGAACTTAACTTGACCTTCTCTAAACTTGTGAATCCAAATCTCCAACTGTTCAATGTTTCAGTACTTTTTGCACAACTTGCTGTCCTCTAAAAAGGAGATTAAAGAGGACCTTTCACCGATTTAAAAACTAAAAACTAACTATACCTGTGGGCAGAGCGGCGCCCAGGGGTCCCCCTGCACTTACTTGTATGTCTGGGCGCCGCTCCGTTCGCCCGGTATAGGCTCCGGTGTCCGAGCTCCCTCTGTTGTATGGGGCGGGGACTTTGTATCAGGCGTGTCCCTAGCTGCAGAGCTGGCCAATCACAGCGCACAGCTCATAGCCTGGCTGGAGATGGCAGGGAGAGCGCTATGCATCAGCCACTGTTGTCACCAGTCGATCCTTTGGTGGTGGTGTTTAGTATGGCAGGGTGTGTCTAGTCAATACAGAACTACCCTACACTTTATGAATGTTACAGTGACAAGCCCATACTACATGAATAACATCATTAAGCCAGTCATTGTGCCTCTGCTTGAACAACACAGGCCTAATTTCAACTTCATGGGCGACAATGCGCCAGCTCACCAAGGTTGCATCATTAGGGAATGGCTGCTGGAGACTGGGGTACCTCAAATGGAGTGGCCTACACTTTCTCCAGACCTGAATACCATTGAAAACCTACGGGACCAGCTGAGTTGCCATGTAGAGGCTCGTAACTCGGTATCCCAGAACCTCAAAGACCCGAGGGCCGCCCGTCAAGAAGCGTGGGATGTCATGCCTCAGCAGACAATAAGTCGACTTGTAAACAACACGAGACGCTATTGTCAAGATGTAATTGATGCTCAAGGGCACATAACAAGTTATTGAGACACTGACATTTTTTGTGGGGTTGTACCCACCACTGTTGTTGGCTTTGGTTTCAATAGGTTGTTTGAGATGAGGAAATTACCATTGCATACTTCTACTTCAATGCCCTACTTTTATGATATTATATCACTGTAGCGTGAACTTTTTTCAAATTTCATACATTTCACAGAAAAAACTAATATCCCTAACTTTTTGTGAGTAGTGTAGATTGTAACCTGATCATTTAAACCCAGTTACAATAATGAGTCATACGTATTTGTATAGTTTTATTTTGCAGCACTGTATGGCCCTGGGGTGAGATAAGCCAGTGCAACAGTGACTATACTACACAAAGCCCTCTTCCTGTGCAGAGAGATTTTATATGACAAGCTATATAAACTTTCTTATTGGTTTATTGAATCCATGGTTAGCTAGCATTTAATTATTTCTCTGATTTCTGACAAAGCCCTTGGCAAAATATAGCGTCCGCGTAAGGTCAGTGGACTGTGTTAAGAAACCCAATTTAGAATTGAACATGAGAGCCTTGTTCAGTTAAGGAAAGCTTATTTGTGAGTCATCATAGGTATGTTGTTAATTTTTGTTTCACTAGACAAAAAATAAGGCACAAAAGACAATTTGAACATGAAATTCGGAATTCTTGACTTAATATACTAAAAATGTGTTATTTTCCCTATATATCGGACTAAACTTTTTCTTTATATCGGGTTTATATAGATGGACTTGGAGTGTGATGATGCATATGTTAATTATGTGGTTTCCCATTATTAACAGGGTTCAAAAGCCTGAGTTCCTTCTCAACTAACCCTAGGGGGAGTGCTCGGTTTGTGTCCTCTTCCAGGATGTCTGTAGTTCAGTAGAACAGATACAAAGACAGTTTGGAGCTCGGTGCTTTAGGTGTTGTGGAAACACATCCGCAGAAACCTCCACCCTCCTACACTTGAGCATCAGCAACCTGCACTGCATTCCTTGGAGTGCAGTGGATTTCGTTTTGGAATATATTATATACACACACAGTATATAAATGTCACATGCCACAAAAAGTTAAACAGCTCTACCAAGTGCCCTGTGTTGCCTAGTTTTAAAGTGTAACTGTCACTCAGGATTATTTACAATATTGTTTAGGGACAGGGATGTGAAGCATTTTTGCAACATGCTTTATTACAGAAAGGTGCTTATATATACTAGAAAACACAATGTAAAGAGTCGCCTTAGCAATGCTGCAATTGAATGTTGCTAAGCAGAGTTTGTCTTCAGCGTCCTACTGAGCACTTAAGATGACTGTAGAACATACAAAGGCAGGCTCCTCAGCCTGTCTCTTATCTCACTATCTCAGTTCTTGCCTCCCTATATGTGCTCTTTGCCTATGTCACTTGCAGCCAGAGCTGACTGCTAGCATCTCTGTGAATTTATCTCTTCCCTGTGCTTCTTTGTTAGTTACTGAGTGCAGGAAAGAGGAATGGGCTGAGGCTTAGCTTACTGCTGACAATAAGTGTACTACGTTCCTAAATATGTACTGCCCGTGCCGTTCTCCTCTCTCCACAGTAACTAACATGGAAGAGGGAGGCAGCGCTACTGATGACAATAAGTGCACTATGTTGATGTATACCTACTGTGGGTTAATTGCTGATAGTCTAGTTCTTCTTTCTCTTTCCTTTTAGTTACACCTCGTTTTCTAGTAAAAAATAAGCATTTTCCCTAATAAAGTATATCATAAAAATGCTTAACATCCCTGTACCATATTAAAAATAAACCAACAGTCACACTTTAAGTATGCTAGTTTGTCCATTTTGCTACTGTAAAACTAAGTAATGAATAAATTAAAATATGACAATCTGTGACATAGAAACTCTTGGTTATATAAACAGATGGTGTGAAACATAATCATACGATTAATAATGCATCTATGTTTTAATACCTACTTAAAATATATTCCCCAAATGTTCCTAGTTACAGTTTTAGCATCTAGACTTTTTCAGGAAAGAGGATATGTACAGACCAATATTAAATAAAACAGTGAATGAAAAATATTAATAGATTGGTAGTTGAAGCTACAAGTGGCTGTATTCTATACGTCAGGTTCCTGTGAAGTTTTTACCCACTTGTTAGCCACTACATTTCTAGGAAAATGATGGGTTGGCACAGTGTGAAATAAGAGTAAAAACCTCAAGATACTTGGTTTACCATTTAAAGTTCAGACCTACAAGTTGTGTTAGGGCTTCTAATGCTTCAATGTGACCCATAATCTGTACAATTTGATTGAAAAACAAGCTGGAATAATGTAGTGGGAGGAAATAAAAACAACAAAACTAAAATAATGTGGCTGCGTAAGTGTGAACACCCTTTTATAAGCGGGGATGTTTTTGTGTTCTGAATTAGCCAATTACATTTAACCTCATGTTAAACAGCAGTCAGTACACAGCTGTCATCATTTAAAGTGATTCTGATTAACCCCATTTAAAGTTTAGCTGTTCTAGTGGGATTTTCTTGACATTTTCTTAGTTGCATTTTACAGCAAAAGCCATGGTCCATAAACAGCTTACAATACATCAAAGGGTTGAAAGGTATCAGTCAGGAGAAGGGTACCAAAAAATTCCAAGACATTAGATATAACATGGAACACAGTAAAGACTGTCATCAGAAAGTGAATACAATTTTGCACAACAATGACATTACCAAGAACTGGATGTCCCTCAAATATTGATAAAAGACAAGAAAAATTGGTCTGGGAGGTTGCCAATAGAACTACAGCAACATTACAATAGGTGAAAGAATTTCTGGCTATTACTGGTTTTGTACTGCATATGACAACAATATCCCATTTTCTTCATATATCTGGGATGTGGGGTAAGGTGGCAAGACAGAAGCCTAAATAAATAAAAAAAATAAATAAATAAAAAAACAACATCCAAGCCACCTGGCTATGTTTTTACAAAACCTACATCAAGTCTGCTAAAATGATTTGGGAAAACAAGTTATGGTCTGATGAGACCAAGGTTGAACTTTTTGCCTATAATTCCAAAATGTTTGTTTGGCACAAGGCCAATACTGCACATCACCAAAAGAACACCACACATGAAGCATGGTGGAGGCAGCATCATGCTTTGGGACTGTGTTTGAAGTTGTAAATGGGGTTTTAGTTAAGGTGGAGGGAATTCTAAACAGGTCCAACTATCAATAGCCAATAGTTGAAGAGGAATTTCAATTGCTAAAAAACTGAAGATGAATTTCATCTTTCCGCACAACAATGACTTACAGCATACCTCCAACATCAACAAAAGAATGGCTTCACAAGCAAAAGATCAAGGTTTTGTAAAGGCCCAGCCAGAGCCCAGACCTGAATCCAATTGAAAATCTGTGGGTTGACCTGAAGAGAGTTGTACACAGGAGATACTTCACAATCAAATAGATTTGGATCACTTTTGCAAGGAAGTGTGGACAAAGATTGCCAAGTCAAGATTTGCCATGCTGACAGGCTCAAAAAGGCTGAATGCTGTCATAAATTCAAAGGGTACTTCAACAAAGTATTAGTTTAAGGGTGTGAGAACAGTATTTATGCAACCACATTATTTTACCATTTTGAATTGTACAGATTACAAGTGACATTAAAAGTAGAAAAACCTTTAATTTTTTACAGGGGTGAGTAGACTTTTTGCATCCACTGTATATAACACTGTGCAGGATCTGTGTATTTGGAGCCAAGTATGGGATCAAAAGCTGTCCCTATCCTATGTGATCAAAAAGTGTTGGGTTAGGGCTGCGTTCAGACAAGCAAGTTGCATACTGCGGACACACAGAGTGAGTATAAGCTCCCGTCATGACCTCCCAGCACTGACTGAAGCCTTTAAGAGGCATTCCGTTTGCTTTCCGTCCTAATATAAGTCTATGGGAATCAAAACGGATCCGTCTTGTTCCCGTTATGCAAGACGGAAAAAAAAGTCCTAACGGGACCCAGACGGATCCAGTATGCTGTCCCATAGACTTCTATTAAGACAGAAAGCAAACGGAATGCCTTTTAAAGGCTTCCGCTTTGCATTCTGTCTGGGCATTCCGTTATTTTCCATTATAACCATGTTATAACGGAAAGCCATAACGGAATCCCTAATGCTAGTGTGAACCCACCCCAAGTTATTCAATAGAACATATCTATACAGAACGTATGCTGCTGTTTGTTCTTTTCATTATTTCTCTGTCTACCTGACTAAGGTGGTCGCACATGCCCAGTTTAAATCTTCAACTGCTACCAGCCATATCTTTTACTAGAGGCTGTGCAGGTACAGGGAAAGATCTACAACAGAAACGGCACACCCCCTGAGCTGCCAGCCTGAAATCTAGCAGAATAATTGGATCAATGAATGTGGAGATCTTAGGATCGATGTGAGGTACAGGGGCTGGTTCTAGTTTTGTTAGATAGAGATTGTCATGTACTATATGATGTCTGATCTTCATTTTTCACATCAATCACGGCATAAACCCTTTAAAGGGCTTGTTCAGGAATTTACGACTGATGAGCTTTCCTCAGGATAGGCCATCAATATTTGATCATTGGGGGTTCAACACCCCACTGCCACTGTTTTGGGGTAGCTCCGGCATGGGAACGGTTTTTGTCTGGCTAAATCCTGTCATATTTTTCTGTAGCGGCCATATCTCTGCCTAATCCCATTAAAGTCAATAGGGCCAGCAGGTATGCGGCACTATCTGGGAATGCCAGATTCAGATAGCTGTGCTGCAGATGTGAAAGAGGCCTACAATATTTACCTAGATATTGAAGCTGAGGTTCAATTTGACCAAGCGGCAGGCAGTGATACATGATTTGTAAGGCCCAGTAATTCCAGTGATGCAGTACAATTATGTAAAAGCAAGAAAATCTCAAAATGTATGCAACAAAATGTAATGTGCAAGCCGATTTTATATGAGTCAGTGATTACACAAATAAATCATAACTCAAATCCAAAAGAAAATGGAAGAAACAAGTCATTACCAAGAAATAAAACAATTCTGCAGATAGTTAGGTACATCTCAGGTCATGTAGACAGGATCTTTAAAATAATTGGACAGCTGATAGGGAATGCATAATATGGAATCTCATTCTTGACAGTAATGTGAACACAGAGGAAGTTGAGGATGTGCCTTGTAACAATGAGATAATGTCAGCATCAATTCTATAAAAGACTGATTGAGCTTCCTTAATGGAAGCTCTGCCTACACAGAGAAAGGATTTTTTTCTTTCCGTCTTTTTCGTGTTTGAAGGACAGTATTTTGCCTTGTCTGCGGTCTTTAAGAATGTACATTATACAGAATCCAAAAAGGCACAGGCTTATTTTAATCAGCTAGCTACGTGCTTTGGGCAATTACTTGCAGAAGTAACAGTTATACAGTTGGCAAGTATATTTTAACAATTCTACAGCGACTGTTTGCAAACATTTTCATCTAGAAGTCGTGTCTAATCAACAACAAAATATGTTCCTCCCTCTGGGCTTTCGCTTGTCTCATGTGAAAACGAAATATTGTAGAGATTTATTATTGCAGTGGTGCATGGCAACACAATGATAGGGATATGTCTCAGTGCCTATAAATATAACTGCGTACATATTCTGTCAACATCAGCAAACTACTTTCTAGAAGCCGGGATGATCGTAGTATATTATATTTTATGACATTCCCATGTCATCTGCACCAATAATTCAAACAAATTAAAGGGATGTCTGGCCAACAACCCCTGGGGTCCTTACCCATGTCTCTGAACATAAAAAACCCCATTCACTTGTCTGCTCTGTTCCCAGCCCCCACAGCTTTAAGGTAGCATTTAAGCCTATGTGACTGTTGAGGCCTGTGATTGGCCGCAAGTAACGTCCGGGAGTGGCCAGGAATGAAGTAGCGGCGGGATTGTAGACAGGTCAATGTTTTTTTTTTAAATGTTCAGGGGCACAGGTTAAGACCCCAGGGGTTGTCAGCTCAAAGACCAAACAACCCCTATGATTATTTGCTTTTTACAGATTTAGTAAAATCTGTTTTGCATGTATTTCAATTCACTTTACACTGTCCATGATAGTGTCAGTTGTCAGCTTGTAGGCCAGCTGCTGGTGACGGATCTTGATAAATCTAATTTCAAAAATGTTATTGGCTATCACAGACCGTAAATGCATGGCAAATACTTTTTCAGACTTTCAATGGCTCAAAATAGAGCTAATAGGTTCTGCGAAAATTGTATTATGTTTTAATGTAGCAAATATTACCGTAGTTTTTTTCACCCCTAGAAATTCAATACAAATATCAAAGACCTTTGTTTTTTGTGACGGAGTCCAAGAAGAAGAGATATTCAGTCGGACTGCAACACAGAAAGGGGGCGTGGGGTATATTTTCCTTTTGATGTTAGAATTTTGCTTTCTATGTTGAAAACTAAATAAAAGACTATCTGATTAAAAAAGCTAAATCTTTAAGGGTGCTTTCACACTTGCGTTCTGAGGTCCCGGCAGGCACTTCCGTCCCGCCGTATCCGTCAGAACACAGGTCGCCTGAAAGCATTTAAAGACTGATCAGGATCCTGATCAGTCTTCGAAATGCTTTCAGGTTACCATGGCAGCCAGGACGCTACTAAAGTTCTGGCTGCCATGGTAAGTACTCCGCAGCAGTGTACTTACCAGTGCTGCGTCCGCCAGGCGCTCCTTTATGATGTCACAGGTCCCCGCGTCACAGGTCCCCAGGTGACGTCATGAAGGAGCACCTGGCGGCCGCAGCGCAGCTAAGTACACTGCCGCTGAGTACTTACCATGGCAGTCAGGACTTTAGTAGCGTCCTGGCTGCCATGTTAACCGATCGGAGCCCCAGCTTACACTGGGGCCCCGATCGGAACTGCTGCTGCGCATGCACAGAGCTAAACGTCGGATCCGGCAATGCGCCGAAACGACGTTTAGCTTAATTCCGGATCCGAATTAATAAACTTCAATGGGCATTAATTCCGAATTCGGCCTTATGGCAAGTCTTCCGGATTTTTGGACAGAGACAAATCCGCAGCATGCTGCGGTTTTGTCAACGTCCAAAAAATGTTCACATACTGAACGGATTTCTCTCCATTCAGAATGCATTGGATTAACTTGAACTGCAAACCATGGTAACAATAGTTTCCAGGATATATCTAGGTGGCAGTTTGAATGTACATAGTTGCAGTTCATTGATTGTTGGTCTGACTTGCTCAATGAGATATTAGGTATTAACAGGCACTCAATCATCAGGAATTATACCAAAAACAGATATTTATTATATCTAATACAGTCAATATAAGCACAACCATCCAGACATTATAATATATAAAATGCAAATTAAAAAATAATGAAGTAATGCAATATGAAAAAAGTAAATAAATAAAATAGAAAATAATAAAATGAACTATACAGAAATCAGTTATGTGTTCGCGTGTCTACCTCATATGAGTAGTGAACTGCTGGTGGCATATGAATTTATATCTGAGGAAGACAGGAACACATCCCGATCAGTGTATATTGTGTATTAGAATTTAAGGAAGGGAAACTCAGTATAAACCTACTCGATCCAAAAATATGCTGATCGAATTGAAAAAACGTCCTTACTATGGAACTATAGAAGAAAGAAAAGCCTTTCCAAATCTTTACAACTATTTTCACTTTCCAGGTTACAATGATGTATATTTCTAGTCATATACTCCTTTAAGAATAAAAGTATTTGAAATGATCTGAGAGGACCATCATTCTTGATGGCTCTTTATTTATCCCATATGAACTGATCTCTAAGGATGTCCTTACACGCGGCAGATTTTGTTGCAGACATTTCTGCGATTGAAAATCATTTCCATTCACCTGGTCCAGCAAACTGGGGATGAAATTAGAAAAATTGCTGGGCAACCCCTTTAAGACCAAGTGCAGGTATAGATAAATCTGGAATACTTAAAGGAAATGTGTCACCAAAATGTTCTATCTGTCAGTTAAAACCAGCTAATAACACATCTCCTTTTTCTAATCTGTTTTTATTTTCTGATTGCAGATTTTTTAATTGTATTTCCTAGACATTTTGCTTGAGCGGTTCTTAACAGCATTTATAAAGCATTAAGAAAATTGTTTTACGGCAGCTACATAGTCCATAGACACAATGGTCAGGAGGAGACCCTATTGACTTCTATGGGAGAGTTTTCTAGACATGCTCTGTGACCTGTGCAGAGGTCATTGTACAAGGAAAGGATAGATAAGCTCTGACAATCACCTATTGTGTATGGTGGATCCTGTCTTATCTATACACAGAGATTATATCATTACAGGCAGGATTACAATACGTTAACCGAAGTAAAGTGATCTGCACAAACCAAGAAGTGGCTACAATAATTAAACATAGTGGCCAGTGCGAAAAATGCTGGATATTTAGTTTTAGTTTAAATAAAAAAAGTGACATGGAAAATTTAAAATAACATCATCAAAATTATGTAAAATATGTTAAACATAAAAAGTCATTTAAACAGAAGGTCATTTTCTGATGACACATTCCCTTTAAAAGTATTAGGCCCCTTTCACACGAGCGAGTTTTCAGCACGGGTGCAATGAGTGATGCAAACGCATTGCGCCCACACTGAATCCGGACCCATTCATTTCAATGGGTCTGTGGACATGAGCATCGTTTTTCATGTATCACTTGTGCGTTGCGTGAAAATCGCAGCATGTTCTATATTCTGCGTTTTTCATGCAACGTTGGCCCCATAGAAGTGCAAGCGAGTACGGATGCGATGCGCTTTTCACTGATGGTTGCCAAGAGATGTTGTTTGTAAACCTTCAGTTTTTATCACATGCGTGCAAAAGGCATCAATGCGCATTGCACCCACGTGAAAAAAACTGAACACAGACTAAACTGAATAAACTTGCTTGCGAAATCGCGCATTTTTAACTGAACGCATCCGGACCTGATCCGTGACACTTGTCTGCAAGGGGCCTTATTCCCATCTCAGGAAAGCAGTGGCAGAGGTTATGGAGACAGTCAAGCAGCTGTGCTACTCCATACACTTTGACAGAGCTATAGAAATGGGGTAGAACAGACCACCGTTGGAGGCCTCGGATGCCGGCCATTCTGATCTCAGCCATGAACAGATGATATAGTGACACAATTAATACTAAGAAAGACATCCTGAACTTTTTTCTATTTGAATGGCATGTCCAAACATTCAAATCCGTCAGCAATGCAAATGAATGGGGTATTTTATACTCCATTCACATGCAGCAGAACAAATCTGCAGAGAATAATAAACAGGCTGTGGATTTTAAAACTGCCCACATATCCATTACGGCTGTGGATACCATACAAAAAAAGCTATGGATTAGCCCCACTGAAGTTCAATGAGACTAATCCGAGTACAGATCCATTGACAAAAGACTGAAAAAGAGAATTGATTGTATGCATTTCTCCTAAGCGTATGGGGTCCCACAGTGCAGCTTGCCACATGCGGCCAAGCAACTCCCATTTTACGGTAGAATCGTGCGGCCATTGGCTGTTGCGGGTAGGCGGCGTGGTTTGCCCACATGCACCCTGCTGCAACGTGAATTTGTATCCATAAAATGTAATGCTAATAACGAACACACAACTACAACACACTTGTCACATTGTTATACAGAATGATACTGATCACTAAATCACAGCCCTTCTTCAGTTCAGCCGAGAACAGTGGGACATCTATGAAGAAGCCATTTAGTCACCTATCATAAATATTCCTGGACTCGCCAAACACTACAAGACACTGCATTAAAATCTTTGTGAATTTAAAATTCTATGTGAAATGCAATTTCTCCTAACCTCTCTAATACATGTGGAGTAGACAGACTGATCTGCCAGAAAGAAGAGAAGATGTCAGTGCCCCCGAGCACAAATTGTAAATCAATACCAAGCCAGTCCATCTGCCATCTAAGTGGCATTAGGATCACATGAACTTGTTTGTACTATGTACAGCAAAGTCACACATATTGTAGGAAGAGGATACTTAAAGAAGCAAATGATTTCCCCATGGACTCAACCTGATCAGCCCCAGACTGTCAACACTTTGCCATGCATTCCTATTGGGTTTACCATAAATAGCCTCGAAGACTGGCAGATGGAATACAAATTCTGAGGCACGATACAGATACACTTTAAAGTGGTTAGCTGATATAACTAAAAGTCTCAGACAGTCCCTACAACTGTTTTAAAAAAAATACTGTCTTAAGCTACATTCACATGACTGTATTTTTGGTCCGCGCCCAATCTGCGTTTTTTGGCAGATCCATTCACTTCTATTGGGCCACAAAAAAAAAAAAAAAGAGAACAGCATGGATGTCCGTTATCTGTGTGGCCATGCTGCAAATTACAGAACATGTCCTATTCTTGCCTATTTTGTGGACAAGAATAGGCATTTTACAATAAAGCCCCTGAAAAGTGCTGCATCCGTATTTTATGAATCTGCGATTTGCGGACTGCAAATTGATATGGTCGTGAGAATGTAGCCTTATACTCACCCGTTTTTCCAGCGCCATTCTTTGCATTGCTAATCCGGTTCTCCTGCCATTCCTTGTTTAGAAACAGCGTGGCAGATGTAACTAAATATGGCATGTCACCTCTCCAGCCAACCACTGTCCTCAGCAGTATACAGCGGAGGACAGTCATGGGTTGCTCCGCTCACGTGCAGTATCCTGGCATGTTGGTGACATGCACAGTGAAGTGCCTGTATACAGCACGTGACCGTTGCAGGGACTCGCTGTCCTCAGGTGTCTGACTGGCTACAGCATATTATTTTTGGTTTTAATTTTAAGCTACTGTATGGGTTTTCCCAGATTTTTATTATTTATTTTTTAATTATCTCAGAGAACCCATTTAAATTATTTTTATCTGTAATGTAATTAGTAAAAGAGGTTAGTTAGACGACATTTACAAGTTATTGTCTGATGATAATTATAAAGTTCCTAACAGGTTCTATGAATAATAGGTTTTCATTTTAATGTTTAGCACAATATAACATAGAAAAAGTATAACAGATGGTAACAGATGGTAATAACAGTGCTGCAACAATTACACATGGTGGGTAGCAGCACAAACAGTAGGCATTTTGACAGATACCAAACCATGGTATACAAGTAGGGACCTGTTCCCATCTCTAAAACAGGCATCTGAAAGTGAAGTAGTTAAAACAATAGCCAAACGTGAGTTCCAGGCTATGTCCAGAAGTCCCATAGAAGTGAGGGGAGAGCACACAGTGCATGCACGGTCACCTCTTCATTCCCTCTATGGGTCTGACATAAATAGCCAAGACAGCGCTCAGCTATTTTCAGAAGTCCCATATAAGTGAATGGAGGGTGGCCGCTTAAGCACGGTGTGCTCTCCTTCACTTTCAGGTACCGTTCTAGATATAGGACATTTATGGCATATTCTGGCGATATGCCATGAATGTCTGAGATGAGACAACCCCTTTACTATCAGTTGCTTTGTAACTGAAGTGCAGTGAGATGAGCAGAAAGAAAATAGGGAGGAAGAGGAGGTAACATAGGTGGTTGGTGTTCAGATTTAGATACGTGGTTGAGAAATCATATCCTTATAGATGCTGCAGGTATGTGCCTAAAGCCACAAGTCTTTCCTTCTGAGACTAGATAAAAATTAACACTCTAGGATAATTCAAAGGGACAGCAAAGCTAGATATCCCATATGACAAATTCTTTAGCCTACTGGTCTAGAATTCAACATCCAATCACCTGTTCTATATCTGTGCTAAAAAGTTTCATTGTTATGTTTGTCACTCAAAATAAACCAAAATTAAAGCATCTCTAAGCGATCAACAACCTTTGCATTAGTATTAATAGTACAGTGTGTATACATGAGGAATAACACTATCTCTGGACATTAGATCACTTGTATCTGGCATTTTATTTAGCAGTTTTCCTCTGTGCTTGCTGAATATCTTGCTTGCAGTTCTCCCAGACATGGTGGGTGGAGGATAGCTGCCATTCACTGCACACACAGAAAGTAGAGGAGAATCTCCTCCCTAACTGTCTCACAGTCAATTAGAAGCATCCCCGGGATAATGGAGGGCATTACAGAGAAGAACTGATCTGTACTTTTGTGATTAAAGCACTTGTGCAGAGCTATAACTTTCCGAGGTAGCTATGCAGTTTATCTTTGTCTGTCTCCTTAGCTCATGCTTAATCCTTCCCCCTCACCAAAGACTTGCATAGACATGTGCAATATGATCCTCCTGCAGAAATTATCTGTCCTGGACAGGAATAAGGCATAGGTCAACACTTAAAGAATCCTGGACAACCCCTTTAAGTGAGAATACAATGTCTCACTGAGGAACCACAACACAAAGGTGAGTGCAATGCCTACAGGTCAGTGTGCACGGAGTCTTAAAAAGTTAAACAAGGTTTTTGATACAATAATTTAGATTTGCTACACTGTTTTCTTTCATCGTTTTTATGCTAAATCAATGAAAGCGAAATCAAAGCTTAAAACTTGGCAAAAATGTATTTAAGGTTAAAAAAAAAATCCACAACTTTACTGCCGGTAACAGAAAGGTCTGATGACTACCACTTTGAAAGTAATTATAAGGATGAAATAGTCTGACTGATTGGCGTTCTAGTGAGGCAGATTAATGGCTACAGTAGGTGCCACTTATTTTAGGTGAAACGGCTGATCAGTATTCTAAGTGGTCAGCGTATTTCTTTGCTACAAATAAATGTCTTTTAGAAGACTTTATAGATCACAGTGCCGGGAAGCAGCAGGTATGATTGTTGGACAAAAAATAATTCAGTCACTAAAAAGGCTTCGGTTGTTGTAACGCACCCATATTTTTATGCCACTACAATATACAATTTAAATAGACACTGTACTATAGAAACTTTATATACAGTAACTCTATAATACAAGTCAATAAGAGACTTTGCAGTGTCTTATAAGAGAAAATGCCTCTTTCGCCACTATCAAGCAACATCTCCTCCTCCCAGTGAACTGATTATTTACTCTCAGTTCACAACTAAATTTCGTCTTGAGAAATAATAGTGCTGGCTCTAGAAAGTTTTCTATCTCACCCCAGTGCCAGGTTCACAGTTACACTGCTCAGTAATGCTGCATAATGTCTTCCATGCTGCTGCTGCTGCTTCTGATGTTGTACAGTAGTACAGGGAGACAAGCGGAGCAGGATCTCCTCTGTGTGTGCTGTGTATGGGACACATCATTGCAGCTGGTCTACATCCACAATTAGAGATAAAGCCTATACAGAATGAAAGTCATATAATGGTAGTGATACTGATATTACTCATGTACACAGACATGACAGCTTATTTTAGAAACCTGAAATGTCAGGAATGCTTTAATGAATAATAAATGATGAAGTAAGAAAAAAAAATGCAATTTTGTTTCAATTGCAAATATATTATCGCAAAAGTTCTTGTACTGAATACCTCTATAGTAGTGGCTCCACTACTTCAGACCCCATACTGAATACTGAAAAAAAAATCAACCTAATAGACAGTGTTCTGGTTCTGACTCTACTCTATGCTTTATGAAGAGAATGCAGAACAGACTGCAGGGAGGTTAGGAACTGTCAATGAAGTGTGCTAATGTGAAGACCAGACTAGTAAAGTAGATCTTCATTCCCCTGAACTGCAGTTCTTTTTTATTGTATGTGTTATGTGGGGCATAGTTCTGGCCCTCCTCCGCACTCCAACGTGGAGCAGACGGGCAGACACTGCTAAATGACATTATCAGTTGCTGCATGCACTATTCCATAGTCCTGACAGGAGGAAGGAGAGTTCTAAGAAAAAAATTCCTGAATATTTTTTGATGGGGCATGTAAGGGTTTATTAAAACAGACATGTCAGAAGTGCTTGGATCTGTAATGGACATATTTTGACTATAAAAGTATGTGTTGGTCGGATATATTTTGGGGGGCGCAAAGGCGACTCTTAACTTTGTCAAAAGGCACATCCCATTCCTCCAAGGGTGGCATGCTAACATACGTGAAGGAACTGGGGGGCATTAATTATAGTGGGGGCACAATGGGTGCCATTACTTATACTGGGGGACAGTAAGGGGGCCATTACTTATACTGGGGGACAGTAACTTATACTGGGGACCACTGTGGGACCCATTCTTTATAAAGGGGGCACTATAGGGCCATTTTTTATACTGGGGAGCACTATGGGGGCGAATGGAAGTCCAGGGGGCATTATTTATACAGAAAGCACTGCAAGGTTTAGCTATAAAAAAAAAGCCTATGAAATGCATCCGTTTTTAATGGCCGTTAAAAACTAATGCAAAATGGATGCACACACAAGTCCTTATTCACACAGTCAGTGCCCTTTCCCTCCTGTCACCAATGAGATCCCACTGAAAAAGGTCTAATTACAGACCGAAACGTCCGGGGAAGATAATGTGGCTATAATATTTTTTCTACTCCTGGATATGAATAATACTGTATGGAAACATAAGTGATGTTAACCTTTCTTGATCATTAAAAAGCATTGCATACATTTAAACTGCAGTGCCGTGAATATTCCTACTCTCAGATCCTTCTCTCACAAGCAACCAGACTACAACATTAGAGTGCAGATCACATACTGTATTTTTACAATTGGTTTCCATCAGTGACTGTGAGCCAAAACCAGGAGTGAGGCTACACAGAGATAAGGCATAAGGGAAGGATCTGCACCTGATCTGTCTTTTTTACTCTCAACTGATTTTGGCTCACAATAATTGATGGGAATACTGTAACTGACAGTGTGAATAAGGCCTAATGCAAAATGGCCATAAAAAATGACAGTTTATTGGTTTTCAATAGCCATTTTATCCACTGTTGATTGATTGTACCCTTAGATTTGTGAGTATTCTCAGCTGCTGTATAGAAACAATCTAAGGGCAAGGCCCCACATCCAGATGCTACATACAGCCGATACCACAACCCATCCATGTGGACCAATGGGTGCACAATTTTACCACACAATCTTGCAGCATTAGGGTACTTTCACACTAGCGTTTTGGATTCCATTTGTGAGATCCGTTTCAGGGCTCTCACAAACGGTCCAAAACTGATTAGTCCCAATGCATTCTGAATGGATAAGGATCCGTTCGGCTCCGTTCCGCTTCTATTCTGTTTTGGAGGCGGACACCAAAACGCAGCTTGCAGCATTTTGGTGTCCGTCTGAAGAGGCGGAGCCTAACAGATCCGTTTTGAATTAAAATGTAAGTCAATGGGGACGGATCCGTTTTCAATGACACAATATGGTGCATTTGAAAACAGATCCGTTCCCCATTGACTTTCAATGTAATTCAAAATGGATCCGTTTTCGACTTTGTCATTTTTCTTTAAACCTAATGCAAACGGATCCATTCTGAACGGATACAAATGTTTGCTTTATAGGTGCGGATCCGTCTGTGCAAATAACAGATGGATCCGCACCTAACACAAGTGTGAAAGTACCCTTAGCCTGTTGTGGTTGGGCACAACTGTGCCCTTTACCCTAATATGAAATCTCTATTATAACAGCTCATAAAAGTCAATTACAGGAAACCCTCTTTATATTGTATGGGAAAGCAATATTCACTAAGAAGTACAATGTATACAAATCATTTAACACATGTATTTACATTTGTTTTGTACCGTATTGCTGCACGTAAACTGCACATTTTCAGCATATGCAGCAATGGACATATTTCTTTCTACCTAACCCCCTCATCTCTTTGTATTCATATCCCTACACTGATTCCCTTGGTTCTAGATGTGTACTAAAATAATGGCAACACACACCGAGGCAATTAACAGAGTTATCCTCTTGCTGCAGATAAAGTTTATGTCCATACTTAGCATTCAGGTAAAAAAGACTCATTTACTCGGTCTAGTAGGAAAATGGCTAATAAAATTAAGTATGCTTTATGAACAGCTGTAAAATATATTTACTTCTGAACAGACCTGCTAGGAAAAGGTACAACGTGGGCCTGGCTGCAATAAAAGAAAGATCAACAGCACATTAACATTCACTCTTGAAATATGTAAGGAGCCTAACAGTTTTTTTGTGTTAAATAGGTGTTGACAACCCTGTTTTTGGAAGAGTCCCCCGATGACATGCTGATCATGATCACAGGGACTCCAGTGGCCAACTGCAGTCTGTGGCACCCTGCCAAGGAAGCATTCTTTGCAATGCAGCACGGCCCAGGAGCAGGAAAAGCTATATATATTTTTCATTGAAGTCAACAGACTTTTAGGATGCAGTACGTCTTTTATAGAGAGTTGCTCTTTGAATTCACTCTCCATTCAGATTAATTCAGATTCCATTTACACAGAATTCTTTAAGACTGCTTTCCTGCTGGAGTTTATTGTATGCGGCATAGCTGAATATGGCCGGAGAACAGGATCCGGCCTGTTTCCGGCATTAAGCCAGACAAAATCTGGTGCTTGCAGCAGTTTTTCTTTGACCAAATCCCGGCACTAATGCCAGAAACAGGCAGGATCCTCACTGGGTCCCATTATAGTCAAAGGGGCCTGGCGGCGCTCCGGCCCTTTCCAGCTATGCTACACATGATGAATTCTGCCAGAACAGCCTTCCGGAAGATTTTAAAGCTAGTTTAAAATTCACCTGATGAAAATAACCTATTTTGTCATCTTTAGCTTTTCTAACAAAAATGACATATATTCACTCATCAAATTCACACATATTCACACATCAAGTTCCATCAAATTCACACATTTTTATACCAAATGAAAGGTTAATTAGTCAGAATATTTATACTTGTGGAGACTACTAAGTACTGAAGTTTTCTAATATGTATTTCAGGGGCTGTGTGTATTTGGGACTTTAGTGAAAAAGCAATTTCTGCTCATTTTTTCATCACCACATTCCAAGATCTAGAACCTTTTTTTATTTTTCCGTCGATGTAGCGGTATGAAGACTCGATTTTTGCGGGACACATTGATGCTTATTGGAACGTTGGAACCAGGGCCTGGCTGTCAGATGAGAGCAGAGCTCCTGCTCATTCCTGCATGGGAGACCGATGCAGCACTTTTTCTAGGTCTTCGTAAAAGGTGGCGGCCTAGAATAAGACCTGTTAATGACTGCCATAAAAACACTTATCCGTGGTCATAAAGGGGTTAAAGCTGTAATTTTCAACTTACCTAAATTCTTATCCTGAAAAGAAGCATTAAGCATTTGCTACTTTTCCATTCATTCCCCAGTTCTGTCTAGATTTGCATATTCTAACTAATTTATATGCAGACCTTTTTTGTAAACTGCTCGTTTTCTAAATACTATGTGAAACAAAGTATTTTAATAGAATAATAATCCCAACAATGTTCTTAAAATACTAAGTAATGGGGTATCAATGGATGGGCAGATAGACAGACACAGACAGTAATCCACATATGAGGAATGGAATATAGTGCTGAATTTTAAGCAGCCAGTGAGCGCGCTGTCACCCGTGGCAAACACGGTCAGATTTTCAGCAACAAATTCTCCTTCGAGGGAAACATGTCATGAATTTTGAAACTACTTCTGTACTTCAAAACAAAGACTGGTATTCTGTGGCAGTAGTGTGTCATGAATAATAAGTCACAGACTGGGATATGTATCACGTGCCAGAATTACAGTAGATTGCTAAGGAAAGATAGAATAGGAAAATGTGGACTACATATCATGTTATATAGAAGGCAATTTTAGAGCTAAATATGAAACTTAGGATAGAGGCAAAGAAAATACTTGCTTTAATGCTTTCATTATAACCACCTGCATGGTAATGACAGCTCCAACGTGACTGCTGCAGTCATGCCTTATTTTGACATATAAATCCAGTATGCCTGCATCTAACTCATACCATGAGTAAGATCTGCTAGATCAAAATGCGTTGGTTGCATTACCGCTTTCCATGTGGTATTTTTACATGAAGCTAAATAAAGACTGAAGATTTTATTTTCATCTCAGTGCTGAACATCTTTTTCCTTTTTTTTCCTGGATTGTTTACGGACTGGAACGGGTCCTTGCACGAGAGGCTATACGGGTAGTGCTGCCTTCATTCCTGGTTTACAGAGAAAATACTGCAGGTGAACTAAGGTCAGAGGAAAATAACCAGCAAATTATACTGAAAAAGGAGAGGAATTCTTACACTTCTTTTTCCATGCTGTCAAATAGAAAGAAATCTGACAGATGGACTCCAGGAAATTCTTCACGTGTAATAAAATGAGAATTATGGAGTCTGGTGATGCATGGACATCACTACAGAAAAAAGCCCTCCTACAACAGGCTTTACCAGTCAATTAATGCCTGGAGTCTGCTAACTTGTATTTAAAAGGATATTATAAACTGACTGCATCATGAAACACTATAATACACTCAGTTCAGTTTAGGAGAGCATGGTTGGCCCGGGAGATCTGGCAGACACATGGACCATTTTTCCTAGGCCGATTACGTTTAGATGAAACAGCCCTAAGGTAAATGAGTGACAAACCTCTGGGATCCCCATTAATCACGGGTCCCATGTTCTCCATTTAAATGGAGAAGTGGGGAAGCATGCACATCACTGCTCCATTCAAGGTCTATGAGGCCGAATAGGGGATAATCTGCTACTGGAATAACTCTTTACTGGAATAACTCTTTAATATCTATATAGTCACTGCATAATATTTTACTTCAATACTAGCCTACTTACCAATAGTAGAATTTCCCATAGCAGCCAGAGCAAAACATTTTCCATATTATCATCTGCCCAATGAATCGGTACAAACATCTACTGTGTGCTTATGCCCATCACTGAAAAGCAATTATTGCTAATATAAAAGCAGCTTCTGAAATTTGATGGATTAGTAATTGTTACATAGTTACTAATACTACTACTAGCTGTCATAGGAAAATATGAACACGCAAGAGCTGACAAACTCCCAAGAATTACAGGGGCTTAAGGCATTATCCTAAGGCTACTTTCACACTGGCGTTTTGGTTTCCGTTTGTGAGATCCGTTCAGGGATCTCACAAGTGGTCCAAAATGGATCAGTTTAGACTTTAATGCATTCTGAATGGATAAGGATCTGCTCAGAATGCATCAGTTTGACTCTGTTCTGCCTCCATTCTGCTTTGGATGACGAAACTGAGCCAAACGGATCTCTCTGACACAATAGAAATTGGATCTGTCCCCCATTGACTTTCAATGGTATTCAAGACTGATCCGTTTTGGCTATATTAAAGATAATACAAACAGATCTGTTCTGAACGGATGCATGCGGTTGTATTATCTGAATGGATGCATTTGTGCAGATCCATGACGGATCCGCACCAAACGCGAGTGTGAAAGTAGCCTTATTGTCCTAATTGGACAACAGCTACAGTACATACTTGTCAAGTGGTTGGACAGAGGCAGCCTACCAGTCACGTGGTTCAACAGGGGATGCTCACCAGTTCTGGTTGGGGAGCCAATGCCTAACGTTCATGTGGTTGTACAGTGGCAGTCTACCTGTTATGTGGTTGAACACTGGCTGCATGTCATATGGGTGGACTATGGCTGCCAACCAGTCATGTGGTTTCAAAGTGGCTGCCTACCTGTTATGTGGTTGGACAGAGGCTGCATGCCTGTCAAATTGTTGGACACAGACTGCCTGCCGAGTATGTGCCTGAAATGTGGCTGTTTACCCGTTATGTTGTTGGACAAAGGCTTTCTACCAGTCATGTGGTAGGGCAAATAGTTTTTATCTTCACATATGCAAAGTTTAGTATAAAAAGATGACAGTTTCTCTTTAACTCCTTAAGGACCTCCATGGGCGCCGTAACTGCTGGTGCCTACTGTTTTACATAGCAGACACCCAGAGGCAATGTCTAGGATTCACGATAATGCCGATCACAGACTTTTAACCCTTCAGATGCTGTGGTAAATTGTGACCATAGAATCTGAGCAGTGAAATCCTGGGGGTGCTGTGCTCCCTGGGCCCCAATGGCAACCCTGCGCTGAGATAGAGGAAACAGTTTCATTAGTATGGCAGCTTTAGGCATTCTGAAAGCTCCGAGGTCTGCCACAGTGAAGTTCCTATGCAGCCCTGCCTGTGGCAGGGTTCTACAGGGCCGGACTGGCCTACCGGGAAACCGGGAAAATTCCCGGTAGGCCGGTACCCTGACTGCCGCACGGCCGGCCGGAGGAGGCTGTCTCTTGTATGTCGCTGCGCAGCCTGCAGTGTGTGTGCGGCAGCGGCTGCCGCGCGCTTCAGACTCTCCGCTCCTCCCCCCTGCAGTGCTAGTGCTGGCGGCCGCCGGCCCGCCCTACTTACAGTCAGACCGCGCAGTAATACTCACTGGCTGGTGTTTGTTGTGGCTGCAGGGGCTGGGGCGGGGGGCGGAGTCCCAGCAGTGAGTCGGACTCGGCGGCCGCGGAGGAACAGAGAGGTCAGGGGCTGTGTGATGAGGCAGGGGATGAGCCGCCGCTCAGGAGGTCACGTGACTTGCCCGCGCCCTGTAGTGAACTAGCTGGTCTGGTGTGAGGTGTGTGGTATAGGCCCTGTCCCTCTCCCTGTGTCCACTGGCTGGCCCCTGCTCCAGCCCTGGCCTGAAGAATTATTTATTAATCTGCACCAATTCAATTAATCAAGTAAGTGGCTGCCTTGAGGATTTAATCCTGCCTGAGTGCCTCACAGCATAAGGCAGCCTCGTGCTGCTCCTGCATACATGTGATAAGTGAAAATGACGCACTGTTATGGGGGAGCCATCTGTGGATGATGTACTGTTATGGGGGATCTGTGGATGATGTACTGTTATGGAGATCTGTGGAGGAGACACTGTTATGGGGGTACTTTCACATCTGCGGCATGGCTGTCTGGCCTATCCGGGCTGTTCACCCGCCGGGTCAACCATGCCGCAAGTACCCGTGCACTGCCGTGCTGCCGCTCTGTCCCCATTGACTATAATAGGGGCAGGAGACGAAGCTATGGCGCAACACGGCAGTGCATGGCAGAGATTGGCGGACTAAAAAGTACTGCATGTCCGACTCTTTAGTCCAATGATCTCTGCCTTGCTGCGCCATAGCTCCATCCCCTGCCGCAGGTGTGAAAGTAGCCCCATAACAGTGTGTCATCCGCAGATCCCCCATAACAGTGCGTCATCCACAGATCCCCCATAACAGTGCGTCATCCGCAGATCCCCCATAACAGTGTCATCCGTAGATCCCCCATAACAGTGTCATCCACAGATTCCCCATAACAGTGTCATCCACAGATCCCCCATAACAGTGTAATCCACAGATCCCCATAACAGTGTCATCCACAGATTCCCCATAACAGTGTCATCCGCAGATCCCCCCATAACAGTGTCATCCACAGATCCCCCATAACAGTGTCATCCGCAGATCCCCCATAACAGTGTCATCCACAGATGCCCCATAACAGTGTCATCCACAGATGCCCCATAACAGTGACATCCACAGATTCCCCCATAACAGTGTGTCCTCCACAGATCCCCCATAACAGTGTCATCCGCAGATCCCCCATAACAGTGCCATCCACAGATCCCCCATAACAGTGACATCCACAGATCCCCCATAAAAGTGCCATCCACAAATCCCCCATAACAGTGTGTCACCCACAGATCCCCCAAAACAGTGTGTCCTCCACAGATCCCCCATAGCAGTGTCATCCGCAGATCCCCCATAACAGTGCCATCCACAGATCCCCCATAAAAAAGCCATCCACAAATCCCCCATAACAGTGTGTCACCCACAGATCCCCCATAACAGTGCCATTCACAGATCCCCCATAACATTGTCATCCACAGGTCCCCCATAACATTGTCATCCACAGATCCCCCATAACATTGTCATCCACAGGTGCCCTATAAAAGTGTGACATCCACAGGTCCCCCATAACATTTTGTCATCCACAGATCCCCCATAACAGTGTCCTCCACAAATCCCCCATATCATTGTGACATCCACAGGTCCCCCATAACAGTGTCATCCACAGATCTCCATAACAGTGTCATCCACAGATCTCCCATAACAGTGTCATCCACAGTGTCCCCATAACAGTGTTATTCACAGATCCCCCATAACAGTGTCATCTACAGTGCCCCCATAACAGTGTCATCTACAGATCCCCCATAACTCTACTGTAGTGTTTCCCTACCAGGATACCTCCAGCTGTTGCAAAACTACATCTCCCAGCATGCCCTGACAGCCAAACGCTGTCTGGGCATGCTGAGAGTTGTACTTTTGCAACGGCTGTAGGCATCCTGTTTGGGAAAAGTTGGTCTACTATAATAATATGAACAATGGGGGTTCTAAAAAAGAGCTATAGTGGGGCAAAGTTCATATTCGTGTTTACACACGTGTTTTAAAATACACAAGTTTTATAAACAAGTAAATAACGACGCAGTGCGGTGGGGCTGGTATGCAACTTTTTCCAGGGCTGGTTTTTATCCCCAGTCCGGCCCTGGGGTTCTATAGGAATTTAATGAATCTCCCATAGGCTGCATGTTAAATTATTGCAATCTATAGGAGAAGCGATCAGAGGATAGCATGTTCAATTCCCCTAAGGGGACTTTTTAAAAGTGAAAAAAAGATTTTTAAAAATATAAAAATTCAAACCACTCTCTTTCCCCATATTAAAATAAATAAAAAAATAAAGGTCACCGCATCCCAAAAGGCCTGAACTATTACATTATAAAATATTTATCCTGGTAAACACTGAGGGGAAAAAAAATGGTCGTTTTGCTGTTATTAATCGCTTCAGCTCCCACAAAAAATTTAATAAAAATATAAAAAAGTTATAGGGGTCAGAGTTTGACTGAAAAAAACAGTTTTCAAAGTTTAAAATTTTTTTAAAGTATTAAAACATAGGAAAAACAATCTAATTGTGGTATCGTTGTAATCATACTGACCTCGACAATGAAGGTAACAGGCCAGTTTTACCACATAGAGTATGCTATAAAAACGAAACCCATAAACATGAGGCAGAACTGTGTTTTTTTTTTCCAATTTCACCCCATTTTGAATTTTTTTTCCAGCTTTCCGCTCCATCTTATGCAATATAAAATGGAGCCATTTTAGTACAACTTGTCCCGCAAGCTCTTATATGGTGATGTGAACTGAAAAAAAAAAAAAAGTTATGGCTCTGGGAAGGCAGAAAGTAAAAAATTAAAATTAAAAAATTAAAAATCTCTGGGTCCTTAAGGGGTTAAAAGAAATGTGCTTCATAAAGAGTAACTAGCTAAACACAGAGTTTCACCTTTATCTAACATTTTTAACTTTAAAAACTCAAATTATTATCTACAGGGCTTTATAGAAAATTTATCGACAACAGTCGTGGATTTTACAGCCTATAGTCTTTCCCATGGAGATGAAGATATACATACTAGGAGGTGGTTGAGAAAGGCTGGACGAGCGAAACGCGTCCCCTTTAAATTTTGTATCACTTGATGTGATTAAAGCAGCATTCATAAATAAGAAGCCACTGTTGCTGGGATTTTTTTCCTTTCTTTATATGGGGATAGCCCCTTCCCGTGCAACCAACCTGAGGATCGTGGGCTGTCATTTTGGAGTCCCTTCAGAAAGTGGCATTTATCATGTAGAGAAAGTTAATACAAGCCACTTACTAACGAATTTTTATTGTCCATATTGCTTCCTTTGCTTCGCTTCTGGCTCTCTCTCTATGCTTGTTCTTATGCTGAGCTGGTTCCTTTTCTAAATGTTAAGTCAGCTCTTTTAAAACATACTTTTATACATGTAACTGGGACAAACTGAGAAGAGGGGATGGAAATGGGGCAAGCAAATACTCTGTAATGATGTAAATGTATACATACTGGCCTCCACAAGAATAAGGTAGCATATATTTCCTCAAATACTGTATGTACGCTTGCAACAGCAGATGTTTCATTAGGTTTTATTTCATTTGAATAAAAAATCTTGGATATGGTATGCTTGATAAAACAAACCAAAACATGCGCTACATTTTACAGCCTGTGCGCGTTAACCCAATAAAGGGTTTTTCTAACAATTTTACACTGATGACTTATCCTCCCGACACACGGGACCACTGCCGACTATCTGTTTGAGCAGGCACATTGTACAGTGGCGGTGTTCATGGTAGCCGTTTCATATAGCATGTTGGAGCAACTTCCTATTTGAGTGAATGGTACAAGGCTACAATACTTTGCATCAATGTTAATAGGTAGACAGCCTGAAAGTAGCTGGACTGATGTAAACAATGAAGATGACACACAAGCATCATGGCCTCTTCAAACAGCTGATCTGCGGGGGTCCGAAGAGTCCGGGATCAGAGGCTTCTCTGATTTTAGCTAGTACTGCAGGAGCCCAGCTGTCAATCACCACAGCTCCCACTGTTAACCTCTCAAGCACAACTTGTATGTCCAGACGTAAGGGAGTCCTTCAAGGACATTTACACCAAGGAGCACTAAGGGGTGTTTTTGCCATCTTGTCCCTATCTGACATTATAAGAGTTGTAGTTACAGGCTGCTTCTTAGAACAGCTTCTGTGCTCTGTTCACGACAAAACTCATTATTCTCAGGCTTCAGTTCAACCAGAGACCAGCTTAAATTTTTCTTACGAAGGTTACAATCATGAAAGAAGAGACGTGACTGGTTGCGATAAGACCACATTTTCCTGAGATAACATTCAGTTACTAGTGCACTGAGGGAGGTAGAATTTTTGTGGGGACAAAGGCAGTGAGCTTTTCTCACAATATATCTGTAATAAAAAAAAAAAACATGGGAATAAGACATTGAAAAGAAATCATTTTTTGGCAGATCTTCAGGCAGTTCTCCACTTAGACGCACTGATAGGTTAATTCACTTCCTATGAAATCTAACCCTAGTTTCTGTCATATCCCCAAGAGGCAGAAGAGTCCAGGAGTACAATCTCATGACAACCTTTGACAAACTACGATCAGGAATGAATATGCTGAATTCATTTCAGTCATCAGAATTGACCTATAGAGCTAATTACTGGTTCCTGCTGTTCATCCACCCATCATTCATAAACGGGCTTTACACTCCAACTGCACCCGACATCATCACCAGGTAGCTCAGGCAGTCGTTGGGGTGTTGTGAGTCACAACTCAAATTTAAAAATGGATTTTCTAAACCTGCAAACCGTTTTAGTTTTTGAAAACTATGGGAATAATAGTTTACCGTTAGACAGCTTATTTGTGATTTGTTTACATCATAATTCCCTTTAGCTGTGAGATGGCTTCATGAACCCGCAGGACCATTCTCCATCGCTAACCTGTGAACCTATCGGGACACTACAGGCTACTGTTTACAACAACCTCCAAGTCTGTACATAGACTTTAAATTACAGTAAAGTCTACTTATACAGTAGAAGTGCTGCACAACAGCTGGAGACCTAGGATACCCCATTTTATATTTCAAGCATAACTTCATAGTGATATATCAAAGGTTTTGTTTGTGGGGGTCCGAATGCTTAGACACCTGCTGATGGCCAGAACCAGAAGTGCTCATCTGAGCACTGGTTCTTACTGCTGGTAAGCAGGGAAGAGAAGATGGCCTTATAGACATTCTACTGAGCTGTCTTAACTTTATATGCTCAACAGCAAGGAGAAGCAGCGTGCAACTGAGAGTTTTTAACTCCTTATTCTTGCGAGTGTGGAGGTCTCAGCACTCGGACCCCCACCATCAAAACATGTCATCAAATCTTTCAAAAAAGTGCAATTACTCTAAGTTATTCCTTAACTGATCCTGTCTGGCTCTGCAAAGGTGGATCCAAATGGTTTAACTAGAGTTTGCGCACAGCTTGCTGCCATCATTCTGGGAAAGCTTCACACAAATGATGCCAGCATGTTTGATGGTGTCCAACAGATCTGGCAGGGCTTTGTGGCTTCCATTTAAAAACTGAAGTCACAACAGTAGTTTCGAATAGGCATGTGCATAATGCACTAGTATAACACTGTCAACATTGAATGAGCATATGGAATTTACAGAGCACATTTGCTGTGTGTGTAGTCACCACTTCTACAGCAAATAAATAAGTGAAAATTCTAAGTTGTCTGGTAGTTTTCAAGTTAGCCAAATCTTTAACACGTGATATAAGCTTACATTACTGCTAATCAATAGGTCTCGCTGATTCCAGGAGGCTGCTTGCTGTTTCATTTCCATTATGCTCATGCTGTCTGCTGTTGCTCTATCAGTACAGAATGTGTGTGACTGCATGAGGCCAGAGCATCATCTGGCTTTTTCCATTAACTACACAAATCAGCAAATCCATTGTCCCGTAGTCATTTTTGATTCATTTGTCCTGTGAGCGCTGGCAACGGCACATTCCAATTTCTTTGTCAGCCTAGCTCACTGTCATAAACGTTAATTTATGGTGTATGTGAGTCACAGTAAAAGTTGACTTCCTCCTTTCACTCCTAGGATCATTTATACTTCTATCATCCAGAATTGCAGTATCTCTCTTATAGCTGCCCAGTATTCTAAGCCTGCACACCTGAAATGAAATATGATCTATTCTTTTTTTTAACACATCCCCTAGATTAACACACAATGCCATTTTTATGACTCACTCAACCCAAGCATTTATAATACTATGTTATTCGAATTTCACAATAACCCACTCTAAAAGGGTTCAATTATTTTCAGTCAGCTTACAATATGCACCAAGTTAAAAGGCAGCCTCAAACCTTCATGTACGCATTTTAGTGTATCTTGGTGGACAATCTGGTGTCATATGATGGTTATATTAAAAAGAACAGCTCATAATCCTATGTATTTACCATGCTTGCTCTTTCGTCCGCTAACTGAATTTTTAATCTAATAAAAGATTAAAAAGGAACAAGAACCATTCAACATCGAGGAAAGGCTAAAAAGTGTACAGATATATTGGGGGTCATTTACAAACAGATATACACCGCAGAATCGGTGACTTCTTCCTCGCTCATGCCAAGCCCCAAAAAAGGGGGTGGGCCATCAGGCCCGCCTCATTCATCATTTTCTACGCCTGATTTAGGTGTAGAAAATGGTCTAAATGTAAGTCAGCAAGAAAGCAGACTTAAATTTAGAATCGGTCGTGGATACACCGAAGTAATGTAGAGGCGCTGGGGCCTCTACATAACTTTGGTAATCCACTGTCAGTGCAGGGGCCTATTAAGACAGGCGTCTTAATAAATGTGCCCCATTGTTTCCATTTATTTACCACTTCTAACATGCTCCTGCAGTGCTCTACACACATTTCCAAGAGAGATCTACAAAGTCACAATTTAATATTGAAATTGCAACACCAAGAAGGATACTGTAAGTCGTGGAATTATGGAAATCACAGGATCAATAGATATGCTAATGATATTCAAATCATAGAAAATGGAAACAAAATATTCAAACCATCTTGATTAATTCAGTATTGAGTATAAGTACCATGTAAAGAAAAAGAACGCACTTGCACGCTTTGGCATGCTATGAGTGAGTTTATTAATGATTTTCTAAGGAATGTTTTGCCATGCTAAATAAACTTCATGCAAATCAACAACATGCAAATCATCAACATCTTCTGCTGGCAGCTCCCTTTGCAAATGCCTACCAATGATGTCCTAGATGTACTTGACGGGACACAAGTCCAGAGAAGCTGCAGCACGAGCAATAGGCGACCTGGCACTATCCTGTTGAAAAACAGCACCTTAGACACTTTGGAGAAATGGCCAAACCAATGGTTCTTTGACCAAATCAATGCAACACAGAGCTGTAAGTGTACCTTAAATGAAGACTAGAGGGGTATGGCTACCATATAATATGCCAACCCACACCAGAATCCTCGGAGTAGGACCAGTGAGATGGCGTTGCCCACGTGGTTTCCACTGCATCTGAGCCAAAAGTGGGACTAATCGCTGAAGAGGATAGACCTCCATTCCAGCCATGCACCATGATAGCCATTAAGAGCAGTGGCGTGAGGTCAATGGAACACATGTAGCTGGACGACTTGTTTGTAGCCCAGTGTCGTGCAACTGCCTTCTGATTTGTAGACGCTGTTTGCTGCGTTAGGCTTGGGATGTGATGCTCAATTTTACTTGCAGTACAGAATGGATCACTATGCACCATTCTTCCAAACAGATGATAAGTCCATACAGAGGTTTACCTTTTTGCACCTCTTAGAGCTTGGCCACATAACCGTTATGTATTCCGTTATAACATGGTTATAATGGAAAATAACAATCCATAAGACGGAAATTAAAATGGAAAACTTTAGAGGCATTCCGTTTTAATCCGTCATAATAGAAGGTTTCCATTTTGATTTCCATCTTATGGATTCTGTTATTTTCCATTATAACCATGTTATAATGGAATACATACCGCTGATGTGAACAAGCCCCAACTGTCATTCCACTCTGTTATTGTTCCTCCAGGATACGCAATGTTGGACAGTGCCGATATCTCAGCCTAGGTGTAGCAATCTGCTAGAGTGATAAACCAAACTTTCTCAGTTCAAGGATTCTGTCCCCCCATTTTGCAATAAGTAGTGATAGCTGGCACATCAATGAACAGAAGGTATCGCACAATCATCCCACATAAAATGATCCAATTTGTGAGGTTTTATGTCGCTAAAAAAACTTTGTTTTCGATCTGGCTTTTATGTCCATCCCACATGCCACAGTCTGGAGCTAGGTGCCTGACAATTTGATCATCTGCAGAGCTTTCTGACACATGCTACTTCCTCGATTTGCATAACCTTATGGCTTATCCTTCTTGATGTTGCAATTTCAATGTTGAGGAGTGTGTGTGTGTGTGTGCATACACATGGTTAAGTCACATTATTATGACCACAAGCTAATATCCAGAGTAACCGCTGTGTACAGCAAGGACAGCAGCTAGACAGGCTGGGGGTGACTCAATAAGGTCCTGGTAGGTTGTCACAGGTATCTGGAGCCATGCTGACTGTTGTGCATCCCACAACAGCTGGAGGGTGCGTGGCGGATGATCCATACAGCGAACATGAGGACAAGGTGGTCCCACAAATGCTCAATTTGGTTTTGGGGAATTATGGGGCCAGAGTTGTACTTGGAAGTTTTGGTCATGCTCTTCCAACCAGTGTTGGAGATTTCTAGCTGTGTGACATGTTGCATTGTCTTCCTAGAATATCCCATGTGCCTCAGGGAAGACAGCATATAGGGGTGTACGTGATCTGCAAGGATGGATTGATACCAAAATCGGTCGAGAGTGCCTTCCACATGGATGAGTGGGCACAGAGAATGCCATGAAAACATTCCTCAGACCATAACATTGCAACTACAGCTTATGTTCTCCTAGCAGTGGTTGCAGGGTTTTGTTCTCTGGTGTTTCTCGCCTGACACGCCAATGTCCGTCCATTCAATGAAAATGTGACTTATCACAGAGGGCAACCCTTTGCCAATCAGCTGAAGTGCAATTCTGCAGGCCCGGCTCATTTATCATTTTCATTCCAGTTTTTGGAATGGAAAAGATCTTAAATCTACGCCAGCAATGGCGTGAATTTTATTACTGATGATCTATCCTCAGGATAGGAGAAGACAGTGGCGCTCACAGGAGCCCTGGTGCCTTCTGAAGCAGCTGATCAGTGGGGGTCCTGGGTGTCGGACTCTCACCCATCAGATACTGATAACCTTTCCAGAAGATAGGTCGTCAGTATTAAAATCTTAGAAAACCCTGTCAAGTATGTTGGACGGCCTGCTGGAGTAAGTGCCAAACTTATGTAGAGGCCGGTGCCTCTACATAACTTTGGCGCATCCACCATCAGCGTAGAGGGACTTAAATGTCCCCATAATGTTTATTGTGAGAAAAACCTGTTCAAGTCCCATTTTCTTCTGGTAATGGCCAATAATCCGTTTAGCAGTATATTATTAAATCAGGAATAAAGAAGACTGAATTGCAATTGAGAATAATGCAAAACAATACTAAACTTGAACTTAAAGAGGACCTGCCAACACAAAACGCAGTGCAATCTGCAGGCAGCATGTTACAGAGCAGGAGGAGCTGAGCAGATTGATATATAGCTTTGTGGGAAAAGAATCAGTAAAACTTGTAATTTATACATTTACATCTCTGATATTTCTGTTTTCATGGTTCACAGGGGAGAGGTTATCAGTGGCTGACAGCCATCTCTGTATACACACTTAAGGAGGGCTTACACTGCACGATAGGATAGGTCATCAATATAGAAAAGCAAAATCAGCCCACTGAACGACATCTACTGCCCTTCCCTTCAAATGCATTAATGTATGTATACTAAAAGGTCTGCATTAAAACAAAGAGTCTATTTTTTCGAGGAACAGCAGCACTCTTGTGTATAGGCTGTATTTGGTATTCCAGCTTAGTCAAATTCACTTAAACAGCTTTTCCAGTTACCGAGGATAGGTCATCAATATCTAGAAACCAGAAAACCCCCTTATAATTAGCTAAACCGTAATATTCACACAAAGCTCATGAAAAAGACTGGTTGCGTTTATAATTCTATGCAACTGCTTTAAAAGTGTTTTTCGGTTTCATGGTAATGATGACCGACCCTCAAGATACCTTATCGATATCAAATTGTTGGGGTTCTTCTGACTCAGACTCCCCCACAATCAGCTGTGGGAAGGAGCTACACCGCTTGTATGAGTGCTGCACGCTCTTCAATGTTTACCTACAAGCCCTCTACATTCTAGTGGTGCAGGGTAATGACGAGCAGGCGACTGTCAGGAAGGAACGCTTCCTTCCCGACAATCGTAAGGCTCATCCGTCAGTCTAATACAGTCCTTAGATGTTGTAGTACCCACATACTACTTTCAAAAGAGCAAATCTTGATGATTGTCTTGTTTCTATCCACTACATTTTTGAATCTGAGGTTCATAAAGGAAGTGATGGCATGCAAACACCATCTGCTATTAACTGATCAATGCTAAATTTCACATTTTTAACTGTGTTTTTATAGAATTTTGAAAAGCTAACAAGTAGTACAACAAAGGAAGGAGGAGGAGGGGTTAATATGGAAGAAAATTGTTTACATAAGACACTATATACAATCAGAGGACAATGAACGTGTACATTTAATAAGCTATTATTGGGATACTTCTTAGGTGATCATATACTCATTTTGCTTATCAGAAAGACATTGTTGCTGAGTTAATACACAAGATCAGATAGCCCCAAATAATGAGGTATACCGGATATACCGTAATATAATCAAGATTTAATTTGGGTAAACTGTAGGGAACTAAGCACATATTCATATTGATCTAAATACTGATGCCATTATAAGGCAATATATACACTTGTATATCCCAATATGAGTGCATACTATAGAGAGATACATTATTGGAATAAAAGGAATAAATAGAGAGATGGATGTTGAGCACTCATATATGATGAATTGTTTGGATATGTAAATGGTGGCAGATCTATACCACAGTCCTACAACTTACTTATATATTTAACTATAAATATGTCAGGAGTAATATGGAAATGATGGATATATTTTTAGAATAATTAATATTTTTGGCAATGGGATACATAAAATATTTTTTCATCTGGGTTGATATAGGTTTGAAATTTGGAGTGATGACTATGTTGAAAACATAATGGCAGAATCTCTTAATAGAAAACTGAATTAAATCAAGATAGCCCATATAATATATACTATCTAAACATGGTCATAAATTTGTGTTAATCATAGGAAACCGAAGACGTGGATAAGAGAAAAACTAAATGAGGATGGGACTTTCGACCAGGGCTGTGGAGTCGGTAGATAAATTGTCCGACTCCAACTCCGACTCCGACTCCTCAGATTTTGAAACTTCCGACTCCGACTCCGACTCCTCGACTCCGACTCCTCTGTATTTAATATGCAAATACGAAGCTGTTCCACCAAATTCTTCTAATCTCCTCTAGCACAGAGAGGTAGTTGAGCAGAAGCTGCTGCCTTCTCCTTTGTGTGCTGATCTTCTGCTGAAGATAGAGCAGTGGGAGGATCCAGGAAGGGGCAGGGAAGGGGCATTTATTTTAAAACATGATTTTCCTAGTAGAATCCCATAGTCATGTTTAAAATTTAAGCTAACAATCTGAGTTTACATGTTTTATAGCCTTAGCTGAATGATAGCAGTTTTTCAAATGGTTTACAGCTTCAGTCTTGAACTATTGACTATCCTTTCCCTTCACTTATACAAGTGTCTCCAGTCCTTAATCAGTTATCAGTGAGAGGCTAGGATAACCATGGGTTCCCTGTAACAGCAGACCACAAGACAATGGAAAGTGTAAGTATTGCCGCTCCTTAAAGGGACACTGACAGGCTGATTTTCCAGCTAAAGATATATATATATACTGGTATTTATCAGAGAATTAGGAATAAAACTATACTAATGTTACCCCCAGTTAAGCTGTACTTGTGTTTAAAAACATTTTAATCTGTATGCAAATTCACTATCTTTGTGCCCAATGGGGCAGCGTCTCCTGCGGCTTTGTGCCCAGCCGCGCCCGAGTACAGCTTCCCAGCGCTGTTCCCTCGTTATTATTCACTGCACTGGCCTTTTTTTTCAGGCTAGCCGAACGCTGAATTCCTGCGCAGGCGCACGTGTAGAGTGCTGGCAGCAGCCTCGTCTGGCTATGCTGAGGCTGTGCCAGCTTTCTCTCTTCCTCCTCGCTACCTAGTCCTGTCTAGTGCTGCCAGTACTCTACATGTGCGCCTGCCCCCTTGGGCACAAAGGTAGAGAATTTGCATATTGATTAAAACGTTTTTAAACACAAGTAAACCTCAACTGGGGGTAACAGTCGTCTAGTTGTATTCCTAATCCTCTGATGAATACCAGCAGATATATCAGCCTGTCAGTGTCCCCTTAACTGCATAGTAAAGCATATGAGAAGCATGCTTCTTCACGGTCACTTTGTTTAGCACTAACGTGACGCACTGCATGCATTGGCCTTTATTCTTACAGTAGAGAAGTAATTAATTATAACTTTATCTGAATTGGGACATTTAAACTTGCTTTTTTTTTTATTCCAATTTTTTTTTATTCCAATTTAAATCTAGTAGGAGTCGGAGTCGGTCCATTTTTTGCCGACTCCGACTCCGACTCCAGGTACCCAAAATTGCCTCCGACTCCGACTCCTCGACTCTGACTCCGACTCCGACTCCACAGCCCTGCTTTCGACACCGGAATATCCCTGAAAAGGTGAGGGCTATATCAACATTTTCAGTCAGGTTACAGAAGGATCCCAGAATTTCAGAGCAATTTAGAGATAGCTTTAGGTACCCCATAGTTATGTCAGAACATTGCTTTTTGGCTTTAATGTTATTATCTGTGTATGGGACTGACTAGGGTAGCCAAGAACAGCACTCGGCTATCTCCAGAAGTCCCACAGAGAGTGAATGAAGTGGCAATGCTTAAACTGCCACTCACTCATTCACTCCCTGTTATCGTGATCAGTGGGGGACCCAAGTGTTTGGACTCCCAGAGATCACTTATTTATTCTCTCTCCTGTGTCTGTATTGTGGAAAAAAAAACAACCTTTAATAAATTATGAGTGTCAAAGGCTACAAATTGTTTCCAAAATCTTTTAATATGGGGACATGACGGCATACAGAGTTTGACATTTTTCAATCACATTTTTTCAGCAGAGGGCTTTTTGGTATCTTTCACATGCACGTTACGGTTTCCACATGCACAGCCTCAAACGGCTCCATGCAAGCTGGCTGCATCTCTGCTATACACCAACCGCTTTAGATGAAGAGCTGGTGCAGTAAAAATGTTTTCTTGGCTAGTTTTGGATAGTTTTCGATTTCTGAGGGAATAAGCTAATGCTGCATTTTTATTGACAGCATAATTCAGCTCTACAATAAAAGTTATACATCCAGTTTACTATCTGTAGGACAACGTCTACCTACTCAATGGTTTCTACATGGTATATGAGTTTGTTATTCTTCATGAAGAGAGTAGGACAACAAAATAGCAAGGGACAACAGTCAAAAATGAATTGAATTGCTCTCTCTCTATATATTATGTATTTATATATTTGATAAACTGTTGAGACTATGTTACTATTATGTGAAGCTATATTCTTTCATTTTCATGGAAAAAAATTGTTGAAGGCTCTCTAGATAAATGTGGCTCCATAGCAAAACCTGTAATGGGGCCTCATTCCACCATGGCTTGCTTCAGAGGTAAACTCAGAATAAACTGATGATTTTAGTCTCCCTAATGCACAGTCATGTGAAAGTATGGTGCAATGCAAACAGTGATGCCACATTACAAGTTCATTGAATTATAGTCATTAGTCATTACAAGTATAAAGTTCATAGTTACAGAACAGGTATAAAGTGTACCATGATATCACTGCAAAAAACACACGCAAAAAAAAAAATTACCATGTACAGTCTGACATCACACAAAAAAGTAAATGATGTCACAAAGAGGCATATGAATGATGAAAAAATGTATTCTGTAAAGTGAGGATGCACCCAGCAGGGGTAACAATTGGGCCCAATAATACAATTATAAATGGGGATGGAAAAAAATTAATGTGGTCCCAACCAGTGTCCATAATTAGGGATGAGTGAATCGACTTCGGATGAAACATCCGAAGTCGATTCGCATAAAACTTTGTTCTAATACTGTACGGAGCAGGAACTCCATACAGTATTAGAATGTATTGGCTCCAATGAGCCGAAGTTATTGCTTCGCGAAGTCTCACGAGACTTCGAGCAATAACTTCATAAATTAATTTGTACTGTAAAAAAAACATTTCCCGAACTTGGGTTCAGTTCCAAGTGGTAACTTCATCCGAAGTCGATTCGCTCATTCCTATGCATAATCATTAATTACTGCATTTTATCTCTGAGGGTGGATTTAGATGCCCAGAAGCAATGCAGCTGTATGAGGACGAGCAATTGCAATAGTGATCCCTCATCCTGAAACTGTGGAGGTGATCGCTGCATGTAAATGCAGCACTCCCCCCCCCCCCCACTGAACAAGCAGCCAGTTGTTAGGAAGAAGCGCTTCCTTCCCGACAATCTGATGCTCACTGGACCATCTTAATCCCCCCTGATTGGGAATGGGCCCCTCCTTTATTGTTGGGCTCCATAGAAGCTGCTATGCATGCTACCCTGGTAGTTACGCCCATGTAGCTAAACTTTGGAAAGTGCTAAAGAGAGTATAAATTGTGGGCAGAGTTACTTTTTAACATTATCACTTAAAGGGGTTATCCAAGACTAAATAACCCCCTCCCTACAATGTCCAGACCCACGTGATGGAAGGAGCAGGTCAACGCCGCGGCCTGCTATTGGCTGCACTACTCCTGTTGGTGGATGTCGTTTTCTGCAAGCAAGGGGGATACGAAGACGGCCATGGAACGTTATGGGAGGAAATGGCGTAAGTATGTTCAGTGTCGCAGGTGCAGGCATTGTAGAGTAGAGGGGGGTGATCAGTCTTCCCCTTTAATAAAAATGTGGTAATATTATTGCACATTAACATTACATAAAACAGTGAACTATAAAAAAAAAAAAAGGTAGAAAATATTACCAGAAGCAAACAAAATCTGACAATTCTGACAATATATGTACAGTACACGATCACATCCTTTTATGACAGCTTACACAATTACAAAACCACATCTACTAAATCAAATAATAATAGTACATTAAATAATATAAAATGGGGATGTCTGACAGCTACTTTTATCATATTAATTAGTCTTTCTGTAAAGCCTGACAAGAGAAAACAGTGTGAATCAGAACTGTTGACTGTTGTGGCAGTGCATTGTAATCACTGCTTTTTCTCCTATTCAAGTAAATGGGACAGGAAGCTGTAATTACACTGTACCGCAGGTAGATGTGGTCCAGGTAGACATTGAAGAGCTCCCTGGCCTCTTCAAACAGCTGAGCAGCAGGGGTTCCAGGAGTCGGACTTCCACTGATCTGATCCCTTTACAGCTCATGGTCATTTAGATGCATCTGCTTATCTTAGGCTCATCACGTGATGGAAGAAAGGAGTAAAGAGCAGGGCTGTGGAGTCGGTAGATAAATTGTCCGACTCCGACTCCTCAGATTTTGAAACTTCCGACTCCGACTCCGACTCCGACTCCTCGACTCCGACTCCTCTGTATTTAATATGCAAATACGAAGCTGTTCCACCAAGTTCTTCTAATCTTCTCTAGCACAGAGGTAGTTTAGCAGAAGCTGCTGCCTTCTCCTTTGTGTGCTAATCTTCTGCTGAAGATAGAGCAGTGGGAGGATCCAGGAAGGGGCAGGGGAAGGGGCATTTATTTTAAAACATGATTTTCCTAGTAGAATCCCATAGTCATGTTTAAAATTTAAGCTAACAATCTGAGTTTACATGTTTTATAGCCTTAGCTGAATGATAGCAGTTTTTCAAATGGTTTACAGCTTCAGTCTTGAACTATTGACTATCCATTCCCTTCACTTATACAAGTGTCTCCAGTCCTTAATCAGTTATCAGTGAGAGGCTAGGATAACCATGGGTTCCCTGTAACAGCAGACCACAAGACGATGGAAAGTGTAAGTATTGCCGCTCCTTAAAGGGACACTGACAGGCTGATTTTCCAGCTAAAGATATATATATACTGGTATTCATCAGAGAATTAGGAATAAAACTATACTAATGTTACCCCAGTTAAGCTGTACTTGTGTTTAAGAAACATTTTAATCTGTATGCAAATTCACTATCTTGTGCCCAATGGGGCAGCGCCTCCTGCGGCTTTGTGCCCAGCCGCGCCCGAAGTACAGCTTCCCAGCGCTGTTCCCTCGTTATTATTCACTGCACTGGCCTGTTTTTTCAGGCTAGCCGAACGCTGAATTCCTACCTAGTCCTGTCTAGTGCTGCCAGTACTCTACATGTGCGCCTGCCCCTTGGGCACAAAGGTAGAGAATTTGCATATTGATTAAAACGTTTTTAAACACAAGTAAACCTCAACTGGGGGTAACAGTCGCCTAGTTGTATTCCTAATCCTCTGATGAATACCAGCAGATATATCAGCCTGTCAGTGTCCCTTTAACTGCATAGTAAAGCATATGAAAAGCATGCTTCTTCACGGTCACTTAACGCCTTTGTTTAGCGGTAAAGTGACGCACTGCATGCATTGGCCTTTATTCTTACAGTAGAGAAGTAATTAATTATAACTTTATCTGAATTAGGACATTTAAACTTGCTTTTTTTTTATTTCAATTTTTTTTTATTCCAATTTAAATCTAGTAGGAGTCGGAGTCGGAGTCGGTCCATTTTTTGCCGACTCCGACTCCGACTCCAGGTACCCAAAATTGCCTCCGACTCCGACTCCTCGACTCCGACTCCACAGCCCTGGTAAAGAGGTGAAATTATTTTCCAATTGTCTATTGACTATCAATATTGTGGCAGGTATAAGGCAGGTTCATTTCAGGTGCCTCTAAGGCTACTTTCCCAATTGCATTAGAGGATTCCGGCAGGCAGTTCCGTTGTAGGAACTGCCTGTCGGATCCGTATGCAAAGCCCCTGTGACAGAACTCAATGCCGGAAAACTTTACCGCTAGTGTGAAAGTACCCTAATGCTACAACTTGTCATTAAATGGGGTCTTCCTGGATTTACATGCTGATGGCATATTCTTAGGGCAGGTCATCAATATGAGATCATTGGGGGTTCAACTCCCGTGACCCCAACAATCAGCTGTACAAAGAGGATGTGGAGCTGAGTGAGCACTTAGGCCTCTTTCTAGGCCATGTGACATCGCGTTCATCAGTCACGGAGCTTAAGTGCCGCTAAGCCCCATTCCAGTGAATGTCGCTGAACTGCGATACCAAGCACAGCTGCATGGAGGCTGTGGTATTCACCAGACATCTGGTGAGCACTGCAGTGTCCTCAAACATCTGATTGGCGGGGGTACCTCATATTGATTATCGTACCTATGAATAGGTCATCAATATGTAAATCCCAGAGAACCCCCTTTAAAGTGTCAGACCAAATAACACAGCATGCAGCAACATGGTCAATTGGTCCACATCCATCACTGCTGTCATTTCGTTGTTAGGCTCCTATGACAGAGCAGATAGGCCATCAGTAGCTCAGGTGAAGAAAGTCAGTGCTGGAACTGTACAGCTCTGTCCACTGTGTAGCGGATAGAGCTGGTTATTACAGTGCTGCTTCCATTCACTTCAAGTGGAGCAGCACTGCAGTAACTGCCTCCATCCACTGCACAGTGGAGTTAGGCTGTTCCCATGCTGATTAATCGGTGAGGGTGTGGACTGTCAGACTCCCGCTGATCAGATAGTGATGGCCTATCCTGAGGATAGGCCGTCACTTTAAAAATCCTGGACAACCTCTTTAAAACAAATTATCTGTTCTGGTTTATTGGAAGACTACATATACTGGGAAAACAGACCACAGGTATAAAAAAGTCCATCTATAGATACATATACACAAGATAATGTTTAGCGAAAGACATCAAACTGTCCCATAGCAGAGGAGAAAAATTACTCTTCTAATCTTTATGGTTGGGCAGGGCACTCAGTGTGCTTATACCTGATCATTATCCAGGGGGTAGAAACAGCAACATATGAATTTGCCCTCCCCCAGGGGAATCACGTCAGGTACATAAGGGGGTCCTCCGGCCACCAGTTTGTAGCATGTTGCCTATAGTAGCCAGAATTCAACCTTCATTTTCAAAACTGCAGTGCCAAATAAAACACCAACCTCGATCTACTCTTTATCCCATTTACGCCTGTGACACCTAGACAGGGAGGAAGGTGAAGCTGGCATTTTGGGATAGTCTATATGTCAATAGTGACTTTGCAGCTTGAAAGTATTGATTGATTTTGTGTAGTAGTGCAGATTGGTTTTGTGTAGTGGGGGGGGGGGGGGTTTCTTAACATCACAAGGTGTAATAGTTCTGCAGGAAAAGTCCTATGTTAAAAATGTGCACTAAGATCTAGGTCCATCAGATTAAGCTGTGGTTTGATCGGCTAAGGAGAAAATGTATGGAGCGGAATAAGGCATGCAGGTGTAATAGGCATATAAGGTGTAAAATCCATCATCTATCTACCAAGTGGAGTTGGGGGATACTAGGTTCTACAAAATAGATGGACTACTTGGATAATCTTGAGATATGAGCTATATACAAATTGCATTAATGAATTGCAAGATCAGCCGCCACGGCCAGATCCCCCTCTAGTACAATGGAAATAAAAATATGATTTAATTTGTGATTGCAATTGGTAATAAAAACTTATCACCAGTTGAGTAAGTTTTCTTAATTTTGAGGCAACTATGGAAGATAATCACAATCCAACAGTCATATACAAAACCCTTGCATGATGTGTAACATTCCTTAAAATTCTAGGGCAATATTAGATCTTTCCTAACTAAAAGACAAGCTTGATGAGGCATGAAAGCACTGACAAAATTAAATGAAAACACCAATGCAATAAGTAATTTACTTTATTGGATTATTCCTTTAAGGACAGCATCTTAAAACTTATGAGTGCAGTAGGAAACTGAAAGCAGCACAAACTGTCTAGTGTTCGGGTGTGTGCATCTTAAAGCCTTGTGGCACAGACTTGAGTAAATGTATGTGTATATGACTCAAATGCACATTATAACTGTTGTATTTAGAAATCCCATAGTTATAGTCTTTACAGAAGTGAAAAATACTCATGGATTTATTGAATACTTTCATCTATTTTCGAAATTGAGGAGACAGGAAATTATAATTGAAGGCTCCATGGGTGGAGAGACCACCAAACCAAATCAGCGTAGCAACCTGGGGACTTTTCTCTCCTTCGGTATTGTAAGGTAGGCGGTAGTACTATTTTATATGCATTCCTTGTGTCAATCTCCCCTCCCCATATATACCCTTAGCCAACATTCATGCATTTTCTTGTTTATAGGTTTTCATGTAATACCGTACTTACCCTTATGGTATACTCATCCTGATGAATTACCACATGAAACGTGACACGTCGGGAACTACCTCATAGGGTTTACTAGGGACTCGGTCCAGGTCAGGGATCCGGACGTGCTCTGTGTAGACAGGTAGGGCATATGTGGACCCCTTCCCCTGCTTTAGGGTTATCTAGGGACATCGTTCCTGGCGAGTCTACACAGGGTGATGAGTGACTACCATGTATTGTCAACTAACTGAATTATTGGACGTAATTGCTGTCTCACGTTAATATTGGTAAGACTGTTTCATTGCTTATTTCTATATTTCCTTGGGAGAGTCCCGGCGGTCTCATAACACCGTTTAGGCACTTAGATGGTTGTGCGATTTTTGTATTCCTATAAAGGCGCCTTCCACAATTTTAATTTATTGTATTAAAGGTTATGTTTTAGCTCCCCTTTTTTGCCCCTTTGGGGTTTATGGTATACTTGATTGAATTTGGGAGATCTTCTCTGTTTATTAATTTATGTATTCAGCTTGAGTATTTACAACCAGGGGACTAGACGATCTTAAGCAGTTCACTCAGAGCTTACACAGGTAATTCAACAGGACTTCCAAGGAAGGGACACACTTACAAGGCACACGGAAAACCATGTCTGCACATCATAAGAAAGATTGCATTGGCATAGCTATAAAAATAGTTCCAACACCTGGATGTGCAGGAAGCTACCTCCAACTATGTTTTCACATTGGGATGATATCAACCATGTAAGAGAATATTACATTTAAGGATTATAAATCAATGCTTGCAAGGAAACATTTAAAATGATGTACTGTCTCATAAGACAGTAAGAGAGAGGAACCTACAAAAAAAGAAAGGATTCAGAGTGCTGCCATAACATATTCCTACCCAATGTGATCACAGGCACAGTCTATGTCTACTACTCCATGAACATTATAATATGCATATGATGTGTTAATTGGACGCTGTAATATTGTGAATATCACTAAGCTCGCTGAAAGTGGAACTTAAGAAGGTATCTTAAGACATTGACAAAAAAACTAGCAGAAGCAACAAAAACACACAAGCAATTCCCTGAAGAACCAAAAAAGATCTTGATACAACGTGAAGGATACTTCAAATGAAGCACAGAAAACTACAAGGTAATAATCCACGTACTCAACTGAACTCCCATCATGCAAACCTTTCTACCTTTTTTTACCTGCTTCATTTTTGGATAACTGTCTTTATGGCATCGCTAGTCACTGCAAACCTATAGTACCATTCTACGTTATCATCTGGAATTGCTTCCGAGCAAATGTATTTGTAAGGATAACATCATAACAGGAAGGAAATAAATTGGACTAGACAGTAGTGGCAAGGGTTAACAGCTCCGCTGGCATGACAAAAGCACGGAAAGGGACATATGAGGAACATCAGCATTAGGTGATCTGGTAACAATGCCCCAGCGATGCTTTACTGACAAGACAAAGAGACCCTGCTCTGCATAGATGTCCATTGTAGAAGATGACATTAGCATTAGCTACGGTAGGAATTTAAACTACAATGCAATGTGTATATAAGTAAAATAAAATTGTAATTTTATTTTTCTATTTCATTTCCCACTTGTCTTTGCCTTAATTTTCAAACAATGTCTTAGTAGTACCAAGAGCCACCCCACCTGTTCTAAAACGGGACTGCGAGTGACATATCCATAATCAATAGCTTCTGCCAAATCTGCAGATTACGCTTACCGTTTGCTCCCTGGCACATCAATATACTGAACCCAGATCTCTTTATGGCTCAAAACACAAAAGTAGCATAAGTGCCCTGTACTCTGTGGCTTCATCCCAGTGCAACGGTTTGTCTCCTCTCCTCCTGTACTTACACATCTCCCATTGATCCATAGTGTGATGGTAATCCTCCTTCTAGTACTGCTGCACACACATCCGCCGTATAATATCCCTGATGAAGCCTGGGGTCCCTTTTAGGTGCATCTACAACCGGCGTACAGTTCAAGTACAGAAAGCTAAGCGTGCAGCCGTGCTTATGTTTATTGTACTGCTGAAGCAGCTGGGATGCGATAGGCAGGGGCACGCTTACACCGCCCAATCACAAGCAATTTCCATTCCAGGGAAATTCCTGCCTATTTCTTTAGGATCCAGAGACCTTTTCCTCTCCATAATAATGCAGGAAATAACTGTTCTTCCCCCTGATCACACCACACTAAATTACATCTGGGTCTCTGCCATTCTGCACTCCCCCCTCCTGATGTGACCTACAGCGGCTTAGAGGGGGAGAGTTCAAATTCATTTTCAGTTTTCACCTTGTTGGAGAGAGGGGAGGAAGAGGGAGCGTCTGGGCTCAATAATTACTTATTCTGTCACCATGGAAACAGACGGGATGTAGTGAGCTAGATTTGTATAGAACATCTGCTGCCAGATTCATAATCAACTACAATCTCATCTTTCCCCTCCCCTCATTACTTAAATTTCATGTGGCGGCAATGCTTTCCCATCACATCCTCTAAATGCTGTGAAGCACTTCCGAAACAACCTGGGTGTCCTCACAGAGGAAATTACACCTCATGAACAAATGCAGACAGGCAGATCACTTTATGATCGTCTCCAGGTCACTACGGGTAGTGTTAAAAGGGAATATTACACCAGAAATTACCTACTGTTTAAATCAAGTTTTTATGTTAAACATATTTTTGGAGATGCTATTTTTAATATCCCATGTCACTATCTACAGTAAAAAAAAATCCGGCAGTCTTCGCACTGGCCACTAACACTAATAATAATATATATATATATATATATATATATATATAATGTCAATAATTTTTGTATATTTCTGTACAAGCCACTTTTCAGCAGTCATCTAGGTAACAGATGATCCACCATTCTCAATAGGTGATGGTCACATCTTTGCACAGAGACATCTGCACAGGTCACAGAGCATGGAAGTCATTGAACATCTCCTGTCTATTGTGCCCTAGGGTGCACGTGGCTGCTGTACATCATATCAAAACACGGTTAACAGCAACTCAACCAAGCTGGCTGCCCCATAATCATATCTAGAAAATACTGTAGAATAAAAAATCTACAATTTCAAAAGAAAAACAGAATAAAATGAATGTGTTTCCCTCTGGCTTTCATTAGTGAAAAAAAATATAGATAATACATTCCTTTTCAAGAATAAAGCCATGGTAAATGATTCTTCCTCAAGCTCTCTCCTCCGACCAGTATACATACCATGGCGAGGAACCATTTCTGGTGATCAAGATTACAAGAGGATAGCTGGTTGGAGGAGAGTGCTCTGGAAATGCCCAAATGACCCTCTGTGTGCGCACAAAAAGTCAGCTAAAGAACGCCACCAAATAAAGTAAAAAAAAAAAAATAGGTCAGGATTAGAGGAATACAGCATAACATAGGAGGTCTCCTCGCAGGTCAAGAAAAGCTCAACAAACGACTTATTTCCCTAACTCTACAATGTGGGATCCCACAACTTATGGCTGTAATATGTCCTTTCTTTCCATGTCGTGGTTATAAAAGTCCAGGCGCATAAATGGCAGCATGGACAAGTATAAAAAGACATCATGCAAAAAAGTCAGATCAGCCAAGGATGCATCTGTGATAAAAATGAGACAGATCTGCATGTATAGTATTTAAAAGCATATCTAACAAGGACATCCTATTCAATTTATTAGTCCACCACCTGTAATGCTTATTCCTTGTAATCAATTAGATCTCACATGCTGTATTGATCGCCAGTAGACTAGTAACATACCATATTCTGAACAAGGCACTGCTTATATTAGTCCTTTTGGAGGAGAGGTGCACATCCTGCAGCTTGGGGGCCATATGCGGCACACAATGCCGTTCTATGCAGCACTAATCATCAAGAAAAAGACATAGGGAGAGATTTATCAAACTGGTGTAAAGTAGAACGGGCTTAGTTGCCCATAGCAACCAATCAGATTTCACCTTTTATTTTCCAAAGCAGTGAAATCGGATTGGTTGCTATGGGCAACTAAGCCAGTTCTCCTTTACACCAGTTTGATAAATCTCCTCCATACTTTTCTGTGTCAAAAGAACTGAGTGTTTTTAAAGTGGTTTTCTGGGAGTTTACTATTGATAACTTATGATCAGGATAGGTCATGTCATCAATAGATGATTGGTGGGGGTCCGATAGCTGGCATCCCTGCCCATTGGCTGTCAGACCTCCATCCATTAGATAGCGGCTGTGCTTGGTATTGCAAGCCTAAGCATGTGACCAATGGTGATGTCACTGGCCTTGGACCAACAATCAGATTCTGATGACCCATCTAAAGGATACGTTATCAATATTAAACACCCGGACAACCCCTTTAATAGATGGTGGCTCCATCCTTTCTTCCCTGCAATCAACATAGAGATCATTGCAAGACTTGGAAGATACACATCAGGGCCCTTTGGTGGCTGCTCATATATATCATCCCTGTTAGAGAGTAGAGGAAAAGCGCAGGAGCAGAGAAAGATAAGAGCTAATGATACACCGTTATAGAAAACCCTGTAGGGTAGAATTGACTAATCCTGTCTAACAGTTAGAAACTGTAAACCAGACAGAACAAAGATGAAAAAATGTATCAAACTGGCCCACACTGCATAATAAATTTGGTGCATCTTTAGACACTTGCGTCTAATTTAACACCATCTTTTGGCTGGCTGAATACGATCACTCGTATTCCGGTCCGGCGATTCCGGTCCTCAGCGTTAGCGTGACCACTGACTTAACCGCGCACGAGCCGGCCATTTGCAATATGTGCGCGCCCGGCGATTCTGGTCTTAAGCGTCAGCGTGACCACTGGCTTAACGCCAATACGTAGATGCTGATGACCAGAATCGCCAGGCGCGTGCATGATGGAAATGGCCGGCGCATGCACAGTGAGACGATAGCAGCGGGCTGACTATGCGCAGTAACAAGGAGCACACCGTGCATGCGTGAGAGTTGCGCGATCCCAGCCTCATGGCAGGATGTCCCTCAAAGTGAAGAGAGGACGGGTAAGGGGCAGGCTTAGCTTGACTTGAAGCAAGGAGGCTGCTGCCCCCTTGACTTCAAGCTGGCTCTGAAGACAGCGCGAATGGAGATTAAAACAGCGTTTTTATAAAGCATGCAGCAACCGATGGTGGAATGAAACACATGATTATGAACACACTGGGGGCTACTGTAAGGTAATGATGTCGGTTTTATATGTGTTTTGGAGGTGACAGGTTCCCTTTAAGCCAGAGCACTGGTTCAAGTGTATCTGGCACTGTTATGGGTCAATGTCTGACTGGCACCGCTATGAGGGGCAACTGTTCAGCTGGTACTGTTGTGTATGTAACCGTTATAGGGGGGTTAATGTTATGGTACTATGGAACTGTGGGGCTGTGTGAGCTTTATTTTAACATATCTGGCACACCAGAGAGAAGGAGAAGATGTAGTCAATATGCGTTTTATTGCGACCGTTGAATGTGGTACAATCTGATAATGCAGTCGTAAGAGAAACTGAGTAACTGGTATATGCATTTATAGGTTTTACTTTTCTGAGTAAATGGTCTTTATTGCACATGGATACAACATTTTTTAGAACTACCAAGAACCTTTCAGGTGTTTCTGCATCAAGGCAAGCACGCCATCAATCATGATTGTGCCAGTAGGAGATCTGCATTATTCTTCCAATTTACACAGTGTCTGATTCACTTGAAGCAGAAACCAGAACCGACAGTCTGTGATGGAAACTAAAAGAAGTCTGTAATTGAGAAGAAACAGAACTCACACCTAAAAACTACCTTGAACGACACAGTAAACAAATATTAGCTATGGTCTTAGGACACAGTATAAGGTTCCCACAATGCAGTTTGCATTTTTTTTCTCAAACATGTGGATTTAATAAACAGGGGCCCAGATTTACTAATCTGAAAGATGGCATAAGTTGAGGATGTCTAGACCTGCACCAGATTTATCATAGGTGCTCAGGCTATATCTGGTGCAGGGATAGACCCCTTCCTGACTTCCTCTGAACTATTTGTTGGCTTCTTTTGAGAAAGATATTGTGCCACAATTTAAGCAAAATGGCGCCTCTTAGGTCCCACCCCTTTATGTAATTGCCTGCCCGATCTCAAGCATGTCGGGGAAAAAATGTAGAAACTCTAGCTGCGCCAAATTGTGCCAACACTGCACCAATCTGCGGCACTTTAAGACAGATTTTAGACAGACACATTAGTAAGGTATTTTCTTTCTAAGTTCCTTCCCTTCCTTCAAGATCCATTTGTGGTTTAGGGTTACCTACATTGGAGATGTTATGCAGTTATGTTAAATAAAAATGTACATTTAGGCTGGGTCCACCTGTAGCGAAAGAAACGTGCCGCAGATCTCTTCATAAGTCTACAGTCAATCCGCAACAAAACTCAAATGTTTACAAGAAGATTTTGGTACAGATTCATCATGGATTTTATCCTACAACAATGCAAAGGATTGCATAGGGCAAAATCTACAGCTTTTCCGCACAAGCTGCGGATTGAAACCCACAAGGATTGAGATTTGATTTTACATTATGCCTTAAACTGCTAAGGATTAGCCCTATAGAATAAATACTAATAATGGGTAAAATTTGACCCTTTGTTTGCTTTTTGTTCCACCATCATTTTATGGGAATGCATTGGAACTGCTGGGAATCTGATGCCGTTGAAGTAGCGGAGTCCACTAATGCGCATGGTCTAATACAGTAAGTAGCTATAGAGAATAAAGTAAATTGACAAATGGGCAGAAGATATAACAATTCCTTTAGTTAAGGCTACATGCACACGAGCGTATTTTGTTTCCGTGTCCGTTCCGTTTTTTTTGCGCATAGGATGCGGACCCATTCATTTTAATGGGTCCGCAAAAAATGCTGACCGCACAATGTGTACTATCAGCATCCGTATGTCCGTTACGTAGCCCCTAAAAAAAATAGAGCATGTCCTATTCTTGTCCGTTTTGCGGACAAGGAAAAGCATTATTACAACAGATCCGCAAAAAAAAAAAAGGATGCCATAAGGATGCGCAGATTTTTTTTGCGCATCTGCAATTTGCGACCGTAAAACACATACGTTCGTGTGCATGTAGCCTGAACTGTCACTAACTTTTCACATGTTACAGAGACATATCAAAAGTTGTGATTGGTGTGGGTCTGAGTGCCGAGACCCCCAACGTTCTCGCTTTCTCTCTCCTCACTGCACAAGACCGGCTCCATAGAAGCCTATTGGTCTGTCTAAATTTTGTCCTCACGAGAGAGAAGAGAGAGCACAATATGTGTACTTTTCTTCCTTCACACTTAGACCCACACCGATCATAACTTTTGATAGGTATCTGTACAATAAGAAAAGTTGTGTGAAAAGTTATTGATGCCTTAAACTGGGTAAACTGTAGACATGACCTGCTGGGAAAATGAGTCTACCTTACATTGGTGACTATATTTCTTTACTACAGATTATTTCAGCCCACAGATCCAATAACCCTTCGTTGTCTTGCAAAATTTGAGCTAACTGGGTTAATGACATTTTGACAATGCTACAGGACTAGCTAGTTAATCTTCTCCTGTTTGAGAACCAAATTTGGAGTTCCCAAAATCAAATTTCACAACTGCAGCTCCGATGCAGTATTTAACACCAGTAGCGATGATCCTGTGTAGGTACACTGTCCAGTCCTCACAGGTATGCTGCACCACAAGGTGATATCTGGTACTGTTATTGTGTCAACATCGGAGACAGGTATCTGTAAGACTATGCTGACAAATACAGCTGGGTGCAAAATCTAGCGTCACATACACTAACCCTGGTAACAAGTGTCAAAAAGTTCAATGCCTAACAAATGGTGATTTCATCAGACTAAGAAACCAAATATTCTAATATTCTTAGCTTCAATACTTTACGGAGCGAGTGCTCCGTACAATATTAGACTGTATTGGCTCCGATGAGCCTAAGTTATTACTTTACAAAGTCTTGCGAGACTTCGCATAATAACTTCAGAAATTGATTTATACGGTAAAAAAACATTTCCCAGAGTTGGGGAAATGTTTTTTTACAGTATAAATCAATTTCTGAAGTTATAACTTTGGCTCATCGGAGCCAATACATTCTAATATTGTACGGAGCGCTCGCTCTGTACAGTATTGAAACAAAGTTTTATGCGAATCGACTTCGGATGTTTCATCCAAAGTCGATTCGCTCATCCCTAATTATAATCGAGATCAACATTTATGTAGCGTATAAAGGGGTTATCCTATAATACATTGCACAGGACATGACAATCACTTCCTAACAGAATTAGAACCAGCTTTGTGTCTTGAGTGGATCCAGAGTTCACCCATTCATTGCTCTATTTGCTTTGCTGGATTTATTTCAAGCTAGTAGCTCAGGGGGCATGTCCTTTCTCAGGGGGAGGGTTCTTTTCTCCCAGTAATTGCCATGGCTTCTAACAGAAAATATGGCAATTGAAGGATGGAACTGAGCATGTGCGACCACATCAACAAGGAGGACAGAGTAATATAGAAAAGAACCAATAGCAGGTCGCACTCTACAGATGATTTTATTGATGAACTCAGTGGCTATTCTTATTATTGGTGCTGGTGAAATATAGTACGGTATATGTTTCGCGGGACAACATCTTTAATTCTCTTTATATATTCAGATAGTTTTTTCCTCATGTCAATCAAAACGATAAGGCATGTTTGTGTAGCCTAACATCAGTACAGCCATGCTGTTCGAACTCTGCTTCTCACTGGACTACATAACCACAGGTGGCAACAACCTGGGAATCAAAAACTGAATGAAGGAATGGACCCACACAGTTGGCACAATGCACTGGCGGATCTGTCACATGACCTGCATCAGTGGCACCCAACGCACCCCACTGACTTATTACTACATAATACTGTTCGCCAGCATCTGCTGAGGTGAATAATTTAAATTGAGCTGCATGCAAATGATCCCAATTGAAATGGCAACAACCCCAAGCAGCACCTGCCAGCTGGAAGAATGCCCTTTTTGTCCATAAACTAGCCTGTAGGGTAGTACATAGAAATGAGGGCAAATAACCAAATTAAACTCCATATAGACTGTGACATCCACTGAGATTTTTCTTCAGAGCTGTTATCACTTTTCTTCAAGCACTCAGGTCGAATGAAGAACATTAAATAGAATGGACATGAAAAAGAACCTGATCGGGTAAATACAATTTAAGTTTATGTCTACCCTGAGGTATCTGGGAAACCATTTTTTCCTTTAATTTCCATTCTAACTCCACTACGTTCACAGCTTTATTGATGTACAAGCCAATTGTGACTAGAATTGCTCTGGTCTCACAGTAATCTGCAAGTCATTGCTAAAGCTGTATATGATTTCCCCAAGCCACAAAGCAATACACAGTGTACAAACGTGCAAATCAGTTCATTTCTTATGTGCTAACTTCTCCAGCACTTAGCACACTGAACAATTGCTTTATTTCATTTACTAGAATTAGATGAGAAAAGTAGATAATGCATGAATTATCACCTTTGCAAGCATGAACCCAAAATCCTGCCAGCAAAAAGCACATACAGTATCACCCGTTTATCATTCTGTCTGACAGCTTGTATCACACGTAACCACACTCAGCTGAGAAAGGGCTATACATTAGTAACAATGAGAAATGGTACTCAGGAATATACATCTCATTACACAACTGACTAGAAAGAAATCTCTAACTACCTAATATCTAAATCTCTCTCATATCTATGTCCAGTATCTATCATATCCCATCTATCTAGCATATCTATCCGCCTACCATATCTATCTATCATGTTATTATATATTAGTAACAATGAGAAATATTACTCAGGAATATACATCTCATTACACAACTGACTAGAAAGAAATCTCTAACTACCTAATATCTAAATCTCTCTCATATCTATGCCCAGTATCTATCATATCCCATCTATCTAGCATATCTATCCGCCTACCATATCTATCTATCATGTTATTTTATATTAGTAACAATGAGAAATGTTACTCAGGAATATACATCTCATTACACAACTGACTAGAAAGAAATCTCTACCTTATATCTAAATCTCTCTCATATCTATGTCCAGTATCTATTATATCCCATCTATCTATCCTATCTTTCAGCCTATCATATCCATCTATCATGTTATTATATATTAGTAACAATTAGAAATGTTACTCAGGAATATACGTCTCATTACACAACTGACTAGAAAGAAATCTCTTAACTACCTAATATCTAAATCTCTCTCATATCTATGTCCAGTATCCATCATATCCCATCTATCTAGCATATCTATCCTATCTATCCGCCTTTCATATCTATCTATCATGTTATTATATATTAGTAACAATGAGAAATGTTACTCAGGAATATACGTCTCATTACACAACTTACTAGAAAGAAATCTCTTAACTACTTAATATCTAAATCTCTCTCATATCTATGTCCAGTATCTATCATATCCCATCTATCTAGCATATCTGTGCTCTCTGTCAGTCTATCATGTTTTTAAATATTAGTAACATGGAGAAAATGGAGAAGATAGGTCTTATCACACAACTGACTATAAATATCTATAGACCAAATATCTAGATCTCACATATCTATCTACAGTATCTATCTAGGGTACCTATTGTATCTATCCACCTATTCTGTCTAATATATATATGTATTTATTATGTCTACAGTATCTGTCGTATCTATCTACAGTATCTATCCATAGTATCTATTATATCTATGTACAGTGTCTATCTGTAGTATCTATAATCTATAGAACAGTATCTATCTACAGTATCTATTTATATATAAAGTATCTATTTATTATTTATTTTATGCTTTTCAGACATTTGCATCATCACAACCTAAGTTCCCTATCAGTATGTCTTTGGAGTGTGGGAGGAAACCGAAAACATACAAACTCCATGCAGATGTTGTCCTTGGCTGGATGCAAGGCAACAGTGCTAACCACTGAGCCACGGTGTTGTTCATATCTGTCTACAGTATCTGTGCATTTAGTATCCATCTATAGTATCGATCTATCATATCTATAGTTTCTATCTATCTATAGTATCTATCTATCTATCTATCTATCTATCTATCTATCTATCTATAGTATCTATCTATCTATCTATCTATAGTATCTATCTATCTATCTATCTATCTATCTATAGTATCTATCTATCTATAGTATCTATCTATCTATAGTATCTATCTATCTATAGTATCTATCTATCTATAGTATCTATCTATCTATCTATCTATCTATCTATCTATCTATCTATCGTATCTATTTATCTTATCTATTCATATCCATCCATCTACTTCATCACTTCTATTTTTTCTATCTACTATATATATATATATATATATATATATATATATATTGTATCTATCTCATCTATTGTATTAATCTATAATAGCTATCTATCGTATCTTTCTTATATATCATATCTATCTGCAGTATCTATACTATATATATATATATATATAGATATATATATATTTTTTTATTTTATATATTTCTGATATCTGCCTGTCTCATATCTGATCTATTTGTCTTATATGTAATCTACCTACCTCATATCTATCTACCTATCTAAATCTTTTTATCTAATATTTATTTAATATAGATTTATCTATCCATCCTCCTACAGTAGCTTTCTCCTATCTGTCTAACCTCAAATCTGTCTGATCCATCATATAATTTGAAGCAATGATTTAACAATCTGTTCATCTGCTAATGCAAATATGCATAAATCTTGGGAAATAATAAGGCTAAACTCTATTTTAACCCTAAATATTCTGATGGTTCTACCCCACGTTGAGGATGTGGGTCTGGACCTGCAGTGTAGTGCTCTGTTCTAAAACAATACTTTGGAAGCCAGGACATACGGTAATAATCCACAAAACATTTTTGTTTCACAGCACAGCCTATTACTTTCTAATTTATAGAAGTAGCAAGGCTTCCAACAATCTCTAACATTTGTTCGATAAGACTGGTTCATGCTGTTAGCCCAATTATAACTAATGGTACAGCGCAGCACATTACTGTGACCCATTAAAAAATGCAAAATAAAAGTAAATCACCTTGGGGCTTAAAACTTTGCTGCTGGCTTCAAACAGGATACCTGTGGGGCAGTAATATCGCTACATGGACCATGATTATTAACTGGGTGTGTCATTATTTTATGAAAAAGGCTTTATAATCTTAGTGTACACTTTATATTATATAAAAATATCTAAACATATGATACAATTAAAACATTTTTTTATAATGCACTATATAACTCAAAATCGTTCAAAGTCTCAATTTACTGCATTTACACTTACAGATGTATATATATATTTGGGAAATTGTATGTAAGGGTGTACATTATAAAATCTCACTATGAACAGAGGCTCACTGCAACATTGCTCCCATTCACTTAAATCAATTAATACTTCAGTCCCGGAGAAGTTTTTTAAAGAGGTTTTCCAAGTTCCTGTTATTTATGCAGGAGGATGAAGATATAGTGTACAGGTATAGATCTAGATGTCACAGCTCTAAACTCCATTGACAGAAGCAAATTATACAATCTTAGGGGCAGTTTAGGAGATGAATGCATCCCTTTTTTTTGCCTCAAGTTGAATAATAAAACCGTATTCAGTAACTGCCCTCTAGTGGTGGACAGACGGATTCTACTGTATCTGTACAGAGAAATTGGGATTTTTTTACCAGAAGAAAAACAAAAACGGTGGACGTTCACTTTAAAGTGGCACTGTACTTGAAGGGAAATATCAAAGGTTTAGATCTCTAGAACGAGGGGAGAGAAGTGCACGCGTATCGCGCTCTCTCTCCTTGCTGCACAAGACGAGAGCGAGACGAGCCCATAGACTTTCTATCGAGTCCATCTCGCTTCCTGTCAGGAAGTAAGAGGAGAAAGTGCGATAAGCGCGTTTCTCTCCCCTCATTCTAGAGATCGGTGAGGATCTTAGCACTCAGACTCCTACCGACCTAAACTTTTGATATATCCCTACAACATATCAAAAGTCTGTTCAAAGTACAGTGCCACTTTCATTCTCTTTTACAGTCAGTAAAAACTCTTAGACTAGAGGTATACTTTTAAGGCCATGTTCACATCAACACTAGTTGTTTCTGTTGGAGCTGAACAGATGCCATTGGCCATAATGGGGGTCCATTCCTTTACCATTCGGGTGTCCGCTTTTGAAATGGAAAAAAGGCCTGCATGCATGACATTTTTTGTACTCTATTTTTGGCAAAATTTACAATGGAGGCCCAGACAGGGCCTCCCACGTAGATGTGAACATGTCCTTACAGACAATGGCTACATGACATCTAGTGGGACCCGGGGAAAATGGGGCCTTACACTGAACAGTGTCTCCTGCTTCTGGACATATAATATTACCATATTTCCTGCGGCTACCACTAGCAAGAGCTCATTCCAAAGACAAAGAGATTTTTACAGTTAAAGGGGTTTTTCGATTTGAGAACTGAACCCGGACATAACCCATTTTCACCCCTCCAGCCCCCCTGACATGAGTATCGGAACATTTCATGCTCCGATGCTCTCCCGTTCCCTGTGCTGGATCGTGCAGGGCAAGGGCATGTTTGTTTATATTTTTAGTGTTGCTGGTGATGTCACTGGCACTGACGGGCGGGTTTTAGGGCTGCCCTAGCAGTTTTACAGGCTAGGACAGCGCTAAAGTCCCCCCACTGGATTTAAAAAAAAAAGGATTTGTCCTGTGCGATTTATCACAGGGCAGAGAAGAGCATCGGACATCAGGGGGGCTGCCAGGGTGAAAATGGGGATATGTCCGGGTTCCGCTCTGAACCCAAACAACCCCTTTAATTAAATTCTAGCTGTATGAGGCTGGGGCCACATGGTGATCTTGGCCATTACACTGGTAGTGTGACTAAGGATCGTTGTGTAGCACTGCTGTCATTGAACAGAATTGGGTCGAGGTCACTGCAACTTGTGAGTCGCACTGTGACTCCAATCAGTTCATACGTTGCAGTGTGACACAACGATCCTCAGTTGTACATCACAGTCATCTCCATTTAGCCTCAGTGTAAGTCCAAGTAGTACAAGTAGTAGCTACAGGCAGCCAAAATAGTATAATTTGAATTCTATGGCTCTGTGAATGGAAGCACAAAACTGGAGGTCTCACTGTGTGAAAAATGGAAAGCAAACCCCTTTAAAGATTGGCATGAAATTATGGTGAACAATAAAGGGGTTGTGGTATGAATGACATATCCTCAGCAGGGGTTTGACCCTGGCACATCTGTCTATCAGGTGATTGAAGAGGCTGTGGTGCTTGTGTGAGTGCTGCATCCTCTTCAATATTTACCTGCATAATGTCTACACCCTGAGGCCTCCCCCAAAAATCTACACACAGAAAAATATGTTTGTGTGTGGATACTCACATGTAGTTTCCGTGTTCTAGAAAAAATGAACAGCACAAAGCTCAGGAGAAGGGAAAGGCAAGTACTACAGGTGCATCATACATCCATATATCCGTCTGACCCCGTTTGGCACTCCAGCAAGCTCTAAACGAGTTAGAGGTGGAGGTCTATACATGCAGTTCACTTCATTATAGTTTATGGATGTTGTAAAATGCTTAAATGTTACCACAACGCCCATAATCTATGATTAAGAGAGCCACATGCATGCCTGGTCTCGTACTCACTAAACTGCTTATTAGGAAGAAAGGGACCCCATTTTCTGCATATATCAGACATTTACAAAATTGCCTCATTTTAAGTACTAAACTAGGATGTGTCCTTAAGAGGTTAATAAAAAAAATAGCAAATAGTAAATTTGTTGAGGTGCTCAGTGGAAGGGGTCTGCTACGAGACCCTAAACACACATTGATATTTCTTTTTGCATCATTCATTTTACCTTTGTATTATAAATAAAACAGTAATGTGTATAGATGACATGCAGTAGAAAAAAAGCATCCTGATCTGCATAAGATCTAGGTTTATGTACGGTTATAGTTAGCCCCGGTTCAGAAAGCCTAAAGGTGCCCATCCACATGTCGTCTCAGGTGGCTGTTTTTGACCATTTTGGCCAAGAACGGTTTAGAAGTTTTACGTAATGAAAGGGTTTTATAAAGCATCTCTAATCTTTCAAGTTAATCTGGCATGTTGATGATCTGATTGTTTGTACTTTCTGGCCAATCAGGGCTCCAGACTAAAAAAAATAACCAGGAGCCATTGGCTCCTAAACTGAAAAATTTAGGAGCCAAATTAAATATTTTAGTCGCCAAAGTTAAAATGTATAAATTATAATTAAAAAAAGGACTCGGAGGAGAAGATGAGCCGCAGATCACAGTAGGGAGCCACCTCTACATATCGGAGAATACAGCACCACATACCTCTTACATACAGTGACATCTGAGGGACAAGGTGACAAAAAATTGCGTGTTTTTTTTTTGTTACGCCGTTCACCACAGCGGAAATATTTTTTTATATTTTAATAGCTTAAAACTTTTTCAGGCGTGGCGATATGTAATATGTTTATTTTTTATTGTTTGTAAATTTTTTAAGTAAAATTGGGAAAGGGGCGACTTTTAGTATTTTGGTGTTTTTTTACTTTTTTTTTGCCTTTTATTAACTATTAGCCCCCTTAGGGGTAGAACCTGGGGTTTTTGTGATCCCTTTTCCTAGTCACCCTAATAGTGATCTATCAGGGTGAATAGGAGCTCACACTCTGCCTGCTGTCCTGTGCATAGTGACACAGCAGCAGGAGCGGACTATGGCAGCCAGGACTTCAGAAGCGTCCTGATTACCATGGTAACCGATCGGAGGCCCAGCAGTGTAATCTGCTACTGCCACCAATGATACTAACACTATGGAGGAGGGGGGGTGCAATGATACTACTGGGGGAAAGCACCACCAATGGATTATAGGAGGGGATATAGTGTTTATAGAGGTGGAACTGGAGAAGGGTATCTGTATACGTTATATACCCTCCTCCGGTCTTACTTTACAGTTGTGTTCAAAACTATTCAACCCCCACTGAAATTGAGTGTTTTGGCCAGTTTGACATTGATTTTGATCATTTCAGTCATCTTGTGTACAATTAAATCAAAGAGGCACTTGTAAGTCAGACAAATATAACATAACATTTATAATGAAATAACCACAAATGTCTTTTCTGTGCTCACATCATTATCAGTTTTATTCAACCCCCAAGTGACATTCAATCTTAGTACTTAGTACAACATCCTTTTCCAGTTATAACAGCTTTTAAACGTGAAGCATAGCTTGACACAAGTGTCTTGCAGCGATCTACGGGTATCTTCGCCCATTCTTCATGGGCAAAAGCCTCCAGTTCAGTCACATTCTTAGGTTTGAGTGCTGCAACTGCTTTCTTTAAGTCCCACCAGAAGTTCTCAATCGGATTTAAGTCTGGTGACTGCAATGGCCACTTCAAAATATTCCAGCCTTTAATCTGCAACCATGCTCTATGGACTTGGAGGTATGCTTGGGATCATTGTCCTGTTGAAAGGTCCAACGTCTCCCAAGGCTCAGGTTTGTGACGGACTGCATCACATTTTCATCCAATATCTCCTGGTACTGAAGAGAATTCATGGTACCTTGCACACGCTGAAGCTTCCCTGTACCTGTAGAAGCAAAACAGCCCCAAAGCATGATTGACCCCCCGCCATGCTTCACAGTAGGCAAGGTGTTCTTTTCTTCATAGGCCTTGTTCTTCCTCCTCCAAACATAGCGTTGATCCATGGGCCCAAACAGTTCTAATTTTGTTTCATCAGTCCACAGAACCCTATCCCAAAACTTTTGTGGTTTGTCCACATGACTTTTGGCATACTGCAGTTGACTCTTCTTATTCTTTGGAGACAGCAAGGGTGTGCGCCTGGGAGTTCTGGCATGGAGGCCTTCATTACGCAGTGTGCGCCATATTGTCTGAGCTGAAACTTCAGTACCCGCATCTGACAAATCTTTTTCCAGTTCCTCAGCAGTCACACGGGGACTTTTCTCCACTTTGCGCTTCAGGTAGCGCACAGCAGTCTTCTTTCTGCCACGACCAGGTAGCGTTTCAACAGTGCCCTTTGCCTTGAATTTGCGAATGATGCTTCCTATGGTGTCTCTTGGTATGTTTAACATCTTTGCAATCTTCTTATAGCCATTGCCCTTCCTGTGAAGAGAAATCACCTCTTCTCTTGTCTTCCTGGACCATTCTCTTGACTTCACCATGTTTGTAAACACACCAGTAAATGTCTAGAAGGAGCTGAGTATCACAGTCATTTTAAATCTGCCTAATTGGGGCTTATTATGCTTGATTGCTGCTCCTTGACATCCACAGGTGTTCTCAATACCTGATCGAAAACACTGTTCTTAAGAGTGGTCGTCTTTAAGGGGTTGAATAATTGTGTCAATGAAGAAATCACAAAAAAAACATTTAATACTGTATTACAAAAACAATTGATGTCATTTTAGTTGCATTTGGTTCTTTAAAAAGTCCTTGAGTCCTAAGATTTCATTCTGAACACAATTACAAATGTACACAAAATTCCCTAAAACCCTTTGCAGCATTGAGAGTTGAAATTTTTTGAACACAACTGTATATACTGATGCCCTGGTCATCGGCAGCCATGGCAGACCCGGGCTCTCTGTAGGGATTGCAGCAGTGCGACTTCTGGATGTGGTGCCAAGAAGAGAAGGGAACAGCTCTCCAAGTAGTCACTGTAGCCGTTCTGGTCCCTGGTCCTGTGGAGGTTTGAAGGGGGCGGGACCCTGCGCCACCAATGAATGTAATTAACTTATTAATTCAAGTGTAAGCAGTGGGTGCCGGCAGCGGTATCACAGACCTGGCACCCGGCCTCAATAATAGGGCATGTAATCCGCGGCAATTAACCCCTCAGATGTTGCACCTGAGGGGTTAATTTCCGCAGATCTCATGCCCAGTTATTGAGGCCGGGTCTGTGATACTGCTGCCTACACTTGAATTAATGAGTTAATTACATTTGTTGGTGGCGCAGCGGCCACAGCTTCTCCCCTCCTCCTCCCTGCTATCTCCCCATTGGTGGCAGCGGCACCCGCGTCACAGTGGGGAGGGAGGGACTAGCACATTGTGCTAGTGAAGACATGGCATGCGATACCCGGTACAACCCTAATTCAACAACAGCGCGGCCGTCCAGTCGCAAATGGCGACAAGACTAAAAAGTCTTGTCGCCATCTGCAAATTTTAAGGTGCATTGGCGACCGATTTGGTCGCCATCTGAAGCCCTGCCAATACTTATGTGTATTTTTGGCTTAAAGGGAATCTGTCAACCGATTTTGGACTTATCTACAGTAATATATACATAGTACTGCAGATACAGAGTCCGGATCACTATTTTTTTTTATTTTCCTATTGCCCCTGGTTCCTCCCCTGTGAGACCTCAAAGCTGTGCTGAAATACACAATCCAGACCGCTGTGCTGCTCTAACATAATGGAGAGGACATGTGCACAATGTATTTCAAAGCAGTTCTGAGTGCTCACAGCAGGGACAGTAGGAAAATAAAAAATAGTGATCTGGACTCCTTATCTGCAGTACAACCATGCATTTCTGAAGGAAATGGTTCAAAATCAGGATGACAGATTCCCTTTAATAATACATCACAATGCTACACCACAATAATATCATTCAGAGAAATAAAGACGCGACCCTACAGAAACCTCTCTCACCAAAACACAGTGAAGACAAAAATGCAAAAACTCAAAAATGACACGAAAATGTATCAGCTGTTTAACACAGCTGGCAGTAAATGCAGTAAATGCAGACATCCGATTAACACCTACAGTGCCACACGAGCCTTGAAAGAGTTGCTTGGCAATGGATGTTTCGTAGGCTTGTTTAGCTTTACAAGGCTTAATGGAAAAGTCCTGCTTGTTACTAGTAGCGGTACCTGAAAATGGATAAATAAAATATGCCAACTACAGCATCCAAATAAATGCTCTAAAACCTTACAGTCTTAAGAAAAACAAAGTACACCCTCTTTGAATTCTATGGGTTTACATATCAACAATTAGAACATAATTAAAGGGTTTCCACAGTTCCTTTTTACTGATTATCTATCCTCTGCATAGATCATCATCTGATCAGCGGGGTCTGACACCCGGAACCCCTGGCGATAAGATGTTTAAGAAGGCAGTGGGGCTCCAGGAGTGCCACGGCCTTCTGTATGTTTACCGTAGGTCCAGTGACGTCACGACTAGTATCACTGGCCTGGGTGAAGCTAAGCCCATTCACTTTAATAGAGGTTAGCCTTGTCCAGGCCACTGATACTAGTCGTGATGCCACTGGGCCTGAGGGAAACAGAGAAAAGGCTGTGGCGCTCCTGGAGTGCCGCTGCCTTCTGAAACAGCCATTCAGCTGGGGTCCTGGTGTTGGACCCTCGTCATTCAGATGCTCATGATTAGAGATGAGCGAACTTTAAAAAAAAGTCCGGTGTTCGGGTAAGTCGCGCATCCCGTTATGGATTCCACTATAGCGGCATATGGAATCCATAAGGGGCGGCTGCCACCAACCCGAACTGTTGAACAGCCGAAGGACCTGGGGTGACGTCACTGTCATGTGATCAGTGCAGGGGGCGTGGCTCAGCACTGGATTTGATCCCGTGCTGAGCCACGCCCCCTGAACATTATAATTTATGATGCTGTGAATTCAAGTCTCACAGCCGATCTACTGAACTGTTATCACAAAATGCAGTGACTACAGTTCAGTAGATCAGCAGTAACACTGGAATTCACTACATTATGAACCATTATAATTTTGCAAGTTTACGTCACAGGAGCAGCATACAGTGGCAAATACTGCTCACTCAGAGTGTGATTGACCGAATGAATATGCTTGTCTGAACCTAGCCTTTATCAGTCTCTCACATCAGTCTGGAGTCATTTTGGCCCACTTTTCTATACAACATTGCTTCAGTTCACTGAGGTTTGGGGAATTCTTTAATGCACAGCTCGCTTAAGGTCCTACCACAGCATTTCAATTGGTTTGATGATTAGCTGTTTCATGTATCTATGTAAACTGCTTAATGTGAATTGGCACATACTGATGTTTTTAGTGGAGCTCTCAGGGTTTAATTGATCTGTGGGAAGTAAAGTTACTATGGCGTGGAAAAAGCAGGAGTGAAAAATTTGAGTTGGGTGGGACCAGCCACATGTTGATGGTGTCAGTGTGCGCTAGATTTTATATGTTTTTTAATGCTTGTCATAAAGCCATTGCATGGAGAATGTATCCTGCTGCAGTGGACTCTCACTATTGCAGGTGCATGCCGTCTCTACAGGATTGCAAGAGATGCGAGGGAAGGGTGTTACTTCTAGCAACAGCATGATTGACAGCAGCGGAGGAACAATGCAAGCTTTCCATGAACTAGCAGGCACAGCATAAACTGTGATTCTTTTGAACATTTCTGACAGCTTTTTTGGAGGAGAGCAACGCAGGTTTAATTGTTGTTCTTTGATTTTCTCATGACTTTATAAGTTGTTTTCTGCCATTACTTGCACATCGTTTTGTCCCCTAAAACTGAGTGGGGAAGAAATATAGCTAAAGTGGGCTGCTGTATGCTCTCATGTCAGCAACTGAACCTAGTACCCTTTTAGTATAGCCACTAAATGTCTGAATAATTGATACATTTGTTCCTGAGCAATCATAATACAGTAATTACTGCTAAGCCTGAACAACCAAAAAGATGAAAGATAACATCATGTATTAAAAGAAGTTATCTTTAGCTGTACCGGGAAATGTAAATGTCACTCCACATTTACACTGCAAATGTTGAACTTGTTTTAAAAAAATGGCAGCACTCTCTGCTCTGATAGAGGCGTACTCGTCATGATTCTTCAAACCACCCAGTGTTGCCAAGTGGTTTGTTGTACGTAAATGCAGCTTTATTTTTGGAGTATGGTCCACATCGTGTTTAATTTGTAATGACTGATTTTACTGTACGGATTGGGACGGTCAGTGATTTGTGGAGTTTTGCACAAGTATTGTGACAAAACAATAACAAGTGAATAGACCTTTGCTGATGTCATAGTCAACTGGTAAAAAGTTATTATTTTGTGTTTAACGGGAGCCAAAAAGTTTCATCTGATAGGTGCATGACCGCTGTAGCCAAATCACTGTCCTGAGCAGTCTCTTGCTGTATATAGCTAACACAGTGATTGGCTGCAGTGGTCACGTACCATATATCTGCATGTCAGATGCAGCCTTGTATACAAACAGAGGACTGCATCTGCTGCACCGAGAATGACTAGGTGCGGATCATAAAAGGGAGAAGAGGAATAAAGGATGTTACTACCTTGCCTCTTTTTGAATCTACTTATGGTTTTGGCTTCAAAAGCTGAACATGTAAACCTAGCCTTAAATAGGTTTTCCAGGTTCCTGATATTGATGACCTTTCCTCAGCATAGGTCATTAATATCCTATCAATGAGGGTCTAGCACCCCATACTACCACCGATAAGTTGTTTCCTACACTCTCTGTCACTAGAACTAGCACTGTGAATGGAGAGGGAACCACAGCAACATCAAAAGTGTAGTGGCAGTGTTGGGGTACTGCAGCTCGGCTGCCATTGAAGTGATTGGGAGCTAAGCTGTGGTAATCCGACACAGCTACAACACGTTGAATGGAGCGGTGCTTCCTGTTCCATTCACAGTGCTAGTTCCAGTGACGGGGGCTGTACAGAACAGCTTATCGGCGGGGGTGTGGGGTGCCGGGTGCCCTCATTGATAGAATATAAATATCCTATCCTGAGGGTAGGTCATCAATATCAGGAGCCTGAAAAACCCCTTTAATATTATGTATGATGTGTAGAATTTAACTAATTAGAGATGTTTAATCATGCAGATCCATGGGTTAGCTTACTGTATACGTGTTCCAGGAGCAGCACACACCAAGAGGATATCGCAGAAAACCTGTAAAGCTTTATTTTTTTAATTCTTGTATTTTGTAATTTTTAATTCTTCTTTTGGGATAATTTGTATCTTTTGTTTCCATGTTTCCTTCTTTGCATGGAAGAAAAACAATCCCTTTATATATCATTATGCCTGTATAGATGAGAGGCAGTAAAAGGATTTCTGCACTCCTTTCCACTTTACTGGGACAAATTACATAGATATAAAAAAGAACTATAAGCCATTTCTAGAAGCACACGCTATGAAATGACAAGAAGGCAACGGATATAAGGTGCTGTGAGAAAAGGAATACTGTTTGAAAAACAATGGTAATCCAATCAGATAGAACCTAAATATCCACCGAGACAATTGGGAAGAAAACATCTGGTCCATCATCAAAAAGCTGGATAAAAAGAAAAATAGGTGTTATCAAATGACGACCAGATGGTATACTGCCCCTGGAAAAGATGGAGATATGTTGCAGATGTGGAAGGCATCAGGGAAAAATACCACAAAATAGGATTTCTCTCTAGATCCCTAGAAATATAAAAACAAAAATATTCATGATAAAATCTACTATTTCTTTGTTTGTGCACTGCAAAACATAACATGTAGATTTTTATATAACTCTATATAGCTTTTAGCTGTACTACATTTTTGGAAAGAAATATTTCCAATACGTGGATATGCCATCTATATTTTCTGTTGGAAACCATTTGATGCTAAATTGAATTAAAGCATAAACAGAATGAAGGCAGCCATGGTCACGCATGCCCGCTACTGCTCCATACATACAGGGAAATTGGGGACTCTCGTTCTGGTGATTAATGATGGATCCCAGTGGTCACTCCCTGGAAATCATATCTTTATCACTTTATCTTGAGAAAAGATGATTAATATTGTTCATGGGAAAACTCCCAAGGATGTGCTGAAGCATGTACTGAAATGAGAACATTACAACTGCCCTTCTTCATCTCTGAAAGATTTTTAAACCAATTTACAGATTAAATAATCATCTTCTAGAGGAACAATGGGTCCCATAATAAAGCTATGCCTTATTAGAAAGTGATTTATTCATCATCCTCCTACAATGTACAATAATTCATGTTTCATTTACAAGAGCTGCAAAAAAAAGAACATAGGAAATACATTAACAGTGATTATTAAGTCCAGCAGTCTGCCATGCTAGATATTTCCATTGGATAAAAAAGATCTATTAAGTGACATAGGAACGATCATCACCCCAGTAATAGAAAATAGGTTATAACTTTAAGCTTAATAAAAATGTAATGCCACTTCAAACCAAACATGAGGAAAATAGAGAGTAGTAGAAGACATCCTACTGCCCTTTCAATCTAGAAATAATGAATCATGCATGGGTCCACAGAGGATACTCCGAAAAAAATAATCACAACTCAATGGAGATGAGTCATAATGTCCAGAAAGACGGAAAGAAGGAAGGCAGAAAAAAAGGGAAATAAAGGTCTACTCCATAATGGTGTAAAGCGATGCACCACTGGCGTGAAACCTACCGGACTTTACTGCTTGCTGTACAAGTTTAGACTCTTTCGAGAAAAAAAAGATACAAGATGTGACATTAATGACAAACTCATTTTCATTTCATTTCAAATATAATATGTATGAGAACACATTAAAAGCGTAAACTCTAATCTGTTCACAGTACTAGTAGTAGTAGTAGTACAAGGACTGCAGAAGGTAAAGTTGCCTCCATTCTTTTCGACTGCTGTCATATTCATTTCAATCTATTTATGATAGATGTACTTATAGTGACCCATCAGGCTCCCTCTTAATAAGGCTCTTACCCCTCTGTCTGTATGTACTGACTTTGTAAGAATCACCCTTTTCTGACTGCTTGTTTAGTACACTGTACTTCATAATGATACTGCCTTTGCCCTCTGTGCTCTGACGTCTTGGTGAACTTGTGACTGACTTAGGTCTATACCGCAGGATGAAATGGATGAAAAAGAGCAGCCTGAACCAAAGAGACAGGAGGTGTGTAACAGACTACCTGTAGGCACTGTAGCTAAACTGTAGTCACGGATCACATCTCAGCGATAATGAAACCGAACTAAAACACCCAAGCAGCAAGATCACCACCCCCTGTAGGTACTAACTTACATATTTTTTGAGCTCTAGATTTACAGCACCACAGCTACTTTAAGGAATAAACTAATTAGATGTGGAAAACAATTATAGGATACCTAAACCTTCATGTAAAGCATGGAAGGTGCAGCGGCACATCTCAGAGCAATCTGCACCTTCTGCTTGGGTTTGCTCTGCTTGATTTTGCAACATGTGGAGTATGGATCCTGTGCAAAAGCAGAGCAGAGCCAATGCAAGGAGAAGGTGATGATCACTCTGAGAAGTGCCGATGCACCTTCTGTGCTTTGCATGAAGGTTTATATGACGCTTAGCCACTTCCTGACCGCCTAACGTATATATACGTCGGTGGTCGGGTGTTTAAACATGGCGCCCCTATATGGTATCCATGAAAAGTACAGATCACCCCACAAATAATGAGCCCTCAGACAGCGCCATAAACATAAAGTTACAGGGGTCAGAGTATGCCAATGCAGAGAAAAGTTTTTTTCAAAGTATTTTTTTTTTTTGGGTAATCAAACGCAAGAAAAATATACATGTGGTATCATTGTAATTGTACTGACCTGGAAAATGAATGTAACAGGTCAGTTTTACTGCATACGAAAGACTGGAAAAACAAAACCCATGAAACTGTAGCAGAATTGTGTTTTTTTTTACCTCCACCACATATGGAATTTTTTCCTCGCTTCCCACTCTAATTGTATGCAACAATAAATGTTGTCATTAGAAAGTACAACAAAAAACAAGCCCTCCTAAGGCTATGTGAATGGAAAATTAAAACAGTTATGGCTTTGGGAAGGCTGGGAGTAAAACATGAAAAAAAAAAAATGGAATATCGCACAGTCCTGCAGGGGTTAAAGAGGTATTCCAGTTAGATTAAGTTATACCATATCCACAGGATAGAGGATAACTATTATATCTGTGGGGGTCCTACCATTGGGACCCCCACCGATCACAAGAACAGGGGCCCTGTATTCCCTATAGCCACCTGAAATAAAGGGAGCGGCCGGTCACACAGGGCCGCTCTATTCATTTCTATGGGACCTCCAGAGATAGCTTAGTACAGCGCTTGTCTATCTTCAGGACTCCCAGAGAAATAGAAACATAGAAACATAGAATGTGTCGGCAGATAAGAACCATTTGGCCCATCTAGTCTGCCCAATATGCTGAATACTATGGATAGCCCCAGGCCCTATCTTATATGAAGGATGGCCTTATGCCTATCCCATGCATGCTTAAACTCCTTCACTGTATTAGCAGCTACCACTTCTGCAGGAAGGCTATTCCATGCGTCCACTACTCTCTCAGTAAAGTAATTCTTCCTGATATTACTTTTAAACCTTTGCCCCTCTAATTTAAAACTATGTCCTCTTGTAGCAGTTTGTCTTCTTTTAAATATTCTCTCCTCTTTTACCGTGATGATTCCCTTTATGTATTTAAAAGTTTCTATCATATCCCCTCTGTCTCTTCTTACTTCCAAGCTATACATGTTAAGGTCCTTTAACCTTTCCTGGTAAGTTTTGTCCTGCAATCCATGTACTAATTTAGTAGCTCTTCTCTGAACTCTCTCCAAAGTTTCAATATCCTTCTGCAGATATGGTCTCCAGTACTGCACACAATACTCCAAATGAGGTCTCACTAGTGCTCTGTAGAGCGGCACGAGCACCTCCCTCTTTCTACTGTTAATGCCTCTCCCTATACACCCAAGCATTCTGCTGGCATTACCTGCTGCTCTATGACATTGTCTGCCCACCTTTAGGTCGTCTGATATAATGACCCCTAAATCCCTTTCCTCAGATACTGAGGTTAGTACTGTATCACTGATTTTATATTCTGCTCTTGGGTTTTACGCCCCAGGTGCATTATCTTGCACTTATCGACATTAAATTTTAGTTGCCAGATTTTTGACCATTCCTCTAGTTTTCCTAAATCCTTTTCCATTTGGTGTATCCCTCCAGGAACATCAACCCTGTTACAAATCTTTGTGTCATCAGCAAAAAGACACACCTTACCATTGAGGCCTTCTGCAATTTCGCTGATAAAGATATTAAACAATATGGGTCCCAGAACAGATCCCTGAGGTACCCCACTGGTAACAATACTATGGTCTGAATATACTCCATTGACTACAACCCTCTGTTTTCTGTCCTTCAGCCACTGCCTAATCCATTCAACAATATGTGAGCCCAAGCTCAAAGACTGCAGTTTATTGATAAGCCTTCTATGTGGGACAGTATCAAATGCCTTACTAAAGTCCAGATAAGCGATGTCTACTGCACCTCCGCCATGCGGAGATAAATGAATGGACTGTCCTCATGCATGCCCAACCGGCCGCTCTGTTCATTTTAGAAAGGCTGCAGGGGTACGGGGCCCCGTTCTTGTGATCAGCGAGGGCCCCATCGATAAGCACAACTTCATCATCAACTCACAAGTCAATGCATGCAGAATGACTACAAACTGTAAGCAACTAAACCACCAAACCATCAATAAAACAGATTACCACCATGTGAGGGACACATGGAGATTTACTTTACCTAGAAATTAAGAAGTTTGTAAGATTTCAAAGTTTTATTGTGGCCCTTCAAGTAATGCAGCGAGATAATATTACCCCTGTCCCCTGCTATTTTAAAAGAATACAATTAATCTAAAGGGATCATACAATTATAACACACAAGGGAATGAAATTTGCCAATATGCAGAAGAGCTCAAAGGTGAACTTTAGTTTTTAAACTTTGGCATTTGTGATTTTTGGTATCTACTGATAGAAGCTACGGTTGAGTATATATTTTCTGCTCCCTTATGATTATTATTTAATTTTTTTTAAAAGGAGGATCAAAGTTTGGCACAACAGACTGGAGACAATTTCCTTTAGGAACGTGTCACCTCTTCCAAATGCCAAAGTCAGACCAATCCTGTGGATGAAAAGGCTGCACAGGGAACAGATCTCTCCAAATGGTATTCGAAAAGGGCCATATATATGTCTTGCAAGTTCACAAGATATTAAATGGCGTGAAGAAATATATTTAATAATCGTAGTGATCAACTGCAGTTCGCATCAAACTGGGGCAAGATTTACCCTCAGTTCACACTTTCGCGTAAAACGCCGCTTTTGATCGCACATAAAAACGCACAACAGTAAAGGAACCATGCATTCCAATGAGGGTGGTTCACACTTGCGCGTTTTTATGCGCGTTCATAGGCGCCTATAAACGTCCGACGCATAGGCAATTATGTTCGCGTTAATTCGGGCTTTTTTCGAGCGTTTGGTGCTAATAGAATTCAATGGGAAACGCGATAGGCGTGTTGTTCGGGCGTTTGTGCTGCGTAAAACGCGCCTATGGACGCGCGTTTTTCAAAATTCACACCTCAGATTGGCCAAACTATATAGGGAGGGCTGTTTGGTCATTGGCCAACTATGCAGTCAATCACATAAACGCGCGTCAAACGCGCCTACACTATTTACCAAAACGCTTGAAAAAAACGCGCCTACACGCCAGTCTTGAACGCACCAAAAACGCTAGGCTTCAAAACGCTCAGGTCTGAACCCAGTGTTAGTGTTGAGCGAAGTGAGCTCCGGATGCTTCACCCGAAGTCGCTTTGTTCCACACTAATAAAATCCTTGATGCGAGAAATAAAAACATAGAGCTAGATAATAAAGGCTAGATAATGCAATTTTAGAGGAAGCAGCATAAAAATATGCCTCCCAGGTTAGGTTTATAAGAGTTAAAAGGAAGAGCACAGTGTGCCCTTTTTTTGATACAGGCGGCATCAGGACCGGGCTGTAAGTACCATACTTGGACAAAAACTGTAGTGCAGTGCTCTCTAAACTAATTGGCACGTATGTGCTAGTTCACTATTGGACATCAATAAGAAGTGGGCTGGACTAGTGTCATATATGGACCTCAATTCACTAGCCATCTGCCTATATATTTATAGGACATCTAAACATACCCTTAACCATTACTGTACTCTACCCTGTATAAGGACCTGCTGAAGAAGAGCCAACCAAAACGTATCTGGGTATATGTAGGGATGCTATAGGGCTGTGATGGCTAACCTCCGGTACTCCAGCTCTGGTAAAATTACAGCTCCCAGCATGCTTCCTTCATTTATTTGGAGTTCTGAGAACAGCTAAGTGTACATCTTGGGAGTTGTACTTTTACCACAGCCGGACATTGGCTTATGGATCGTATGACCACCTTTGCAACTATTCCAAAAGGTGTTTTTCGACATGAAGGCCATGACCACTGGCCTATCTCTTTCCCACGGCTACCTCTAACCTTCACACTGAGAAGTGGAGATTATCCAGGAACTCCTGAAACTCTAATAGCGATCTAAAAGTGTGGCTAGTGAGTGTTTGGGCAAAAGTCCATAATATCACCTCAGTATTAACCACAACTGTTTGTTGCTATAGGGTTGAAATATCCTACGGAAGCAATTAGCCACATCCATTGAACTGCCACAGACAGGAGTGATATTACTCTGACGTGTGGCAGGTTACTGAATTGTCTGTGGCAGCTAGTGAGAGAGTTCACAAATCAGTTTTTGCAGCCCTCCGACTGTGACTTTTGAGCCTATTTGTGGCTTTAGCTGAGTGTTATATATGATCTAGTAAATGTTACATTTTAATTCATGTAGTTCACTTTTAGTGAGTATTATAAGAGAAGAAAATAAAATTCTAGACTGAGTAATGACAACATACAACATGCTGCATATGTGTGCAATATTTTGTATTTTTTTTAATCACACAAAGAGTAAAAAATATTAAAGCATTAAAGAGGTCAAAATCCTAAAACGCATTGAATACAGTAATGGTAAGTGGTAGTTACAGTCCCCGATCAATATCTAAAAAGCACAATGATGTAAAGGCTTCCATTTTACATTCTGAGCACACACAGCAGCTCTGGTGATCTGTATTCTGTGTTGTTTTCTCTTGAAATGAAGACATCCCGGCATTTTTTTCTTTAACTGATCTGAATGTAAACCACTTTTGTGTAACACGCAGCATCATTATTGTTTATGGAGCTTTTTAAATACAACCTTGATATCATTTTTACAACATATTTGCTAGGTTATTTTTTCTTGTTATTTTCATTTTAATGTCACTATCTATACTTATATATAAAAGGCCCTGCAGTTTTCACACTGTCCACTAAGCTCCGGCAAGGCTGTACCGGCAGACAAGTGGAGAATAGGCCAAACACATACTTAATGGGGCCGGCGGATATTCCGTTTGCATCAGGCACTGCCGAATCCGATGAATTCTGGGAGGCTGTTCTCTGCTGGAACAGCCTGCCAGAATTCAGACCGGAAGTGTCTGTACAGATCACTTTTCATCAATATCATCATAGGCAAAAGTAAATCCACCATTCACAATAGGTGATGGGCATAGCTGATCTATTCTTTCCTTGTACGATGATCTCTGCACAGAGCGTGCCTAGAAAACTAACATAAAAGTTATCGAATCCCCTCTAGACTACTGAGTGCTTGCCACTTTACAGCATATTTTGGAATGCAAGATGGCAGTACCCATAATCAAGTTCAGCAAATAGAATTAAAAAAAATCTACAATCAGAAAATAAACACAGCTTAGAAAAAAGTATGTTTTCCTGGTTTTAACTAGCAGAAAAAAAATATAGGGGACACATTCTCTTTAAGGAACATGGGCCAATTATCAGCTGAATGAACATTCATGCCTGGTCATTATCCAGTGTAAAAGACCCTGCAATCAGCCAACAAAAGAGCAAATGATTTGTCAACTGATCGCAACTTTTATGTGGCCGGAAAAAAAGATTGTTTCCAATAATGGAAATTAACAACTGCACAAAGAATTATAAGTTATCAATGATCTTCTGCGTGGCTGTTCACCTTCAATTGACCACAGTAAAAGTTCCTTTCCACTAATGCCAATTATTGCCTGTGTAAAGGACCCATAGTTGATTGTAGATATTGGTGTTACACTTGATCATTGGGGCGGACACTCTTACTTGTTGGTTTCAGTGAATCAAACCTCAGAGTACATAACGCGCTGAGAGACTCTGCTGTTCAAAACTGAACAAAAACCCCGGTCCAAATCCTCCTTCTGTAATATTTTCTGCTTGCCCTGTCTATTAGTCTGCTAGAAACTAAGTGGGGAAAGACCCTGCTGCTTCTACAAGGCTTGTCTTACCTCTTACCTTATCATTAGTTCAGGCTGAAGCTCTGCCTCTTCAGATGGCCTGCTGCGTTTTAACAAATGTCCAGTACAAGTTCACTGATGGAGAACTGATTTCTATCACAGCAAAGGCAGAATGATTATGAAATACAGATTACTAAACCACCAGTAGGACAAAAACAAGTTATTGCCACATACATAATTAGTCCAAACAGCTCTTACTTTCCAAATGGATCGTCACAGGTTATGTACAGCACAAGCATCTGCTCTGGATTTTCATTTTGGTATGCATTTACTAGGACATTTCCCTTATTTTATAAGCATATAACTGACGTGGCATAGATCATTTCCATCCTTATTGCCTGGATGGTGATTTTCTGCAGCAAGCATTTCATGAGACGTGCTTAGAATAACCCCAGCACTTACTCACAGCATTCTAACTTTGCAGCATGGAGCGTCTAATCTTACCGGCTGCGTCGAGGAGATAATGCATTACATGATAATAAGGGCTGCCAGCCCTGCGCTTCTCCTTTCGTCTTTTCTCGTAGCTCATCATATCTCAGCACGTCAAGCAGAAAGATGAAAGCTTTATTCTCTGCATGATTGGGGTTTGCTGCCGGCACCCTTTAGATCACATTTAAGTAATAAGCAGAATACTTTTTCTGACATTATTAGACTATTCAGGCACAATTACATAGCTGCCAAGTAGCCACAGGAAAGCACATTAGGCTTATAAACTGTGTTGTAGCATCAAACTGGCCAATTACAGGAGTACCTGAATGAGCAGCAAAGCAATGTGTCTTAAATGCATTTAAACAAGGCTTCATCAACATGAGAGAATATGTCACACAGAAGCCTCTGAAGAAGTGGTGTCTCTCTTCAGGAAACAAAAAATTCGGGAGGTTGAAATTGCCAGGCTCTAATACACATGAATCTGTTGGACAATCGCACCAATATCAAGTTTTCTCTTCTGTATGGCCAGTATTAGTGCTGCATAGTGGTTGCCCTGAATCAGTACTCTGAAATGCATCAGAGAAGCCATGGGCAGTTCAAGCCAATTAAAGAGGTTATCTTATGACTAATGTAAAAAAACATCATATAGTACATGGCAATCTCTTTCTAACAAAGCTAGAACCAGATCTGTACCTCACATGGATCCAGAAATCTCCACATTCATTGCTCCAATTGCTCAGCTGTATTTATATCAAACTGACAGCTAAGCGGCCGTGTCTCATCTCTCCCTATCACAGCTCAGGCGATGTGTCTCATCTCTCCCTATCACAGCTCAGGCGATGTGTCTCATCTCTCCCTATAACAGCTCAGGCGATGTGTCTCAGCTCTCTCTATCCCAGCTCAGGCAATGTGTCTCATCTCTGCCTATCACAGCTCAGGCGATGTGTCTCATCTCTCTCTATCACAGCTCAGGTGATGTGTCTCATGTCTCCCTATCACAGCTCAGGCGATGTGTCTCATCTCTCCCTATCCCAGCTCAGGCAATGTGTCTCATCTCTGCCTATCACAGCTCAGGCGATGTGTCTCATCTCTCCCTATCACAGCTCAGGCGATGTGTCTCATCTCTCCCTATCACAGCTCAGGCGATGTGTCTCATCTCTCCCTATCCCAGCTCAGGCAATGTGTCTCATCTCTGCCTATCAAAGCTCAGGCGATGTGTCTCATCTCTCTCTATCACAGCTCAGGTGATGTGTCTCATCTCTCCCTATCACAGCTCAGGCGATGTGTCTCATCTCTCCCTATCCCAGCTCAGGCAATGTGTCTCATCTCTGCCTATCACAGCTCAGGCGATGTGTCTCATCTCTCTCTATCACAGCTCAGGTGATGTGTCTCATCTCTCCCTATCACAGCTCAGGCGATGTGTCTCATCTCTCCCTATCACAGCTCAGGCGATGTGTCTCAGCTCTCCCTATCACAACTCAGGAGGCAGTTGAAGGATGAAACTGAGCATGTGCGGCATTCTCAGTAAGCAGGTCAAAGAAATAAGAAAAAGAACAAACAGCAGGTTGCGCTATACAGATACATTTTATTCAATAACTCAGTAGCTACGCTAAAGTTTTAATTACGCAATTACAAAAGTATTCAGATCCAGGTGCTGGTTTGAAAACTGTTGAATATTTTTCGTGGGACAACCCCTTTAAGGTCATTTTAAGGCTGAGGATTGCCTTTAATTGCCTTGAGTAAAGGTGCCATCAATTACCTGACTAGTGAGCAAACGCTTGCTGCATTTTTTATGTGGCATTTAAAATCATAAATTGCAACATTGTCCAGTGTAAATCTGGTGATGAGCGATCACAGTACTGATCATGTGTCCACATACAGAGGGGGTGATTGCTGCATGTAAATGCAGCTCTCACCTTGAATCAACAATCAGGTAATTTCTAGTGAATCAGCCTCTGCTTCGCTCAAACTCCTGGATGTAAACTTCCATTTTGTGTTATGACAAATGGTCATATGATGCAAGGGGAAAAGGTCACCGCTGCAGCCAGCGATTGGCTTCAGCGGCGGCAAACTGGAAATTTACAGGAAGCAGGTAAGTAGGCTTGCCTTCTTAGGACTGCACAGAAACCCCCCCACCCCCCCAAACATGCACAACCTCTTTAACATATAAGCCTGCAGACCTCTATAGCCAGGTATTATGCAGCAATATAATTTGAAATATAATTGCAATGTATACAGTTCCTTAAAAAGTATTGTCTGGTTTCAGTAAAAAACTGGCCAACACTTGGGAAAGGTCTGCAATAAAGAAGTGAGCTGTACTTACTGAGAGGACCCAGCACCACCATTGTGGTTCTCCGAGCCAGGATCTGTTTATCAGCTGCAGCAGTGACGTCATGTCAACAACATGTGACCACTGCAGCCAATCACTAGCCTCGGCAGTGCACTAAAGAGGACAATGTTTGGCTGCAGCGGTCATGTGTTGTCGATGTGACTTCACTGCTACAACAGGGTAAACGGAGCCCAGCCCGGGAGAACCAGAACAGTGGCACTTAATCCACTAGGTAAATACAACGCACATGTTTATTTCAGCTTATTTTTAATTGCCGTTTGTTTTCATTTTTTTTTTACTGACACCGGGACAACCCCTTTCGTGTATACTCAATGGGGGTCATTTACTATGATATACGCCAGTTTTATGGCATATATCCTATCGCAGATTGCGGCAGAAAGGTTATTTGCGTCGCAATCTGTGACTTTTCCCAGCCTCACGCCAGATCTAAAAAAGAGGGCGTTGTGTGGGCAGGGAAGGGGGCGAGCCGGAAGGCCTGTCTCATTTATCATTTTCTATGCCTGTTTTAGGAGTAGAAAATGTTCTAAATCTACACCAACAATCAAACTGGCGTAGATTTAGAAAGACAATGGATGCGCCAAAGTTATGTAGAGGCCGCCGCCTCCACACAACTTCAGCGGATCCGCCGCCAGCGCAGGGGTTATAAATGACCCCCAATGTTTCTTGGGGCCAATTAATATCACTTTTTGTTGTTTCTGCCTCAATATATGTATACACAAACTTTTGCATAAAACAGAACTTTGTCCTGGTGAAATGACTGTGTATAAAATTCATTGAAATGCTAATTTACTACAAAAAATAATTGTACTATCTAAATAAAGCAAGAGGATTTACTGTGTGTTCTTTGAAATATATGTTGTAAGCAGCAGAAAACTAATTGCAGAAATAATTAAAAACTAAAAAGCGTTTTTGTTCTCCCCACTATCTGTAGTAAAGTACAGAAATGGCATATTCTGACTTTGTAGTACAACTGCTTTGTACTAGCGTGTCCTGCAAAACTAAAGATTAGTTCTTACCAGGTTTAAAATATGAATTGCAAAACAGCACCTCGTCATATCCTGCAGGAAATTAAAGGCTGGCACATATTCATGGAGAGCACAGTCTTCATTATAATTATTAATAAACTTGTGAAATAAAGTGAAAATTAAAGCATCATTAGCAGGAAAAATTTGAACCATGGTGAACTGCTTTCAATGGGAGGCCGTGCTTTATAGCCGTGCCAAGAATGGGTTGGCGCGTGGTCTCCAATTGAAAACAGGACTCCATGCAGCCGCAGTTGGCTTTTTGGCATAGAATCTACACTTAATTCTGTTGTCAGAAGCGGCCGGGTGAATGGGACCACTGCTACAAAAGAACCATTTTTTGTCTTAGGGCTCATGCACACGAACGTGTGCCAGCCGTTCCGTGCATTAGGGACCGCAATTGTGGTCCCCAATGCACGGTCAACATCCCATTTCAACTTGCATGAACTACTTTTTTTCGGTGCGGAGGCACGGCCAGAAACACCACGGAAGCACTCCGGGGCTCCGTCCTTCCGCATCGCGAACCCATTCAAGTGAATTGGTACGTGATCCGTGATGCACACGGCCGGTGCCCGTGTATTGCGGACCCGCTGTATGCGCGCCACAATATGACCATGGCCGGTACACGGTCGTGTGCATGAGCCCTTATACTGTCAAGACAGAATGTGCATTTCACAATGGAGTCACCATGTAGTTTTCAGACGGACCCCAACCTCCTGACCCTTGGTACCAACTTACATATTAGTGATATTTATTCCTATACATGCACGGACCCTAAAAATATATTGTAAACTTATTTTTTGAGTCCAGTGAATCAGGAGTAATGAGTTTTATGGCCATATACCGTATGTATGAAAGTAATCAAAGTATGAGGTTTCCAATTCAGAAGTGTAAAAGAACATAAAATGTGGATTGATACAATATAAAAAAATGTCTTTGCATAGACATCAAGCCCACGACTAAAAAAAAAAAAAAACACCTTAAGGTACAAGGAAACGGGGGAAAGGAATACCCCTAATGCCAAGTTAAGCGGTGGTCTCAACAAGACAACCATTTTTCATATGCACTGTAAGGCGTTGGACACCATCGAGGGCAATCACTGCTCGGGAAGCTTGTCTTTTAGCCAGACCAAAAAGCAGCTATCCCTGGCCCATCTACTGATAGGGAAAATATATGGCTGACCCTAGCTTCCCACTGCCATGACATCTGATTGTTGGGAAAAGTCTACCTTTCAACCGGTCATAAAACCAGTTCTTAGCTTTCTGATAACTCAGAGGAGCTTACAATTCATCAAAATTCATAATAAAACAGGTTTACAGAATAAACATCTGGCATCATGCCCACCGACATTTTCATCATCAGCAGGCAAAAAAGGAAAGTGCCACACATATCTTAATACTTTTTATTATGTGTTAGAGGTAGGTAAGAAACATAAGAAGGCGAGCTGTTTGCTGACATTAGGTTGTGATAAAGGGTTGCTGCAAAATTTCAGGATCATGCAGTCACAAGCATTTTACTGGGGGCAATTGTTTCAGTGTGCTCCATAGCCGTCGCCATCTATCTAATAATTTCCCCAGCATGAGGTGTCAAACCTGGTGGCACCCTACTTGTGCCATCCCTTCAATCATCTTTACTATGACATTCTGAGAGTTTTCAGTCACAGCATCCCATATCTTCTCGTCCACATACACTTAAACACACCTGCTTATTTGCACACATGGCTGCAGCAACTGCATTTTTCATTTTTGTATTTTTTGTTTTCTCTACCCCACCTTCCAAGAGTCATACATTTTTTAATTTTCCTTTCACATGGCCAAAAGAAGGCTTTTTTTTTTTTTTGCAGGACTAGTTGTATTTTTTAATGGCACAATTTCACAATTTAATGGGGGGTAAAATTGAATTAAAAAAAGCATATTTCTGTGGGGAATTTTGTTTGGGTTTCGTTTTTACCACGTTTAATGTGCATTAAAAATGACATGACCACCTTATTCTGCAGGTCAGTATGATTGCAGTGAAACCAAATTTATATAATTTTTATTATGCTTTTTTTTTTTTTAAAGGGAACCTGTCATTAACTTTATGCTGTCCATGCTAACGGCAGCATAAACTAGAGACAGGCGAGTTGATTTCAGCGGGATAGGATAGGAGTAGGGTTGAGTGAACTTGTATTTCAAGTTCGGCGTCTAAAGTTCAGGTTGGGGTTATCTTAGAATCCCGTTATGGATTCCACTACCACGGACCATAATGGAATTTGGAATCCATAAGGGGATTCTTCGATGAACCCGAAACCTTGGATGCCGAACTTAAAAAACAAGTTCAACACTAAGGACCTGGGGTGACGTCACCGTCATGTGATCAGAGCAGGGGGTGTGGCTCAGTACTGGATTGGATAAGAGGTGGTAAAGGGCCTGGTATAATGATCATGTGACATGAGGGGCGGAGCTCCTGTGCTCTGTGTGGAGGAGAAGAAGGAAGTAGTGAAGGACGGTTGCGCGAACTTGTTTATTAAGTTCGGCGTTCGGGTTCATAGAAGAATCCCCTTATGGATTCCAAATTCCGTTATGTCCGTGGTAGTGGAATCCATAACGAGATTCTAAGATAACCCGAACCCGAACTTTAGATGCCGAACTTAAAATACAAGTTCGCTCAACCCTAGATAGGAGTTATCTTCCAATCTGGGCGGTTGTCAGCTGTATTACACAAGTGGCACCCACTGTGTATGGATTGGGCTCAGCTTCTAAGCCTGCTCCATACTTCCCCTGTGGGCAAATGCTGTGCATGTAAGGTATTTTGCGTTAAGGCATATGGTATTTTCTGATTTTACAAAAAATGGGAAAAAAGGCAGGGATGGTGTTAAAGCAATAAAATAACATGTAGTCACCAGTTCAACCCCTCCAACTCCTGCACCAACACTTTGCTGCTTGTGACCAGGATTAGTTTACATGACTGTAGCAGTGATGTGCCCTGATACTGCAGGTGACCACTGCACACAATCACTTTCCTCAGTGGCACGTCAACGCTACAGCCAAGAACATGATGTTGGCGCACCGGTGCCGGGTTTGAGCCAATGAATATAAATTCTTTTATTGTTTTGATGCCTCACCTGCTTGTTTCCATTTTGATTTTTTTTCTTAAAACTCTGACAGCCTCTTTAAATGGCGATATCTGAGTAAAACAAGATCCACTTTAGGAACTACATGTAAATGTTATTTTTCGCCTGGGGATACAGAGAAAACGATACAGCTGCACAGGTCAAACACCAGCACTTAAAGGGGTTTTCCGGGTTCAGAGCTGAACCCGGACATGCTCATATTTTCACCAATGCAGCCCACCTGATGTTAGCATCGGAGCATCCCCTTTGCCCTGGGCTGAATTGTGTAGGGCAAAGTCATTTTCAGGAGAAAAGCAGTGTGTTATGGTAAATAAAAGAGCCCTTGCCCTGCACGATCCTGCGCAGGGCAAGGGAGAGCATCGCTAACATCAGGGAGGCCAGAGGGGTGAAATTCTTTAATGAAACCCCTGTAATAAAAGGAGGATGAAATTTGGACCATTTTCAAACAAACAATTAAAATTACTTTTAACTTTTGTGACTCTGTAGAAGTTAGATGTACATCTAAGGCCACATTCACACGACACTAATGCCTTTTTGAGTAATAGACGTTAAAAACTGTCCCCTTCAAATGTATGAGTGCTATTGGTTCATGAAAACAGACAAAATAGGACATGTCCTTTATTTTGACATCCGTTATTCACTGGTCGTAAAAAAAAAACGATTGTGTAAATAACCCCATTGTTCTTAAAACGACACGTGATGTCTGTTTTTCACTGTTGCGTGAATGTACCTGTACTATAAAATACTTATTATTTTATACAGTATTATATTTGTACTAAGCATGATGAGAGTAAAGTCTACTTTCATACTGATTTTATTTCTAACCTTCACTTCAAAAGCACAGTGGTGAAAAGTGTGGCTAGGTAACACCTATCTAACCTTATCTAGCCTTCTGCTATCTCAGTGGAAATGCCAGAAGAATTACAAGACTAAGCTCTATGATATTTGCATTTCTTTGTGCTAAGAATATTCCAAAGCCGTGTTCATCTAAAATGTAGGCTAAAGGGTCGTGTTCAAATATTTATTTAGCACCATGATGTATTTTTTATAAGAATCTCTCACAATAGGGATTTGCGGCGAATGTACAGTAAATGAAGACTGAATTTGGTGGCTGGAAGAACGCTTACAATGAAGTGGAACCACCTTGACAAATCAGTGTGCTGTTCAGAGGTGTTAAAAGTCATTTCGATACAGATGATTAGGTCCTTTTTGCACATCTTCAAGAAGATTGTTTCTATAAAACTAAGAAGGTGACATTTGGAATTATCTCTAGAAACTTAAAACATTTTGGGTGGTTTCACATATAGCATCTTTAGGGGAATGTTTTTTGGGGATTTTTCAATGCGGTCAGAGGTTTGCTGCAAGTCAATAGGGAATTATGAAACATACTGTACTATAAATGGTGCATTTTTTTGTGCTTATTCTATTGCAATTTCTAAGTTTTTACCGTTCTTGCTATTTTTTAAATGCAACTTGAATAAAAGCTGAGCTGCAGTAACCTGACACGGCCACGACACATAGAGTTGTAATTCCGGCTACATTCTCTGTGTTCGTTTAGGCACTTCTCACACAACTGATCTGTGAGGGATGCAAGACGTTGGACCCCCACAGATGACCTATCCCAGTGATGGCTAACCTCCGACACTACAGCTGTGGTGAAACTATGACTCACAGCATTCTGCATTCATTTCATTGGAGTTCTGAAAACAACCAAGCAAGTGTGCATCTTTGGGGTCGTAGTTTTACCACAGCTGGAGTGCCGGAGGTTAGCCATCGCAGGCCTATCCTAAGGATAAGTCATAAGCATCTGTAACCTAGAAAACCGTTTCAAGGACCTATAAAGAAGGAGTAAAACCTTTGAATGATCAAAATGTTACTGTATATTCAATTATGACATGCTGGAACCAGTCAGATACAGTAGCTACTTTTCAGCATCATATGTAAATTCTAATAATCATAAATCTAACAATAAGCACTAAAAATCTAAAAATAAATAATAGCTTTCTATGAGTACAAAGGCAATTGTAGATAAAATACATAATGATCTTCATCCAGAAGTGACCGTAAACCATTTATGGGGCATTAACTGTATTTTAATGAAAACTTACAGATCTAGCAGAGCTAAACTTGACTCATGGCACAGTGTTAACCATCAAGTTTAGCTCAGCTGCATCTGTAGTTTTTGTACCAATCCGAAAAAAAGTTACTGTATATAAAAATAAATTTTAGATGCCATCAATTACATTTCTATAGAAATTTTGAACAAAGACAAAATATATATTTTTGTTTGTTCCAAAGAATGAAGAGTAAAGGTGCACCTGTCACCTTTCCTAACATGTTCATGCAATTATTCGACAGCACCTTTTCATACAACTCTGTGTTGAACTATTCCCCTATTATTGTCAACTGGGTATTAGCAGCAAGGGCGTGTCCCTGCACAGCTACTGGCAGCATTGATTGGACAGCGTTAGGGCTCTTTCACATGTGCGAGTTTTCTGTCCGGATGCGATGCGTGTAGCAAATGCCCAGAATCCAGACTGAATCCTGACCTGTTCATTTCAATAGGTTTTTCAAGCATCATGCAGATTCAGAAAAAATCACAACATGTCCTGGCTCCATAGAAGTGAATGGGGCTTGTCTGAAGAATAGAAGACATCGTATGCAATGTGTTTTTCACTGATGGTTGCTAGATTGTAGATTGTTATTCTTCACAATGGTGAAAAACGCATGCAATCCGGATACAATCTGGACAGAAGAAACGCGCACAATGAATGCAGAAAAACCTGACTGAACTTGCGTGCCACATTATCAGTTTTTTCCTGAACAGATCCTGATACAAGCTGTATCGCTCGTGTGAAAGGCCTGAGGGTACGAGTACATAGCGCAGTTGTGATGTAGCCATGCTGCGGTTAGGAACAGAATCATCTAATTTCCTAGAAGTCAAAGGGGAAATCGGTTCCTGACCTGGTACTTTCCAAGTTGTGATGACTGCATCTGTTGTATATGCAGTTGGCCGCACGTAAAACATGCCCACCCTATTGCACCTGCCGCATTTGCTACACAGCTGATCAGTCACTTGCGGTATGTTTAACATATGTCACATATGTATCACTATTTGCAGTTTATTAAAATGTTAAAGAAAAATTCTTAACAGTTCTATTAGCAGTCCATGAATGATCTCACACAAAAAACGCTCCCTAATAGCATGATTATGTTGGAACCTCAAGTGGTTGGCCACATGCAGCATGACCGTGACATAACCGCACCATGTGGTCATACCCTTAGACTAGGTCCAGCAGAGAACAGCCTGCCCGGTTTCTCTGGATCTGGCATTGCCTGAAGCTACATGAATGCTGTCCGGCCGCATTAACAATAATGGGGACCGGAGGAGATCAGGTCGCAACCTGGCAAATATGCAGAGAATCGACCTGACAAATACAGTGCAATACATTCGTAAACAAAATAAAGTCTTACATACGTTCCAAAATGGTCATTTAATGGGGAAGACAATTATTTACTAAAATAGACATGTCAGGAGCGATGACAGGTCCTACATAAAGGCTACGTACACCTCTGAAACCATGGGTTTTTATAGGTTCCAGTGTTGATTATGGCATTGCTGCGAACATGAGACAGTGGTGGGTATGTGCTGTAATGCTGCTTGTATTGCACTTTACTGATATACTGCTACATATTGTTTATATACGAGTTTGTACTTTTATTTCTGAAAATGTACCTGTTGTGTCATTGTTTAAATTCATCAATTCACAATTGCCCTGAAATGACATTTGGGATTATCATTTCTATTCTTAAAGGGGCTTAAAAGTGCTTATACACTATCCACAGAATAGGGGATATCTAACTGATCGATAGAGGTCCAACCCCTACATATCCTGAAAAGAGGGGTGCCCTTCCCCTGACTGGATGGATTGGCAGGTCAAGAATCTATCCTGCTCCATTTATTTTCTATGGGACTGCGGAGATAGCTGAGCACTGTACTTGGCTGTCTCTTGCAGTCCCATAGAAAGTGAATGGAGCGGCAGGGCGCATGCTCAACCTGCCACTCCATCTGGAGATTCTCGGGATGGGTTGGAGTCCTAGCGGTCAGACCCAAATTGATCACTGACTTGTCCCCTAGCCTGTTGGATAGAGGATAACTTGAAAAAGTAAACTATATTAAAGGGGTTCCACCATGTGCATTATAAAAGACACTAGTGAAGAGGTCAGAGCAGGACACCTGGACATTCGTGTGAGGCTGGGTATAGTATAGATACCTCTACACTGACTGTAACTAATTCTATGTCTTTGGTTTATTGAATGCTCCTGGTTTCACTTCTCTTTCCTTTTATTAAATCATATTAATAATTCTTATCTTTTGCTTTCATGGGTTATGCTAATTAGGATAGGTTCATTTTTGTTGTCACTAACAGCTTCAAGCCTTAAAGAGGTTCTCTGGATAGGACATCAATATCTGATCAGTGGGGGCTAAATACCCACCAACCAACCACTTCAGCTCCGTCCATTGTGTATTGGACTAAGCTGGTAACTGCAGCGCTTCTCCTGTCCACTTTTGTGGGAGCAGCAATGCAGTAACCAGCTCTCTCCACTACATAACGGTGCCAACAACTGATGGCGAGGGTGCACGGTGTTGGTCCCCCACCGATCAGATATTAAATGGCCTATCCTGAGGATAGGCCATCAGTATTCAAACCCTGGAAACCCCTTTAACCTATGTGTTTGAATATATAACATATGAACATATATTAATGCCGTACTGGCACATACTGTGCGCTTTTATATTGTTAGTGTACATACTTTTTAGATTGTGAGTGAATATAATATAGACTGTTTTAGGCTCCATATTTATGAAGTGATCTGTTCTTGGGTCACGGATCTGATCGCCTCATAAGTTATTTTGCTATACTGAATTATAACATTTTATTTTTTTCTATAATAAACTGTTTCCTTATTTAACCTTCATTTTCTTTTTCAGTGCTGTTAAGCTGGCAGAACGTTTGGTCACAGGGGCACGGGCAGAAAGTGCCTTCAGGATTTAAGCCTGTGAGACATTTTTCATGTACATTAAAGGGCCTTTTATTACAGCCGGCATAACCTTTTTTAATGTTTACAGCACTGCTCGCCGCTGATGCACGAGTTGGGTAAAGCGTACATTTCAGTTTATTACAGGCCCTATAAACATTACATACTAAACTGACAGGCTACAGATTGGAACACTGAACAAATCCTCTAATGCCCTTACTAAATTTAGGTTGCCTATAGGGACAATATTATCTCTATTACTGATTAAAATGTGCGTGTGCTGGAATTGTCAAACTGCCATGAATGTCTGATTTCAAGGTTAAAGGGATGAAAAGAATGAATAATTAAGAATTAAGAAAAAAGAAACAAGTGGAATCCTGGCAATTGCAAAAAAGAAAATTATAGGAAAAAAAATAACAGGTTCCTTTCCAAACTGTTGAAGAACAATGTGAATTTCATGGGTTTGCAATCTAGTTTTAATTTCTATTGTAGAGGCACCTCGAGGGAATATATGTGAGGCTGGTAATCATTTTGTAGCACCTTTCATCTCCTATTAAGTGTATTTTACATTTCGTTGCCAGTTGAGTGATTTACTGAGAGATGCAGATTCTCGTTATACAGCACCTAGAGATTTATGAACGTGAATAGAAATTCAGCAGCACTGTTTTGTGCCCATTTTCCATCTGATCAAAAGAAATGAAAAACTCCAGTCCTAATGAATATTTTGGCTGTAAAGCACCTCAGTAATAGGCAATAACATTTTACTACAGGCCGAAGACTGTTCGGGTATGAAAGTTACTACACTTAAAACTTTTGTCAAGGTCTTTAAAAAAACAAATGTGGTTTAAAAGGGTTTTCTGAGATTTTACAACTGATTACTTATCCTCAAGAAAGGTCATCAGTATCTGATCGCTGGGGGTCCGACAACCAGGACCCCTGCCAATCAGCTGTTTGAGAAGGCACCAGCACCTTGTGAGCGCCGCTGTCTTCTCCGTGCTTACCAAGCAGAGTGCCATACATAGTATAGTGGCTGTACTTGGTATCGCAGCTAAGCCCCATTCACTTCTATGGTGTTGAGCTGCGCCTAGGCCACACTGCCTTCTCGAACAGCTGATCAGTAGGGGTTCTAGGTGTCAGACACCCACCGATCAGATACTGATAACCGATCCAGAGGATAGGTCATCAGTATTAACACCTCGGGAAAAAACCATTTAAGGCATTGCTTTTCGAAATGTAATAAAAATAAGAAAACTCACCAATAATAGTTTTAAAAAATAGGATAGTGTTAATAATGGCCTATAAATTTGTTTTTTAAAGGAGTTCTCCAGGATTTAGCAATTGAGTACCTATCGGTAGAATCAACCAAAATATATCAGATCTTTGGGGGGTCAGACACCCCACACCCCCACCGATCAACAATTCGGCAGTAGTTCTAATGCCGTAACTACACGGCTCTATCCACTGTGTAGTGTATGAAGCTAGTTGTATAGCAGCACTGCTCCCATTCATGTCAATGGTAGCAGCGCTGCAGTAACCATCCACTACACAATGCATTCAACTGTATAGGTGTGCCTATAAAGCTATAACAGCATAAAAGGGTGATGGATTGGCAAGCATCCGATACCCTGATATATTTTGGTCTATCCCAGGGATAGGTCATCAATTTTTAAATCCTAGAGGATCTTTAAATTAAACGTTTTGTTTAGTGTCAAAGTAGAGCCCATCTATAATGGCAGATGTATTGATGAAAATGAGCCAGAATTCCAGCATGCATGTGGTCTACCGCATTTACTATGCCTCTTAGACACTTAGACACCTAAGTGGTAGTGGGATCATGGGAAACGGCCATAGCCCAACTTGCAACACTGTGGCCACCATTCTGGTGCAAAATTCTGTCCCAGAGTTAGCCTGCCAATAGGGGTATAGACTTAGACTAGACAGTCTAATATCAGCCACTGTGATAAATCTGGCACATTTTTAGACAGTCTAGTCTAAGTATACTCTGTCTACATCTTTGACAGAATCAAGAATAAGAATGTAGTTATCTACAAGGAATCTTTAGCTGAACACCGTTTTAGTCATATGTATATGTGAGATATTTTATATATAAAAACACCAAAAAGATGGCATAGACTGTAAAAGGCAGATTGTTAGCATCTGACTACTTTTGGGAGGTAAAGGAAATAAAAAGAATGATATGTTCTATGATCTAAATAGGAATGGCTCTTTTTTTTCTTACCTTGTTGAAGTCTTCAGAAGTTGCCCTCATTTCTTTCCAAGTCTTGTTCAACAGCTGGATGCCGATACAAAAGAATTCCTCAAAAGATCGATCATGTGTGAAGAACATAGGGTGAAAGTCATTGCAGGTTTCACTGGCTGAAAGTAAAGAAAACAGCAGAGTATAAAGATTTTTTATGTTTGAACTTGCATGTACTGTCCTTAAAAGGATATTCTAGTTACATTAAGGATGGGTATAACTGTTAGATCGGTGGGGTCCTTCTGCTGAGACCCCCAAGATCATGGGAACCAGGGCCCCTTTTCCCCTGCAGCCCCCTGGAATGAACGGAGTGACCAGTCAGGCATGTGTGTGGCCATTCCATCTCCATTCATTTCCATGGGAGTACCGGATATGGCAGAGTATAACGCCCCTGCCAATTAGCTGTTTCAGTGTGGCCTAGTCAATTGTGTAGTTTACAGAGCTTGTGATTGCAGTGCTGTTCCCATTCACTTCAATGAGAGCACCACTGTAGTAATATTCTCCCTCCACTACATAGTTGACGTTGCTATGTATTGCCGATGCCAAAGGAGCTACCCCAAACTGCTGATCGGCAGGTCAGCAGGGTGTTTTACTCCGCCACCGATCAGCTATACTGTGGACAGGTCATCACTTAAAGAGGACCTTTCACTCAGTTTTTTCTTTATAAAAGCAATACTTTATACTGTAGTCCAGGTTAAGGAGATGCCATCTTGCTATATTTTTTTTTCATGATACACTTCTCCTCTGTTTGGTTTTGGGGCCAATATGCTAATTAATAGCAGCAGTACAGGAAGGAGGAGACATCAGCTTTTGCCAGTGGGCATCTCCTTCTCCTTGGCTGTGACGCTGTCCAATCGATGCAGACCGCTTCACAGCCAGGGAGAAGATGAGCTGTTCTCATAAGCTGATGTCTCCTCCTCCCTGTACCGATGCCATTAATTAGCATATTGGGAGCCAAAACCAAGCGGGGGGTTATAGCAAAACAAAGGATGAGCGGATCATGAAAAAATAGCGTGATCGCATCTCCTGAACCTGGACTACAGTGTGAGGAATTGCTTTTATAAAAACAAACAAAAAAAAAACAGGTCCTCTTTAATAAACACTGGACAACCTCTTTAGCGATTTCAATCATTTACTGAAATGGAACCTATCACGTTAAAAATTCAGTTCAATATGCAGGTACCATGTTTTAGTGCTTAGTTTAGAGTCCAGTGGAGGGCCCTACTCAGTGACTGACAGCCATCTGCATGTATACTGATGCTGTCATTTATTGATTACAACTTCCCACTGAGCCCCTAAACCCAGGATGAGCAGAAGTTTAAGGGAATACATGACAGGAAATTAATGTTTTCCACACAGTACTCATTGTTGGGTGTTCTTAGACCCTGTATAGACGTACAGTCAGAATATAATAAAGTCACTGAACTCTACCAGTATCAAATGCATTCTTTTTAGCAGCTAACACAACCCCAATTCCAAAAAAGTTATATAAAGATAAATAGAATGCAATGATTTTAAAATCTTCTAGACCCATGTTTTACTCATAATAGATCACACAAAAAATGTTAAAGGTGAGGCATTTTACCATTTCACAAAAAAATGTACTTGTTGAGAATGCGATGGCAGCTAGGCATCTCAAAAAATTGGGACAGGGACAACAAAAGGCTGAAAAAGTAAAAAGTAGGGAAGGATTACAGCAGGTCAGTTAATTTCTCTCCATTTCATGTTCAAACAGTGAATATAAAATAAGGTGGGGGGGGGGGTGGGCATATAATAGTCTTTCCCAACCAGTGTACCTCCAGCTGTTGCAAAACTACACCTCCCAGCATTCTCAGAAAGGCTGTCCGTGCATGCTGGGAGTTGTAGTTTTGCAACAGCTGGAGGCACATTGGTTGGGAAACACTGTTATATGCCCATTTTTCATTGCTATCAGCAACTGCACCGCTGTTTCTTTGTGCAAGGTTTGATAAATCTCCCCTATAACCAAATTAAATTGAAACACTGCCTCTTGTACTTAAACAATGTTATAGTTCTGTTTCTTGGACTTTTGGTAGGTCAGTGGTCACAAAATAAATCTGTTATTTATTTCATTGTTATAATTGGTATCGGTGAGTACTTAAATAAAAGTATCAGTACTCTGTCTTAAAAAAATGGTATCGGGACATCCCTAGAGTCTATCTGAAGCAAAGTACCAATTTGCGAAAAACTGCGGAACAATTTCAGAAAAAGGTTCCTCAATGTAAAATTGCAAAAATACTTTGAAAGTCCAACCATCTACAGTACATAATATCATAAACATATTCAGAGAATCTGGAGAAATCCATGTGCACAAGGGACAAGGCCTATGATCAATATTGGATGCTCGTGACTTAGGGACCCTCAGGTGGCACTGCATTAAAAACAGACAGGATTCTCTACTGGAAATCACTGCATGGGCTCAGGAACACCTCCAGAAATAATTATCTGGGAATACAGTTTGCCGTGCAATCCACAAATGCAAGGTAAGAAGCCATATGTCAACACGATCCAAAAAAAGCCACCGTCTTGTCTGGAGCAAAGCTCATTTAAAATGGACTGAGGCAAAACGGAAAACTGTCCTGTGATCAGGAAAAACATGGATAGATCCGGCACCCAAATAAAAACAAATTCCTTTATTAACTCAGAACACAGTAGAAAAATATTAAAACCACTGTCGCTTACGCGTTTCGGGCATACAAGCCCTTCCTCATAGCATACAATTTATCGGACAGCTCCATTAGCTTGATGGAGTAGATAGCGACCTATGAAGGCGTACAACTCACCGAGACATGCAGCAAAATTATTGAATTGTCAACACGGATTAAAAAAGAGGTTTCTGAAAACAAATATTTGGAAATGGAGCAAAAAATTAAGGGTAACCTTGCAAAGTTGGAAAAAATAATAGACGTAAAAAAATTCAAATTTCTTCGTGATCGCCATGACTATGATCACAACATGGTTTATAACTGGAAACATAATGAGGATGACCCCCAAACACCAAAGTCTATTCTCAAAAATAGATCCAAGAAATATAGGAAATCAAAAGTGAATGTCAGTTTCAGTTCTACTGAGGCAGAAACGTCAGAGAACTATCCGACTTTTCTGATACTGATGTAAATACTCCTTATAATCGTACTACCAAGCTACAATATAATTATCAAGACAAAAGATCCTACTCCAAGGTATCTCATGAGAAAGACACAGTAATGCAGCAGTCTGAACAAAGACATAATGTGATCAAGCTGTCATCTACTAGGCTTACCGAACAACAAATCAGTATTCTATCTAAAGGACTTAACTTTGGTCTTGATAATCATTTTGATTTTTATTCTACTTTACTTGATATAAATAAATTAGTCCGGGAGGAGTATGCCACTAATAACTAGCGTAATGAAGATGTTGATGTACCATCTATTGTACCGACCACCATATTTCGTGGATTGTCCTTCCAAGAACAATTAGCAAAATGAACATCTTTATGACTTAAGTGAGGAATCTATACCTAAAATTAGTGAAACTATGGTGACACCTATTAATATCCCCAAACCTGTATTTTCTCCAGTACAGTCAAGAACCAACTCCATGGATAAGTATCAAAATATCATGGAAATGGAACTCAGATTATTACAACAAAATAATAATAAAGAATTTCAAAATAACAAAGACATCAACATTCACAATTCTGATAAGGGAGGCGCGTAGTGGTCATAAATTGTAAGGATTATAAAGCAGCTATCAATAACATTTTACAGTACACTGGTACCTATTAATTAAAGACCCCACTCCAGAATTTGCTAAGGCCCTTGATTCTATACTAGACAAAGGTCTCAAACTGGGTGTCTTAAATGATAACGAAAAAGAGTACCTGAAAATGGATTGTCCCTGTACACCTATTATGTACGGCTTACCCAAGACACATAAGCAGGATACCCCTATTACATATAGACCTATTGTCTCCTGCTGGGTGGATCATCATCTATCACCTTTGGCCACCCGAATCCCAGGATATTTGAAGGACAGCAAAGATGTATGAAACAACATGAATAACATACGGTGGGATTCACACTCAACCTTGGTTAGCTGCGACATTCAAGTGCTGTATTCTTCTATACCACACCCAGGAGCCCTGACAGCCTTGACTTCCCATTTAAATAAATACAGTGACTATTCAGCTGAATGGAAAGAATATATCATTGATGTTATCAGTTTTTTATTATCTAGGAATTATTTTTCTTTTGATAATTTTTTCTTACAGGTTAAAGGTTGCCACTACTCTCGCCGTTATTTTTATGGCATGGTTTGAGGAATGTCACATTTTTTCCAAACATAATCCTTATTTATCTCATATAGTCTGGTACAGACGTTATGTTGATGATATGCTCCTTGTTTGGAGGGGCCCTGTGGCGTTCGTGCCAGCCTTTATTGAATAACTAAATAACAATAGTTTTTCGCTTATTTTCAGTTACAATAGCCGTCCATATGAAATTTATTTTCTGGATCGAACTTTGATTGGGATTCCTGTCATAACCGGCTTATTACCAAATTATATCGAAAACCTACAGCACGTAACACTATTTTGGCCGCAAGCAACTGCCATCCCAAGCACACAATTCGCAGCATCCCGGCAGGGGAGTACCTCAGAGTGCTACGTGCTTGTTCAGACATCAAGGGTTTTTATAAAGAATTTGTCATCATTGATAACCGCCTCAAAGAAAGAGGCTATCCTATGTGGTCTCTCAATCGTGCCCAAAATATCGCGAAATAGAGAATTTTTACTCAGAGTTGGCACAGTCACAAAAAATTTCCCTCAAAAACGTAACACTACTGATCGTAACACTGATTTGGTTACTTTTTCTACCAATTATCTTTTAGAATATGATCAGATTGTTCATCTCCTCAAATTTTTTTTACCTATTTTGGATGGTGACCCCCAAATTAAAAATATTCTCAAGAATGGCTGCAGATTTGTAGCCAAATGGGTTATCACACTAGTTAATACTTTAGCTCCCTCCATGTATATGTCTCCAAACAGTCACACTGGCCAAAATACACAACTCTGGCTCCCATGCAAAGGCCTATATAAATGTGGTCATAACAGACCTTGTAAGTCTGTGACCTCCACAGCAAATAACTATTGTCATAATATCAATACTCTTATTAACTGCAACACCAACTATATTATTTATGTTATTGAATGTATTGAATGCAGGATCCAGCATGTTGGGTGCACCATCCGCAGGCTTACAAAATGCATTGCTGAACACCTCAATAGTATCAAAAATCCTCAACTGAAAAACCTGTCAGGTGCAGCTGCACATTATGTGAACAGCCATCAAGGCAACACATAGACCTATCAGGTTAAAGCCACTGAAAGGGTTAATCAGCCCAAAAGAAAAGGCAATTGGAGACAAGCCCTGCTGAGGCGTACTGGATCCTCACAATGGGAAGCAGGTCTCCTAATGGAATGAACCTTAATACCGAATTGTCATACCTATTGATAACCTTATTCACACAGCATTTTGCCTTCTTGTTAAATGCATATTTTGCAATATGTGTCTGTACTGGGCTTGATATATTATACTATATTAATCTTTTATTAAGATATTTCCAGCCTAGCTCCTATTCCATCCTTACAACTGTTGAGCAGCTAAAATGCTAAATCGGAAAAATATGGGGCAACACCCCTTTCCCAAAAACTCTCTTCACTTCTTCACATTTACAGACTATGGTTAAAAGAAGGGAGGATGCTACGTAATGGTAGATATGGCCCTTTCCCAAGCTTTTAGAGATGCGTTGCTTCTATCAGGTTCTAAATGATTAATTTTAATGATTAAGTTCTAAATGATTACCGGTAATTTTTTCATGAAAGGGTAAAATGTCTCACTTGCAACATCCGATATGTGTTCTACTGTGAATAAATGATAGGTCTATGAGATTTACAAATCATTGCACTCTGTACTTATTTACATTTTACACAGCATGCCAACTCTCTTTTGGAATCGGTGATGTAGTATTCAATTTTGTTTTAATTAGGATATATTTTTCGCTAATATCTGAAATGGATTTTGCTGTCCATACTTTAATACAGATATGAGCTTTAGCTTTTAACTGTAATCTCTACAGAGCAGAAATCCAGCCTGCAACAACATGTCAAAAATGAATAAACATGAGACACGGCAAAGGCCTGCAGGCAGTAAGATGCAATCTGTTGGTCCTCCTTGTGACTGCAGAGCGATTTATTAGTGGAAACATACTGTGCATGCATCACCCACAAACCTGAGGCTTTCATCGTCACATTGCTAAAAATAGAAGACCTCAAACCACCTTCGGCCATCAGATTAGGGGTATACTAATTCTGCTTTTAAAACATCAGCACTTTAATCAACTGCCTTTCACTACAAAGTACAACTGCTCTATATCAGCAACCAAATTGTCTGCCATTCTGTTGAATATTATACCGAAAATGCCTCATGAACTGAATGGCAGAAAAAGCATATCAATCTGTATATTACTAAGCTTTGAACATGCAACCATAGGAAAGTGCTGCGTGCGTGCAGTACTTTTTTCTGTCTTAAAAAACGGATCTCAGACAAAAATGGCTCAAACGGATGCCAAATGTGCATAACGGATGCACATGTCAGGCATTTTCATAGACATATATATTGATACCTGATCATATTATATTCAAAATGCATGCTCATTGTCTTTAAGAGACAGGCTGAAGTTGAACCAAAGTTTTCATACACGGCTGGAACAGGCCAAGATTTGAAGTCACACAGAGTTCAGTATGTGAAAAAGTTTGCCGAATACTGAATACAAAGAACATTGTATTTTAAAAGAGTTATTGCCACAAATGTGGTCTTATCTATAAAGGAGTACACTGGATTCTCCAGACATGTCTTAGAGAACAAGGCCCATTCATACCATAATGGCCCATAGATCAATAGTGTCAGAGAGACTCCAAGTTGTCTATCTTTAGTTGATACAAAATGTCTACATTTATCCTTATCTCTGATTTACGACGATGAGGGTCAAATGTATATGATGCAAAAATACCCTAGTTAAGTCTTCATGGTATGGTGTTAATAGCTTGCACAACAGTGCCATCCGGAGACAGATATCGATATCGTTACACCATCCTCCATAGTTGCATTATGGGTAAACATGATCTCATAGGATCTTATTACATATGTTTACACCCCTCAATTGATTGGAGAATACTAATCCAGGGGGCAGTGATGGTAAGATAAGGATTGAGATATTATGGTAGAGGTAGAATAGCATCAGGAGGGCATGAGAGAGAGAGGAGAAAAGAGAGAGGCAAGAACGAGGAAAGCAAGGAACATTCCAGGAGCCAACACCCAAGATGAAAGCCATGGTGATGGACCATCCAGCTTTCCTAGGAGCAGAAGTGAGATTCCTGCTAGGACTTGGTAAGAAACACAAAGAATGATGTTTCATTTTATTAAGACTATTTAGATAATGTGGGTAAAATCATAGCATCTATGTTGGCGAACATATTAATTTATTTATCATCTCTTTATATGAGATGTAGTCTTAGATATAGAATAATTGTGAGCCTTCATTCTACCTGCAGAAGAATCAAGTTTCATAATTTATCAGAGTATTAAATGATTGCATATATATATGCGGAGATATATTGATAGTAGCATTCTTCGCCAAGCTAGATGATAAATTCCCACTGGAAAGACTTGTTTCAAGTTCTTCCCATTTCTGTTGTTGTCTTAATAGTCTTACCAGGTTATACAGATATGAAAGTAGTATTGACAGAAGTATTAAAAGTAGTCTAGGATTTGACTAATATCTTCTAAGTTGTATACTTGAATGGATTTGCCCATTCCCGAAGTCATGTGAGTTGTACTTTGGTTAGAGAGGGGTGGGGAATGTATTTATCATTCCATATAGATGTCTAGGATTAGACACGCCTCTGAACAGGAGTAATGTATATAATGTAACTTCTTGTTTTGATATCCTAACCAAATAGCTTTGTTATAATGTGACAAGCTGCTCTTACCCACATGTGTTTATTTACTTATTGTGAAGCTTCTAGTGCCTGATATCAATGCCATATATATTAATTGGCATATATCATTGTTTATTTACTTATGATAAGCTTGTAATGCTTCATATATCATTGCCATATATATTCCTTGGCATATATAATCGTGTTTATATACCTATTTGTTTATAATCGTGTAACTAATAAAATCTGCATATTTTTATAATATCTGCGTATTATTTAATGTCAAAACTATATCTTTAGCATTAATGTCATCTCTCATGAAAAGAACTTATTATCTGAGGAAATAGTCGGCCTCAGATGTGAATTGTATCGATTGGGTTATCTACAATTCACCAGGTCATAATTTCGACAAGTTATGAAAAAAATATTTTTATGACCATAATTAAAAATTCTTAATTGAATTATTACAAACCCGACAAAAAGGACCCGTTTTTTTTTTTTTTATCGGTTTTTCTGACGAATCAGAAGAAAGGAAAAAGAAACTGTGATGTGAAACCAGCCTTAAAGGGGTTTTCCGAGACATGAGACTTTATAACTGATGACCTATCTTCTGATCGGTTGGGGTTAGACACTCGGGACCCTATGGGCGATTAGCTGTTTAAGAAGGCACTGGCAGTAGTACCACAGCCTTCTTTCAGCTTTTCCTAGGCGAGTCACAACACTTTCACATGATCTAGGCGCAGCTCAGCCCCAAAGAAGTGAATGGGGCTGAGCAAAATGCCAAGCACAGCCACTGTACGGCGCTGTGAATGGTGAGCACGGAGAAGGTCACGGCGATCGGCGGGGATCCAGAGTATCGGACCCCCACTGATCAGATAAGGAGGATAGGACTTACTAGAGGATAGGTTATCAGTTATAAAATCTTGGAAAACTCTTTTACCTGAAGGGTACATTCACACAAACGGCTCCCACAAAACAGGGATCAGCAGAATACAGATGACGCCCATGTAACTTCCATGTTGCATCTTTTTTTTTTTGCGGACCCATTTGCTTCAATGAGTCTGTGGTCTGCAATTGCGGCCAAGAACAGGACATGTTCCATCTTTTGTGAAACAGACAAACGGATGCAGAAAGCACACGGATGTCTAAGCTTTCCATACCATAAAATAAATATGGTCAAGGGAATGTGGCATAACCGTGCAGTTATCTACAGATGTAGCAGGGGTAACACTCAAACCCTTAACTCAAATTTCCTTATCTCATCGCGTTATCTTGAAACATAAGCCATTGAAAAGCAATTGCTTAACGCATTTAGTGAACTTTAGTTTAGTTAAAACATCTCATAAAGCATAAGTGTTAACTCTACTACATCCGTACAGCAGAAGCTAGCATGGTGCATCTCACTTAACTGTGCGACTGGTACCTTAAAGATGCCTGGGCGGTGGGCATTCACAATACGAAGGTTGCGTTGACACGGCAGATCTCATTGAATTTCTATGACCAAAAATCCATTGATCCGAATGGGGCTATTTTGCATGCGAGCACGTGGGTTTCTCCAAGTCCCATTAAGATGAATGGAACAAATTTTCAGTCACAGAAATTTCTGCAGCCAACTCTCTCACGTGTGAAGGCAACCTGAGGGTAGAGCCACCTGCAGAAGGTCTGCAGTGTAAAATCCATGGGGTATCTAGACAAAATCTGCAGCAGCAAAATCTACACTAAATAGTGAATATTTTCCAACAGATTTCGAGGGGGAAATACTGCTGATTTGCTGCAGATATCATCCTCAGCATTGCAAAGGTTATCATTTCTGGTAGATACCCACAACATTTACAATCCACACCACGTGTCAAGTTATATTTTGATTCCGGTGTAGACAATCTCCACAATGTGTGGATGAGACTATGTTTCTACTGTGATGATGCAGATGTCAACACCATCAGGGGCCGTACTCCAAACTACCACCACCCTCATGGATGGAAGGTGTGTAAATAGCTGTGTATCCGTGTTCTGCACCTGTACAGCCCTCATCATCAACCATTGGGATGTGGCCTGGTCTTGTAGTTAACTGGTGTTTTAAAGAGGACCTGTCACCATAAAATGCAGTGCAATCTGCAGGCAGTATGTTATAGAGCAGGAGGAGCTGAGCAGATCGATATAGAATTTTGTGTGAAAAGATACAGCAAAACTTGCAATTTATAAATTGATTTTAGTGTAGGGATTTGCAAGACGAGGAAGATCTTCGACATGAGTTGCAAGCTTGCGTATTTTGGCCAAAACATCAACTACTACCTCAAGTTTAGCATGCCTTGTAATGCTTTGGGATCATGGGATGTCATCATGTATGTGCTGCCTGAACGATCTAATAGTATGGGCATGACCAATAGGATGTTAACTAGAATGATGCACCCTAGGTAACCATATGACTGGCACCTTACAGAAACCTGGATGTGTGCATTTAGAATAAGAAACACCCACCCCCTTATAAATGATTATGTGAGTGGTATTTTGTACTTGTGCAGCCTCCACCATAGACTATTGCTTTGCCAGGCAAGCTTCATCTGCATCTACTGTATACAAACAGAGCTGAATTTAAAGGAAATGTTTTCTGCCAGTTAAAGCCATATATTTCCTGAACATGATTATGGGGGCTTCCATCTTGCCTGAGCTGTTCTTAAAGGGGTTGTCTCACTTTGGCAAGTAGAGAAAGTTAATAGAAGCCACTTACTAATATATTGTAAATTTCCATATTGCTTCCTTTGCTGGCTTGATTAATTCTTCCATCGTATTATACACTGCTTGTCTCCATGGTTACGACCACCCTTCAATCCATCAGCGATGGTCGTGCTTGCACACTGTAGGAAAAAGCGCCGCCCTCTCTGGTGGCCGAGACCACAGGTGCGCACGTAAGCTAGTGCTTTTTCCTATAGTGTGCAAGTACGACCACCACTAATAAATTGGAGGGTGGTCGTAACCATGGAAACGATCAGTGTATAATGTGATGGAAAAATACGATAGTAAGTGGCTTGTATTCACTTTCTCTACTTAATAGATGTTATTTGCAGAAGTGAGACAACCCCTTTAATGACATTTTGAAAGCATTATGATAATTGCTTTATGGCAGCCACATGGGCCATAGACACAATTGGGGTCATTTACTAAACTGGTGTAAAGTAGAATTGGCTACGTTGCCCATTGCAACCAATCAGATTTCACATTTAATTGATTCTGATTGGTTGCTATGGGCAACTAAGCCAGTTCTACTTTACACCAATTTGATAAATGACCCCAAATGTTCTGGAGGGAGACTCATTGACTTCCATGGGACAGTTTTCCAGACATGCTCTGTGACCTGTGCAGAGGTCATTGTACAAGGAAGGAATAGATACAATTTGACAATCACCTGTTGTGAATGGTGTATTCTGTCTTATCTATACACAGAGGTGATATCATTACAGGCAGGATTGGAATGACAGATAATGAGGTAACTGCAGTAAAGTGATCTGTACAGACCAAGATGTGGTGCCTATTATTAGGCTTAGTGGCCAGTGTGAAAACTGCAGGATTTTATGGTTTTTGTTTAAAAATAGAAATTGACAAGGAAAATTAAAAGTAACATCACCAAAAAGTCTTTAAAATATGTTAAGCATAAAAATTTGATTTAAACAATACGTCATTTTCTGATGACACATTTCCTTTAAGGGCATTGAGGAAAATGTATCAATCTTTCAAAGCAATTAGACTAAACTGTACAAAATCACATTGTAAGGGCTCTTTCACACTTGCATATTTCTTTTCCGGCATAGAGTTCCGTCGGCGGGGCTCTATGCCGAAAAAATCCTGATCAGGATTATCCCAATGCATTCTGAATGGAGAGAAATCCATTCAGGATGCATCACAATGTCTTCAGTTCAGGACCGGAACGTTTTTTGGCCGGAGAAAATACCGCAGCATGGTGCGCTTTTTGCTCCGGCCAAAAATCCTGAACACTTGCCGCAATTAATCCGGATCCAGCCTTAAGCTAAACGTCGTTTCGGCGCATCGCCGGATCCGACGTTTAGCTTTTTCTGAATGGTTACTATTGCAGCCAGGACGCTAAAGTCTTGTAGTGGGGAGCGGGGGAGCAGTATACTTACCGTCCGTGCGGCTCCCGGGGCGCTCCAGAGTGACGTCAGGGCGCCCCATGCGCCTAAGCCAGAAGAACTGGAAGACCAAGCAAATATGTGAACCCCATATTTTATGCTCCTGCTGCATCCTTCATAAAAAAATGCCTTGTGTGATATCAGAAAAATGCAAATATATGATCAAATCTGACAACTCAGTCTACCCGGTTTCTGCTTTCTGTGAAATGAAACATTTGTTGATCAACCAGTCATGAGCATCATAAAATGGCACCCGTTATATGTACACTATGGAAGCCGTTTATGAAATCAGATACGTCAGTCTTGTGGTGTAAAAAAAAGTCGCAGGTTATCGCAACTCTGACATTTTTGTCCCATTTTGTGATACTTCTCACTTTTCACAGTGGTCTATGTTTAAGAACTAAAACTGAGATTAGACCTGGATTATGGCTCATTTACTACGTGCGAATTTTGCAAAAGTCGCAAAAAAGTTGCAACCCACGCCAGACAACCCCCTGGTGCACTTTTACACATATAGGTGTAAACCACATTGCACTCACGCCACATATATTATTAAGGTGCGCCATTTCATAATTTTGGTGCAAACACACAAAGTAAAGACAGACTTAAAGTGATTGTCCCACAAAATATATTCTACAGTTTTCAAACCAGCACCTGGATCTGAATACTTTTGTAATTGCATGTAATTAAAAATTTTGCATAGCCACTGTGTTATTCAATAAAATGTATCTGTATAGCGCCACCTGCTGTTTTTGTTTTTTTCTTATTTCTTTGACCTGCTCACTGAGAAGGCTGCACATGCTCAGTTTAATCCTTCAACTGTCCCCTGAGCTGTGATAGGGAGAGAGCTCCAGCTGAATGGAAACGCCCCGTGAGCTGCCAGCTTGATATAAATCTAGCAGAGCAGTGAATAGGGAGATCTCTGGATCCATGTGAGGTACAGGGCTGGTTCTAGCTTTGTTAGAAAGAGGTTGTCATGTACTATATGATGTCTGATTTTCATTTTTACATTAGTCATGGGATAACCCCTTTAAAACTGACTCAAAAACAAACACAAATGATAAACAACCCCCTATATTCCTAACATTACAGATATACTATAGTGATAGAGTAGTTTCCCTAAATGCTTAAAGTCTTTTTCTATGCTGCTTTGCTTTCATAATTTTCATAAATCACAAAGCATTGAGGTAAAAGATTTTCATTTTTGCAGTTGAACATAAAACTTTTTATATAAATATATAAAGATATAGATGTTGTGGGGATCTGGATCACTAAAGGAGCAATTTTAATATACTGGAGCTCAGCTTCTCTACATCTGAGATGGCTTCGGTCCAGCTCGTGAAGGCATACACTATCCTAGCCGCAATGAGGCGATCAGCTTTAAGGGTAAGAAACCCATTAATGTCCATTAAAGAGCAAGTCAGCCATAACAATAAGTAGCTAAATAGTTCATGCTTTTCATGTTACATTAATACTGATTATTCATTGAAAGCACTTAAGGCAATTACTAAAATCCAACAAAAAGAAAATATATTTTCACATGTTTGGGTTTGTTCTAAAAGCTAAGATTGCACACAAAACATGTATTTATAATATGAGCATGAACTGAAGGGTCTGTAACATGCAGAAATCTGAAGGAAAGTATATAGGAGGCATCAATATGGGCTTTTAGGTTGCACAGTTTTGAACTGATAGGTATAAGAGCTACATTAGAATCTATAAAATTTAACAAGGATGCTCTAACTGGACAAACCCTGTCCATGTGCACTGTTAGGGGTATATGGACATTTTATTAGCCCAAGTAAAGAGTAACGCAAAATGTGGTCACACTTCGGCAGACCCTAGGGGTAGCTGTATTTTGTTTGAATGTGTGGCTGCACACGAAAACCAGCTAAGCTCTATGGCAGTGATGGCGAACCTGGAAATACTGAAGCAACATCTTAAGACATCAGCCAGGAAGTTAAAGCTTGGGTGGAAATGGGTCTTCCAAATGGACAATGACCCGAGGCATACTGCCAAACTGGTTATAAAGTGGCTTAAGGATATCAAAGTCAATGTTTTGGAGTGACCATCACAAAGCCCTGATCTCAATCCTATTGAAAATTTATGGGCAAAGCTGAAAAGGCAGGTGCGAGCAAGGCGACCAACAAACATGGCTCAGTTACACCAGTTTTGTAAGGAGGAATGGGTCCAAATTCCCACCAACTATTCTGAGAAGCTTGTAGAAGGATATCCAAAACTTTTACCCAAATCACACAGTTTAAGGGCAATGGTTACCAAATATTAATGAAATGTATGTAAACTTGTGACTTTGCAGAAAGTAAAAAAAATGCCTTAAAACATTCTCTCTTTCTCATTATTCTGGCATTTGGCAAAATAATAATAATTATGGTAATCCTAATTGACCAAAAACACGAAAGGTTTATTCTGATTTCATGTTAGATATTGAGAATAACATGTACAGTTTTGTTCAAAATTATTCAACCCCCACTGAAATTGAGTGTTTTGGCCAGTTTGACATTGATTTTGATCATTTCAGTCATCTTGTTTACAATTAAATCAAAGAGGCACTTGTAAGTCAGACAAATATAACATAACATTTATAATGAAATAACCACAAATGTCTTTTCTGTGCTCACATCATTTTCAGTTTTATTCAACCCCCAAGTGACATTCAATCTTAGTACTTAGTACAACATCCTTTTCCAGTTATAACAGCTTTTAAACGTGAAGCATAGCTTGACACAAGTGTCTTGCAGCGATCTACGGGTATCTTCGCCCATTCTTCATGGGCAAAAGCCTCCAGTTCAGTCACCTTCTTAGGCTTGCGCGCTGCAACTGCTTTGTTTAAGTCCCACCAGAGGTTCTCAATCGGATTTAAGTCTGGTGACTGCGATGGCCACTTCAAAATGTTCCAGCCTTTAATCTGCAACCATGCGCTAGTGGACTTGGAGGTATGCTTGGGATCATTGTCATGTTGAAAGGTCCAACGTCTCCCAAGCCTCAGGTTTGTGACGGACTGCATCACATTTTCATCCAATATCTCCTGGTACTGAAGAGAATTCATGGTACCTTGCACACGCTGAAGCTTCCCTGTACCTGTAGAAGCAAAACAGCCCCAAAGCACGATTGACCCCCCCGCCATGCTTCACAGTAGGCAAGGTGTTCTTTTCTTCATAGGCCTCCTCCAAACATAGCGTTGATTTATGGACCAAACAGTTCTAATTTTGTTTCATTAGTCCACAGAACACTATCCCAAAACTTTTCTGGTTTGTCCACATGACTTTTGGCATACTGCAGTGGACTATTCTTATTCTTTGGAGACAGCAAGGGGGTGCGCCTGGGAGTTCTGGCATGGAGGCCTTCATTACGCAGTGAGCGCCTTATTGTCTGAGCTGAAACTTCAGTACCCGCATCTGACAAATCTTTTTTCAGTTCCCCAGCAGTCACACAGGGACTTTTCTCCACTTTGCGCTTCAGGTAGCGCACAGCAGTCGAAGTCAGCATCTTCTTTCTGCCACGACCAGGTAGCGTTTCAACAGTGCCCTTTTCCTTGAATTTGCGAATAATGCTTCCTATGGTCTCTTGGTATGTTTAACATCTTTGCAATCTTCTTATGGCCATTGCCCTTCCTGTGAAGAGAAATCACCTCTTCTCTTGTCTTCCTGGACCATTCTCTTGACTTCACTATGTCTGTAAACACACCAGTAAATGTCTAGAAGGAGCTGAGTATCACAGTCATTTTACATCTGCCTAATTGGTGCTTATTATGCTTGATTGCTGCTCCTTGACATCCACAGGTGTTTTCAATACCTGATCGAAAACACTTGAATGAACCTCTGTTCTTAAGAGTGGTAGTCTTTAAGGGGTTGAATAATTGTGTCAATGAAGAAATCGCAAAAAAAACATTTAATACTGTATTACAAAAACAATTGATGTCCTTTTAGTTGCATTTGGTTCTTTAAAAAGTCCTTGTAAGATTTTATTCTGAACACAATTACAAATGTACACTAAATTCCCTAAAACCCTTTACAGCATTGGGGGTAGGCCTGCAGAATATATCGCGAAAGCAATCGCAATCGCAATTAATCGCCATATCGCAATCGCAATTTGCCGACCCAAAAATGCTGCAATTATATTACTGTATTTTTTGCTTTATAAGGCCTCTTGCACACGACAGTATTTTGCGGACTGTATACTCGCCGTTTTTTCAGTTCAGTATACTGACAGTATACTGAACCATTCACTTCAATGGTTCTGCAAAAAATACTGAAGTGTCTCCGTATGCCTTCCGTTTCCGTTTTTCCGTTCCGTTTAAATATAGAACATGTCCTATTCTTGTCCGCAAATCACGTTCAGTGGCTGCATTCAAGTCAATGGGTCTGCAAAAAAAAGGGAAAGCATACGGAAAGGCATCCGAATGTCTTCCGTATCCGTTCCGTTTTTGCTGAACAACCTATTGGAAATTTTAAGACCAGCCCAATTTTAATTATGGAATTACTGTATAGTGTATATGCCATACGGAAAAACGGAACCAAAATGGAAACACAACGGAAACAAAAAACGGAAAAACGGATCCGAAAAAAAAACGAACCGCAAAACACTGAAAAAGACATACGGTCGTGTGCAAGAGGCCTAAGACACGCTTTTTTTCCCCCAAAAGTGGGGGGGAATGGCAGTGCGTCTTATAAAGCGATGGTTGACTTTCTACGTGACACTGAATCTCCGGCCGCTATGCTGCACAGCGCGGCCGGCGATACATCAGTTACAGTGCGGGGAGGGAGGAGGGGCTGGTGGAAAGTCGTTATTTTAATGAACACATGTTCTTATATCTATTTTATTTATCTGTTCTGTGCATGGATATTAGGAAAATGGCAAGTTTTGTATTTTGTACTTTTGCAGTAATGCAAATATGTATTTTATTTTGAAAAACACTGCGCATTTCAGTTCTTGAGTTCAGCATAACTACATTTCACATTATCAGTCATCTGTGTGCGCTTTTACCTTGAAAATCCAAGCAGATAGAATATCAGATAAAATATCGCATCGCATATCGTTATCGCAATTTTTAGGGTCCTAATCGCAATCGCACAAAATTCCCATATCGTGCAGCCCTAATTGGGGGTTAAATAATTTTGAACACAACTGTATATTTGTCTTTCTATATAGTGCATGTAAACTTCTGGTTTCAACTGTATATATATATATATATATCTATAATAATAAAATCCCTGTGTGAGTGTGCTGTGTCCGTGTGTGTGTCACCAGTTTTTTTTTATACTGGGCATGCGTGGCACTGTGTCCAATCCGGACACAGCGCATCTCACAGGTTTTACTACATTTAAACCTATAGGGTGGCCATGGCTCACCCGCCGTCGTCGGCTGCTGGCCATAGCTCCCCCGCCGTCCTCCGCTGCTTGCACATTCCCCTACCACCCTCTGCTCCTGAGACAGTGCCCTTGCCGCCCTCCTCTGCTGAGACAGTTCCCCCTGCCTTCGTCCAGCCAGTGCAGCGCCTTCGACAGTGCGGATGGCGTGTGGGGGGTGGCGTTGATCGGCCGGAGCGCAGTGTGATGATTACTCTGCGCGCCGGCTAATTCTAGCATCCATTATTGTAACAGGCAGGTCTAGTATATATATATATATATATATATATATATATATATTGTGGTAAGGTGCAAGGTGTCATATGCGATGGCAGGTACGTGTCACCGAGGTTGCTGGCCTCGGTGAGGTGAGAGCCGGGTTTTTGTCTGCAGCAGCTAGTGCTGTTTGATTCTTTTAAATAGCATGGCTGCAAAGCCGATCCGGGCCGGCTCTTACTGGGAGCAGCTAAAGAGTAGGGTGGGTGGCTGCTCCCCACGGTCCAGTCCGAGTTTTGGGCTGGGTATAAAACACAACAATCAGCTGTGTCTGAGGTGATTATCCTGGAGCCTGCTAACAGGGCTGAGGAGGTCTCTGTGCTGGAGGACGGAGCTCAGCAAGGTGGTGTTTCCCTGCAACCTGAAGGAGGAATCGCCTGCGGCTGAACCGACTGCTAGGTGTGAACCCGCACTTAAACCACCCAAGGTGACTGGACCCTGTGTTGGCCTGTTTTTGGTTTGGCCACGTGATTTCTGTTATGTGTGAACTGTCACCAAGAGACTGTTTTTCATTTATGTTGTGCAAGTGTGAATAAAACACTGTTTACTGCACATTCTGGACTCCTTGTTTTGCCTTGGTACTGCACCCGCACCGCTATCTACCAGAGCGACTCCCCACATTTGGTGTCGGATGCGGGCATGAGCAGTGAGGCTGGCGTGAACGCCGAAAATTTTTTGTTTCTGCTGGGCACGACTGGATGTCCTATATTAGGCCGGCAAAGTTGCAGCCTGTGATCCCTGACAAAATGGAGGCAGTTGTAAAAGCCCTTGTGGAGGCTAACTTGCAGCAGCGGGAGGCTAACAAGCAGCAGCAGGAGACTAATCAGCTGCTTTTACAACACGTGATGGCTTTGCAAACGGCAGGAGCGTCCCAACACGTCCATGATGCCCGGAAAGCGGTCCGTGCGGCGATCCCAAAGATGACCCCCTCAGACGACGTTGAGACATATCTGTCGGTCTTTGAAAAGGTGGCCGTGAGGGAGAAGTTACCCCGTGACCAATGGGCTGAAGTGGTCGCTCCGTTCCTGGCGTCCGGACCCCAGCAGGTATTCTCTGATTTGGCAGATGACCAGGCTGCTGATTACCCCACGGTGAAGGGGGAGATCCTGGCCAGACTGGGGGTGAACGTGTTAGTCCGGGCTCAGCGGGTCCACCAGTGGGACTTTAAAGCGGCTGAACCCGCCCGGCCGCAGTACTATGAGTTACTGCACAGGTTGCAAAAGTGGCTGCAGCCTGATGTTCTAAGTCCGGCTGCTATGCTGGACCGTCTGCTGGCTGACATGTTCTGGAGGGCCTTGCCGTACCCCCTTCAGCACTGGATCGGCCAAGTATCACCCACTAATGCCCTGGACATGGTCGACCTCTTGGAGCGCTATGAGGCCACAAAAACCTTGAAAGGGGGTGTTGTTGGGAGGGGGCCGGTCAAACCCTGGAGGTCTCCCATCCAGTCCCGGCGACTGGTACCCGAGAAACCTGCTCGGGTGTACCCCTGTAGACCCGGCCCGATAGTCTGCTGGCGGTGTCATGAGCCTGGCCATGTGAGGGCCGACTGTCCACAGTGGGGAGAACCCATGGAGACTAATTATGGGTACCGGGCTTCCATGTATGCCCGGAGACTGTGTGCGACCGGCACCCCGAGACAATAGACAATCGTCATCTGTGCCAGGTGCAAGTCGGTGATAATCTTGCAGTGGCGCTGCTGGACTCAGGGAGCCTAGTAACCCTGGTAAGTGCCGCCCTGGTACAGCCCTCCCAGTATACGGGCCGGAAAGTTGGTGTGGTGTGCATACACGGAGACTTAAAGGACTATCCCACGGCTGTAATGTCTCTGTCCACGGCGGCCGGCACATGGACTTGTGAAGTGGCGATCTCCGCCAAACTACCTTATGAACTAATAATTGGGAGAGACTTCCCTGGTTTTCCGTCACTATGGCCTGAGGTGAAAGTGACTAATAGCCCTGAGACAGGGGTAACCCTAGCAGAGTGGCCTGGTTCCAGTGGGAGGCCAGAGCCCTGGGAGCCCGAGTCCGAAGGGCCTGCGGTAGGGGTGACCACCACTGCTGCGGTAGAGGGGGAGACAACCCCACTGAGTGTAATGGTGGGAGACACGGAGGACTTGCCACCGGGACCTGAGTTGGCAGACCTCAATGTCTCCGGGGAAAATTTTGGGACCGAACAACACCGGGACCAAACCCTAACCAGGGCCTGGGAAAGTGTCGTAATAATTGATGGTAAACCCCAGAAACCTGGGGCTGAATTAATGTTCCCACGATTTATTGTTCTTCAGGATATGTTGTATTGGGTGAACCAAATCCGAGGTGAGCCCGTTGAACAGTTGGTGGTGCCCACCGCATATCGCAAGCTGGTTATGGAGCTTGCCCACCAACATGTTCTTGGGGGACACTTGGGGTGGCAGAAAACCCAGGACCGCATACTGCAGCGGTTTTATTGGCCCGGTGTGTTCAAGGAGGTAGAAAATTATTGTAAGTCCTGTCCGACCTGTCAGATAAATAGCCCCCAGCCACATTTCCGTAGTCCTCTGGTACCTCTGCCAATTATTGAGGTCCCGTTTGAGCGAATCGCTATGGATCTAATTGGGCCTGTACCAAAGTCTGCCAGGGCCACCAACACATTCTGGTAGTTCTCGACTATGCAACTCGGTATCCGGAGGCGGTGCCTCTGCGACATACCTCAGCTAAGCTCATCGCCAAAGAGTTAATGGAAATGTTTTCCCGTGTGGGCCTGCCAAAAGAGGTTCTGACAGACCAAGGGACCCCTTTATGTCCAAAGTTATGAGGGAACTGTGTAAATTGTTGCGTATAAAGCAGTTACGGACGTCCGTTTACCATCCGCAAACAGACGGTCTTGTTGAGAGGTTTAACCAAACTCTAAAAAATATGTTAAAAAGGGTGGTGTCTAGAGATGGGAAGGACTGGGACCTGCTTCTGCCCTATCTCATGTTCGCAGTGCGAGAGGTACCCCAGGCCTCTACTGGGTTCTCGCCCTTCGAACTGCTTTATGGCAGACACCCTCGGGGCCTGTTGGATATCGCCAAGGAAGCATGGGAACAACAGCCTGTCCCCCACAAAAGTGTCATTGAGTATGTCACCCAGATGCAGGAACGGATAGAAAGGGTGTTGCCGCTGGTCCGGGAGCATATGGAGGCAGCGCAACAAGCCCAGAGTAGGGTGTATAATCGTCAGGCTCGGGTACGGGGCTTCCATCCGGGAGATCGGGTTTTGGTTCTGGTACCCACCCTTGACAGCAAGTTCCTAGCTAGGTGGCAGGGCCCCTATGAGGTGATCGAGAGGTAGGGAAGTAAATTACAAAGTACACCAGCCAGGCGGCGCAAGCCGGAGCAGGTGTACCACGTGAATTTACTTAAGCCGTGGAAAGATAGGGACACAGCCGACGACCACAGCCCCGGCCAGGGCTTCTAGGTGAAAAGGGTCCAGCCCCACAGTTCGAGGCCTGTGAAGCAGTAACCACGGTAAAATTGCAGACAGCCTGTCTTCCAAACAAGTTCAGGAAGTCAGGGAGTTCATCAGTCGGAACACGGATGTGTTCTCGGACCTCCCTGGCCGCACGTCTCTCATCCAACATGACATCGTCACTGAGCCTCAGGCCAAGATCCGGCTAAAACCATACCGGGTACCCGAGGCTCGGCGACGGGCCATCGCGGAGGAAGTGCAAGTAATGTTGAAGCTCGATGTCATTGAGGAGTCGAAAAGTGAGTGGGCCAGTCCCATAGTCCTGATACCCAAGCCGGATGGGACGTTGCGGTTCTGCAACGATTTTCGCAAATTAAATGAAGTGTCCAAGTTTGACGCGTATCCCATGCCCCGAGTAGACGAGCTGGTTGAAAGTTTAGGACAAGCCCGTTATTTTTCTGTGCTGGACCTCACTAAAGGGTACTGGCAGGTACCCTTAACGGAGTCGGCTAAGGAAAAACGCATTTGTTACCCGCAGGGCCTGTATCACTACAAGGTGTTACCCTTTGGCCTGCATGGCGCCCCGCCACTTTCCAAAGGTTAATGGACATAGTGCTGCGACCACATCGTCGGTACGCCTCGGCCTACTTAGATGATGTAGTCATCCACAGCACCGACTGGGAAAGCCATTTACCCAAGGTGCAGGCGGTAGTGGATGCCCTGAGGAAAGTCGGACTGACCGCTAACCCAAAGAAGTGCTCCATAGGGTTAGAGGAGACAAAATATCTGGGATATATAATTGGGCGGGAGTCATCAAACCTCAGGTAACTAAGGTAGAGGCCATTCGTAACTGGCCCCGACCGGTCACCACCAGGCAGGTAAAGTCGTTCCTGGGGATTGTAGGTTACTACATGAGGTTTGTGCCCCACTTTGCCACAATAGCAGCGCCATTGACAGACCTGTTGAAGGGGCGAAAGTCTGGGAGGGTTAGCTGGAGTGAGAAGGCGGAGGAGGCTTTCTCCGCGTTGAAGTCGGCCCTGTGTGGGTCCCCGGTTTTGGTGACACCCGACTTCAACAAGGAGTTTGTCGTACAGACCGACGCCTCGGAGGTAGGCCTCGGTGCGGTACTGTCGCAGGAGGTCAACGGGAAGAACATCCCGTTGTCTTCCTGAGCCGTAAGCTCAGTCCCGCCGAGTCCAGATATAGTATAGTGGAGAGGGAGTGCCTGGCTATCAAGTGGGCACTCGAATCTCTCCGCTACTACCTGTTAGGGAGGAGGTTCCGTCTGGTGACCGACCATTCCCCCTCAAATGGATGAGTCAGGCCAAGGAGAGGAATGCTCGGGTCACCAGGTGGTTCCTATCTCTTCAAAATTTCAAGTTTTCCGTGGAACACAGGGCAGGCCGCTTGCAGGGCAACGCAGATGCCCTGTCCCGCGTCCACTGCCTCACGTGTGTTCACCCCTCAGGGTTGAACAAAGGGGGGTATGTGGTAAGGTGCAAGGTGTCATATGCGATGGCAGGTACGTGTCACCGAGGTTGCTGGCCTCGGTGAGGTGAGAGCCGGGTTTTTGTCTGCAGCAGCTAGTGCTGTTTGATTCTTTTAAATAGCATGGCTGCAAAGCCGATCCGGGCCGGCTCTTACTGGGAGCAGCTAAAGAGTAGGGTGGGTGGCTGCTCCCCACGGTCCAGTCCGAGTTTTGGGCTGGGTATAAAACACAGCCATCAGCTGTGTCTGAGGTGATTATCCTGGAGCCTGCTAACAGGGCTGAGGAGTTCTCTGTGCTGGAGGACGGAGCTCAGCAAGGTGGCGTTTCCCTGCAACCTGAAGGAGGAATCGCCTGCGGCTGAACCGACTGCTAGGTGTGAACCCGCACTTAAACCACCCAAGGTGACTGGACCCTGTGTTGGCCTGTTTTTGGTTTGGCCACGTGATTTCTGTTATGTGTGAACTGTCACCAAGAGACTGTTTTTCATTTATGTTGTGCAAGTGTGAATAAAACACTGTTTACTGCACATTCTGGACTCCTTGTTTTGCCTCGGTACTGCACCCGCACCGCTATCTACCAGAGCGACTCCCCACAATATATATATATATACACATACATAGACACACACAGTATATATATATATAAATATATATATATATATATATATATATATATATACACACACACACACACATACACAGAAAAGGGACCCAGCTAAAGCTAAACTTAAACAACCTTTTATGAGAAAAATACTTTTACAATTGTGGATGGATAATCCTATACTATAAACTAAAGAATCAAGGGGAAAACAATATAAATCAACACACCATGGACTGTATACGACTATTAGTGTTTCACCCCTGGTAGTTAAAGTGGGCAGTCATGCTTTTAGTTTACAGTAAATAATGGATAAGCCATGTATGAAATGTTAATGTTAGTCATCATGACACAGTTGAATATTTGACATCCAGGTAAAAGCAATCACTTCCACAGTAATCGATAGGCTGATCTTTTCATCTCCATACTCACTTTACCAGTAATCCTTGTAAGGCAATGTTCGGGTCTCCTCTGAGTCAGTATGAATACCGTATTGTATGAAAGAGAAGTGACCTTGATGTGTTGATGGGCAGATGACAACAGTAACTTCTGGTTTAGTCTTTTAAAAATGGAATATACATAATATATTTGGAAATGTTCCATGAAGTAGGATAGAGCAATATTAAAATTATGTTTAATAGTTACAAAACATATAGGAATAAAAGTATGCAAGATTTTTTATTTTTTTTAAAGGATACTGAACAGAAAAAAAGCAAAGCAAAACCATAAAGAAAAATACATTGTTTGCAGTGCTTTAAATATTTCACTAAAGACTTGAACATCATCTGGCTATACAAAAAAAACTGAAAAAGGATTGAGTCTAATTATAAAGATACTTTAAGTGGTACCTGGTTTCCTCCCATATAGCCAAATTGTGTCTGCTAACTTCCCCTTATTCCATATGGCATGTAGAGTAGAGGGAACTACAGTGGTGCACAAAAGTTTGTGAAACCTTCAGAATTTCCATAGTTCTACATAAACTTTGTGGCATACAAACTCTTTAGAGATGGTTTTGTAATCTTTTGCAGCCTGATGAGCATCAACAACTCTTTTTCTGAGGTCCTCAGAAATCTCCTTTGTTTGTGCCATGATATACTTCTACAAACATGTTTTAAAGATCAGACTTTCATAAATCCCTGTTTTTCCACTCCTGAGTGTCACCCTTTTGATTCAAAACAGCAGACTCTAACTTCACATTCAAATTATGGTAATTCTACAGGAAGGTGCACATACTTTTGCCACTCACAGACATGTGATATTGGATAATTTTCCACAATAAATAAATGACCTAAAATTTTGATTCGTCATCTTTATCTACTTTTAGGACTTGCGAAAATCTGATCTAGTTTTAGGTCAAATTTATGCAGAAATATAGAAAATTTTGAAAAGTTCACAAACTTTCATGAACCACTGTATGTACCATGCTTGGTGCCTTTTTCCCAAGGACACTAGAGTTTGGATTTGTTTTGAATTTGGTGTTAACACATCCACATATACCTCAAAAATCTAAGAGCACTTCTATGGCCAGTCTCATATGGGCATGTGTGATCCAGGAAATATTTTCTGTGCGACAGCCACATTTCCTAAGCCGAATGCGGTTCAGCTGACCCAAACTCAACGTATCATAGTGCTTTACAAAGCAGTGAGTTCAAACTTGACGTGGGTCAACAGTCCCATACTCACATGATGTCCCCCAGTTGGGATGAAACTCCCAGCATTATAAATCACTATGATACAGTGAATTTGAGTCAGCCTATTCATGGCTGGTCTGGGAAATGTGGACCTTATCTCCAGATAATTGGCCTAAATATTCCAGGTGCAAATGCCTCAAGGTGTTCCCCTAAACTGTTCCTTTATGCTTTTATGGCAGCTAAGGTAACTTAGCTCGAGTTCTTATGTTAAATATATTTTTAACAAATTTTTGGTGATATTTTTAATTTTCCAAGTCAATATTGTTCAGTTTTCACACTGGCAGCTAAGGCTAATAAGCCACTTCTTGCACTGTAAAGATCAATTTAATGTAGCTGTTTATCATTACAGACAGGATTTGAATGACAAATACCAGCTTTATATAGATAACAAAGAATCCGCCATTCACAATATCACAGCTTATCTACTCCCTCCTAACCGCTGCACAGGTCACAGAACATGCCTAGAAAACTTTCCCATAGAAGTCAATAAGGGTTCCTCCTGTCCAGTGTGTCTATGGCACATGGCGGCTGTGTAAAGCATAGCTCTAAATTCTGTTAACTGCTCAGACAAGATGGCTGGCCCCATAATCATGTTCAGAAAACAGAATAAAAAAATCTGCAATCAGATTACAAATATTAAAATACAGCACCTCATTGGGTAATTGTCACCACTATGGCATGGAAACCAAAGTGCCAGGAAGGTATACACTCCAGACATCTGGTACCCTGGTTGGAATAAAAACTCATAACTCATAACATAATGGATTTCTTAGGGTACTTTCACATTAGCAGCATTCTCCGGCAGGCTGTTTTGGAGGATGATCAGTCTGCCGGATCCGTGCTGCTGCTAGTGCACCCATTATAGCGAATGGGGCCGGAGCGGAATTCGGCCGGCACATGTGCACTAGCGGCAGCACAGATCCGGAAGGCTGTTCACCCACCGGAGAAGGCTGCTGCTAATGTGAAAGTAGCCTTAATCATATAAAATGTAAGCCTATATGTCATGTGTTAAACATGGGACAAAAATGTGATGTGAACGCAGCCTAACTTTACACCACCTTTGGTTGACCTTTTTTGTGCCAAAATTTTGAGGCATATTGTCACATCTTAAAGGGAACCTGTCAGCGGCAAAAACCATCCCAAGCAAGCAGTACCTTCAAGAAGGGACAGTGTGTTCCTAATGATTTTCTTCCTGCAGTCAGATGCGGTAAAAGCAGGAAAAAACTTTCTTTTATCCCCTGATCACGCTATTTTCGAGTGACGCTTGAAGTCAAGGTAACCTCGCCCCTTCCCTGCCCCTTGTGCAAGTTGGGGGCAAAAAGTGATTAAAACAAAAAATAAACACAGTGTATGGTGTGTATGCTTTTTTTGGGGTGCAAATTAACCTAGAACTCTGCTGCATTTCGCGTAATTAAAACTACCACATGAAAGGGGTTATACCATGACATCCTATGCCATTATAAATTACATGATAATACCTTTCTAACAAAGCTAGAACAATCAGTGTATTGCACATAGGTCCAGAGATCTCCCTATTCACTGCTCGATTGCTCCGTTAGATTATCGTCAGCCTGGCAGCTCAGGGTGTGTGTCCTTTCTGCCATAGCTCTCTTCCTGTAACTGCCACAGCTTTTAACAGAACATATGGCTGGTGGCTTTTTAAAATATACACTGAGCATGTTTGACCAGGTCAGTGAGACCGACAAAAAATAAGGAAGAGAACAAACAGCAGGCGGCGCAAAAAGGATCCATTTTTATGAATAGCTCACTGGCTATAATACTTTTTTTTATTACATACAATTACAAAATTATTCAGATTCAGGTGCTATTTTGAAAAATTAAAAAATTTTGCGCTGTGAGGAAACTAGAGCAGTGGAAGCAAAAACACACCAAGGGATACTGTAATCACAAAAAGCAATGATAACTATACAGGACGATCACCTTTCATTACCAGTGTTTAATTTGTACAGACACAAGAGCTATAAGAAGCGAACAAAATGTCCTTATGTGAAATGAAAATAATTACAGTGCTGCAGGAGCTGTTTAATAGGCTCTACATTGAGATGATTTTTTTTTTATAAAAGCACACATTAATAGAAAATTGTGTCAGTTAATAACATGTACCCTTCTGTTACCAAGCTGCGGGTGACGTAGATGAGAAATAACTGGTATTGTTATCATTCAAATAAAAAACTGCGACTTCACAGGTTTCTTGATAGGGAAATTATGTAGGGAAAAAGTAAAGCAAGTAATGCAAATAATCTACGAGCGGCAGATCCCAAAATATATACTGAATGTAATCATTCATGAGTAGCTTCATTTCAATTACTCAGGAGGCTGTAAGAACAATCAGCCCATGATACACACCTCTCCATGGACTGAACTTAAAGGGGTTGGCCACTTTCTGATTACTGGTGACCAATGTGTGTTGAGAGATGATTATATGGCACTTACTAATACAGTCTTTGTTGAAATTCTGTACTATTTTCATAAGGTATCCCCCTTGTGTGTCTAGTCTGTTTTGTGCTGGCCACATGGAGGTCCTGTCCATAAGATGGCTGCTGATGAAGAGTCATGTGACCAGACAAATCACCTCCATGTGGTTACACATTATGGAACACAGCTTGGTGGTTCAGTCTCTTTTACGTTCAGTGTGGCCTCCATGGGCATTGCAATATCTCGGTCTCCAGTCACACCTAAAGGATGTGGCAGCTGAGGAACTGGAATACATTGTAAGTGGTCTCCAACCACATCTAGCATACACATGGCATTCTTCACTAGTCACAGAAGACTCCCTTCCCCCCATAATATTGCATATGATGTAGTGGGAAGCGGGGAAAAAATTACAAATGGGGTGAAATTGCAAAAAAAAAGCAATTCCACCACAGTTTTGCGGCTTTTTAAATTCCGACGTTCGATGTGCGATAAAACTGACCGGTTACTTTTACTCTACAGGTCACTGCGAATCCAGCGATACCCTATATGTATAGGTTTTCTTGCGTTCTGATAGTGAAAAAAAATTTCAAAAGTGGGAAAAAAATCAGTTTTACTTTTTTGTCACCATGTTTTGCCCCCTCTAACTTTTTTGTAATTATATGTACAGCATGGGGGCTCATTTTATGCGTCATAATCTTAACTTTTCATTGATACCATTTTGGGGTGTGTATGAAATTTTTGATCACCTTTTATGTAATTTTTTGTGGAAAATGAAGCGACCAAAAATGGCGAATCCGCCATTTGGACGCTTTTTTCCGTTTTGCTGTTTGACGTATGGGGAATATTTATTTATATTTTTATGCGGAACGATGCGGACACCCGCGGCTAAGGCGCCTGCATGGAGCAGGAGCGGGCGCCATCTTTAAAGACCGGACACAGGACGTACAGGTACGTTGTGTGTCCTAAAGAGGTTAAAGGGGTTCTCCAGGAATTAAAAAATGAAAATACTTAAATATTATTTTATAATAAATATTCACAAATACCTTTCATTACTTAGAATGGCTAGTTTTGTCTAGGGAGCAATCATTAGGGGAAACAAAATGGCTGCAGTCCTATTAGTACACACAAAGCCTGTCCTAATCACACAGGAGGGCAAGTTACTTCACAACAGTGAGCCATAGTGCTCCCTCATCCTCCTTTCTGCTCTACTTGTCAGGAATCATGATCTTAAATACAGGTGAATCTCTGTGGGAATGGAGAAGATGAGGAGAAATGAGAGGAGGGTGAGGTGTGGCTAATGAGCAGCAGCACTTGTTTACAGTCTCCACTACCAAAGCAACACATTACTACGGTCTGTCCTGTCAATCCTCTCCGTACTTCATGTCTCTTCATTAACTCAATTCTCCAGAGATTCAGCTAAAGTTCTTATCATCTGTATTCAGGATTATAATCCCTGACAAGTAGAGAGGAGGAGGAGGCAGCTCTTTACCTCAGTGTTGTAAAGTAACTTGTCCTCATGTGTGATCAGGACAGGTTTTGTGTGAACTAATTGGCCAGCGGCCATTTTGTTTCCCCTGATGAATGCTCCCCAGACAAAACGAGCCATCATAAATAATAAAAGGTATTTGATAATATATTTAAAATAAAGTAATATTTAAGTATTTTCATTTACTTAATTCCCAGAGAACCCCTTTAACAGCTCTCTCTGTCTGTACCTTGCAATAAACAAACTAATCATCAGTGCTCCAAGGAATGCCAAAACACCTCCTCACATACTATGGCTCCACCCTATTACTGAGCCTGTGTGGCAAAAAGCTTCTGCAACTGCATAAATGACCGGAGAACGCGCCAGCCCACTGTGTCCACCATGTTACCACGGCACATGACATAACAGCAACAAAACATCAGCGTCCAGTTCAAAGGGTTGTCAACTCACCCTCTGATCCCCTTTCCGCAGCTGTTCAACTTTATCAGGGCTATGCTAGTCTCCGCTTCCCGATGTGGGCTCGACATACATGAAATGGTAGGGGATACCTGCTTAGCCAACCACTGACTGAGGCAGGTCACCACTCCTGTAGTCATTGGTTGGCTCAGCAGTCAAAGGACTAGGAAAAGGAGACCAAGTATTTTATTTTTACACCATACTGTGCACTTCACTAAGAATTTAGCCCCGCTGGACAACCCTAAGTGCACCATTTTGTAAAGAGTGCCGGTTAGTGTTATACAGAATCTACACAGAATCACCCCAATACAGGCTTAATGTGACATACAAAAGTTTTGTTCAAGAGCATAATATTTAGAGAACTACAAAATTTACAGCATTTATCTGCTAAAACTGAGAGCAGAAATATAACCAGCAAATGTCTTCCTTAAAAATGTGACCTTTGCAATTATGTACCAATATCTTATGAGCTTTTCTATCGAATGTAGCAGGGACAAAAGACAGCTCATGTAGTCAGAAAAATGATATGGTTAACTACTTTTGTAATTATTTCAATTTTTTAAGGCATTTGGTAGACGAGAATATGTAAATTACATTTCCATTTAACATTTTTTGCTTTTTAATAGCTGGCAGGTATGATATCAGCACTTACTATGATAATCACACAATAGAGAAATGGAAATATTGAAACATAAAATGCTTGCTATATAGTCTATTGTTAAGGACCAAAATAAAATTGGTGTAACTTAATTGTCTCCTGTACAAAATGGAAGCTGTAGGAATTTATTTTTTACAATATCAGCAATGGTGACACATTCTTAATGTTCCAATTAAGGTCTACAGCTTAAAACGCTGATTGAAGCACCGAGGACAATAGGATGGCATTGGCCTCCTGGAGAACATGAAATAGTGTTTTGAAATGTAGAGTACCGGTATTATCATGCATCCTTTACAGCTAATTATGTGGTTTTATACATGTGTAGAAATTGACACAGCATATGAACAAATTATGTCACTTTTCAATCCTGATGTTTCCACTGGTGCAGTAAAAACTATTATTATACTGTAGTCCTACTTTCTGTTCAACTTCAATCATTTGCCCAGTGACCTGCTGGAAAAACATAGGATAACCACAAATGAAGGTTATACTGTAGTTTTATAAAAAAAAAAATCTAATTACTGAATAGCCTCCAAGAGGGGCTAAAAAGAGTAAAACAAATATAAAATAAATAAAAAAGTATAAAAATTCAAATGCCTGTACTATTAAAATATAAAAATATTTGTCCCATACAGCGAATGGCGTAATGGGTGAAAAAATCAAAATGGCTGATTTGCCATTTTTTTATCACTTCACTTACCCAGAAAATGTAATAAAATATGATCAAAAAGACACAAAAGTTTTTTTTTCAGCATTAAAACACATGGAAAATATGGAAAATGTAAAAAATTCACGCTACAGTGATATTATAACATGGAAGTAGGGCATTTAATTAGAAGCATGCAATGGTAATTTCCTCATCTCAAACAATTTACTGAAACAAAGCCCAAAAAACAGTGGAGTGTATAACCCTGGTCAGTGTCTCAATAACTTGTCATGAACCAGCAGGTGTGAACCCACTGTGCCACGTGTCCTACCTCCTCTAAGGGCATTGTCTAAGTGAGCCCTCATTCTTCACAACCCCGGATGGTGGGGATAGACTTTCCCGAGGGGAACACCAGGTTGCTACTACTTGAGGAGTATTGGCACACGAGACAGCTGATCCAAAGGTACCAGAGGTACAGACGTAGTCAGCAGGCTGAATCATAACCAGGAGCAACAGTGCAGGACCAAAGGATGAGGGAGAGGCAAAGTCAAACAAGCAATAGCTCAGGGCAGTCGGCACAGGTCAGACAATTCGAGTCGGCAACAGGAGTCAAGGCAAGCAGGCATGGATTAAACAATTAGCAGAGTTCAGAAACACGAGCACGGATGAGGTACACAGGACCACGAGCAGAGATATCAGCAACCTTTGCAGGACACAAGGACCTTGATGCTCAGGCACCTGGTAAGGGGCTGAGCCACGTAAATATGTGCAGGAGGGCTAGGATTGGTCAGCATGATGTGATCAGGGCTGGAAGGAAACTGCAGAGCGGACTCCAGGACAGACAATGTCAGCAAGGACAAATCCCTGGACTGCAGCGATGAATAGGAAAATACCGGCAGCAGATCACCGCTGAACACAGGGCCCGGAACCGCGGCGGTAAACAGGGAAATATCGGCAGACAGCAGCTGTTGTTACATCATGTGGCCTTGAAAATCAATTACAGCTTGACAACGTCTGATGCTGTTCACAAGTCGACTTTTTGTCTGCTGAGACCTGCTCAGGTCATTGAGGTTCTGGGGTAAGAGTTACGAGTGTCTACACAGCGACTCAGCTGATCCTAAAGGGTTTCAATAGATTCAGGTCTGGAGTAAGTGCTGGCCACTCCATTTGAGGTATTCCAGTCTCCAGCAGCCATTCCCTAATGATGCGACCTCGATGAGCTAGCACATTGTCGTCCATGAAGATGAAATTAGGTCTGTGTTGTTCATGCAGAGGCACAATGACTGGATTAATTATGCTATTCAAGTAGTATGGGCTTCTCACTGTACCAGTAACAAAGTGTAGGGCTGTTCTGTATTGACTAGACACACCTGCCCACACTGCAAGACCACCACCACCAAAGGCTTATCTGATGGCTAATGTATAGCATTCTCCAACATTGTTGGCAGCCACCATTTCTGCTGAGCGCGAATCGACTTTTTATTAGTGAACAGCATTGAGGCCCACTGGTCCCTCGCCCAGAGTATATAAAGTAGTAAAACCGCACAGCTCCAGCAGTGAAAAAGAACACCTTTCAGATACACAGAAAGTTCATCTGATATGGTCGAATCTGACAAAGTGACATCGACTTCCACAAGAATCTTAATCCCTATAATATTAAAGGAAACAGCCCGACAAAGTGAAGTGCCGCAAGTCCTTTATCTTATAAAATCATTTATTATATTAACAAATTCCATAAAATATCAGTCATATAAAATAAGTGCCACTACTCTCGCCGATTGCCCAACCTGGGTTTCGCCTCCGCTTCGTCAGGAGCATCTGCAAATCCTATTCGGTTCCTGCTTTTAATGGCGATGAGGGCACTAACCCAAAAGGTCTTTTTACAATTAGAGTCATTTCCACCAGTTATTATCCTTCCCATAAAATCAACATATTGATCCAACTAATATCCCTATCTCCGCCCTTTATTCTGATAAAATGGTTCCTAATATCCAATCCACATCAACTACCCCATTTGCAGATGCCCCTGACGAAGCGGAGGCGAAACCGGGGTTGGGCAATCGTCGAGAGGAGTGCCACTTATTTTATATGACTGATATTTTATGGAATTTGTGAGTATAATAAATGATTTTATAAGATAAAGGACTTGCGGGACTTCACTATATAGGGTCTTTTCCTTTAATATTATAGGGATTAAAAGCACAGATTCTTGTGGAAGTCGAAGTCACTTTGTCGGATTCGACCATAACAGAAACTTTCTGTGTGTCTGAAAGATGTACTTTTTCACTGCTGGAGCAGCACGGTTTTACTACTTTATATGGACTATGTGTGAACAATACCCACCTCATGGCGAACCTGCAGCGCTCCAAGTGCAAGATTGACTTGGGATTTAAAGACTTGTGCCTTTTTATTTTTGTTTTATTTTAATTTTTACATCTATATAGTATTGCCATATTGGTGGGATATATCCCATATCGTGTTACTGAATGGATATTTTTGATATTAGAGCCAATTTTGGATGCAATACGGATGAAGTCTTTTCATTAGAATATGAAAAAAAAAAGTTCTGGATGGGGTCTTTTTTGAGCTGGAGAAACACATGGTGAAGGTGGTTAAAACCACCTGGGATGTAATTTCCCTAGAAAGATATCTAGCTGAAAGAAAAATTCCAAAAGGCCTAAGGTGGCAGTTACCCTTGATCTCGGATGATTTAGGTGATTGGGAAAAAATTTAATGAATGAATGTGGTTTTAATGCCATGCAATTGATTATCAATATAAGGAAAAATAAATGAAAAAAACAGATAAATAGGGATATTGAAGAAATATATAAAAAATTACAACCTTTTAAAGGGTTGGATGATTACGGAGAACTGTCACAGGCATGCCACAAAAACGTATTGAAAGAAGTGGGAAAGAAAACAACCCCAAGAACAAAAAAGTAAAATAAAAGGAAAGGGGATTTATAATCTTAGTTCCCATTCCTTGAGCGATAGTGAAAATGCAGTCTTGATGAAGGGGTTAAAATATGACATTCATCGCTATGTAAGGAAGCTGAATATAGCTAAATATATGATCTCCAATCCAAGGCAAACATCTGCAGTAGAAGCTACTAAGGGGATTAAACACACTAGCTTACGTGATAAAAGTCTAGCTTTTTTCCACAACCGAAAAATAACGAGTGTATTGAGGCCTTTAAAAGGGGCTTATTGAAGAAGATAGAGAATATGAATACGAAACCTAGAGTTTTCAATCTGGAAAAAGATAGGCTTTGAAGTCATTGGAAAGAAATGAACGTATTGTAATCAAACCGGCTAACAATGGGGGAGGGGTAGTCATTTTAGATAAAGAAAAATATGAACTGGTTATGTTGAAATTATTATAGAATGAGAAAGCCTATAGGAGACTCAAGAAATCCAACAATTGATTATAAAAAAAGAATTGTAGGTACTTCTGCGGAAGAGGAAAGAGAAAGGCATTTTAAATATAAAGGAGTATTAATTCTTATGGGTTAAAATTGAAAACTAGAACCTTTTTTTAAACCCACGGATGAAAATGCTTATATTCAAACTTCTAGTTGCCACCACAAGCCTTGAATAAAAAATATCCCTAAAGGGCAATTTAAAAGGATATATAGAATATGTACAAATTCACAAGATTATAAGGAGTAGAGCATCTTGATAGATAATAGATTTCTTGAAAAGGGATATAGAAAAGAAGATCTATTGGACGGTATGAAAGTAGTAGCAAGTGAAGAGGAGGAGATGAAAAGAGGAGGAGATCAGGAAAGTAACTGTAAAGGAAAGGGTAAGAAAGATTTTCGATTGAGCCTCATTACTCAATATAGTAATAATGCCGGCCAATTAAAAAGAATTGGTCGGTATTGAAAAATGACCCTGTGTTAGGGGGGATTATTCCAAAGTATTTTTCAAAAAGGCACCAAATATGAAAGACAAAATAGTGCATAGTCATTTACCATTAAAACAGGAGATAGTAGAAAAGCATCTATTTACATGGTGCGGCTTCTGTCAACCCTGTAAAAATAGTGCTAAAAAGAAAACGTTGCCCAGGATTGAAGAAGTGGTGTCTAGAAGTAATGGGGCTACATGTAGAATTACGGGAGAGCTCACATGTGGGAGTCATCTACATGCTGGAGTGCCCATGTGGTCTCCAATATGTAGGACGTACAACGAGAAAATTAAAGATAAGAATTCAAGAACATATTGGCAATATTAAGAAAGGTCTAGAAACACAGTGTTTCAGCCCATTTTAAAAAAGGTACATAATAAAAACCTGGAGGGATTGGGTTTTGTAGGGCTGGAATGTGGGAAATAGAGAGGAGGAGATTAGGTGGCGAAAATAAATAGAAAGGAAGTCGAGTGGATATATAGACTTGCATAGTAGGGAGATAGAGAGGATTGCGGATACTTTACTATGGTTGCTAGATATTTCTGTATTCATTGGCTGGCATTAACATGTGATCGGGAGAGCCATTAGCAATGAATGAAATGTGTGGCTACTAGCTAGTAATTAAGAGAGGAACATGTGATCGTGGAAACTATCAAACATGTGGTAGTTAACTCATTGAGAAAATGGGGTAGTTGATGTGGATTGGATATTAGGAACCATGTGATCGAAATAAAGAGGTGGAGATAGGGATATTAGCTGGATCAATATGTTGATTTTATGGGAAGGATAATAATTGTGTGTCGTTTTATGGAGAAGGATAATAACTATGTGGTAGGTGATTATTGTGCAATATGAATTGTAGTGATATTATGTTTTAATACTGAATGCTTTTTAAAATTGTGGTAATAACTCTAACTGTAAAAAGACCTTTTGGGTTCGTGCCCACATCGCCATTAAAAGGAGGAACCGAATAGGATTTGCAGATGCCCCTGACGAAGCAGAAGCGAAACCCGGGTTGGGCAATCGGCGAGAGTAGTGCCACTTATTTTATACAACTGATATTTTATGGAATTTGTGAGTATAATAAATGATTTTATAAGATAAAGGACTTGTGGGACTTCACCATGTCGGGACGTTTCCTTTAATATTACAGAGATTAAGAGCACCGATTCTTGTGGAAGTCGAAGTCACTTGGTCGGATTCGACCATATCAGATGAACTTTCTAGTGTCTGAAAGGTGTACTTTTTCACTTCTGGATCAGCACAGTTTTACTACTTTATATGGACTGTATGTGAACAATACCCACCTTACAGTGAACCTTCAGTGTTCCAAGTGTAACATTGACTAGGGATTTAAAGACTTGTGCTTTTTTGTTTTAATTTGATTTTTAAATCTACATAGCCTCATCCAGAGTAGATGCTCTCTGTCCCAAGATGTCGACTCCTCAGCCTGGTGGTGTGCAGGTCGTCTAGCACACAGACCACGCTGTTTTAAACGGTTTTGAATGGTCTGACGTGACACGTAGGTGCCTCTCACCTCCCTTAAATCTCCCTGGAGATGTCTGGCATTTATCATCCGGTTCCTCAGGGCAATGTTCACAATGAAGAGGTCATCAGTGTGGGATGTGGTCAAAGGACATCCACTTCTATGCCTTTCTGTGACTCTTCCAGTCTCTCTGTATCTCAGTTGCAACCTGCTGATGACACTTTCACACTCTAAGCTCAGTGGCCACTTCTGTCAAACATCCTGCTTGAAGACACACAATGGCGAGGTACTGTTCATCAATTGTTAGGTGTCTTTTTGGTCTCATGATGTAAAAATGTGAAAAGCATGATGAGGAGGACTGTTTCAATACCAATTCTAATTGAACCAGGAAATGTATTGGGCGATTCATGGATCACCTGTTGTGAATTTTGCCATTAAGCTCCTTGCTAGAGAACAGCAAGTTGTGCAAAAATAGTGCAACATTGAACAGTTGGACATGTGCATTCAAAGGTTTAGAGAAGATCATATTAAGTTCACCTGTAAAGGTCAGAGTGCATTTTCGGTTCATCCTGAAATTTCACCCAAAAGCCAAATATCCCCAACCTTTTGTGAGTAGTGTATTTGGCATAGTTGTAATCATACTGACACAGAGAATGAAGGGCACAGGCTAGTTTAGATGCATAGCGAATGCCGTAGGGACTAAACCCATAAAAATGTGGCATAATTGCATTTTTTTTCCAATTCTACCCCATTTAGAATTTTTTTCTCGCTTCCCATTACATTATATGCCATATTAAATGGTGGCATTAGGGTATGATGGTATGTGTCCCGCAAAAAAACAAGCCCTTGTATGGCTATGTGAACTGAAAAATAAAGCTATGGTTGAATGAAGACAGGGAAGAAAAATGATGGTGAACAAATGCATACACTATATAGAGAAAAGTATTTTGACACCTACACATTACGAGAAAAAAAAAACAGAATGGGATTACAGATGCGTTTACGGCCTTAGTCGTAACAGTCCGAAACGCATCAACTTTTATCGCATCTGTAATGGAATCTGTTTGTGTATGAACACGTACTAATAAAGAAGGAACCTGATTTTACTCTACATAGCCGTGCCGGAGCCATTCTGTTTTTTTTTTTCTCGGATTACTACTCCAGGGACTCGCCCTAGGCTTGAAGGCACACGGGGAAATCAAGGCTGTCAAGGTGAGCTGGATACAACATGTTTTACCTACACATTGCATCTACAGAAGATTTTATGACATCACATTCTAAATTCATAGGCATTAATATAGAGTTTCTTCCCAATTTGTAGCAAGCACAGCTTTCACTCTTCTTGGAAGAGTTTCTATAAGATTTTGGAGTGTGTTTGTTGAAATTTTTGCCTATTCATCCAAAACATCATTTGTGAGGTCAGATACTGATGTTGGACAAGAAGGCTTGGCTAGCAATCTCTGTTGTAGTTCATCCAAAAAGACTGTGATGGGGTTGAGGTCAGGGCTCTGTGTGGGCTAGTCAACTTCCTACACACCAAAATCATCCACTATGTCTTTATGGACCTTGCTTTGCATATTCGGGTACAGTCATGCTGGAACAGAAAAGTACTGATTCCGCAAAAGTATGAAGCATTGAATTGTCTAAAATGCCTTGGTATGTTAAACCATTATCATCTTCCAAACTGGCATGAAGGAAAACCGACTTAGTTGCCCACAGCAACCAATCATATTCTTCTTTTCATTTTTCAGAGCTCCTTTGGAAAATGCAAGGTGGAATTTGATTGGTTGCTATGGGCAACTAAGGTAGTTTTTCTTTACACCAGTTTTGATGAATGTACCCCAATAAGTTCTTTAGAATGATCCATTCTTTCACAAATGTTTATAATGGCAGACTACATACTTGGAGGCTGGATTTTATACACCTGTGGCAATGGTGGTGAAAGAAACTTCTTAAGTGAATTACTAAGAAGTATGCCTCAATGCTTTGTCCATATAGTGTACAATGGCCAGACATATTTGTTATTCCTCATGCACACACAACAGTTTATTCTGAAAAGTCACCTTAAACAGGTATGCTTTTAAAGTTGTTTAATTAGTTTGCACATATTAAAGCAATAAAAGAATGTACTGTATATTTCCCTAATAGTTGTTTTACTTATGGTTTTATAAAATACCTATTTTTCCATAAAAGTGTGAAAGTAACTTGCCAGAACTTCACAGTACTGTACTCCTCTCCATCCCAGAAAAAAAAAACACTTGAAAGATGTGCAAGAGCATTTTGTACATGACCTTGAACACGCCTTCTGGCAAGTGGAGTGTGGAAGGCAAATGGAGATATTAATGTTGGCAATTTGTCACAATGCATCCATCTAGACTTGGCATTCCAAGGAAGCATTTATGACGGATATTTCTCAGGGGAAGCAGTATAATGATAATGATACTGCACAATTCACAATACAAAAAAAATGATATCTATATTAAACAATACAAAACAATGTAATAAACCAGAATAAAGGCATGATTTGATTCTATACTCTATGTCATGTAGTACAGCTAAATTGTTTCTTGAAAGTCCAGTTGTCAAGTTGTATTTCCTGCTGCTATTCTAAGCAGAAATAAGGAAAAACAGCCTCTGTAAGGAAAATATTTTAATGGCCACATGCATGAGTTGCAGTTCACATACATATTAAAGGGGCTGTTTCTCTTCAGGAAATGGCATTTATCATGTAGACAAAGTTAAAGGGCATCTGTAAGCAGATTTGTACCTATGAAACTGGCTGACATGTTGCATGTGCGTTTGGCAGCTGAAGACATCTGTGTTGGTCCCATGTTCATATGTGCACGTATTGTTAAGAAAAATTATGTTTTAATATATGCAAATTAACCTCTAGTTTTAATGGGCGCACACCTAGAGGCTCTGCACTCTCTGCAACTGCAGCAACCTCTGCACTTTGACAGGGCCAAGCAGTAAAAACACTATAATAAGAAAGAGAGGGGCACTCACTATATGGGTCAACCAGGTACAGCGGATGTTCAACTCAATTGTAATAAAACCAATTTATTGATATAAAAACAATTCATACACTCCCATACAACTTATATCCATAACATATAATCTCATATACTCTCTGCTACTTGTGGTATGACCAAATATGAGCCCACCTGGTTGTAGGGTTAGCGGCGGCGGCAGCTTGTGGAGACTCGTGCGGACTTTAGGACCTAGAACCACAATCTCATACAGCGCAGAGCGCACAGTGGTGAGCCGTACAGTTGATCAGCATACTCCTACAGGTCACGTGGGACACCACGTTGAGACCTGGATCTTTGGAGGAGCAGATACGCCGCTGAAGCACGGACGCTGAGCACACGAGTGCCGGGAAAAGTTGCCTACTCCCACGGGTGCAAGAAGATTGGTAAAGTACACCGGGTTGTGGGTTTGTTTGTCCGGCAGCAGATGTGGTCGGTCCTGATATAGAGCTCCTTGTGAGAAGTGGAGACCTGCAGTTTGTGACCGAGGAGCATACTCGGTATTCACCTGCATTTGTAGCTGGGAGCATTTTTGATACTACATGGACACATATGGTGCACTTAGTAACTTGGAGGACATTTGGCACTAATAGTGAAAAGGGACTGAAGTATCTATACATAAGTGCTGTATTAAACACGGTGAAGTCTGCCGCAGTCAAGTGCTTCTCAATGTGAACAGTGCTAGATTGGATGTCATTTTTTTCACTTGTTGTCACACCATAGCCTATGGTTACTAACGGGTGCCAGTATATTGCTGCCATAACTAGGCTGTTAACTGAGTAACCATTAAGCTGCTATTTGGTCATACCACAAGTAGCAGAGAGCATATGAGATTATATGTTATGGATATAAGTTGTATGGGAGTGTATGAATTGTTTTTATATCAATAAATTGGTTTTATTACAATTGAGTTGAACATTCTCTGTACCTGGTTGACCCATATAGTGAGTGCCCCTCTCTTTCTTATTATAGTACATTTTTTGCATTTGAGCCAAGGGTAGGCTTTTGAGGTGTGCACCTGTTCCACAGCAACGGGTAAGGTGAGCCGCCGATTACACATTTGTGCAAAAACACTATAATGCCTGTCCCTGTCAATCAAAGTGGAGAGGGTGCAATATGCAGAGAGAGCACAGCCTCTAGGTGTAAGCATTGCTCCTAGAGGCTCATTTGCATATATTATATTACTACTTCATTTTTCTCAGCAATGTGGGCACATATGAACATGAGACCAACACAGATGCCTTCAGCTGCAACAGATCAGCCAGCGTCATAGGTACATATCTGCTGACAAATGACCTTTAATACAAGAAACTTATTAATGTATTGTGATTGTCCATATTTCCTCCTTTGCTGGCGTGATTCATTTTTCCATCGCATTATACACTGCCCGTATGACGACCCTGCAATCCTGCGGCAAGTGACTGTGCATGCACACTATAGGAAATGTCACTGGCCGGGACCGCAGGAGTGCACAAGTTTTTCCAAGTGTGCAAGCACTTCCACCGATGCTGAAAAAAGGATTAAGCCCGCAAAGGAAGCAATATGGACAATCACAATACATTAATAAGTGCTTTGTATTACCTTTCTCTACATGATAAATGCAATTTTCTTAAGTGAAATATCCCCTTTAATGTCAAATAAGCAACCTAACCTCCTTTTCTCAGAACTCCCATAGAAATTTATGGAAATTGCTGGGAGTTGTAGTTTCACAACAGCTGGGGAGCCGAAGGTTGCTGACCTCTGCAATAAATCATCATAAGGTTTTTTTTTACAGTTGGTTCACTTGTACAAAAATTTGGAACTTGACATGCAGGCTTTTTTTGGTGCAGTTTTTTAATGTTAATTTTGTACGCATATTATTTTTAAACCTTTTTTCATCTCAATAGAGAAGCCTATGGGAAAAAAACACCAGAAAAAAGCAATACCCAGATCATAATAAGAGATGAGCGAATTTCATATTTTGAAATTCGTTCACGCTTCGTTTGGTGGTAAAGGGTGAATTGCGTTATGGATTCCGTTACCATGGACCATAACGTAATTATATGACGGAATGCATAACGGAATGCCTCTCCTGCATAACGGAAACGGGACGGATCCGTTTTGCAGCCAATAGACTTCTATTATGATGGAATGAATAACGGAATGCCTCTAAAGGCATTCCGTCATAGAATTGGGTTATCATCCGTGGTAACGGAATCCATAACGCAATTCACCTTTTACCACCAAACAAAGTGTGAACGAATTTCATAAGCGGAAATTTGCTCATCTCTAATCATAATGCATTTTGAAATAACCCAAGTGACCCAAAAAGCAAAAAAGCCACCAAAAGTTCACATACATTGTTCATAGTATATTTAATATTTCACTATAGATTTGAATGTAACAAATGGCTACAGAAAACAAATTTTGCCAAAAACACCATGAAAAAAAGACTACACTGACATGGCATTTAAAGGGGTATTTTCATCTGGCGGAGTTCATTTAGTGCACCTTTAAATATCTTTACAGATGTTACTCCACAGTTTTTATACCACTCCCTTTTCCGGACTAAACTTTTGACATTTATGCTAATATTTAATATCTTAAACCAGGCCTTCGCCTCAATAACCTAGCCAATCGCATTCACTTTTCAAAACTGGAGTGAGCGGTGTAAAACCACAAACGATTGAATTTTTTTTTCAAAAAAGCTCTTGTTTGCAACTCTTTTAAAGCCACTATTCTGGAGCACAGTGGCTCCTCCCCCCCTCTATACCTTACAGAGGGCTGCTGCCTCCTTATTCATTTGTTACATAGGTCTGCTCTTCATCACAATGTCTTGTACAGTACTACAGTACATCTTCCTCCTTCTCTCAGCAGCACATTATAAGGCATGGCACTGGTGAATGGCTTCTGAGGTAGGCTTTCATTGATTCATTTTTTTTTATTTATTTTTTTTTGGGGGGGGGGGCGGTTCTCAAAAGAGGTGAATAGCATTATCAAGAATGGAGAATATGAGTATGAGCAAGAGATGAGACAATGACATACTGTATGCCTCATTACTTGTGATAACAGGGTAACATATCTGGTTCATATTGTGGTATGGGGGTGGGCGGTAATTAGATAATGTGAAAGATAGTAGTCTGGCTGTGGGGTTAATTCGAGCAGGGGAAAATAACGAGGTGCAAAAAACATACATGAGATGTGGATGACCACATTATTGATATAAATAACGCACTTACCACATTGTAGTCGGTAAATTAGGGATAAATAGACCCCCTTAAGAATGTCCCCAAACTATGCAGGACCACTCATGGATGGGCAGAGCTTACATAAGCTTCACCCATTTTCGGCCCATGACAGCCCAAATTTGCAGGGACTTTCTCTGAAAACTAGGGACTGTACCTGCAAAGTCTGGAAAGCTGGCAACTAAGCATATAGTACATATGAGTGATGGCTGACTGCATTATCAATAACACATATATAGAGGGGACTTCTAGAGGGAGGCCTGGTCAGCCAAGTCTAAGATTGTCAACAAAGAGCACAAACTTGAGACTATATCAGGAATGAACTATAAAGTAATCTTATGCGTAGCTCAAATAACTGAAAGAGGGCTTTTTAACACCTCCCAGTGTAAAAAATGAGAAATCAGACTTTAAATGGGCTGTAACTAATCACATATTAGTCCATGATAAGTATTTATGATATAGTATTCCTTTTAGTAAATTTCATTAGGATAAGTAAACCACAGTACTTGCATGGCAATAAAAGAATGTGATTCCCCTCACCTGATATGATCTCTACTCTAAAGCAATAATATGATTTTTTCCTATGTTTGTTCATCATCTCCGTTTCATCCCAGATCTTGTTAGCCTCTATTCAATATATGTGCACACATTCAAGACAAATATGTACAAGTCTTTTTTGATCTCTGAATTTCTGTATAACTGACCCCTTTAGGCTTTTTCTAGACAGTTTTGCTTGCTGCAAAGTCTGTTTTTTATTAAAAAGCCGCCAGATAAAATGACGCCTATATGGTTATGAGTTCTTGATAAATTACCAAGGTGACAGGCATAACCTTTGTTTTATTGTTTTTTTTTTTTATTTAACTCTTCTCAGCATTTATCAAGTTACTGCATCCTGGAAAATCTTTGTAACTTGGATACACCTACCATTAGCAGTGTGAGAGCATTGTTGCTGAATCCTTCGGGAAATTAGGAATCAGAGCAATAGCTAGAAAGAAAGATTAAAGAAGGATGTGTACAGAAGTATGGGGAAGCTTAGGGAACTATTCAATAACTAAAACTAGGAATGTGGCCAAAAACTAAATCTAAAGCGTAACATTCACACATAAAGGCAAACTTGAAAGAAACGGATCTAGACATTACATAATGCACACACTTTGAAATGAGTACTTTCACTGCACATTAGCAGTGGTAGACTGGGGTTCCTTGGGTCCACCAGAGAAAATTATTCTACGGGCCCAACTGCTATATAATCAATAAAATTCTAATCGATTTTATATTAAAAGTAATAGACCCCAGTGATTGGCTCCAAAGGCAGCTCTGAATGTTTTTATTGTTTCTCCTGGACCTTTGGGGCCCACCATGGTATGAGAGCAGCCCACCAGATGATCTTCTGGTAGTCTGGTGGGCCAGTCCGACGGTGCACATTAGGATTCTTCTATGCAAGTACCTGGGAGATTCATGTCAGGACTCCTAGGAGACAGTGAGAGTCCTGATTACCACACCCTCACCCTGAATGACTTCTGTGTACACATGCTGATACAGGGAAAGCTGTCAATCACTCTGGGTGGGGAAACTATAACTCTCACTGTCTCTCCTAGGAGCCCTGTGAGGATTAGTAACATAGTATATAAGACCGAAAAAAGACATTTGTCCATCCAGTTCGGCCTGTTTCCTACAAGTTGATCCAGAGAAAGGCAAAAAACCCCTTTGAGGCAGAAGCCAATTTTCCCCACTTAAGGGTAAAAAAATTCCTTCCCGACTCCAATGAGGCAATTAGAATAACTCCCTGGATCAACGACCCCTCTCTTACTTATACTTTGCACTCAGAAATGCTACTCCACTTCAAATAAACCTATATATAACAAGTTCAGTTTCTCTCCCTCTATCATATGCTGCTCTCAAGGACCAGGCATTTTTCAATCAAGCGGAAAGAGGAAAACTGACCCAGCTAATGACCAAAAGGTAAGATTCATAACTCCCTTTAATGGGAACTGGCGAGGAATACAGGCAATTTTTGCCAAGTATTGGCAAACACTTCAAACAGATAGAGATCTCAAATCATGCCTGCCCCCTTATCCGCAAATTACTTGGAGGAGATCCCGTACTTTACGGGACACACTGACGAGGAGTCATTATGTTGTAAAATCATCCAAGGGAATTTTTGGAAGTAAGGGGCCGAGTTGGGGATCGTATGCATGCGGACATTGTGCCGCTTGCATATATCTGGCTCGTTCCACCACATTTTGGAGTTCCCATCATGAGAGAGAATTTAAAATTGTCCATCACATAACCTGCAGGACAGAGGCTGTGGTCTACTGGATGATATGTCCGTGTGGACTAATTTATGTTGGAATGACCCCTAGGGCCCTAAAAGTACGTATCTTAGAGCACGCTAGCAAGATTCGGACGGCTAGTGATGTACCAGAAGAAGAATGGGAACAACTTGAATCGGTGCCACGACATTTTCGCAAGTTCCATAATTGTGATCCAACCTGTTTACGGGTAAGAGGTATTGATAGGGTGCAACTGGGCATAAGAGGTGGTGATGTCAAGGGTGCTCTACTCCGGAAGGAGACTAAGTGGATCACACTTTTGAACACAGTAGTCCCTGAGGGTCTAAATGAATATAATAGCTTCAAGCCTTTCTTGTAACGTGAATTTTAATTGTTGGGGTATAATATTTTTAATCTATGTATTTTGTATTATGTTTAGATGGTCCTTTGTTCTTTTCTTTCTGTTGGAACGGATGAGTGAGGGCGTTTGGGTGGCTACAAGATATTATCTCGGAAGATGTCATTACCAATGAACTTTTGAAGCAATCATGGAATTGGATTACTAAGTCAAAATGGACTAGTCAAGAAAGAATTATGATCAAAATGGACTGGTTCAAAATTATGTAGTCTGTTATTCAGATAAAATAATATAACATCTTTTCACCTTTCCTTTCCCCCCTCCCCCTTTTTTTTTTTTTTTTCTCAGTTATTTGTTGCACTTTGGAAGTTTTTAGTTATTTGTTGCACTATGGAAGTTTTCATGAATTTCACATTTTTATAATATTTATAATGCTGTACTGGTCGCACTTATGTGGTTAGGGTTCTTTTATTAATTAGTAATTAATCATTATTCATTAATTTTTCAATTTTTGTGGGTTGGTTTCCCATTGGGATATATGCCTTATTTGTTAGGCTTTATCCCTTCTTTTTCACTATTTACCTAAATAAGATTTTTTCATAGGTACTAGGGGTACAATATTTATATAAACTATGTTTTTTGCACTTTCCATTATGGGTGTTTTTTGATGTTTTCACTTAATATTGATGTGAACAATATATGCGGTTTTGATGTTTTTACTTAATATGGATGGGAACAATATATACGGTCTCTACGTTTTTGATTATATTAGTATTATTTAATAATTTTTTGAAATTTTGAATTTTTGTAAGGAGTATGGGGTCTTAATGGTTGGTGATTATAGTAATAACCTCTGAATTATGCAGTAACATAATATTGTGATTTTGACCACCTCCGGTATTACCCATTGGTATTGCGGTCATGTGACTGCGGGTTGCGCGGTCATGTGACTGATCACATGTTCCGGATGCAGGACGCGGCCCGATCGTGCGCTGACCGACGTCATCCGGATGCGCTCCGATTCCACCATCACGTGCGCAGACATGCGCGCTGGTGGTTGGGGGACGCGCAGAAGGATGGCGCCGAGCCATCACGTTCGGGGTCGCGCCAGTACAGCCTCCGGACAGGTGATCATCTTCTATTAATTATTAGAATAATGTTTACATATGTGGCCCCTCATAGATCCTCCCCCACCCGTCCAATATATATACCCCTTCAGTATACATACCCACACCTCCTGACGAAGCCTGGTGGTGAAACACGTGTCGAGGTGCTCTTTTGACTGGGGTTGGTCTATATTGAGACATTATGGGTACGTATTAATTTGGTATTTGTATTCCCTATTTTTGGTAAAATACTTGTGTGCTATTATAGCTTTACTCTAGTTATCTCCGTCCAGATGGTGGCCATTTTTGGTATTTACCATTCATCTTTTCCTTACATTTTTGTGATTTTTAGAGTTTCTGACCCCCATCTGGACTGATATTTACCTGAGATATATTTGAATGTATGGATAGGGGATATGTACTCTAATGATAGATATTTGGAGATTAGTATTGATTAATTGACCGATACCCCCCAGTCAATATTTTCTCTGTCTCGGGTGTGTATTGTAACATCTGGCTCTTTCTTGCACTTTTTTTGCTTCTATTTATTGTAATCATGTGTATTTATAAATTTTTCCAATAAAGAGATTTTATATTGATCAGAGTTGTTCGTGGTCTGAGTAGGTTAAGTTATTTTTCAATCAAGCATCAGTGGAATTTTTGACTTCTACCATGAACACTACATACCTGGACTATCCTGGAGAAATTAGCTGACTGATCTTATGTGCACAGTATAACACTAGGTACGGGTAGCATACAAACAGGTTTGGGTAAACATACAGAAAATACGCACATATTTCCCTGCAGATTTCTATGCATTTCCGCACCAAACACTGCATCTGCAGTTTTTGGTGCAGATTTAATGTGATTTTAATGGAGTGAAATCTGCACCAAAAACTGCAAACATAATTGACCTGCTGCAGATTTCTAAATCTGTACAGCCGGTCAATTTCTGCACGGAACGAAAATGCAAAGTGGACATGGGAGTTGTCTAATCTCATGCACTTTGCTTATACTGTATTATGCTGAGTGTTTTTCTACATGAGAATCCGCATGGAAAAACTGCGTGTAATCCGCAACACGAGCAGTTAGCCTAAGAGAAGTAACGAAAAAAGGGAGTACAACCAACAAGAATGGATGCATAAAGATAAAAATGTTATTGCAAAACCCCCCCAAAAAACACACATTTTGTACAGCAAGAAAGGAAGACAGCAAGAAAGGAAGGCTAAAATACTCATGGGGATCGTCTAAGCTTTGTGGTCCGACTGTAATACTCGCATATAAGAGGGTACAAAACGGTCTGGAAATAATTCAACAAAGATTTCTACATAAATGCCAAAGATCCATTCTACAGGATTTTAAAGTACTAATATACAAACTGATCTAAACATAGTAAAAAAAAAACTCTTAAGAAAAGAAAAAAGATGGCAAAAATAGTATTTACTGCAGTAAATAATGTGGTGTCTGATAATAGTTCAAAAACAACGTGACATCCAAAGAATATGTTAATGGTGAAAACAGCCGATAATAACCACAATCACAGCAGGAGACGCCATGGATAAATCAATGCTATAGATTAATCCCCATGTGTATTGCTGCTTTCTCTCAGCTTAGCATTATTCATGAACGATTATTGGACACCTAATTATTTATTACATGATTCCCATTTTCCTAATCTTTACAGTTCGGGGTAATTAATGCGTTAGTTTTATGGTACTGGTTATTACAGTTGTGTAGATACCAATCATGTAGACTTTGTTAATTCACATTTATTGAAGTTTCAATAAAATATATTAGAAATATAAAGAAGAAAATTACCAACTAGGGACAATGTCATTACATACGAAGGTCAAAGTTTAATAACTGTAAAAATCCTCAGCCCTCCCAACCCGTCCCCATCTGTTATTTCTCTATTGCATTTTATTATGCCTGTCAGAGTACAGTGCCCTAAATGGCATACAAAGAAGGCAGACCAGGGTGCCCAGATGCCATAAAACCCCATAACCATGGAGCACTCCCTCGCTGCTTTGCCAATGGCTGACCATGTCAATTAAAGCAGCGAGGGAGAGGCTGGCCACAGAATGGAGCAGTGGTGATGTTCTCGTTGCAACAGACAATGAATTTGCATATTAGGAAAAAGTATCATAACTCAGGAATGGAGCCTGAAAGGAAAAATGCCATTTTATCAGGTGAACCACAGCTATTTGTTTATGCAAACAGTTTTTAGGGGGGTCACTGGTGATTCCCTTCAAGATGACAATCCAATCCAAAATACCGTACATACAGAAACACAAAGAGTAAAAGTGCTTGTGAAATGTCTCAGAGAAAAGGGTAAAACTATATAAACAATACACAAGACTACTAGGGAGGAAACAAGAAAAATATAATGGAAAACATCACCACTTCAGCAGAAGAGTGGCCTGGTTGGTGGGTTAAAGAATGCCCCATATGAAGGGATGAGCAAACTTCTGTTTTCAAGTTTAGCGTACAAGGTTCGGGTTATCTAAAAATTCCGTTATGGATTCCGCTACCACGGACCATAAGTTATGGTCCGTGGTAGGGGAATCCATAACAGAATTCTTAGATAACCCGAAACTTGTATGTCGAACTTGAAAACAGAAGTTCGCTCAACACTACCCATATGTTTTGCAGGTAGTTGCTTCCACTGCATGTGGCAATATTCATTCACCCTTCTCCCCTTCCACCTTTCTAAAATAGTGGTGATATTCTTCATAATATTTTTTATTTTGTTCATCTAGTGTTAATACGCACTGTACGATTCATATACCCTATATTTTGTTACACAGTCGATATGGTTAAAAAAAAGACATAAGTCCATCAAGTTCAACCAAGGGATAGGTGGGGATGCGAATCCCAGAAGACAGTGAGACTATACATTTCTACACTTTTTCTACACATTTTCATAAGCATTAATGTTGTTTACTTTCAAGAATTTATCTAAACCCTTTTTAAAACTGTCCTCTGTTCCTGCTGTGACCATGTCCTGAGGAAGTCTATTCCACAGATTTATAGTTCATATAGCAAAGTAGCTTTGACACTTCTGGAGACTGAACTTTTTCTTCTCCTGTCGGAGGCAGTGCTCTCTTGTCTTTTGAGGGCATTTGACATGGAATTGTTTTTACCGTATTTTTTGTATTGCCCATTTATATATTTGTATAGGTTAATTATGTCCCCCCTGAGACGTCTCTTCTCAAGACTAAATAAATGTAATTATTTTAATCTTTCTTCATAACTAATACCCTCCATGCCCTTTATCAGTTTAGTCGCTCTCCTATGTACTTTTTCCAGCAGCAGAGCGTCCTTTTTATGGACTGGTGCCAAGAACTGAACTGCATATTCCAGATGAGGCCGCACCCCTGCCCCGCAAGTTCATGCCTCATTTAATGCATGACAATATCCTGGTGGCCTTAGAAGCAGCTGATTGACATTGCATGAGGTTATTTAATCTACGATCTACAAGGACACCCAAATCCTTCTCCATAAGTGACACTCCCAGTGTTACATCCCCTAGGACAGGCATGCTCAACCTGCGGCCCTCCAGCTGTTGCAAAACTACAACTCCCAGCATGCCCAAACAGCCTACAGGTATCAGCCTACAGCAGGGCATTGTGGGAGTTGTAGTTTTACAACAGCTGGAGGGCCGCAGGTTGAGCATGCCTGCCCTAGGACATATGAAGCACAGAGATTATTACTACCAAAATACATAACTTTACATTTATCCACATTAAACCTTATTTGCCAAGTCGATGCCCAATTCACTGAGAGTGTTCAAGTCAGCTTGAAGTTTATGGACATCTTCCATAGACTGTTTTATAAGACGCATTATGAAAGTGCTCACTAGTATACAGTAGGCGCAGGGAACTGTGAGTGTAGGGCTGCTAGTGGTGGCTGTACTCACTGTTCCCTGGTCTTCCGGGTGCATATAGCATCAGGACATATTGCATGTAGCTGTGCGCTATGACCTGATACTGCAACATCAGCACAGGGTCAGCAGAAGAACAGGAAGCAGTGAGTGCAGGATAAGACTACTGGATCTGTGGTGGCGCAGTCTGTAGCAGTAGAGGTAAATTCAAATAAGTTTGAGGGCCTGATTGGGGGTCTGACATCTAGTACAGATTTTGGGTCTGATCTGAGATCTGATAGAGACTGGGGGTCTGTTACAAATTGGGGGTCTGATGTTTGGTCTAAAAAAAGCCTGATCTGAGGTCTGAAAGATTGGGGTCTGATGATTAAGGCTACTTTCACACTTGCAATAGCAGGGTCCGGCAGGCTGTTCCAGCAGGGGAACAGCCTGCCGGATCTGTACTAACGCTAGGCCATGTGTGCCACTGGAAGTCCGCTTCGGCCCGTTCACTATAATCGGGACAGGACGGAGGTGAGGCCGCAACACAGCAAACATGCTGAGAGGTGTCCTGACAAAAACTACAGCATGCTGCAGTTTTTGTCTTGCCCGTCCCCATTATAGTGAATGGGGCAGGAGCAGACTTCCAGCGGCACACATGGGCTAGCAATAGTACGGAACCTGCTAGCGCAAGTGTGAAAGTAGCCTAAGATTGGGGATCTAAAGAAGTTTGGGGTCTGATGAAAAATTTTTGTTCTGATTTTCCCCCTCTAAAACCCAGGTGCATCTTATATTGAAGTGCATCTTATAAAGTGAAAAATACAGCACATTTTTACTCTTCGTATTGTTTTGAAATGTTTAAGCGTTTGTCTGGTTTGTGATTCCTAATAAAGACTGCACATCGATGGACACGATTGGTTCATCCTTACTTTTTTTTTAAATATATTTTCCTGTTTAGTGTGTAGCAACAATTTAAGAACAAGGCTTCAGTTTAAATATTGGGACACATAAGCCTTTCTTTACTGTGGAATTGATACGACCACACCATCCCCAGGCTGCAGTAATTTTACTGTGCTTGGTATTAACTACAACCAAAAACTTAAATACCATAGCTATCTCACATGCACCCCCCCAATGAGCTTGGCAAGATTAGAATGAATCTTAATGTTTTTTATTTAATTATATTATGCATATAAAATTTAGAAAAGTAATATTTTTATTTATCACAAAGTTTACGAGCAGCTACAAAGTTAAATCAATAAATGTAAAAATTTGCTTACTAAGAAACCATGACAAACAGTTATTGCAGAACCCAATGTTTTTGTGCAGAGCGATAAAACATTCCTTTGACAGGTTTTATGGAAGCCAACAGCACTCTAATGAATAATGACAGGACAAGATATGAAAATCCCCCACAAAGTAATTCACCATGTTATTAGTAGTGCCATTTACTTATGATACACAGGAATGATTTACTGTATGACTGGTAGGCAGCAAAAGACTATATAAATAGAAATACAGCAAACACATTACAAATATATTACCATTAATGTGAGAATGAGAACACAAAATACAGTAGATGCTGCAAGGAGCATACAACATTAGGAGAACTTTCCCATATCTTATAGGTTTCACAGATTTTATCCATCACCAAGATCAAACCTTATATCAACAATCTGGCACAATATTACTTTCCGATATTGATGACTGCAGTACTTAATAAATAATAGATACTAGAATAACGCAGCACATTACTCAGGAAATAATGTCTATGCCTCTAGCCAGCAGTAAATATACCCAGCATTAGAGATCTGTCTCCTACCAACACTTCCAAGAAGATTAATCAGATGATCTGGGTCTGCTGTACCAAGTGTTTCATAGAAAACAGCCATGTGATGCAATTTAATGTTGTTTGCAGATAAGAGGCCAACAGAGCTTTGCAAAGCAGCATTTTAATTGTCTGCTACCCGCAACACTACAAGCATGGGAATGCCATGACTTCCACAGGATTCCTACATTTAAACCTTTTTTAGTCTTTATCCAAATTCTGGCTAAAGCACGACACATTCATTAATTTCTAAAAACGTTTACAGGCAGTATGCCAGTGTTTCATGAGCAATGACGATTGTGTTTGGTTGGAAGAATACAAAGTAGCATGAGTATTTGTCGTTTACAGTCATAGGAGGAGATTTACAATCTTCTAATCTCCCTACGGCGGAAAAAAAAAGCCTTTTCTAACATCACTTGCTTCACATTTTTATGCACCCTCATCACTTTCTGAAAAGGGGGGGCAAGATGCGAAACATTGTGCAGGATGATGATATGCCTAAGGGTCCACACCCTGTGGTCGCTACCTGTTGAACTGTTGTGTTGAACATTTGACAAGCGAGTCGTATTACCTCTACTCATCTACAGCATTTACTATAGCTGCACGTGTTTTTGAGGTGGACAGACTGGATCGGGTGCAGTGAAGAGGAACCCCAAGTGTAGTAGCATTATTGTGAATATACAGTGTAAGGTGAAATGGACTTTGTGCTGATTCTAATACTGGAAATCTATCAATTTTGAATTTAAAGGATAATTTAAATTAATTAACCATTAATCAATGGCTCAATTAATAAATATTACATCTTTAAATTTAGATCTAGCAAAACGGAACAATTTGTAATTGAATTTTAAGAACTGCACCTGCTCTTACTAGGCATGGAGCAACCTGGAGTTCCTGTTATTCTTTTTCAGAAGAACAACTTAGGGCATGTTCAGACAGTGTTTTGTGAGCTGAAAAAAAAACACTGATGTGGAATCCACTTCAGCTTGTTAGCCCAGAGTTCAGCGCCGGCGCTGCTGCCCCTACCAGCAGGCATGGCCCGCGGGGCTCCCTCTCTCCCTCCTGCTGCCATGCACCATGCTAACAAGTGCGGGCAGCAGGTAGCTTAACTGTTCCTCCATGCCAGAGCTTACTTGCTGCTGGAGACCTGTATTGCTTGTTAGGGCTTGCATGGGTGTGTCTCTCCCCACTTGTGAGGCAGCACGTACACGCCCTCTGTCTCACCAGCCTATGGCTGGACTGCAGGAAGCATTTTTAAGGCGCTTCCTACAACATGAAGATGCCTCAGCAACTCATGGTCACTAGCTTGTCTAGTTCCAAGTGTGAAGGTGTTTTTCAAATTCTGCTTTGCTGTGTACCGGACCCTGCTTTTGGAATTATCAGATTTTGCCTGTTTGCCACCTGCCTCTGACTTAGTTTACGGACTTTGCTTGTTTGCCGCCTGCCTCTGACCTTGTTTACGGACCTTGCATGATCGCTGCCTGCTCCGACCCCGGACTTCCTGACCACGTACTTCCCTTCAGTGCTTGCAATGATGTTGATATACAGCAAAATCTGCACTAAGAATGAATGTCACTTTTTTTTCTACGCTGTGGTTTTAAAACTGTAGAACAAACAGCGCCATGTACAGTAAGGCTCATTTCAGACGTCCGTGTGTGTTTTGCGGATCCACGGACACCAGCAATGTGCATTCCGCATTTTGCGGACCGCACATCGCTGGCACTTTCATAGAAAATGCCTTTTCTTGTCTGCAATTGCGGACAAGAATAGGACATGTTCTATTTTTTTGCGGAACGGAAGTGCGGACCCGGAAGTGTGGATCCACAATTTCGGATCCGGGCGGCACATAGTGCGTCCCCATAGGAATAAATAGGACCGCAATTCCGTTCCACAAAATGCAGAACAGAATTGCGGACGTATGAATAGAGCCTTACAGGCAGTTTTCCCATTTAAATCAATGGAGATGAGTTGCAAGCGTTTTAAGCGCATTTTGGGTGCAGAATCCCCACCAAAATCCACTTAGATAAAGTTCTATGTGAGCATACCCTTAAGTTGCCAGGGTTATTACATGCTCAGCAGCTTAGACCCACTACCTGTATCCTTTTGTACACAGGTAGCAGAGTTATTGCACAGGCTAGCGAATTAAATGGCACTACGCATCAAGTGAGCATTCTGAGATACATTTACAAGAACAGTAGAGGGCGTATGTCTTGTGCGACAACGGCTTGAATTATGTAACACTGGGCGAAGGTTGCTTGATAAAGGGAAAATGTGCCAATGAATATTGTACAGTATATTGTGTATTTGTTGTGAGAAATGCACAGCAAGTGATCTGATTGTAAATCTAGTGTAAAACATATAAGATCATTATATACGTAAAAATATTTGCAAACAGTAAGAAAATCAACCAGAGCCTTGGTTGCTATATATATAGTAGATAGCCCTATAGCCCTGAATACGCAATATACTATTTGTTGCATACAGGCATAGTATTTGGATGGAACCAAGTGTTGATCCTTGCTTAAGGCTACTTTCATATCAGCGTTTTTGCTGGATGCGTCATGGATCATCAAAAATGCTTCTGTTAGGATAATGCAACCATCTACCTCCGTTCTGAACGGATCCGGCTGTATTATCTCTAAAATGACCAAGACAGATCCGGCACTAAATGCATTGCAAGTCAATGGGGGACAGATCCGTTTTCTTTTGTGTCCTAGAAAACCGATCAGGCACCATTGACCATTGACTTACATTGTGTTTCATGCCGTACCCATGACACACACAAAAACGCTGCTTGCAGCACTTTTGTGTTCGGTATGGGAACAGAACCAAATGGAACAAAATACATTTTGGAACATTCCGTTCAGTTAAATTTTGTCCCCATTGACAATGAATAGGGACAACACTGAAGCGTTTTCCTCCAGTTTTGAGATCCTTTGACAAATCTCACTAGCTAAAAGGAAAATGGTGCTGGGAACGTAGCCTAAAAAAAGATATATATATTAGTCTTTTTTTTTTTCAAGCAAGGATCGACACTTTGTTCCATCCAAATGCTGTGCCTGTATGCAACAAATGGTATTCAATATTCAGGGCAATCTTAATATTACTAGTTATGATCTCTGAACTAGCACCTAGTAAATACTATAACTATTAGACAAACAGTAACTGTCAATGTTAACAACCAAAAATAGTTGTGATAAATAAGTAGTAATACAATTCTTATAACATGGATTAAAGGGGTTATTCCACAAAATAAAAAAATCATAAAAAAGCTTTGTCTCTTCTATTTCTGTGAGTGGACAGCAGCCCATCCATTGTGACAATCAAGCATCTCCCAGGAGTACACAGCGTTTTTGAAGCATAGGTCAGTACATAACAAAAGCATTTTATGTGCTAAAATACACTTTGCACTTAGCTGTGTGAGCCTGATTAATTTCCAATGAAACCGACTCTATTGTACTAACTATACTAAACATCAAATACTACCGCTGCTCTTTAAACACACAAAACTTTTTTTATTTCTATCAATAAATGTGAGCCCAACAATAATGAATTATATACAAATCGTGTACCGACCGTAGTTTATCTACAACACAAAGGAAAATTAGATGTTTTGTTTAGAAGATAAAAATCCAGTCGTATCTGTCGAATGACTGCACTATTCCTAGCAAAGAGAACAGCACAATACTGATGATCTGCAGAGTGAAAACAATGATCCATTATTAGTTATTATCGGTAAGTACTGCATTACAGCACCAGAAGCCTTGGCATGAGAAATCTACAGAATGAATGCTCTGCCCATATTGCTTAGTGACAGAAATCATGGTGCACTGTCAGACTCACTTCACGCATGACAGACCACACTGACTTTAAAGGGGTTGTGTCACTTCAGTAAGTGGCATTTATCAAGTAGAGAAAGTTAATACAAGCCACTTACTAATGTATTGTTATTATCCATATTGCTTCCTTTGCTGGCTGCATTCATTTTTTCATCACATTATACACTGCTTTTTCCATGTTTATGACCACCCTGCAGTCTAGAGATGAGCGAATTTCATGTTCTGAAATTAGTTCACGCTTTGTTTTGTGGTAAAAGCAGAATTGCGTTATGGATTCCGTTCGCACAGACCATAACACAATTCCGTTTCCGTTATGCAGAAGAGGACTCCCATGTATAATGGAAACGGGCAGCCCATAGACTTCTCTTATGACGGAATAAATAACAGAATGCCTCTAAAGGCATTCCGTTATGCATTCCATCATAGAATTGCATTATGGTCCGTGTTAACGGAATCCATAACGCAATTCTGCTTTTAACACCAGACGAAGCGTGAACAAATTTCAAAATATGAAATTATCTCATCTCTACTGCAGTCCATAAGTGGTGGCCGTGCTTTCACACTATAGGAGAAAGCGTCAGCCTCTCTGGTGGCCGGGACCATGGGAGCCCACATAGGTGCATATTCTTATATTGTGCAGCATGCTGGATAGTCATTTTTTGTTTTTCTGCTAGGGTTGGTGATTAGTTCTCTACATTTCTCCTGCACTAGTTTGGAGATTTCGAGTATATTTATAAAAGTGTGGCAACAAAGTATTGATAGAGCTTCACTGTTAAAAACTGTGGCTTTCATGAGGGTATGGCATTGCCATCCTAAGTCACTAATGGACAGTGTTTATCAAATAGGCATGCCATTTTTAAGACATTCAAACAAAAAACAGTACTGGCAGGGCTCTGTGATAGTGCTGGCTCAGGAGCTGTGATTGTGGGTGTCAGCTGTATTATACAGCTGTCACCCTGATCTCACTGCTGGCTTCCAATCAGCACCCCACAAACACAGCTGAAGGATGCAGTGTCATTGAAATGGCAGCCAGGGGCACCCAAGCCTGCCATGTTCCGTCACCTATTACATCCTGCAGTAAATGACTCTTGGTAAATATCCCTATACACTGCAATACAGACGCATTACAGTGTATAATACAATCAAACGATAGTACAGTAGGTTCAAAAATTAAATAAAAATAGTTGTATAAAGCTTTTGAAAATATAAAAAATAAATAAAAAATCACTAGCTGATTGGCGTCCGACACCCCACCCCTCCGCTGATCAGCTGTTCGGTAGTAGCTCTGGTGCTGAAAGCAAACAGCTCTGTCTACTTTGTAGTGGATTGAGCTCGTCACTACAGTGATGTCCCTAATGAAGTCAATAGGAGCAGTGCTGCAGCGATGACCTCAGTCCACTACAAAGTAGACGGAGCTGTCCGCTTTCACCATCAGAGCTACTACCGAACAGCTGATCAGCAGAGGGCTGGGGTTTCGGGCCCACGCCGATCATCCAGTGATGGCCTACCCTCACGAGTTTTTCAATTGAGAAAAGTAAAATTACCCATTAAAATAGTAGCTTGGCAGCATTATGCTCCTTAGTATACAAATTCGCATTCTCATGTAATTATTGCTCTATGAAAACCAGCCAGAATCTGCTCATTCTCAACAACAATCATAGAAGTCCATCATAAAATCTCTACGCACAGTAATAAGCACAGTAGTAAGCTATAGATGCAGCATGTATTCCAAGTAAATCAAAAATAATCGGAGATCAAAGAAAAGTTTTCCTGGATTGGCCTTGAATGAAGTGTCTAAGATAAGTCGCTTATGGATTAAAAGGCAAATGCCTTTAAAAACAGACATCTAAGCAATTATTCAGACTGCAAAGCAGGGAATGGTGACTCGTGGCGTGCACCGATCCTGCAATGCCAGATCTGACATGGCACGAAGCGGGCGTAGGGAGTGAGCCTTGCAGGGGAGTTTGTGTACCCTGATGAAGAAGTAGTTTCACTTGAAACTGTGCGACAAATTGGAAAACTTTTGACTGATTATGTAACTTTACAGATATGAGCCAACAAGACACCATTATATTTTCTGCATTTGAAGATTGAATGGCACGCTAATGGGAAGTGCTGGCTGCTAGGACACAGAATGCCGCTGCTCCAGCGTCGCTCTAGGTACACATGCAATTAGAGGCGCTTACGGCGTATGCTATTAATAGAAGTGGGTGTATGGAGAGGACCGAGGAACAATTGTTTACCACTTTCACTCAGAGCTAAAACTGTCTACAGGCTTATGCCAAGACCCAAGAGACTTCATTAAAACCCCCCCCCTCCTTACTCAGCAACTGAGCGCAAACATGACACGCTAGTGGAAACGATGATCCTTTAAATCATCCGATGAAAATCACACCTTCCTAGTTTACATAGCAGCTTCCTGTAATTATGCTCGGAGGCTGTTTGAATTAATATTGCATTCTGCACTCGATGCAATTTGCATAATACTTTCTCAACTTCCTGATTAACATGCAAATTTTAGACTAAGATGATTAAAAGAGAAAGCTTGCTACAAGGCAGCATTTCAATTGCATGCACGTTTTCCGTACTATATTATATTCATAACTTGGTTAAAAAAAAATAATCTGTGTCAGAAAGGAATATTGCTTTTCACCACCGACCTAATGTGCAGATTAAAAAATGCTAAATCGGACACTGGCTTACATTAAACAGAGCTAACTGCTTAATAAAGTAATGTTATACTGTAGTCATCTTCCTTGGCTGCATAGGTTGGAAGAAAACTCCAGATGTGGCTACTTGTGGAAATACTGGAATTTATCAGTTTAATCTCCTCAAAGTCACATTAAAATTGGAAAAAAAACTCCCAAAAATTTGACTTTTTTATTGTAAATATGTAATAGTGTCTGAAGTAAATCTTAGGAACACAATTGCATTTTTAACCTCTTAGTGACAATTCATTTTAGGGTACTTTCACACTTGCTTTCTTCTTTTCCGGCATAGAGTTCCGTCAAAAGGGCTCTATGCCGGAAAATAACTGATCAAGCATATCCCAATGCATTCTGAATGGATAGAAATCCGTTCAATTTGCATCAGTATGCCTTCCGTTCACTCACCGTCAGGCGTTTTGGCCGGACATAATACCGCAGCATGCTGCGGTATTATGTCCTTCCAAAATGCCTGATCAGTCGCCGGAATGCCGGATCCGGCACCAATTCCCATTGACTTGCGAAACAACTGAAGGTCGGATCCGTCTGGAAAACTGTGAAAAAGACTGCAAGACGGATCCGTCCATCCGCATAACAAGCGGAGAGACGGATCCGTTCTTGCAATGCATTTGTAGACGGATCCGCACCCAGAATCCATCTACAAATGCTGTCAGTTGTCAGACTGAAGGGCGGATCCGGCTAGCAGCTCCGACAACGGAACTGCCTGCCGGATCACACTAACGCTAGTGTGAAAGTACCCTTAGCCTTGAGGACCACTAACATGTTCCCCCTTTGTGTTCCATCAGTATAATGTTTACATTTTTCCTTGTAATTTTTTTTTTTTTTTTTTTTTGGGGGGATGAGTTGTAGGTTTTAGGAACCATTTTGGGGTATAGAGTGCATGAAATAACTTTTATTTTTAATTTTAGGTGGAAAGAAACAGCAATTGTTACATTATTTTATGAAATTTATTTATGGTGTTCACTGTGTGGTATAACAGTTTTATTATGTGGGTTAGTACAATGATGATAAGGCCATATTTCTATATATTTTTACAATTTTTTCTTTCCTTTTGCGGGCTGTCAGCTCTGCAACTGCTCCCCTTCCTCCTCCAGACTGAAGGGGAGGGGGGAAAGCTGCTTTAGTTGCTCATGCCTCTGGATTGGTAGCAGATAGTTTATCAAGCTTTCCAAGCTTTAAAACAATACCAAAATCACAGCATTATCTTCAGTACATGGGAAGATATTGCTGTTAGAAATCGGGAAAGTAGGTTTTACTGGGTTTATTCCTGACTCGATTTCTAACAGCAATATCTCCTGTTGATTTTCTGCTAATTCTGTCATATTGTTCTTATAGGAAAGCCTGAAAGCTTTCAAACAAGACCAGGCCCATGTCTCTAGCTGCTACCAACTACAGTTGGAGATATAAGCAGCTAAAACGAGGCACCCCTTCCGTTTCTGTCGACGCTGGACACGGGCAAAACAGTTAAGTACTTTTCCCAGAGCCCTAGCTCAGCTTAGGCAAAACAGTAAGGTGGTTATAGGGCTTGTACAGGTTACAGATATTGATAACATCCTCAGGATAGGCCATCAATATCAGAATGGCGCGAGTCCAACACCCCCACTGATAAGCTGTTTTAGCAGCCGTAGCACCTGAAACTACAATGTAATTTCTAGTGCAGGTGTACCGCATGACCACAACACTGTGTACAGAGGTGTTCTCCAAAAAAGGTGAAAAAAGTCCAGCTTCCAATAAAAAGCGTTGCATCCTTAATCTTGAAAAATCATGAATAATAAAATCCAAGTGTGACATCATACAGACAGGATAGTGTTATAGTCTACGCGTTTATTGTGTCCTGATGCTGTGTGCAGTCAGGACAAAGTGCACAGCGGGACCTGGATGACGACCAGGGAGGGTGAGTACAGCCAGTGCAGCGCTGCCCTCACCGCGCCTCCCGCACGCTGACTGCTTCGATAATGGTTGCGTTTATTAGTATTCAGACTATAATACACACTCCAACTTTTCACTCACTTTTGAGGGGAAAAAGGTGAGTCTTATAGTCTGAAAAATCCGGTAAGTAAAATCAAATGTAAGAAATTTGTTGCATTAATTATTCTAAAACATAATTATAGAAAACAAAAAGCACAAAGCAAATGAGTTAACATTGCACAGAATTCTGACAGCTGACTTTAAAAAAAGAGCACAAGGAAAGACACAAAAGCAGCTGTTGTTTTTTTGAGCATGCATGAATATTAATTATCTGATTACATAGTGATATGAATAACATTTATTTTGGAGCCCTAACGATAAAAGCGGAGAAGCTGAATATTCATTCCAATACACATTCAGAAAAAACAAACAAGGACAGTAATACTATTACCAAGGACTGACGAAGTTCACCATTTCCCTAGTGCAATTGCAATCTTCATAACAGCAATTCTGTAATCGATCCAACCATGGGCATATTTAGAATTCCCAGGGCCCCATAGTAAAATAAAATGGGGGCCCACCACCCAGTGTAAGGAAATTAAAACTAGCATAAACAACAATAATTAAAAGGTGTGTATAATAACACCATACATCAGAAAACCCACATTATAGCAAAAAGCCAGATTCCCCACAAAAAGGTACAATGTTCTTGCACCTGATAGGGCCCCCCAACCTCTGGGCCCCATAGTAAGTCTTATGGCTATATTTACGCCCATGGATCCAACAATAAAATGCATTATCTAACTCATAATATACCATGTAATAATATACCATGTAATAATATAAGGATTCATAAAGGGGTTGTGCAGCCAGTACATATTGATGACCTATCCTCAGGATAGGTCATTAATATGTAATCGTTGGGGGTCTGACTCCCAGCATTTCCGCTGACCAGCTGTGAGAAGAGGAGGTGGCATTCGTGTGAGCACCAAGTCCTCTTCAAGATTGTCACATGCAGCGATGGAGCAATGTAAGTGCTCGTCACATTCAAGTGAATGGTACAAGCATTATAATTGCACTACGCACAGCGTAATCTTTAAGGGGAAGTGGCGCTGCCTCCTCTTCAAACAGCTGATCAGCAGAAGTGCCGGGGGTCAGAACCACACCAATCAGATATTGATGATCTATCCCTTTTAAAACATCCATTTTCAAAACATTTCCATGCATAAACTTTGTGAATGGTTACAAGGAATAATCCTAAGAGGTAAAATTCTCACTGGATTGTGGATGTGGATTCCGCCCTATAAATCTGTGAAATCTACTGTACAAAATAAATTAAAGGTAATTTCCAAACCCTATCAATGTGTAGAGGAGAAAAATTAGCATGGAATTAAGGGCATGTGGCTTATAGTCAAATTCCCAGCATGATCATTATGTTGTGAAAATGCTGCAGATTTTCAAATTTGCACTTCAAATTTGCTGATAATCCGTTGTGGAAAATATTTTCTACAGTCTTAGGATTTGCCTCCTCCAAATCCAAACCTCGCCTGGTTTTATGCTTTTCAATGCTCACTCAGTGTATTAACGTTAAAGGGGTTGTCTGACTTCAGCTAATAGCATTTAATATGTAGAGAAAGTTAATACAAGCCACTTACTAATGTATTGTTAATATCCATATTGTCTCATTTGCTGGTTAGATTCATTTTTCCATCACATTATATACTGCTAGTTTCCATGGTTACGACCACCCGGCAATCCAATCAGTGGTGGTCAGGGTTCCATGCTATAGGAAAAAGTGCCGGGCTCTCTGCTGACCGGGATTATGGCAGGCTACTGCTTTTTCCTATAGTGTGCAAGTACGACCACCGCTGATGGACCAAAGGGGTGGCCGTAACCATGGAAATGAGCAGTGTATAATGTGATGGAAAAATTAATCCAGCCAGCAAAGGAAACAATATGGACAATCACAATATATTAGTAAGTGGCTTGTATTAACCTTTTCTACATGATAAATGCCATTTGCTGAAGTGAGACAACCCCATTAACCCTTTCTACCCCAGAGGATTTTTTGTTTTCGTGTTTTCGTTTTGTGCTCCCTGCCTTCTCAGAGCCATAATTTTTTAATCTGTCTGTTCACATAGCTATATCAGGGCTTGTTTTTTGCAGAAGTTGTACTTTCCAATGCCATTTAATAATGCATATGATGTAGTAGGAAGCAGGAAAATAATTCCAAATGGGGTGAAATTGCAAAAAAAAAAAAAAAAAAAAGCAATTCCACTACAGTTTTACATTTTTTTTTACTTACGATGTTCGATAAAACTGACCAGTTACTTTTATTCTACAGGTCAGTACGAATCCGGTGATACCTTATATGTTATAGTTTTTCTTGTGTTTTGATAAAATAAGTGATAAAATAATAAAAAAAGTGGGGAAAAAATCTGTTTTATTTTTTCGTCGCCATATCTTGACCCCTATAACTTTTTGTAATTATGTGTACGGAGCTGTATGGGGGCTCATTTTTTGCGGGGAAATCTGAACTTTTTATTGGGGTGAGTATGACTTTTTGATCACTTTTTATTTAATCTTTTGTAGAAAATGAAGCGACCAAAAATGGCGAATCGGCCATTTTGAAGCTTTTTTCCATTTTGCTGTCTGCCGAATGGGGAATATATTTTTATACTATGGGTGTTTTTATACCATGATGTGTATTTTTATTTATTTTTTTAGTTCTTTTATTTTTATTTTGGGAAAAGAGGGGTGATTTGATTTTATGTTTTTTTTTTATTTTTAAAAACTTTATTTTTTTACACTTTTCTTATAGGGAACTATAACAAGCAATCATTAGATTGCTATTCTCATAGACCCCAATTCACTAGCATTGGAGTCTATGAGAAAATTGCTATTTTCCTATGGAGCCCTATTACAGGCAAGGGCTCCATAGGAAATACTATGAAGCAGCCTCCTGTCATTCACAAGGACAGGGGCTGCCGCACACAAGCTCCGGCTCCTCCGATCGCCACACGGGGAAGCCGGAGCATCACCGGAAGAAGCATCACGATTGACCACGGCATCTGAGGGGTTAAATTCCACGATTGGCATTACTGCCGGTTGCGGACATTAGCCGTGGGTGTCTGCTATAAGATATAGCAGGCCACCCGCTTCGCCATCTTTAAAGACCCGGCCAGCACCCTACTAGTACGGCGCTGGTCAGGAAAGGGTTAATGCCAAACCTTGATATTTTTTTTTTTCTAAATAGATCCAAAATCCATTGTCGATTGTTAAAGGGGTTGGTCACGTTCTGGTTATGTTGATTAATGTGTTTGTAGGATGGCTATATGGCACTTACTAATATAACCTTTGTTGAAATCCTATGTCATTTTCCATATTTCACTAAGAAAGCCCCCTTGTTGGCCAAGTTTTTTGTGCTGTCCACAAGGAGGTCCTGTCCATAAAATGGCTGCTGATGGAGGATCATGTGACTATAGCACATCACTCAGTCTCGCCCATACAAATACACTGCACCTGCCATCTGCACTTGCACTGTTAGGAGTTTACTGCAGATGGCAGGTGAGTGATTTGCCTGGTCACGTCACTCTCCATCAGTAGCCATTTTATGGGCAGAACCTCTCTGTGGACAGCTCAAAACACTTGGCAAACAATGGGTCATACCTTATGAAATATAAAAAATGGCACAGAATTTTAACGAAGACTAAATTAGCAAGTGCTGCATAGACCTCTTAAAAACACATTGGTCAACAGTAGCCAGAAAGTGGCCAACCCCCTTAATTTTCAAACGGTCGCAATATGATATTTTCTATCGTTTTGTGAATACAACTTGTGACTGCACGATAATCAGAGTCAAAAGACAAAAGAAACGGTACTCACGTAGCTCCCCCACTTTGAGGATTTCACAAAGCATTTTAGTAAGCTCAATGCTACTACGACCAAAGGGACATTCATGCTTGTCTTCTCTGCTGCTGTTTTCTAACACAATCTGTAATGAAAGCAACTATCGTAAGGATCACAATACATGTAGAAGTTTGAATGTATTTAGACTGTTTTTAATAAAGTTTTTGAGTTCAAATCTAGAATTGGATGTATAAAGCGAAAAAGTACCTCCTTTATAAACTGTATGTCACCATTCATAGTCTGTTCCTGGGTTTCACTTCAAAAACTGCATAAAAAACCCTGCATTTGGAAATCCAGCCTTAGCCGGGTTTTGTTGTAGCTGCCGCAGGAGACAGTGTGCCACTCGGAATCGAAACACTGCAGTAGTTTGCCATAAATTGCTGCAGTTTTTTTGGCAAGAACAAGTAAAGCACATTGGGGGAAATGTATCATTGCTCCCAAGCCAATTTTCTGGTCGAAAAATACACGTTTGTGACTTTTTCCCTGCCACTTGCGCAAAAGTATATGTGCAAGTGGTGTTTTGCCACTACCTTCGTCACTTTCCCGAAAAAGGGGTGAGGCCAGCAGGCCTGACACATGTATCTTCTATTAAGCCAATTTTCTGGTGTATAAGAAAACTGAAAGTTACACCAGCCAGGGGCTAGCATAGGGCTTCAGTTAGATATCAAAGAACAGCGTAAATCAGGGCTTGACCTGAACTTGCTAAGTTGTTGAAACCATATGGGTGTAAGTTCAAAGGGATATAAACGCTGAAAAAATAATACTTGGTGTAATCTATAGATCCCCTAACATCACAGAGGAGATAGAAGCGCAACTGTAGAACCAAATAGAGCGGGCTGCACAGGCTGGCACAGTGGTCATAATGGGAGATTTTAACTTCCCAGACATTGACTGGGGTCATGATTCTGACTCTACCGCAAAAGGGGAAAAAATTCCTCAATTTCCTGCAGGACCACTTAATGGGCCACTTTATGGAAGCTCCGACTAGGAGCAATGCTGTGTTGGATCTGGTAGTTTCTAATGATGCAGAGCTTGTTGGAAATGTTACTGTTTGAGAAAAACTAGGTAATAGTGACCACAATATAATTATATTCCCCCTAAACTATAAGAAGCAAACTCTGTCAGGCAGAGCAAAAACACTGAATTTTAGTGAGGGCAGCATTTCAGGGCATAGACTGGGAGCAGCTACTGTCACATAATAATACTGAGGCTAAATGGGGGAGCTTTAAATCCACATTAAGTAATTGCAGAAAAAAATGTATTCCTTCAGGTAACACGTAAAAAAATTAACCCCCCATGGCTTACAGCTACTGTAAAAAGGGCAATAAATGACAAAAAAAGGACATTTAAAAAATACAAATCTGTGGGGTCAGATGTAACCTTTAAAGTTTACAAAGGGCTTAACAAAATCTGTAAAAAGGAAATAAAATTTGTAAAAATACAAAATGAAGCGCAGGTGGCAAAAGAGAGCAAAACAAAACCCAAAGACCCAAGGTTCAGTGTTGGGCCCTCTATTATTGATTTTATTTATTAATGATTTCGAAGACGGGATTAATAGCACAATTTCTATTTTTGCAGATGACACTAAGCTATGTAGTACTGTGCAGTCTATGGAAGATGTCCATAAAATACAAGCTGACTTGAATACTGAGTGATTGAGCATCAACTTGGCAAATGAGGTTCAATGTGGATAAATGTAAAGTTATGCATCTTGGTAGTAATAATCTCTGTGCTTGATATGTCCTAGGGGATGTAACACTGGGGGAGTCACTTGTAGAGAAGGATTAGGGTGTCCTTGTAGATCATAGATGAAATAACAGCATACAATGTCAATCAGCTGCGTCTAAGGCCATCAGGATATTGTCATGCATTAAACGAGGCATGGACTCGTGGGGCAGGGATGTGATATTACCACTTTACGAGGTGTTAGTGCGGCCTCATCTGGAATATGCAGTTCAATTTTGGGCACCAGTCCATAGAAAGGACGCACTACAGCTGGAAAAACTGCACAGGAGAGCGACTAAACTGATAAGGGGCATGGAGGGTCTAAGTTATGAAGAATGATTAAAAGAATTACATTTATTTAGTCTTGAGAAGAGACGTCTAAGGGGGGGGCATGATTAACCTATACACTAATATATAAATGGGCCATACAAAAAATAAGGTGAAAAACTGTTCCATGTAAAATGCTCTGAAAAGACAAGGGGGCACCGCTTCCGACTGGAGAGAAAATGTTCATTCTCCAGAAGTGTCAAAACTTCTTTACTGTAAGAACTGTGGATCTGTAGAATAGACTTCCTCAGAACGTGGTCACAGCGGTAACAGTGGACAGTTTTAAAAAGGGTTTAGATAAATTCTTAAAAGTAAATGACATGAATGCTTATGAAAATGTGTAGAAATCTGAGTCTCACTTCCTTCTGGGATTCGAGTCAACCTATTTCTTGGTTGAACTTGGTTGGACCTATGTCTTTTTTCAACCGGATTAACTATGTAACTATGTAAGAAACCACACTATGTGTACATGTGGCCTAACTATCCTTAAAAGGGTAGTGCAAGAATTGGGGGGTTGCAACCCTCTCGACTTGGCTAGACCTCTAACGGGAAGCTCACTTACCTGCTGTCTCCCTGCTACTTCTTTTCCAGGTCTGGGCTGCTCCACTGGGCTCACTCGCTGGAAACATCCAGTATGACATCTTAACAGCCAATCACTGGCTGCGGCAGAGACCAGATCCCCTTGCGTTATGTGACCATCTGTCATGATATAAGAGGAGCCGGTCACCGTTGCGGCTAGTGATTGGCTGCAGACAATGTCAAACTGGATGTTTACAGTGAAAGAGCCCAGCGGAACATCACAGGCCTGGAGGACAAAGACTGGGGGGCTAAAACCAGAAAGTCTAGCCAAGTGTGTGAGTGTGTGGAGAGGAGGGGGGCAGGAAAACCTGCCTATCAACGCTTTTACTTTAATCACAGCAGCAAAGCTCCAAGCCCCATCCAGGCCCTACAAACTCCTGCTAAAGATAATCTCCACCAGAATGCACCAGACTTCATTGTATAGGATGTAATTCAACACTCAGGCAATTTTTTCAGATTAGGAATTAGTAGAAATTTGTCACTACCCGGTTTAGATTAATTATCCAGTTTACCGTCAGTCATCTAGTGGCTGAACACAACTTATCCCTTTTCTAATAAGCAAAATCCTTTGATGCAATAACCTCACACACCAGATATGGGGCACAAAGCCTATGTGTGTAACTGGAAAACATTTTCAGCTTCTTGACTTAAGCCTATATAATTTTCCGTTGCTGATACAATTCGCTTTCGGCAATAACTGTCACAACATGGAAGGAGAGATAAGTGGAAAAACACTGAAGTAAATGAAACATGTTGGGCCAGTGCACATGTGAATCTGGTAAAAGTAAGTGAACCTGACTAGAGCTTTATTACTTATGCAGAATATACAGCATCCCCACACTTTAAATAACAATACCCACACTCCATGCAATTCATAGACCTGCTATTATTAGATTATAAAAAGACCTTTTGTGCGTGACATTCTTCAGTCATCCTCAGAAAGCAGAACGTAGCCTATTTTTATTGATGCTATTCAGCTATAAATGCACCCTCTAGCTTTTCCGCAGTTCAAAAAGCTTCACTTAGATTGAAAGGTAACTGCGGGAGTTCAATGCCAGTTACAGAGAAAAGAAGGGAAAAAAATAATATAGCATATCTCCGCTCTTATATGCTGCTCACACCAGGCATTTTAGGAACAGTGCTGTGCATTTCAATCCCACTGACAAAATGCTTAAAATAGACCGGAAAAAGGAGGGGGGCTGCAGTAAATATGCCATATGCTTCATGCAATAGGTGACCTGCACACACATAGAGTCAAGGTAGTTTAATATAACAGACACTTGTATATTTTCCGACAGGTAGTTTATTCTGATGAATGGACCAGCTAGATGAAGAGATTAAATCCAGGGCGTGGTTGAGATAAAAGAGGTCGCTTGTTTTCTAGAATGCCTGTGAGGACATTTTTATGCTTTGAAATCAATAATGTTCAGCTTCAATATAAACAATCAAGAGGTTGCAGTACGCAGCCCCCGCCTCTTCAAATGTAGGTATGTGATCGGCAGGGGTGCCGAGAGTTAGCCCCTCAACAACATAATATTAATGACTCATCTTTTTCGGAAAATCCCTTTAAACTCATAGGGGGATCATTTATTAAGACTGGTAATTTATGCGGGTGTGCCACAGATATGTAGAGGGGCATGCCTCTAAACTTTGACATGGTGCGACATGGTTTAAACTCCGCCAGCTCCCTTGTTGGCGAAGTTCAGTGTTCCTCAATTCCAGTCCTCAGGGCCCACCTGCGGGTCATGTTTTCAGGATTTCCTTAGTATTTAGCAGGTGATATAATTAGTGTCAGTGCATCAGGACTCACCTCAGGTACTCATTCTGTGGGATATTCTCAAATCATGACCTGTAGGTGGGCCCTGAGGACTGGAGTTGAGAAACACTGGCGTAGTTCAAGACCATTTTCCATGCCATAAACTGGCGTGGAAAATGGTAAACAAGACTCTTCCCCGCAACCTTGAAAAAGGGGAAATATTTTCAAATTTTGCCGCAAAACCCCTTTGCGACAAAATCTCTGCCTTAAATACGCCAATAAGTGGTGTATATTTCTTAATAAATGAACTCCATAGTTCAAATTAAAGTTTTGGTGTAAAAAACAAACATCGATTACTATTATAATATAATAAATGCAGATGGCCACTTACAAGAAATGCTAGAAAAGGCACAAAATGAAGGTACTTTAATAAAAGCTAGAATAAAAAAAGTTGAAAAGATCCTTACCCGTATATAAGCATCCTGCTGATGCTTTGCAAAGTACAGCATGTTGTCAAGGGCCAGCATTCCTGGAGGAGTGTGGGTAAAATCCAGTGCCGGATTTACATTGTTCTGAAAATGAGGTTACAAATGTTAAACACTAAGAAACACAAGGTTAGAAGGTTCATATTTAGTGCTCATGCAAATTGCGAAACACGAATAACGGCCGTGTGCATTCCGAATTTTGCAGAATGGAACTGCTGTCCCTTAATAGAACAGTCCTATCCTTATGTAATGCAGACAATAATAGGACCTGTTCTATTTTTTTGCAGAACGGCCATGTGGACATGGAATGCATATGGAATAAAGTCCGTTGTTTTGCAGTCCCATTGAATTCAATGGGCTGCAAAACAAACTGGAACGGACATAAAAAAAAGATATGTTCATGTGCATGAGCCCTTAGATACAGTTCAGGATTTCTCGATAGCCTATTATATATGTAAAAATCAGCATGACACTGGTCCGTGAAATTTGCTCCTTCAGACAGCAGTATTTCTTGGACTGAACGCTGCCGGACCGTGACTGTACTGAACTGTACTGACTGCATTATGTGAGTACAATTCAGTACAGCCGAGGCGGGCTGGAACACACAGCATTATAAATCATTATAATGCCATGATTTTGTGTCACAGGAGCAGCGTTCAACCCGGTAAATACTTCTGTCACACAGAGCGCATTTTACAGACTAACCGGCTATTTTTAGTTCACTTTGCATAACTTTAAATTCATATACTCATTTTTTTTTTTACCAAGAAGTCTGTTAGCACATCATATATCTTTCAAATTAGCACAGAATATTTCATATATTTATTCAAGTGCTTCTAACGTTACAACAGTCCAAGGTGGAGGGGGGATTCTAGCAGCAGGAGACTGGTTAGGCTGCTCATAGTCAAGTACCAACTTTAAAAAGGTTATAGTAAAGTGACAAGTGCTGTGCTAGGCACAGCCCATGGCTTTAGTTTTTTGAGTAGGATCCCTTTCTATTCATTAAACAGGTCTTAAAAGCCTGTTCCACTGTGAAGATACAGTATTTTTTTAAAGTTTTTTTTTATAGTCTTCTAGTCAAGATTGAGAGGCATTATTAGATTTGACTGGTTAATAAATTCAGTTTCATAGCCTCCAAAATAGTTGACTTCAGGTGCAACTTAAAGGGAACCTCTCAGCAGTTCTTACCAAGATAAACTGCATCCAACACCTGATTGGGACTGAGGAGGGCAGTACAAACATATATTTTATGAAGCTTTCTCCAGCAAGTGCCCAATGTGGGGCTTCACTGTGAACTCTGCCAGAGGTATGGCTTAAAGGAGTATTTCCATCTGAGACAATGGAGACATATCGCTAGGATATGTCCCCATTGCCTGATAGATGCCGCTCCCACCTGTGGGTCACGCACCTATTTCGAGAACAGAGTGGGGAAGGTGGTGGATGGAGGACCCCGGGTTCAGCTACCACCAAACGCTCCTCCCATAGTAGGGAATGGGAGCGCACTGCACTTGCTTGACCACCGCTCCCATTCATTTCTTTGGGGCCGATAGAAATAGCCGAGCCAGCGCTCATAAAGATGAATGGAGGATGGCTGCACATGCGCAGTGCGTCCTCCACCACTTTCGGGGCTCCGTTCATGGTGTAGGTGCAGGTCCCAGAGGTGGGAACCACACCTATCAGACAAAGGGGGCATATCCTAGAGATATGCCCACATTATCTGAGATAGGAAAACCCCTTTAACAGATTGCCTGTCTGTGATTCTCGGAATAATGCTTTGGATTACCAGGTATTTCTAAATATTTCCATTAGAAAAATAATAAACGAATCCAAGTTTAAAGATCTATTCCAGGGGAGAAATTTTTAATGAAAACAAGGTCAGGTCAGAGTGGGTAAAATAATCTTTACTCACCTTACCAATTCCCCACCACTGCTGTTCAGCAGCTGCTCTGTACTTCACTCCTCCCTACATCCTCATCTTGGGCTCAAAACACCAGAAACGGATTGGACCACCTGCTTCGGCAATCACTGGCTGATGATGGTCACCATGCAGACATGATTTTTTTTTTGAGTGGGGAGTTCAAGTGGAGTGGGGACTAGAGTAGCGGCAGGGAATTGGTAAAGTGAGTGTCTGCATTTGCAAACAACAAACAAATATTTAAAGAAAAATGGGGAGGAGTTGAAATACAAAGACACACATTTATTAAGACTGGTGTTTCATGTCAGTATAAAACAAGATTATCGGAGTAAATTGTGCCACATTTATTAAAAGATGCACAGTCCATTAAAAAAACGGCGCATATTGGACTGCTCTGCTCTCAGTCAGAGAATGAAATCTACACCAAATCTACACAGCCATAGATGTGGATTACGGAGAGCTGCAGTCCCTCTTTTGCTTTTCAGACATAGATGTGTGCCATTTTCTTAATTTAGTATTAACAAATATGCTAAAATTATAAGCCACCACTCCTCCAGGCAACCCACAACCACTATTTCAACTTTTGCCAAGCATAGTATAAGCAAAAAGTTTCTGCAACTTGCGACTTTTTAAAGCCCAAATACTGCCCGAGTGTATTAGAAAACTGTAGATTGTTTCATATACCGTATATACTCGAGTATAAGCCGACCCGAGTATAAGCCAACCCCCCTAATTTTACCCTAAAAACTTGGGAAACTTAATGACTCGAGTATAAGCCAAGGTGGAAAATGCAGGGGGATGTGTGCTATGTGCTATGACACATAGGGCCATGAGGGGGGGCCAGCATAAGACACACATGAATGACACACACATAGCATCTTACGCTGGTTCCCCTCATGGCGCTATGTGTCCCCTCATGTGTCCTAAGCCGGGCACATAACTGTCTGTGTGTGTGTAAAGTGTTTTACTGCTGAAACAATATCTCGGTACTCACTATGAATACACTGCAGCGAGCGGGCCGGCCGGCGCGTGACTGACGTCACTTAGTCACGCTCTTCCCACTTCATTCATGAAGCAGGAGCGTGACTAAGTGACGTCAGTCACGCGCCGGCCGACCCGCTCGCTGCAGTACATTCACAGTAATTACCAGTATAATTACTGTACTTTGTACAGCCCTAGTGTGCACTCACGGACGCCGCAGCGATGCGCGCGCATTGCGGGTGAACCCATGCGCGCGCACCGAATCGAATTTATCAATAGGACTCGAGTATATACGGTATACAGCGATTAAAGGGGTAATTCGGTTAGATTAAAATATCCCCTTTCCACAGGATCACGAGAAGGGGGCCCCCCCTGAAATGAAGGAAGCACTTGAATTAAAGGGGCCGTTTCATTGCTCTATTCCTTTCTATGGGAAAATGAGTGAAGCTGTTCATTTCAGGGGGTTGTGGGGCCCCTGTTCTCATCGATCTTATAGTTATCTCCTCTGTCCTGTCAATAAGGCATAACTTAATCCAATCGGAATACCCCTTTATGCTCAACTCACATAAAATAGACTAAATTGTAACTATGGTTAGTGGGTAATGGTTGAAGAATAGAAAAGCCAACATGTTAGAACTACAAACATACGGTGTGTAACATTTTTCAAACTTGACCACTTTTGCTTTTAACCTTTACGATGCTGGAGATGAGCCATCACTTTTTTTTAGATTTCCATTCACATAGTTGTATGAGGGCTTATTTTTTGTGAGACAAGTTCTACTTTCTATAATGCCACTATTAATTATGGCATACAATGTAGTGGGAAGAGGTCAAAATTCCAAATGGGATGGAATTGGAAAACAAAACGCAATCCTCCACCATTTTAGGGGTTTTGTTGCCACAAAGTTCTGTTTGAGGGCAAAACTGACCCATGACCTTCATTCTCTGGGTCAGTACAATTACAACGATACCCCATATGTATAGGTTTTGTATGTCTAAATAGTGTAAAAATAAATGTAAACTTTGAAAAAAAAAAATTCAATTATATCTACTGAGCTGTGTGGGGGGAACCATTTATCACATACTTTTGGGTAAGAGAAGCAATGAAAAAATGTCAAATTGGTCATTTTGACCCTTTTTTCCGTTACACCTTTCGCTGTATTGGAAAAATATTTTTATATTTTAATAGTAAGGGCGTTTTCGGTCGCAGTGAAACCTATGATGTTTATATGTTTTGTTATTTAGGTATTTATTTTATTATTATACAGAAAAGGGGTTGATTTAACCCTTTCAATACCTAGCCACTTTTCACCTTAAATCCCAGGCTGATTTTTGCAAATCTGACATGTGTCACTTTGTGCGGTAATAACTTTGGAACACTTACTTATCCAAACCATTCTGAGATTGTTTTCTCGTGACACATTGTACTTCATGACAGTGGTAAATTTGAGTCGATATATTTCAACTTTATTTATAAAATTATCAACAATTTAGTGAATAGCAAACTAAGCTGTAAATACCAGTGTCAGGCCGCTGCTGCCAAGGCCAATAAGATAATGGGTTACATCAAAAGGGGCATAGATGCCCGTGATGAGAACATAGTCCTACCACTTTACAAATCGGTAGTCAGACCACACATGGAGTACTGTGTACAGTTCTGGGCTCCTGTGAACAAGGCAGACATAGCAGAGCTGGAGAGGGTTCAGAGGAGGGCAACTAAAGTAATAACTGGAATGGGGCAACTACAGTACCCCGAAAGATTATCAAAATTAGGGTTATTCACTTTAGAAAAAAGACAACTGAGGGGAGATCTAATAACTATGTATAAATATATCAGGGGTCAGTACAGAGATCTCTCCCATCATCTATTTGACCCCAGGACTATGACTGTGACGAGGGGACATCCTCTGCGTCTAGAGGAAAGAAGGTTTGTACACAAACATAGAAGAGGATTCTTTATGGTAAGAGCAGTGAGACTATGGAACTCTCTGACTGAGGTGGTGGTGATCGTGAGTACAATAAAGGAATTCAAGAGGGGACTGGATGTATTTCTGCAGTGTAATATTACAGGCCATAGCTACTAGAGAGAGGTCAATGATCCAGGGAGTTATTCTGATTGCTTGATTGGAGTCGGGAAGGAATTTTTTTTCCCCTTAACTGGGAAAAATTGGCTTCTACCTTCCTCTGGATCAACTTGCACGATAACAGGCCAAACTGGATGGACAAAATGTATTTTTTCAGCCTTATATACTATGTTAATATGTAAAATTTACCAAAAATTTAGAAAAATTCTCAATTTTCTAAATCTGAATTAATCTGCTTTTAAAACACATGGTAGGGCTAGGTCTACACGACGACTTATTGTCGCGTGACACAGAGGGCACAACTACACTGCAACATGTGTCGCACCAATGTTGCGTGACAATTTTTATAATGATAGTCTATGGTGTCGCACTGCGACATGCTGCGAAGCTACAGTCGTAGAAAAATTCATCTTGGATTTCTTAAGACTGTCGTGTCGCTGTCGCAGCATGTCGCAGTGCGACACCATAGACTATCATTATAAAAAATGTCACGCAACATTGATGCGACAATATGTCACGCGACAAATGTCGTCGTGTAGACCTAGCCTAATACCTCATAAAAGAGTTATTAATCGACATTCCCCATATGTCTGCTTTATGTTGGCATACTTTTTTAAATGTCATTTTATTTTTTAGGACGTTAGAATGCTTAGAATTTTAAACAACATTTTCAAAACCATTTTTTAACCACCAAAAGTGATTTTGAGGGGCTTACGTAATGGAAACCACCATAAATTACCCCACTTTAGAAACTACACCCCTCAAATTATTCAAAACTGATGTTACGAACTTTGTTAACCCTTGAGGTGTTTCACAAGAATTAAAATGGAGGTGACATTTAAAAAAAAAAATTGGTAGATTTTTTATGTTGATCAATTTTTTCTTGCAACACAGCAAGGGTCAACAGAAAAATAAACCACAATATATATTACTCTGATTCTGCAGTTTACAGAAATACCCCATATGTGGTGGTAAACTGCTCTATGGGCACATGGCAGTGGTCAGAAGGAAAGGAGCGCCATATGGATTTTGGAGGCAGATTTTGCTAGAATGGTTTTTAGGCACCATTTTGTATTTTAAGAGACCCTGACATACCCCTACAGTGGAAACCCTCAAAAAGTGACCCCATTTTGGAAACTACACCTCTTAAAGAATATATTAAGGGGGTATTGAGCACTTTGACCCCCTAAGGGTTTGGAATTTGGAAACACTTGGCTGTAAAAATGAAAAGTTTTGTTTCTTCCAAGAAAATGTTGCTTTAGAAAATTCTATATTATATGTGGACTAATTCTCATTCTGATATAATAAAATAAAATATAATTGGATCAAAACACATATGTCCCCACCTACCCCCGCCAACGTGGTCTCAGTTAGGCAGGTCCTACTCTAAAGCTACCAATGCCGTTGGGCATCTATGTTCAGGAGAGCAGACCCTGCACATATAGTGAGCTGCTCTTAGTTACCTCTATGTGCATCCAGAAACCGATGAGAGGAGGAGCAAGCACAGGTATATGTACCACTTAATCAATGTGGTCTGTTTGATAGGAAGTATAATAAGAAAGTGCATAAGAATGCTACCCCCCAGATAATAGGAGCACATTCACACTTGAAGGTTCCACTCCCACTCTGAGCACTTTGACCCTAAGCGTTTTACGGAATTTGAAAACACTTGGCTGTGAAAATTAAAAGTTTCATTTTTTCCAATAAACTGTTACTTTAGCCCCAAATGTTTTGTTTTCACAAGGGGTAACAGGAGAAAAAGCACCCCATAAATTGTTACCAATTTTCTCCTGAATACAGCAACAACCCATATGTAGTGGTAAACTGCTGTGGGACACATGGCAGGATTCAGAACAGAAGGAACACCATATAGCTTTTGCACCGCAGATTTTGATGGATTGGTTTGCGTGTGCCATAATTTTTTATTTTTTGAGTGACGTTTTCATTGGTACCATTTTGGGGTACATGAGACTTTTTGATCGCTTTGTATTACTTTTTGTGAGGCAAGGTGACAAAAAATGGCTGTTTTGGCATAGTTTTTAATAAAATTTTTACAGCATTCACCTGAGAGAGATATCATGAGACATTTTTATGGAGCAGGTTGTTACGGACTTTTATTTTTGTTACATTTTACACAGTGAAAGCATTTTTGAATAGCATAAAACCTTGTTTTTGCCATTTTCTGAGAGCCATATTTTATTTATTTTTTGGGCGATTGTCTTAGGTAGGGGCTCATTTTTTGCAGGATGAGATAACAATTTGATTGGTACCATTTTGGGCTACACCTTTTTGATCGCTTGGTATTACACTTTTTGTGAGGCAAGGTGACCAGAAAATGGCCGTTTTGGCACTGTTTTAATTATTTATTTTTTTACAGCGTTCATTTGACGAGGTGGATCATGTGATACTTTTATAAAGCCAGACGATATCAAAGGGGTCATACCTAATATGTCTACATTTCTTTTTTTTTACCTCTATTTTACAATTATTATTTTTTACTTAAAGCTATTAATTTTTTTTATTGTGTAAAACTATTTTTTTTCTACTTTATTTTTGTCCCACTCTGGGACTTCAACTTTTGGGGGTCTGATCCCCTGTACAATGCATTACAATACATCTGTATTGCAATGCATTAGCTGTAAGTTTATTACTTATTGTAATACACTTACAGCCTGCTTTTTGTGAGATCCAGGGGGCTGGATCTCACAGGATAACAGGGAAGGCAGCCAAGATGCCTAAGGAAGACATCGAGCTGCATTCCCAGCCATCAGGTCTCCGTAACAGCAGCACAGGGACCCAATGGACACCCGGGACCTGTTAGGATACCGCACATGCTGCGGTCCACGCTGACCGCAGCATTGCGAGGGTTAATGTGTAGGCATCTGTTTTTTTGCCGATTCCGCCGCATACAGCAGGGGTCTGGCTATCAGTGACTGCCGGACCCCTGCAGCTGATTGGACAGGCGCAACTCTTGTGCCCGCCTGATCAGCATGCCGTAGCTGTACGGTGCTGGGATTTCGGACACACTTCCATTGGTACCCTATGGGTTAAACTTTTATATTTTTAAATTTTAAATTTTTTTACTTTTTTTGTAATGATTTGGAAGCTCGTATTTAAGCCTACAAATTTTGAACAATCATGTATTTTTAAAAAGAATGTATTACTGTTTATTGCTCATTTCTTATGTTGGCCAAAATAAGAATTGCCGTTTGAATGCTCTCAGGCTCTTCTGCAAGGCTAAGCACATTCAAGTCAATTACAGGAATCCTCACTGGCTACAGAGGATGCCGGTAACAGCCCGGAAGCGCGAACGTCTAAAAGCTTTAATTACAGTGATAAGAATAATTGTTGGTCGCGGTAATCAGCTGCAGGTCTCTGCTGTTTGAATCAGCAGAGACCTGCCGGCCATGACACCCGCTGCACATGCAAGTGGGCGCCATGTTTGCCTTTTGCTGGTACGGTGTTGGTAGCAAAATGGTTAATAGACTTTTAAAAGAGTATTTCAGCTTTTTTATATTCATGGACAGGTCATCAATACCAAGTCAATGGGAATGCAACACCAGGCAACTCCGCGATCAGATGTTTTCGGCAGGTGCTGGCAACTAAACAGTAGGCAGAGTTGGAAGTAGAAAGCTCTGTCCACTGTTGGTGTACTGCAGTTCAGTTTCCATTCAAGTGAAAACAGCTGATCAGTGGATTTGGCGGGCATTAGACTCCCACCATACTGATATTTATGGATAGATGATTTGAAAAAAAAAAACTGCCAAAGTGCAGAGGGCGTGCAGATTGCAAATACAGCAGAGCATCTAAGTGCAACGGCAATGCCCCCGTTGCTCCTACAGGCACATTTGCATATATTAAAACATAATTTTTCTGCGGACACATATAAATATGGGACCAACACAGGTGTCTTCAGCTGCCAAGAGCACATGCAATAGGTCAGCCAGTTTCATAGGTACAAATCTGCTGACAGATGCCCTTTAAAAATATTTTGGCCACAGTTTCATCATTTGTGGTGTACTGTAGATGCCAACCATCCTTTCCCCAAACAACAAACTGATACTGTAATAAAATCTGCAGAATAAATTAAGACACACAAGGATGGGCCAATGAAACCTCTTTTAATTAAATATACTCTGCAGAAACTATTATCACCATGTAACAATTTACTGTAATGTTTAATTTAATTTAATTTCAAAGTTAATCCATACTGAAGACAAATGATGATGAAAATCCATACACAAATCCATTTAATCCTTTTGTATCTAATGCTTCTATTACATTGAAAATAATAAAATACCAAGTTAAATACCAACTTACTTGAAACTGTTAGAAAGGATGTATCATCCTTAAAACAATCACTCTCATTTACCAGTCATATCACAGTTTTCATTTGTTAAAATGCTTCACAAAAGCTGCACTGGGATTGGTTCTCATAGGCAAAAAGGACAGATTTCTGTATCACAGTTTTGAAAAACGTGGCATAATATATTCACAAAAAACAAACAAACAGAAAAAAACATGTCTAAGAGCGGTTGAGCAGTTGTCACTATAGCAATTTATAAAAGTGACAACTGTAACAACAATTGTTAGGAGTTATACATGTTAACATTTTCACTGCCACCTGTGGGCTATATAGATATGACAGTTTAGAACCTTTGTTATGTTGTGTCTGAATAAAGTTTGTGTTGAAATACCCTACATGGCTTCAGGAAACATGGTGTCAGAAGTGAAGAGGGCTTTGGTGTCTTAGAAGCCACTAAAGTCCTAATATCAGAACAAAAATCAACAAGAGTTGCTTCTCTGGTAATTTATTAATAAGAGACACACAGCGTTACAGAAAATGGTTGCAACAACTTCTCTGTCCCGTCTCCCATGGACTGTACGGGGGACCTGGCAGTTAACTGGACATTTTTCAAATCTCAGTGGGAAGATGATGAGGTGGCAACTGAACTTGATAAGAAAGACCCCAAGGTAAGGATGGCGACACTGCGGGCAGTGATGGTGAGAGACTGTCTGCGTATTTGTCAGCACCTCTCACTCTCGGATGCCGACAAGCAGAAACTAGAGAAATCTCTGGATGCATTACAGAGCCATTTTATGCCTTCACATAACATCATATACAAGAGGTACATATTGGTGAAAACAAAAACAGTACATAAGGCGAAAAAAAAAAACACAGTCTGCTGACATCAGATGTAGATACTGTGGAAACAACCACATGAATGCTGTATTGTCACATGAATGCTGAATTGTCCTGACGAAGGGGGCTACAAGCCCTTGAAACGCGTTGACAGAATAAAAATCAGTTCTTTTTAACAATACCGATCTACTGGATTTCATCAGCCAAGCAGCGCCACAAGGATTGTTCCATTTGTTACCCCTTTTTTTTCCTTGACTTATTCTCTGGCCGCACTTTGATCCTAAAGAGCGGAAGGAAAATAGGCTGCAGCGAGGCAAAAAACCCCTGATGCTGGGCAGGACCCCTACACCAGCAAAAGCCCTACAAGCTGTTGTGACTTCATCACAACAGCATCTGGTAAGCACATAATTTTACTTTTACCTTTAAGTTTAAACGACGGTACCACACAGGAGGCGCTGCCCCCTCTCTCTTTTTTCTTTTATTATATTAGAACTCAGCATTGACAGAGAAGCAGGGAAAAGGTTACACTGTCAGACTGTGGGGCCACCTGCAACCTTATGACATACAAAGACTGTTGTACAATTGTTAAAGAATGAAAGCCAACATTACAGAAGAGTAATGTCAAAATAAAATGGTACAATGATACCTATATGATACCTATGGGCCAACGTAATCTAAATTGCACATACAAAGATAAAATGTATCCACTGCAATTCCAAGTTGTCCAAGGTAAACACAAGCCACTTCTCTCAGCAGAAACATGCCAGAAAATAGGCCTAAATGTAGAACATAATGTATTATTACATGAACAGCAAACAACTACAACCTTACCCTTATCTTATGAAATGATTACAACTGAATATAGAGACATTTTCAAAGGACTAGGGTGTCTACCTGGAGAGTATCACCTAGAAATAGATGAAGCAATAAGTCCTGTACAACACCAACCACATAGAGTGCCGGATCCACTCAAAGCAGACGTAAAGGCGAAAATAGAGAGATTAGAGAAGCTGGGAGTGATAAAAAAAAAAGGTCACAGAACCTACGGCATGGATAAGTAGTATGGTTGCTGTTAAGAAACCAGGCAAGCTGCGAATATGCATTGATCCAAAAGACTTAAATAAAGAACTAAAACGCTCACATTATCCAATACCCTCCATATATGAAATCCTGCCAAGTTTAACAAAGGCAAAAGTATTTTCTATCTTGAATGCTAAGGATGGTTTCTAGCAAGTAAAACTGGATGCTAAAAGCAGTTTTCTCACTACATTCTGGACTCCCTTTGGGCGTTACCGATGGCTAAGCGTGCCTTTTGGGGTTGCAACTGCGCCAGAAGAATATTAATGTAGGCAATATGAAGCAGTAGAAGGCCTGCCCAGAGTGGAAGTTATTGCAGACGATATATTGGTGTATGGCTGTGGTGACACTACAGAGGATAATGCACTATAAAAATAGATGCAAACATAACATATGAACTAAGCCACTCTAATGATAAAATCTGAGACTCTTAGACAACACATTTTGATCAAAACACATCTGTGCCCACCTACCCAGTGCCAAGGTGGTCTCAGTCCAGGCAGGTCCTGCGCTAAACCTCCCTATGCCGTTATGCATTCATATTCAGGAGCCCAGACCCTGCACATATAGTGTGTTGCTCCTAGTTACCTCTGTGTGCAACAGAAGCCAATGAGAGGAGGAGCACAAACAGATATATGTACCACCTAATCAAGGTCGCCCATTAGATAGGTGGGGCAAAAGTGCACATGAATGCTACTCCCAGGATAGGAGCACATTCACACATGAAGGTGCCACTCTTTCAAGACAAGTTAAACAAATCACGGAAAATAGGTATGTGCACTTTTGCCCCACCTATCTAATAGGCGACCTTGATTAGGTGGTACATATAGCTGTATGTGCTATTGCACACAGAGGTAACTAGGAGCAACACACTATATGTGCAGGGTCTGCGCTCCTGAATATAAATGCATAACGGCATAGGGAGGTTTAGCGTAGCGTTTCATACCTATTTCCCGTTATTTGACACTACAGAAGATGCCACAAAGGATCATGACAAGAATTTGATTGGACTCGGAGAGAGCATGAAAGCTGAACCTAAAATTCAATATAATGAAGCTAAGATTAAGGCTATCTTCAGTATCATACATGGTACATATACTCACAGCAGAAGGCCTGCCTCCTGTTCCAGAAAAAGTCAGAGCAATTTTAGAGGTACCAAAGCCTGACAATGTACAAGCAGTTCAGAGACTGCTAGGGTTTGTAAACTACCTTTCAAAAATCTTACTACATCTTTCAGAAGTATGTGAACCACGACGCAGACTGACAGACAAAGACAGCGTGTGGGCCTGGCAATCCAGCCATGATGAAGCCCTCAAGCAAATAAAAGATATTGTTACTAAACATCCAGTTTTGAGATACTACAATGTCAATGAAGAAGTAACAGTCCAATGTGATTCCAGTGAAAAAGGTCTTGGAGCAACACTTTTGCAGGGAAGTCAGCCAGTGACGTTTGCATCACATACACAGTCTTCAACAGAACAAAGATATGCTCAGATTGAAAAGGAATGTCTTGCCATTGTATATGCATGCCAGAAGTTTAATCAGTATTTACATGGAAAAAATATTATTAACATTGAGACTGGTAATAAGCCATTAGAGAGCATTTTAACCCTTTCTACCCCGGGCCAGTTATCACCTTCCTGCCCAATTCATTTTTTGCAAATCTGACAAGTGTCACTTTATGTGGTCATAACTTGGGAACACTTTTACTTATCCAGGCCACTCTGAGATTGTCTTCTCGTGACACATTGTACTTCACGACAGTGCTAAATTTGAGTCAATATATTGTTCCTTTATTTATAAAAAAAAATTCCAAATTTACCAAAAATTTCTAAATTTGAATTTCTCTACTGTTAAGACAGATAGTAATGCCTCATAAAATAGTTATCAGTCATCATTCCCCATATGTCTGCTTTATGTTGGCATCATTATGTTGGTTTTCCAAAACCAGTTTAGTTATAAAGTGATTTTGAGGGACTTACATAATGACACCCATAAATGACCCCATTTTAGAAACTACACCCTCAAATTATTCAAAAATGATGTTACAAACTTTATTAACCCTTTATGTGTTCCACAAGAATTAAAGGTAAATGTAGGCAAAATTTCATTTTTTAGGCAGATTTTTAATGTTAATCAATTTTTTCTTGCAACACAGCAAGGGTCAACAACAAACTAAACCTCAATATGCATTACTCTAATTCTGAAGTTTACAGAAATACCCCATATGTGGTGGTAAACTGCTCTATGGGCACGTGGCAGTGGTCAGAAGGAAAGGAGCGCCATATGGATTTTGCAGGTAGATTTTGCTAGAATGGTTCTTGGGCACCATTTTGTATTTGAAGAGACCCTGACGTACCCCTACAGAGGAAACCCTCAAAAAGTGACCCCATTTTGGAAACTACACCCTTCAAAGAATATATTGAGGGGGGTACTGATCACTTTGACCCACTAAGTGTTTTACGGAATTTGAAAACACTTGGCTGTGAAAATGAAACGTTTAATTCCTTCCAATAAAATGTTACTTTAGCCCCAAATTTTTCATTTTCACAAGGGGTAACAGGAGAAAAAGCACACTATAATTTGTTACCCATTTTTTCCTGAATACGGAAACACTCCATATGTGGTGGTAAACTGCTGTGGGGGCACATGGCAGGACTCAGAATGGAAGGAGCGCCATATGGCTTTTGCAGCGCAGATTTTGATGTATTGGTTTATGGGCGCCATTGGTTTTTATTATTTGAGAGATTGTCTTATTTGGGGGCTCATTTTTTGTGGGATGAGGTGACCTTTTAATTGGTACCATTTTAGGGTACATAAGACTTTTTGATAGCTTGGTATTACACTTTTTCTGAGGCAAGTATGAAAAAAGGCTGTTTTGGCATCTTTTTTTATTTTGGTTTCATTATTTTTTTTTTACAGTATTCACCTTAGGGAGCATATAATGGGTTATTTTTACAGAGCAGGTTGTTACGGATGCGGCGATACCCAAAATGTATATTATTTTTATTTTTGTTAAGTTTTACACAGTAAATTCATTTTTGAACAGAATGAAATCTTGTTTTTGTGTTGCCATTTACTGACTGCCCTATTTTTTTTTTATTTTTCTGGCAATTGTCTTAGTTAGGTTCTCATTTTTTGTGGGATGAGATGGTGGTTTTATTGGTACCATTTTGGGGTACATAAGACTTTTTAATTGCTTGGTATTACACTTTTTATGAGGCAAGGTAACAAAAAATTATAGAGATTATAGACGCAATAAAGAACTGTAATACTTGCAATGAGTATAAGCGAAAACAAACAAATGAACCACTGATGACTCACAAATTGCCCACTCTACCCTGGAGCAAACTAGGCTTGGACGTATTTTCCTTAACAGGACAAGATTACTTGATAATTGTTGATTATTATTCAGATTTCTGGCAAATTGATTTAGTTTCTGATGCCACTTCTAAAACCATAATAGATTGTTGCAAAGCACATTTTAGCAGACATGGAATCCCTGATTCTGTAACAGATAACGGACCACAGTTTGTCAGCTCAGAATTTGCACGATTTTCTAGAGAGTGGGAATTTGAACATCTTATATCATCCCCATATCAGTCAGTCCAACGGTAAAGCTGAAGCTACTGTAAAAAATAGCAAAATCAATCATAAAGAAAGCTAAACAAGATGGCAAGGATATCTGGAAGGCAGTTCTTGACTGGAGAAATACCCCATCAGAAGGCACCAGCAGTAGTCCTGTACAACAGCTAATGTCAAGAAGGACCAGGACTTTACTTCCGACTACTCAGAAACTTCTGTTTCCAAAGGTTATAAAAGGAGTGGTCGAGAACGTAACTGAAAGACACCAAAGAGCAAAGGCATACTATGATAAAGGAGCCAAGGAAGTTCCTGAACTAAGCATTGGTCAGCCAGTGCACATACAACCATAGCCGTCGTCAATAGATGGAAATTTTTGGAGAAAGATGCTCCACAATCTTTTAAAGTGGAAGCAAAAGGACAGTTGTACAGTAGAAACAGGAAGTTTCTAAGGATGTGGATAACAAATCTGACATTGAAATAAGTGCAGTGATTACACCACTTACATCTCCAGATGAGACAACTCCCGAAGAAACAGGGATGGATGATCATATGCAACAATGTGAAGCTCCTGCTACACCAAGACATACTAGAACTAGGGTTATTAGGACACCAACAAAATATAAGGATTTTATATGCTAGATACATTATATAAAACATTGTCACCTTTGGAATGTAGTAGGGATGTCCCGATACCAATACCAGTATTGGTATCGGGACCGATACCGGCATTTTCACAAGTACTTGTACTCGTGAAAATGCCGCCGATACCACTGCCGATACCGGAAGTTCCGGTCCGGCAGCTCATATACACTGTTGAAGTAAACCTAACCTCTATTATGGTGGCCAGAATTACTAACTATTGATTCGCAGTCTCCCTCAGGTTCGGCGCTCAGTCCCTCCATGCTCCCCCTGCCCCTTCTGCCTTCTTCATTCATAAAAGTGGGCGGAGCCGGCAGGCGGGACACGAGGCGCATGGAGGAACTGAGAGCTCAAGCTGCCCGATTCCTCCAAGCACCTCACGTCTCTCCTGCGCGCTCCGCCCACTTTATGAATGTAGAAGGCGCGCGGGGCAGGAGGAGAATGGAGGGACTGAGCGCCTGACCTGAGGGAGACTGCGTATCAATAGTTAGTAATTATGGCCACATTAATAGAGATTAGGTTTACCTCAATAGTGTATAGGAGCTGCGGGGCCGGTGTATGAAAGAGTCAAGCTACACCGGCCCCTGTGAGTGTAAACCCCCCCCCCCCCCACACACACACACTATGATGGCACTTATGGGGGTCTGTGGATGACATTAATGGGGGGATCTGTGGATGACACTTATATAGCATAAAATGCTATATATGTGTCATCCACATAGCCCCCTAACAGTGTCATCCAGAGAGCCCCCATTAGTGTCATCCAGAGATCCCCCCCATTAGTGTCATCCAGAGATCCCCCCATTAGTGTCATCCAGAGATCCCCCCCATTAGTGTTATCCACAAATCCCTCATTACAGCGTCATCCACAGATCCCCCCCATAACAGTGTCATCCACAGATCACCATTACAGCGTCATCCACAGATCCCCCATAACAGTGACATCCACAGCGCCCCCATAACAGTGTCACCCACAGCGCCCCCATAACAGTGTCATCCACAGATCCTCTATAAGTGACATTCACAGATCCCCCATAACAGTGACATCCACAGCACCCCCATAACAGTGACATCCACAGATCCCCCATAACAGTGACATCCACAGCGCCCCCATAACAGTGACATCCACAGCGCCTCCATAACAGTGACATCCACAGCGCCCCCATAACAGTGACATCCACAGCGCCCCCATAACAGTGACATCCACAGTGCCCCCATAACAGTGACATCCACAGCGCCCCATAACAGTGACATCCACAGCGCCCCCATAACAGTGACATCCACAGCGCCCCCATAACAGTGACATCCACAGCGCCCCCATAACAGTGACATCCACAGCGCCCCCATAACAGTGACATCCACAGCACCCCCATAACAGTGACATCCACAGCGCCCCCATAACAGTGACATCCACAGCACCCCCATAACAGATCCCCCTGGATGCACATTGGTTGAAAAACACTATTATATTCCCATTTATTAATTTATTAACACTTGTACAAAGGAAAAGAAAAGCCATTGTCCATAGCAACCAAATTCCAGCTTTAATTTTTTTCATTGCTATCAGTAACTGCGGCGCTGTTTATACGAGGTATCAGTAATTGGTATCGGCGAGTACTTAAATAAAAGTATCGGTACTCGTACTCAGTTTTAAAAAAATGGTATCGGGACATCCCTAGAATGTAGTGTTATCCAATCATCTTATGTGATATATTACTTGATTTCACAAGGAAGGGAGGATGTTAGGAGTTAAGCCTCATTCACACGTCAGTGTCCGTGCTCAAATCAGTGAGCAGGTGGTCAGTGATGCATCCGTGAAGCTGTCCGTGACGGATTCATGTTGGTTCCGCGTTGCTGTCCGTGTTGCAGCCGTGCTTCACTGACACTAAACAGCTAAAAAATTATTTTCAAAGCATCTCTTCTTAATGGCATCCGTGTTGCATTCATGGTTTTCACAGACCCATAAACTATAATGGGCGTGAGGGAACCGGGAACACGGACCAAGATAGGACATGCATCCATGCTGAAAACACGGACCCACGGACGATGCTAAAACACTGAGGTGTGAATACACACATTCAAATGAATGGGGACGTGTGATGTCAGTGGAGAACACGTACAGCACACGTACGTGAAACACTGACGTGTGAATGAGGCTTTATACATGTTAACATGTTTACTGCCACCTGTGGGCTATACATATATGACCGTTTATAAGCTTTGTTATGTTGTTTGTGCCTGAATAAGGTTTGTTGTTGAAGTTCCCTACGTGGCTTCGGGAAACAACAATCGCATCCCTCTGCACCACATCCTATAGTCCATACTGAGCTTGGAAGAACTCTGATATGCCCTAAATAATAAAAAAAAAAACAAGGGAAGAAAACTCTAATAAAATTATACATTTATCGATATCTTCAGTTAAAACATTCTTCTTGGCCAATAAGCCCTTATCAAGATAAAATCTCACTCATGTATACATTCATGCAAATTAATTATTGTAATCCTCAACTGGAGTATTCAGACTCCCATGGTCATATAAAGGTCCCTGTAGATACTATAGACAAAACAAAATATACCAATTAAAATTCAACAACATATATTAATGTCATATGGAAAGAAGGTTCCATCTACTTCATATACAGGTACAATTATAGTGCCACCTTCCTCATAAATAGTACTTACATAGATGTAAATATCATTCATAACAACAAGAGTTAGATGGATTAAAATGGAGACACCATATTGCAGAATTGATTTATTGGCAGACCTGTTATCAGGGTTAGCATTTTGATTCTGTATCTAATATGATCACCATCTTAAAGTTCCAGTACCATGCATGCTGGTATGGAGTGAAATAATTTATTCTGAATGATATTTACATCTACATAAGTACTATTTATGAGGCAAACGGCACTATATATAAATTAGCTGTTGGAACCTTCTTTCCATATGACAGTAATATGTTGTTGAATTTTAATTAGCATCTCTAGTATCTACGGGAACATTTATATGACCATACTCATGTTGAAGGTTACAATAATTACTCTGCGTGGATATATACTTCAGTGAGATTTTGGCTTGATAAAATTTGATTGTGACCAAAACATTGCAAGAATTTTTTTATGAAGATATTGATAAAAATCTTATTTTGTCGGAGATTTGGTGCCTTGGAATTTTCATTATTTCAGGGACAACTGTAACGGTCACCTGCAAAAATCTATAAAAAAACTTATTTATGTGGACTATTACCTCAATCTATGAAAGAAAGAAAAATAATATGTCTAAGATAGCAGCTGAGCATGGCCATGTTATGTTTGCTGTGTTTCTACCAATATGCCTTATAACGTCTTTCCATTTACATATGGTACTGCATGTTGGAAGAGGGGCTTCACTGGTTATAGCCACAAGTGTGGACACTACAGCATGTCACCGCACAGGTTTAATTGAAGGAGGTGCAACAATATAATGAGTAACCTTGTGGAGAGTAGTGAGCGTTAAGCAGTAGTGTACAGTGTGTCACGTGTAACTGCACGAGCCTGCACAGTAGTGAGGGAAAGCATCAAACCATCCTCGTTGTCCCATTATTGCTCCGTGCCCACCACTGTCCTGCTATCCTGGGCAGGCACGAGTGTCACTCCTCTTTCCCTGTGTATTGGGACTAGTGCTAAGTGGACTTTTCAGCACTGTGAGAGTTAAAGCGAACCTGTCACCTGCATTAATAAACTATCAGAAGTATTTTATAGATCATCCTCATTGTGTTATCATACAGTCTTGTCCCGCTTGAAAAAATCACCTTATAAAGTTCTCTTCTCCAGCTCCAGAAGTCACGATAGAAGTCAAGGGGGCGGCCCTTCCCTCACTCCAGGCTGTAACTCCCCTGCCCTAACCCCGCCTCTATGCAGTCTAATTGACACCCGGCTCAGTCGCTGGGACCGCGCTTGTACAGGCGGCGCATGCGCCGTCTGCCTCAGTAGCAGCGCGATCCCGTCTATCGCGTGGACTCAAGAGCGATCCTGTAAACTGAATTCTTTAATGACTTGTGGAGCTGGAGAAGAGAACTTTATAAGGCGATTTTTTCATGCATATACATGGCAGAAAAGCGGGACAAGACTGTATGATAACACAATGAGGATGATCTATAAGGTTTTTTTGATAGTTTATTAAGTGAAATGCAGTTGACAGTTATTTTGTCCAGTTATTGTCAGCCAAAACCAGGTATGGGTCAAAAACACATAAAAGGTGCAAATCACATCATTACACCTGATCTCTGAGTAGGCTTCACTACTGGTTTTGGCTCACAATAACTGATGGAAATAACTGACCAGATAACTAAAGTGTGAACTCAGCCTTAGGGCTCATGCACACGGCCGTGGCCCGCATACAGCAGCTCCACAATACATGGGCACCGTCCGCATGCACCCCGCATTACGGATGAGGACCCATTCACTTGAATGGGTCCACAATTTGGGAGATGTGGTGTGGTGCAGAACGGAAGCACGGATCGGAAGCCCACAGAAGCACTATGGAGTGCTTCCGTGGTGTTTGTCTGTGCCTCCGCACCGCAAAAAAAATAGAACATGTTCTATTTTTTTTTTACGGTGTGGACGGATCACGGACCCATTCAAGTTAAGCCGCACAGATGTTGCCCGTGCATTGGGGACAGAGGAGTTGGGTCCAGGCAATGAGCCACAAGCTGTTAATTTTGAGATCCTGCTGGATGTGGCCATGCTTGGGACTGCAATGCCTATGGAGAACTGTTGACCAGAGGTGGACCTGGAAGCATTTTGAGCAGTGGGCTAAGGAAGTCCCCTAGGCTTGATTCACATGATTCACATGTCCATGCTCGTTCAAAAACATGGCCTATGTGTCAACTGCATTGCAGGTCTATTGTACTTACATCACTATGTCAGTACAGTTCAACAGACCTGTGATAGTAACTCGCTGTATCTTAAATTACTACAATGCTGTCAGTTTACAGTAGGTCAGAAAAGCTGTGGTCAGTCAGGAGATATGGCTGACACATGGACCGTGCTTCCTGGACTGAGCGTGGTCGTGTGAACCAAACCTTAGGATACTGCTATGAGCAAAGACTGTTAGTGTCCAATACATGGTGTCCTGACGTATTCTATACTGAGAGTGGAGCTTAGCAGGCTGATGGAGGTGTGACAATGTCCGAGACAACCCCTATATTTCTGATTATTGTCTGGTGCCACCCATCCTGAAAATAATGGGCCGAGGCCCCTTGTTCTTCAGGCTACCAAATGCCTTTACCACGGCTCTGTGTCTGGTGTATCTGCGAGTACCACAATGAAAAAACACTACAATTTGACAAGCCTGAAACGTACATTCACTTGGAAATTGTATTTAGTTTGAGCCTCAACTGTGAAAAACAAAAAAACTCTGTAGGCACAGCAGTGCTTCAATAGAAATGCGGGCTCTCCGTTCGGATGACAGGCAGAACTTTCAGCGGTTAGACCCCCTGGAATATTAAACATTTATGGCCAGAGCCATCGAAATTTACATGTAACCACTAAACATTAGGCGTCGATGAAATGTGCATATGGCTGTATGAAAGGACAGCAGAAAAAACGCCCTTGATCCATTGCCGTTTTTCTTAAGAAATTTCACTATAAATGTTCTTTTATAGTTCATAAGACCAGCAGCACATCTTAAAACTTGCTGATCTCACCTAAATGGGCAACAGCCTATATAAAAACTGGAAATGAAATCAATATTGTTTGTACAGTCAAGTTCAGTTCAAACTCATTAAGGTGATAAATGATTATTTCCAGAATATCGAGCAAGAGCTATGTAGAACACTTCAATTATGGCCATAGCACTTATGCTTCCTCAAATCAGGATTATTACTGGCCTTTTAAAATGCTGTTAGGTTTAACAAAGAAATAGCTGCTTCTAAACACTTTTTATAACACCAAATAAAAACCAACGTAACTGTATAAACTGTATATAACCAATATCACAGGTCATCTAACACAATAGGAAGAATTGTAAGAAATAATCCAAGCTGCGCTATGATAAAATTACACTGCTCTGTAAAAGGCATGTGAACTATTCACTTACCACTGAACTCCCTTACTTGTGGGTCAAAATATTCGAGGTAACATTATAAATAGGGATGAGCCAATTTCATATTCTGAAATTCGTTTTCGGTACGTTTTGTGGTATTTACTGAATTCCGTTATGGATTCCATTACCACGAACCATAACGCAATTCCAGGACGGAATGCATAACGGAATGCCTTTAGAGGCATTCCGTTATTCATTCTGTCATAATAGAAGTCTGCGGACTGCATAACGGATCCGTCCCCCTTGATCCGTAAACCGGACAAATCCGTTATACTGGCCATAGCATTTCGTTATGCATTCGGTCATGGAATTGCGTTATGGTCCGTGGTAACGGAATCCATAACGCAATTCAGTAAATACCACAACACGAACCGAAAACTAATTTAAAAATATGAAATTCACTAATCCCCAATTATAAATTTAAAGGATGACAGTCGTGTCTAGTGATTAATACTAGTGATCTATTCAATTACCCCTTAATTTCACATTTTTGTTCGCTGTACTGCCTATTTTTACCTGTGCTTAAAATAGGGTTGCTAGGTATCCTCCGTCTCCCAGTTTCCTCTGAGGGAAGACGGAGGACACACAAGCAGGCTGTCCTCCTGCCTGCGTGTGCGCTCACATTACTGGCCAGAACTGACAGCCAGAGTAAAAGTTGTAAGGGAATGGTTGAAAAGCCAGGTCCTCCCAGGCAGCTGATAACAGTGCCTGGGCTGTGCCATCCCAGCGCTTGGCAGACTCTCCCTCAGCAGTGCTGGGGCTGGAGCAGCCCAGCGTGTATAAATGAAAGCAACACGTGGTAAGGAGAGCTCGGGCAACCCCTTTGTGCTGCAGGAGGACTACAGGCTTCAGCCAGAATAGGGAACTTCACCGCAAGACCCCCCTATACAGTGCAGGTCTTCACTAACTTCACTGAAGGCGTCCTATGGATTAACCCCTGCATGACTTCACCAACCTCTCTGCATCCTACAAGTAACCCCTGCATGGCTTCAGTAAGTGCAGCCCCCCATAACCATGTATTAACCCCTGCATGGGTTCACTAAGTGCAGCCCCCCATTACCCCAGATTAACCCTTTAGTACCACACATGGCTCTGCTCTTCTTATACATTGTATTAACCCCTTAGCCCTACATATGACTCTGCTCTTCCTATAGTATTAAACCCTGCCTCAGTAAGTTCTATATATACCATCTGTATACACATGGCTCTCCTAAGTTTAATGCAAACATTGGGGGGGGGCTCTGGTTATTGGCACTTTTGGGGGGCTATTGTTACTGGCACATGATTAGGGGGAATCTATGGGGCACATTTTACTGGCACATGATTAGGGGGAATCTATGGGGCACATTTTACTGTCACAAAAATAATATTCAAAAGTGGGGAAAAAAATCTGTTTTACTTTTTTGTCGGCATATATCTTGACCAACTTTTTTGTTATTATCTGTACGAAGCTGTATGGGGGGCTCATTTTTTGCGGCGTAATCTGATCTTTTCATTGATCGGCCATTTGGACGCTTTTTTCTGTTTACCGTATGGGGAATTTAAATATTTTTATAGTATGGCTGTTTTCGCACATTGGGACACCCATGATGTGGAAATGTAAGAATTTAGTAACATTTTATTTAGTCAGATTGATATCAATATTATATCTGAATTCACTCATTAAAAAGGTTCTCCGGGCTTTTACTAAAATCCCGCTGTCGTCTAACCTGTGGAAGCAAGACAGTTTGAGCAGGACTTACCCCTCTGTTGCACCGCTGATTCTGTCATGTCCATGACATGTCTATGTGACCGCCTGGACTAACTGCTGGCTCTTCCTCTGAAGTTCCAACTGGATGTACCCCTGTGTTTTCCTGTTCTGCAGCATTTACATTACGCAGCTGAATGGGAAAACTCAGGCGCACATCCAGATGGGTTCACAATGGAAGAGCCCACAGCCACTCCAGGCAGTCAGGTAAACACCAAAAAGATTGTGGAATCGGCAGCATGGCAGAGGGTAAGTACTACTGAAATGATCTTGCTTGAACAGGTTAGAAGACAGAGGGATTTTAGTAAAAGTCAGGAGGACAACTTAAAAAAAACAAACAAGAGAAAACATAGAAACACTCCCACCACGCCCTAAAACAGGACTAAGACCTCATGCATACGGCCGTTGCCCGTATTGCGGCCCGCAAACAGCCGTGTGCAAGAGGCCTAAGGAAAATGACATTTGGAATCTGACTGGTTGTTTTGTGCAACTAATTCCGTTTCCTTTTGCACCCGTTTTGATAATTCTCCCCCAACATTGCCAAATAATGATACATATACGAAATTAGGAAACACTGATACTCAATCTAAATGTCCTTGTTGTAGTGAGAATAGCTTTTTTTAATAGGAGAGTTATTTTTTACTGCCCTTACATCGTATGCCAAGCAACAGTTTGATTACATCTGTCCAAACAAAGTGCTCCTGGATGTATAATCAGCTTGGATCTGTGACTACTTCAAATGAGAATTTATCATCCGTCTGGATTAATCATCTGGTCTGAGCCACACAAACCACAGCTGCCCATATTCTGCACTATTAAAGCACAAGTGAATGTCATCTATTATTTAACATAGAAAAGCCAAGGTCTCCAAGGTCCATCCGCAGAAAGGTTCTTCACTACTGAACGATAAACAACCTGTCTTTTTTTTTTTTAAGGCGAAATAAAAGTATATAAATTAACTACCTGCTCTTAACCAAAATAGTCAAATTATCATTTTTCCATTACTTGCATTTGTATGACAGAGCTTTACATGGTACTATGAATGCCCATAAATACCTGCAGTACAGAATATAAACTCCCAATAGGATACATATCTTTTTCCTATCTTTGCAGATCTTTCAGTGTGTATTGTTCTGGAAGCATTCAATTAAAAGGGTTTGTGTCACTTCAGCAAATAGCATTTATTATGTAACATTATGCACTGCTCGTTCCCATGGTTATGACCACCCTGCAATCCAGCAGCAGTGGCCATGCTTGTACACTATGGAAAAAAGGGACAGTCTATGTGCTTTTTCCTATAGCGTGCAAGCACAGTCACCACTGCTGGATTGCAGGGTGGTCATAACCAGCAGTGTATAATGTGATAGAAAAATGAATCCAGCCAGCAAAAGAGGAAATATGTACCATCACAATACATTTTTACTTTTACCACCAAACGAAGCGTGAATGAATTTCAGAACATGAAATTCGCTCATCTCTGGACTCCAGGGTGGAAACGAGCAGTATATAATGTGATGGAAAAATAAATCCAGCGAGCAAAGGAAGCAATATGGGTAATAACAATACATTAGTAAGTGTCTTGTATTAACTTTCTCTACATGATAAATGCCACTTGCTGAAGTGACACAACCCCTTTAAAAGGGAACCTGTCATCAAATGTATGCTGCCCATACTAGCGGCAGCATAAAGAAGAGACAGGCAAGTTGATTTCAGCGCTCTGTCATTTAAAAGTTAAAAGTAAGTGGAAAAGAGTCACAGCCACCTGAGAAGAGTCCTGGTTATTCATAAATTCCTGCTCTGCTGCCCATCTGCTGATGACTGACAGTCTTCTACCTAGTTTTCTCCCTTTCTCTCTAGGAGAGAACTGACAATCATCAGCAGATGGGTGAGAGAGCAGGAGATTATGAATAACCAGGACTCTTCTCAGGTAGATTTGACTCTTTTCAAGGCCTGTGCTTCAGTGATTATGATGCTGGTTCTCAGCAACCACTTACTTTTATATCATGGGTGACACACCGCTGAAATCAGCATTTCTGTCACTATTATATGCTGCCCTCAGTGAGGTCAGCATAAAGTTGATGACAGGTCCCTTTAAATATATTACTGTACTTTTTAAATAAGCACTCCAGGAAAAAATGGTTTACATATATCTTATCAGACTTTCCCAAAAGAGGAGGTGGTAAGCGTGGAAAGACGGCGTGACCAGCTACCCCAACACATTTATCTTCATTTACACCAATTTTCTGCTGCAAATGAAGCCAGAAATCTATTGCAGCTTTGAGCTGATAGATTTCTGTTTCGGTGCATGGACTGCAGGTGGATGCGCCTAATTTATAACGAGGCATGCACTTTGTCATTAGACGCATCCTCCGGTGGCGCAGCAGATATCAAGACTTGTTCAGAAAGCGCCGGTTTTGATTAATATCCCACGTACAACGGTCCCTAAGGGCTCATGCACACGGCTGCAGCCATTTTTGTTCCACATTTTGCAGAACAGAAGGTCCGGCCCATACCAGAACTATCCTATCCTTGTTTGTATTATGGACAAGAATAGAACATGTTCTATCTTTTTTGCAGATGCCGCAGAATGGACATACGGATGCAGACAGCACATGGTAAATGGGTCTGAAGTGAATGGGTCCGCATCCAACCCGCAAGAAGTGCGGATCGGATGTGGACTAAAACACCGGACGTGTGCATGAGCCCTAACTCACACTGCAGACTATCAGTATATTCCTATGTTATGCAGATTCAGCACATCTCACCTGCCCCCTGCTTTTGAGGGTTTCTCCCTGTCAACTCTAACAAGCAGGACGGAGGAGAGACCAGTGTGAAGTGGCATCTCATAGAAATACACTGGAGATTCTGCACACAGAACACATATAGTATACAGTCAAACTGACCATACACATGAGATCTACGTCAGTCGAACCCTCCGATTTCTGCCAGAAGGGATAAGCTAGATGAAGATGCAATTCTTTGGGCTAATAGAAGCCAGCCACACAGGGGAGAATTTCTGTCTATATTTCTGTCTAGGAGACCATGGTCTGGCCTGGTGGTCAAACTGGGGGCCACATGACATAGATCACTATAATTAAATAATACAGAATGTATGGATGTAAAGGAGTTGGGATGAAACAAATTACAATGTTGGAATATTTCTGGTGAGTTAAAATTATCCGTCGCATGCAGAAGTGCTTCTTTAAAGTCCTGTTTTATTTAGTAAAAAATGAGTCACATTTTCAAGGCTACTTCACTACCCCAGGAGCCAGTATGATTATTTTTAGAGATGTGCACACACCCCTGTGTCTTTGTCCTAATTTGAGGCTCAGTATTTTTTTAATCTGGAAAGCTGTTTTTCAGCCAAAGATCTTCTACAGTAGATCTCCTACGTACCACATCCTCAAACTTCCCTTCCCAATCCACTAATGAGCCAGTTTTAAGGTAGAAGATCATGGGAGTAGCCAGTAAGCCAGAGACATAAACAGACACTCCCGGGCTCTGATGTAAAATCTTTGGGTCCCTGAAATATCTTCTGATAATATAAAAACTCATTGGATGCACTTGTTTGGTTGAATCTGCAGAGAGTGAAAGAGAATCCCTTCGGAGAAGTTTCAGTCAGCAGCAGTAGCTGACTCTTGTATAAATGTTTGAGAAGTGCTCACATTCTAGTATCATCTAGGAAATGACTAAAGATTTGGTTTTGTAGCCATATTCTGTTATAAATGCATTTGGGTTTGTCAATGTGCTAGGATAGAATTTGTAACGTACAGTACCAAACCCCATCTTCACTTTGATTAGTCACAGTCTACAAAAGGAAATCATAAGGCATTTTTCTTAGGTTGAATTCACATACAGTATGTTCTGAAGTGTTTTTCTATGGTGTTTTTATGTGGGTGTTTTTTTCCCCCCTAGGTGACCAGCCTGTTTTGGGCCTTGAAGAAAATATGAAAATCACCTGGTCATTATCACCTCTTAAGAGCTATAACTTTTAAATTTTTCCGTCTTTGTAGCTGTACAAGAGCTTGATTTTGCGGGACAAGTTGTAGTTTTTTTCAACAAAATAATATAAGAGTAAATAGTGGGGTGGCACTACTTCCGTCCTACTTATTATACATGTACCCCATATAAACACCTCCAACTCCGGTTGTGCTCAGCCCAATAAAGTCCTTTGAAATAACATGAATATAGAGAAAACAGGCGGCACTCACCAGTTCGATCCAAAAAAGTCTTCACCTTTATTCAAATGAACTTCGAAGTTCATTTGAATAAAGGTGAAGACTTTTTTGGACCGAACTGGTGAGTGCCGCCTGTTTTCTCTATATTCATGCAAGTTGTAGTTTTTAATGGTTCTATTTTGGGGTAAACATAACTTACTGATTAACTTTTATTAACTCTTTCTGGGAGGGAGATGGGAAAAAAGAGCAATACTGCCATTGAGTTTATACGTTACAAAGCTGATTTTAGCTGGATTTCTCTACTGTGACTTTTTTTAAAAAAAAAAGCTGCATAAATTGTCTCAATCTTATTCCAGTAAAGGGGAGGCATAGAACGTGAAGTAACATCTCAAGACAGACGTGTCAGACTGAAGATGTACTAAATTTATTAAACATCATAGGACATTGAATACATTTCAGTTAAATTACGGCAAAGAAGACTCCTGCCAAACTGTCTAAAAATTCTCATCATGACAAACTGCTCACATAGTGCATTTTTTTGCCATTTTTGTAGTCAGTAGTGTGTTTTTTTTCAAAAATGCAGTATAATCTGCAGTAGGTATGCCATTTTCTTATATGCTTTAAAATGGCAGAAAAAAAAAACATGTACAAAAAGCCCTTTAAAAAAAACAAACGCCAGCAAAAGCACTCGTTAAAAGGTGAGTGTTAAAATGTTGAAAAATGTGCGCATGAGGGGGCCCTAAGGCATACCACTGTATCTGCTCAAGAACAAATATGTGGACTGGTGGTACCAGGTAGACCTGGAGTGACATGACTAACATCCACTAAAAGAGAAGACTCCTTTGACTGAAACTCCTTTTTTAACAGTCATCAATGTAATATATTAATGTGGAATGAAGAATAACAAAACCAGGAGGGGGAATTTAGAGTCAAATCTAAAAAAGAGGGATTATTAAAAACTACTTAGCCAATATTGTGCATACCCTAACACACCGATACTTCCAACATGTGACAATTACCAAGGGTTTCATTAATTTGGAGTTCTACATAATGCTGTAAAATGATCGGTTCATGCAGGAAATGCATGCTATGGCATCCCATTTTTGGCCCTCTCCTGGATCACCAGGATACACAATATTTTACACATATGAGTTAACAATCAAACACACTCCATTAATACATGGTTTTAGGTGTATGGCTACTAATGAAGGTGACAGGGCTCAAAAACGGACTAAAGCCAGGTTCACATCACTGTTTATTTTTCCATTCTAATCTGTCAAAAGAACAGAAAAAAAAAAATGGATCCTATATTTTGAGCATCCATTGTGCTCATTTTGCATCCGTTTGGTCAGCTCCGTCAGAGATCCCTTATTTTTGACAGGAGAAAAAGTCCTCCATGCAGGACTTTTCTCCCATCTAAAATAATGGATGCAAAATGAGAACAATGGCTGCTCAAAATAAAGGATGTTTTTCTTTTTCCTGTTCTTCTGACAGATCAAAACGGAAAACTAAACTGTGATGTTTTTTGCGGACTGTATGTGGAACCATTCATTTCAATGGGTCTGAAAAAAAACCCCCAAAAAACGGAAGTTACTCCGTGTGCATTCCGTTTCGGTATGTCCGCATGTCCGTTAAGCATAAAAACAGAACATGTCCTATTATTGTCCGCATAATGGACAAGGATAGGACTGTTCTATTAGGGGCCAGCTGTTCCGTTCCGCAAAATACGGAATGCACACGGGCGCCATCTGTATTTTTTGCGCATCTATGTTTTGCGGACCGCAAAATTCCTACGGTCGTGTGCATGAGCCCTAACCCTCATCTTTGCTTACATAGGTTCACAGGGTGCATTAAACTATATATTTATTTTTTCACACTAATGTCATTGATTTTTAACTTTTTGTGCCAATAAACACACCAGGCACTCCAGAAAAGTTGAAAAAGCCACAGAAAAAATGTGCGCTAATAAACTCTGCTTTCTAAGCACTCTTTGTGTCACAAATTATAGTAGTAGCCCTTAAACGGCAAATAGTCTGTTCATTGGCAGTGCCGCATACCACCATTCAGGCTCTTTGAATGGAAAGTATGTACAGCTGTAAGCACTGATCTTTTTCCCCAAAAAATGGCATATATAGTACGCAGTATAGGTATAATGTTGTGAGGATGTGTACAAAGATCACATTGGAACAAGAACACATTACATTGATTTATGATAATGCCGTCACATTTGCTAACCATGAAATATGAGGGGATCTTATTATTCATTAGGATGTCACTGAAATGAAATACTTCTCAGACCAGTCCATGTTCTTCCAGGATTCACTACGGCAGTTATAAGCTAATCCATATAACTTGACATAACTACTTAGGCTATTGGCTTCTAATACCACATGGAGAATGCTAAACAGCTAGACAGGACCCCAGAGAGGAGCACATTAAATAGTCTGATCTGTGCAGGTTTCCAATGGCAGAATCAATAGCACACTTAATAATTCAAGGCAAGAAAGTGAAATTTGCGTCTACAGTAGTTCACATTTTCAACTGATCAGTATTAGAAAATCTGCCTTAAATCCCACTAATTTTGCACACAACATCCAATAAAAGAAAGAAAAACAAAGCCCTGACAGGGCGCAGCAATTATTACCTGGTACGAAGCAAACTACATCATTGCAGTACAGCCAAGAACAGAGATGACCTCTATCCTGGGTGCATAATCCTTCAGGTGGCCACACACCTCAGACAGCTGTCCGCTCATTCCGTCCATGCATCAGGCATGTTGAGATCCAACATGCCCAATCCATCTTCCCCGCCTGCCATCTTGGTAAATTCCCCAAACACATTAGATGGCTGGCTAGTCAAGTAAAAATTAACGATTTTCATGTTAATCTAATGTATTTGAGCCAGCCAGGATATGAGCCAGTTATCATTCCTCCTTTGAAATCCAAACGTATTCTAACGCATCCTACTGGGACAAAGGTATTTTCAATAAAAGAGGAAAATATATGCAATATGTATTTATAACTATAAATCTACCCAGAGGTATACTACAGCACCACAATACAGTGATTTCTGTAATTAAAGTACTAGAAAATATGAAAAAATATATTTTGGATACATATATTCATTTAGGAATCCATCAAGCGCAACTTTGCAATCTTTAGCAAACTCCAATATAAAACTATTTATAAAAAATCAATCATATATTGGCACAAATGCAAAAAAACAAATGAAGGCAAAAGGTGTGTGTTTGCTGCCCCCTGGTGTTCTTCATTATGAATGGCGATGAAATCAGTCAGAGAAAATATTTATCTGCTTTTCTCTTTGTATTATAGCTTATAGTTGTATGTTAAAGGGCGTATAACATTTAAAAGAAAATCAATAATAATAATAATAATAATAATAATAATAATAATAAGCATCAAAGTGCTCAATTAATTTTAAAATTGAACATCAAACTCTCTCTGTGACCTGAATTTTACTTTTACTGTTTAGTGATTATTTCTTTCAGTTTAGGCTTAGACCTGGGTGAACTGAATCCTGTTTTTTAAGTACATGACAATTGGGAGAAGATACTTGACAATGCTTCCCATGATGGATTATCAGAGTAAAGAGTTCCTTGTGCAATTCTTCTGGGCTCTAACTACTAGTGCTTTCGGTGAGGTTTATAATTTGCAAACAAGTTAAAAATGCTTTATTGATTTGTATTCCAAATGAATTGGATCTAAATTCCATACATATAAGGGAGAGTTATCAAAACTGGTAGAAAGTAGAACTGGCTTAGTTGCTCATAGCAATCAATCAGATTCCACCTTTCATTTTTCAGAGCTCCTTTACAAAATGAAAGGTAAAATCTGATTGGTTGCTGAAGAAGACTAAGCCAGTTCTACTTTATACTAGTTTTGATAAATCTCCCCCATAGAGTTTTGAAGACTCTAATAATACTATATACCAAAAACTTTAAGACGATGTCCAGCTTCCAAAAAAGTGAGAGCCTTTATTCCATGTGCACAGTAAAATCCAATACAAAATGGATGTCTAAGCATTTCGGATCATGTGATGCGGATCCTTACTCATGACTGAGTAAGGATCAGCATCACATAATCCGAAACAAGTTTTTTGTATATTGTGTTGCGCTAGTTTCCAACGCGGTCCACGCCTCCACACTACATTTGCCTATTTGCCTTTGTCTAATACTAGTATTATTAATTCTAAACTAATGTTTGTAGAGGGAGTAATTCTCTTATAAGTGCTTATGTCTTTAATGTCATCAGGCACTTCTATTAAGACGGGTGTTTTAGACATCGGTCTTAATAAAGCCCCATAGCTAAGGATCCGCTGAAGTTATTAAAAGGCACTGGCCTCTCCATGACATCGGCGCATCCAACGCCAGTTCTAAATGTAAGATAGCTTCCGAGCTGTCTAACATTTAGACCATTTTGTATGCCTAAAACAGGCGTAGAAAATGATTAATGAGACGGGCCGGCCGGCCCATCCCCTTCCCCGACCACAATTTCAGACCTGGAGTAAGAGAGCAGAAGTCTGATATAAGCGTATTTTAGTATAATAAATGACCCCCATAATCGTCCAAGGCTCCATATAAATGCACCGACCTTGAGGCAAACTTAGCTTCCTGCCTGATTCCAGGACTGTAGTGGGTAAATAAAGTTAGGATCCAGTCCTGCACAGCTCTGAAACCACCTGTGTTTTGGGAATATTGTACATTGCAGCTCTTTGGGTGTCATTTTCAGTATCGGCTCTTATTCTGTATACATGGACACTGCACAGTACCACTTCTCTTGTCCTGTATACTAGGTGTATATATCAGAATTTTTTCTTATTCTCTATATATGGACACTGCACTGTATGATAGCCAACTAGATATAAATGTACTCTTTCTGCGATGTGCCTACCCAATGTATTTGGAGTTTTGTATTAGAACAATGGAACTTAGGCCGATATAAAAGATATACATGTTAAAAATAAATACAATTTTATCGACCCGGTTACTGGTAGATTAAAAAAGGAAAATGGTGTTGAAAAGGTTTATATTACAAATTTGACGTAGTGGAAGAATTACGATTTGTCTTTTCTGGGTGGAAAAGAAAGGTTAAACAGTTGACAGATAGTCTAGAAGTCTGGATGGTAAAGAGGAATGACCAAGACAGACAGGATTAATAGATTTGAGCATTGTTGAACATTCTAATGAAAGCCATAAGAGTTAGGCCTCTTGCACACGAACGTGTGCACCCCGTGCCCATGCTGCAATGCTCGGGCACCGGCCGTGGGGCAGCCGCAGCGGATCGCGGACCCATTCACTTGAATGGGTCCGCGATCTGCCCGTTCCGCAAAAAGATAGGACATGTTCTATCTTTTTGCGGGACGGAAGTACGGAATGGAACCCCGCGGAAGCACTCCGTAGTGCTTCCGTAGTGTTCCGTTCCGTCATTCCATTCCGCATCTCCGGATTTGCGGACCCATTGAAATGAATGGGTCCGCATCCATGATGCGGAATGGCCACGGAATGGTGCCCGTGTACTGCGGATCCGCAAATGCGGTCCGCAATACGGGCACGGGGCGCACACGTTCGTGTGCAATAGGCCTTAAGGAACTAGACCCAGAAACACTGGATGGTGTGAAAATTCTGCAGATGTCCACCAGGTCAGTTATCTCCTGTAGTGCGCCATATCAGACACATAAGAATTCATCTTGTTTACAGCTGGTGCTGAAGCGAATAAACGGGTGAACCCGTGACATATTCAGCTGTTCATACTCTGGAGATACTTCCACTGCCAGGACGACTGGTGCCACTTCCACAATCCAGCTGGCAATTAGCCGTTGCCCCAGCACCACCTTTTCTCCAGCTGTCCTGTCCCATGGACCATTATAATTTGACTTTGTTGTAATGTCTCCAGTCTCTGACATGTAAAATTGAGATGAGCCGGGGAGCACACACTGCTGGAGTCTCCGGGACCAGTGGAAAGTCAAACAAATGCTATTCAAAGCTCTAAGACATAGCTAGTTAGATGAGCCTTCCAGACTGCGACTGCATGTAAAAATCATTGGAATTACTGACACTGGCAATCACATAAATCACACTGCATGTTATTGCCTCTCCCGTGGACCACATTAACTTGCATTAGTGTACATATTGCAATGCAACGCAAACAAATCATTTTTTTGTAGTCATGAAAAGTAGATAAAGTAGATAAGAACTGCTGCATATACACTGTAAGAAACAACAAAATACTTTATAACCTGGCCATAAGACACAACAAGGTTTTAGAGGAGAATAATAACAATGTATTTTTAATCAGACCCCCAATGTTAATCAGACCTCAGATCTGACCTCCAAAGTGTATCAGACCTCAGATCTGACCTCCAAAGTGTATCAGACCTCAGATGAGACTTACAATGTTAATCAGACATCTAATGAGACCCCCAGTTTTAACAAGACCTCAGATCAGACCCCCAATGTTAATCAGACTTCACATCAGACCTCCAATGTTAATCAGACCTCACATCAGACCTCCAATGTTAATCAGACCTCACATCAGACCTCCAATGTTAATCAGACCTCACATCAGACCCCCAATGTTAATCATACCTCACATCAGACCTCCAATGTTAATCAGACCTCACATCAGACCTCACATCAGATCCCAATGTTAATCAGACCTTAACCAGACCTCACATCAGACCCCCAATGTTAATCAGACCTCACGTCAGACCTCACATCAGACCCCCAATGTTAATCAGACCTCACATCAGACCCCCAATGTTAATCAGACCTCACATCAGACCCCCAATGTTAATCAGACCTCACATCAGACCCCCAATGTTAATCAGACTTCACATCAGACCTCCAATGTTAATCAGACCTCACATCAGACCTCCAATGTTAATCAGACCTCACATCAGACCCCCAATGTTAATCAGACCTCACATCAGACCCCCAATGTTAATCAGACCTCACATCAGACTTCCAATGTTAATCAGACCTCACATCAGACCCCCAATGTTAATCAGACCTCACATCAGACCCCCAATGTTAATCAGACCTCACATCAGACCCCCAATGTTAATCAGACCTCACATCAGACCTCCAATATTAATCAAACCTTAAGTATGAATAAGCACTTATTAAAAACGCTGCCAAAAGCTTCCTATTGATTCCAACGGTAATTACACGCCTTATTGGATGTGGGCATATATTTTTATGCAGGTGTTTTCAAAATTACTTCAGAAATAGCAGGTCACTTCTCTGAAGTGCATTTTAATGGGAAAAGTGTAAAATCTGTCTCTGAGCTTATCAGAGGTGTTTTCAGAGGCCAATCTCTATTGATGCAAAAGAACAGCTTTATTTCAAGTCGACGCGTTTCAGGGGTGAACAGCCCTCTTCATCAGGACAATAAAAGCATATGAATCAGCTGATTCATGTTCGCCCCTGAAACGCGTTGACCTAAAATAAAGCTCTTCTTTTGCATCAATACCACCCTGTTCCTGAGTCCATCTGCTTCAGCGCCGAAAAAAGGTCCAGTCTTCTACTCCACTGACGTATCATCACAGGCAGGTTTAGAATGACAAATAGCTCATCTGTGTATAGATAATGGAGGATCCTCTTTTCACAATAGCTGTCAACGCTTATCTACTCCTTGCTTGAAAAATAACTCTCCCATAGAAGACAGTGAGGTCCCCTCCAGACCATTGTGCCCATGGCCCATGTAGCGGCTGTAAAGCAATTCTTTAAATGCTTTCTAAATGATGTTATGACAGCGCATGCAAGATGGTAGCCCCATAATCAAGTTTAGGGAACAGAATTACTATCTGGTTTTAACTGATAGGAAAAAAAATTGTGATTTTTCCTTTAAAGCCATTGCTTGCATTAAATGAAAAATTATAATACAACTGTGAAAAATAATAATCATTACTCAACAAATGGTGCAATTAATTTAACGTAAAGAAAATACATTTTATTTTCCAGTGTGTAACCGGTGGAACATTTGGAGATTATTGAAAAGTAAAATTAAACCATTAAAAATACTCACAGTAAAGCCAAGCTTTTTATAGTCCCTGGTGTACATAGACTTCCGTTTTTCAATGCTGCCACCAAGGCTGTTTTGGTCTGGTTCTACATCAAATGCAATCCTACGTAGTTCAAATATAATATCCCTCTGGGCCTGGACAGACAGAACATTACAGCAATGTCATAAAAATACATTTCAGTAGAGGCCATAGTATGTCTCTGGCAATCAATAACATCTATACCTGAAGGCATAACAGCACCAATACATTATTTAACAATCAAGACATAGTTCAGCAACTTTGCTAAGATTTACTAAACCATGACATAAGGTGATCAAATATTGTAAACAATTCTATAAAAGATTTCATAGTAAAAATTATTTAAAAAAACTTACAGATTTTGAGAATATAAATTTTGAAATGGCTGCATCTCACAATTTACCTCCTTTAGATAAATGTATGCCAAGGAGAACCTACTGCCTGAGCAGCTGGTTCAACTGCCTAGGGTCCCAAATTTGAGGATGGCACAGTGAGCTTAAAAAGCAGTTTTATTGAAAGTAAAAAAAATTCTTGTGGTGTTGATAGTGTAAATGTGCCATGCAAAAGTTTTCTGGTGCCATCCAAAGGAGAACACATTACAGTGAGCCCCTCCATCAGTCTAGCTTGCTAGTACTAGGAGCCGTGAGAATATATGTAGGAGTCTGGTCTGCGGTTTACATTTTGTTTTTTTCTTTAGTCTGAGGTCTGAATTTGGGGCTCTGGTCTGGAGACTGACTTGTTTTTGGATTCTGGTCTGGGGTCTGAACTAACTAAGGAGTGTAGTCTCCAGTCTGATTTAATTTAGATGCCTAACCTAGGGTCTGGTTCGGGGGAAAGACTAGTTTTGGGATAAGGTCTGTGGTCTGAATTCATTTTGTGGTCTGAAATAATTTAGGGGTTTTGCCTGTGATCTGAATTTATTTGGTAAAAAATTACTATAGGGCTCAGAATGTTCTAGTTATGCCCCGAGTTTTATCTGTAGCCGCATCCTTGGGCACTATTACTTTATCAGTACAGTATATCCTTATTATTCACTAGGTGCAGCAATAGGACATATGAGGCACTGCAGGCACACTATTGGTGGTAGCAGCAGGACGGCAGTGTTACATGATGGTGTGCGGTTGTGTTGTTACAGAGCTGGAACTGGGCTGCAAAAAAAGAAGGGAGCCAATAATGTCTGGACAGGATGATGAAGTTATAGATAGCATGTGATCACCTGAGAGTCACGTGTAAAACTGATAAGGCCACTGTATGGCAACTTTACTGGTCACATTAGTGTTTACGGTGTGGCTTATACATTTGACAAGAGTGACACTAATTAGCTGTTTATTACGTAATTTGTTAATTTCGTTGTAATTAAATGTGCTCTTAACCACTTCAGCCCCCATAGCTTAAACCCCCTTAATGACCAGGCCACTTTTTACAATTCCGCACTACACTACTTTACCCGTTTATTGCTCCGTCATGCAACTTACCACCCAAATGAATTTTACCTCCTTTTCTTCTCACTAATAGAGCTTTCATTTGGTGGTATTTCATTGTTGCTGACGTTTTTACTTTTTTTGCTATTAATCAAAAATTACCGAAATTTTTGCAAAAAAATGACATTTTTCACTTTCTGTTGTAATTTTTTTTTTTAAAAACTACATTTCTATATAAATTTTTCGCAAAATTTATTGTTCTACATGTCTTTGATAAAAAAAAATACAATAAGTGTATATTTATTGGTTTGGGTAAAAGTTATAGCGTTTACAAACTATGGTGCAAAAAGTGAATTTCTGCATTTTGAAGCAGCTCTGACTTTCTGAGCACCTGTCATGTTTCTTCAGGTGCTAGAATGTCAGGATAGTATAAATCCCCCAAATGACACCATTTTAGAAAGAAGACACCCCAAAGTATTCATGGAGGGGCATGGTGAGTTCATGTATCATTTCATTTTTTTCACAAGTTAGCGGAAAATGACACTTTCTGAGGAAAAAATAAAAATAATAAAGTTTCCATTTCTGCTAACTTCTGGCAAAAAAATGAAATCTCCCACGGACTCACTATGCCCCTCAGTGAATACCTTGGGGTGTCTATTTTCCGAAATGGGGTCACTTGTGGGGTGTGTTTACTGTTCTGGCATTTTGGGCGGGGCTAAATTGTGAGCAGCCATGTAAAGCTAAAGGTACTCGTTGGAATTTGGGCCTTTGCGCACTCAGGCTGCAAAAGTGTCACTCATGTGGTATTGCCGTACTCAGGAGAAGTAGGGCAATGTGTTTTGGGTGTATTTTTACATATACCCATGTTGGATGAGAGAAATATCTCTGTAAACTGACAACTTTGTTTAAAAAAATTTAAAAAGTTGTCGATTACAGCGATATTTCTCACACAAAGTATGGGTATATATAAAAATACACCCCAAAACACATTGCCCTACTTCTCCTGAGTACGGCGATACCACATGAGTGACACTTTTTGCAGCCTGGGTGCGCAAAGGGCCCAAATTCCAATGAGTACCTTTAGGATTTCACAGGGCATTTTTACGCATTTGGATTCCAGACTTCTTCTCACGCTTTAGGGGCCCCTAAAATGCCAGGACAGTATAAATACCCCACATGTGACCCCATTTTAGAAAGAAGACACCCCAAGGTATTCTGTGAGGGGTATGGTGAGTTTATGTAAAATTTTATTTTTGTCACAAGTTAGTGAAATATGAGACTTTGTAAAAAAAAAAAAATATATCAATTTCCGCTAACTTGTGCCAAAAAAAATAAATTTCTGTGAACTTGCCATGCCCCTCACAGAATACCTTGGGGTGTCTTCTTTCCAAAATGGGCTCACATGTGGGGTATTTATACTGCCCTGGCATTTTAGGGCCCTAAAGCGTGAGAATCCAAAATGAGTAAAAATGCCCTGTGAAATTCTAAAGGTACTCATTGGAATTTGGGCCTCTTTGCGCATCTTGGCTGCAAAAGTGTCACACATGTGGTATCGCCGTACTCAGGAGAAGTAGGGCAATGTGCTTGGGGTGTATTTTTACATATACCATACTGGGTGTGAGAAATATCTCTGTAAATGACAACTTTTAAAAAAATTTATACAAAGTTGTCAATTTACAGAGATATTTCTCTCACCCAGTATGGGTATATGTAAAAATACACCCTAAAACACATTGCCCTACTTCTCCTGAGTACGGCGATACCACATGTGTGGCACTTTTTGCAGCCAAGATGTGCAAAGGGGCCCTAAAACCAATGAGTACCTTTTAGGAGGGCATTTTTATGCATTTTTCTTCTCACGCTTTAGGTCCCCTAAATTGCCAGGGCAGTATAAATACCCCACATGTGACCCCATTTTGGAAAGAAGACACCCCAAGGTATTCCATGAGGGGCATGGCGAGTTCACAGAAGATTTTTTTGGCACAAGTTAGCGGAAATTGATTTTTTATTGTTTTTCTCAAAAGTCTCCCTTTCTGCTAACTTTTGACAAAAAGTTAAATTTTTCATGGACTCACTATGCCCCTCAGCGAATACCTTGGGGTGCCTTCTTTCCAAAATGGGGTCACATGTGGGGTGTTTGTACTGTTCTGGCATTTTGGGCGGGGCTAATTGTGAGCAGCCATGTAAAGCTAAAGGTACTCGTTGGAATTTGGGCCCCTTTGCGACTCAGGCTGCAAAAAGTGTCACTCATGTGGTATCGCCATACTCAGGAGAAGTAGGGCAATGTGTTTTGGGGTGTATTTTACATATACCCATACTTTGTGTGAGAAATATCGCTGTAAATTGACAACTTTGTATAAAAAAATTTAAAAAGTTGTCATTTACAGAGATATTTCTCTCACCCAGCATGGGTATATATAAAAATACACCCCAAAACACATTGCCCTACTTCTTCTGAGTACGGCGATACCACATGTGCGCCACTTTTTTTGCAGCCAAGATGCGCAAAGGGGCCCTAAAACCAATGAGTACCTTTAGGATTTCACAGGGCATTTTTACGCATTTGGATTCTCACGCTTTAGGACCCCTAAAATGCCAGGGCAGTATAAATACCCCACAAGTGACCCCATTGTGGAAAGAAGACACCCCAAGGTATTCTGTGAGGGGTATGGCGAGTTCACAGAAAAAAAAATTTTTGGCACAAGTTAGCGGAAATTGATTTTTTTTTTTTTTTACAAAGTCTCATATTCCACTAACTTGTGACAAAAAATAAAATTTTACATGAACTCCCCATACCCCTCACGGAATACCTTGGGGTGTCTTCTTTCCAAAATGGGGTCACATGTGGGGTTTTTGTACTGCCCTGGCATTTGAGGGTCTCCGCAATCATTACACGTATGGCCAGCATTAGGAGTTTCTGCGATTCTCCGTATATTGAGCATACGGGTAATGAGATTTTTTTTCCCCGTTCAGCCTCTGCGCTGAGAAAAGAAAAAAAAAATGAACGGCACTGATTTTTTCATTCGCATCGATCAATGTGGATGAAAAAATCTCTGCCAAAATCAGTGACTGCGGTGCGGTGGGCTGGGCGCTAGCTACCTAACAAGTAGCTAACTAACTGGCGGTGATAAGGGACCCTTATGCCCCATTCACACGTCCGAAATTCTGTTTGCGGAACGGAATTGCGGACCCATTCATTTCTATGGGGACAGACTTTGTCCTGCTCGGATCCGGAATTGCGGATCCGCACTTACGGGTCTGCATTTCCGTTCCGCAAAAATATAGAACATGCCCTTTTCTTGTCCGCAATTGCGGACAAGAAAAAGCATTTTCTATATAGTTCTGGCAATGTGCGGATCTGCAAAATGCGGAAAGCACATTGACGGTGTCCGTGTTTTGCAGATCCGCGCCGCGGATCCGTGGCACGGATCTGTGGATCCGCTGAACCGCAAAACACATATGGACATGTGAATAGAGCCTTACAGGGGGTGATCAGTGACAGGGGGTGATCAGGAGTCTATATGGGGTGATCAGGGGTTAACAAGGGGTTAATAGTGGTTATAAAGTGAGGGGGTGGGGGTGGGGTTAGTGTAGTGTTTGGTGCAACTTTACATTAGTTACCTGGTCCTCTGGTGGTCGATCCCAGTAAATGGGACCACCAGAGGACCAGGTATTAGGTATATCAGACGCTGTTAACAACACAGCGTCTGATATACCACTTTGATCTCATTTATTTTACATTTACAGCCTGCCAGCGATTGATCATCGCTGGCAGGCTGTAGTACAACTGCAGAGCCGCGCTCTGCTGTGAACGCGTGCGCGCGTTCACAGCAGATCTCGGCTCTCGCGAGATGACGCACGGATGCGTCCAGGAGGAACAAACTTGCCGCCGCCTGGACGCATCCGTGCGTTCGGCGGTCGGCAAGCGGTTAATATGTGTTTATATCTATTTACTAGCAAGAAAGGTAGTTCTGAATTGATATTACACGGTGGGAAAGGAGGGGAGCAATTTGCCAAATGCGATGTGAGCTGCTGTATGCAACTCATGCATTGGAGTTTCAGCATGAAAATCTTTTGATGCCATTTCTGAACATCAACCTCAGTGATATTATATATAAAGCCCCATTCACAAGTCAGTGTTTTGGTCAGTGATTTCCATCAGTGATTGTGAGCCAAAACCAGGATTGGAGCCTCCACAGACATAAGGTGTAAGGGGAAGATCTGCTCCTGTTCTGTATTTACTTTCAAAACTCCAAATCTGCTTTTTGTGACTCCCGAACCTCTCCACTAAGAATGTTACATCTGTCTGACTTATATTATCGCACCACCGGGGCTTTTTTTCCGACTATATTAAAATTGAAGAAGCTGTTTAACGAGGACCTGTCACCTCTACTATGCTGCCCTCGCTAAGTGGAAGCATAGCATAGTGACAGACCCACTCATTTCTGTGGGTTGTCACTTCTGGGCTAGCATTCAGTACTTTACCGTGCTGATTGGCTCAAGCTCGTAGTGCGCACCAGCGATGCAAGGAAGATACGTTTGATGAGATTCGCCCTCCCCCTGACTATGACTGGCAGGTTTCCTATGCACAATGGGAAAGAAATGTGTTTGTCATGGTCAGGAGGCAGAGAAGGGCAGTGCCAAGAGTCTCATGAAACTCATCCCAATTGCAGTACTTTTGCGTCCTGAGAGTTTCGGCCTGTCAGTACTGCAAAAGTACTGAATGGTAGCCCAGACATGACAGCTTGCTGAAATCAGGGGGCCTGTCACTATACTATGCTGTCCTGAGTGAGGGCAACATATTAAGGGTTACAGGGTCCCTTTAAAAACTCACCACCTGCTGGTACTGGACCTCTGTTTTTCTTTAAAAAGTTAACCTACTGTATGAAGCTCAGATAGTTGTTGTAGATGTGGTGACTCAAGTGATAACTATCATCATATATAATTTACCTGTCCAAGGATCTCACAGCTTTGGGAGCAGACCACCAAAAAGATCAATGCGATCTGTAGCTCTGACTTCACTCTCCGTCCCAAAACTGTGCTTTCTTGGCTTCCATCATCAAGTTTCCAGCCCTGTAATACTCGGTTGGCCACTTGACTTAGCCAAGCTGCAAAATTCCTTATCCCCTCAAATTGGAGGCCAGATCCTCCAACGATTCAGCAATGTTACCGTCCCTATAAGACTTTCTATTGTATTGTATTATCCTTTTGTTTACTATTGCATCTATAGACAGGCATTGTATCTCCTGTTGAGCTTTCTATTCGCTCTGAAGGCTGCGAAGTGCCCAGTTGGGCAAGTTCTGCAGTTCCAAGTGCCCAAACAAGGGCATGGAATAAAGACACAAAGAACACACAGGGTTTGGAATGCAAATGCAGTCTTCTGTGGGGCAATGCTGTTAGTTATATTGGTGAAAATGATGTGACAGACTCTCTAAATAAAAAGGCTTGGCCATGGGCTGCAAATCTCTCTAAAAAATAACAGCTTAAACTTACATCACCAATCCCCCTCCGATACTGTTCTGACCGTGTCTGGGTCCCCGCTGCTCTCGACTTCTTGCTCATGTCCCAACATCATTGTAGCCAGTGGATGGTATCATACTCTTCTCTATGATTCCGTGGGGAATCATAGAGAAGAGTATAATCTTCCTTGTTTTTTTTAAAGCGGTTGCATTCCATGGACAAGCTTTACTGTTCAGCTGAAAAACACCTTTAAAAGTCTCCAGTATTGTTCTGCAATTTAGGTTCACACAACTGTTTGTTCCGTGCAGATTCTGCCACTTAATCCATGCAGAAACTGTCTCCCATTGTTTTCAATAGGAAATCCACACCATAGAATAAGAAAATGTGCCGCCAACTTCTTGGCAGCTGACCATGACATGGATTAGAATCAATGAATGGGACTAAATCCATAGCCTCAGATTTCTACCTTGGATCCCAAAGAAAATACACTGTGGACTTTCCCCCATCTGTAATTTTTACCAGGAGAACATATACTTCTAAAAGTGTTAATTTCATCTATAGTGGTCTGTCTGTCTAAGCCAAAAAGAAAATCTGGTCTACACGCCCCCTTTTTTTTTTTTTTTTTTGCCATCATTTTGAACCAAAACCAGTACCCATTGTTCTTATACAAAGTAGTAAGATCTATTAACACATTTGGGATTTGAAGAGGATTTTGTGGCAGATTCTGCAACAAACTCCTCAGCAAATTTTCTAACATTCTGCACCTGACGCAAGTATATAGTGTATTTTATTCCAGTCACATGCAGCAGAAAGAAAAAAAAAATCACAGATTCTTGCTTGCACTGAGGAAAATAAGTCTGTGAGAAGAATGAGCATGTTCATTCTACTCATGGATTTCATATGGAAAAACAGTGGTTCAGGCCCATAAAATGAGGCAAATCTCTGCAAATTTTCTATCAGCAGAATCAACCTCTGAATCCATAACATAATTAGCACCAGAAAAGGTGCATTCGAAAAGACAGCAGGTTCCCATTCAGCAGAGGTCACCTTGCCATGGTGGATGGGCACAAATACTGTAAAAAAAAAAAAAAAAAAAAACACCTCACATTTATTTATATAGCCAGTACAGCATTAATTTATATATTTTGTGATCATGTATGTTGTGCTTACAAAGTGCTGTTGCATTACATTTGGTTCAGTTTTTTCAGCCATGGTGATGCGCATCTGCGTCTAAGATGTGCTGACTAGCTACAGAGCTGAAACCTGCTCTCGCTGTATTCACTGGTGGCTTGCCAGCAACATGAAAGGTAGTGTACAGACTGAGTCCAGTATACACTGGATGTGGGATAGGCTCGCCCTGAATTCACTGGAGGCTGACTGGCACCAGAAAAGGTAGCATTTAGCATGGGTCTTGATCCAATAGAGGCCACCTTGCCGCAGTGGAGCGGCACAAATAATTTGTTAAGAACCTCACATTCATTTATATAGTCGGTATAGCATTAGTATGTATTTTGTCATGCAGAGTTCTGTTGCATTGCATTTGATTTAGCATGTTCAGCCATTGTGATGTGCACCTGCCTTTTAGCATGTGCTGATTAACTACAAAGATGAAACTGCGCTCCCTGTATTCATTGGAGGCTTGCTAGCAGGTTAACATATCCTTAGTGATGCTCATAACAACTGATCAGATTCCAGCTTTACTTGTTAAAAGAACTGTCTTGAGAGAGAAAGAAGGGACCTCATCGGGTGCTCTGGGCAACACACTCACATTCCAGACACTTGTTAGAATTGTGGTTTGTTTTAAGCACAAAGCCATTATCTAGTCCTCAGATCACAAAATACACACTGCATATATTCGTTTCTTATTGATAGTGGACATAGATAAAATACTTACTTGGTCTTGGGGATCCATTTTCGTCATCATTCTATCTTCAAGTAAATTGAAGGTCAATACTTGAAGCACATACAACTGGTGAGCCATCTCATTATTAATAGCATTCTGTGCCCTGATTACATGCTGGAAAGAATCAGGAAAATACATAAGGAAAAAGAATAAGGACAATAATGTTCTATATGTAAAGATATTCACTGCACTCTCTCCTATATTCTGCTGTTGTACAATGTTAGGCCTCATTGTCAGGCCTCACGCACACACCGCAAACCACGGATCCGCAAAATTCAGACATCTTCCTTGTGCAATCCGCATTTTTCTACTTCTATTACTAAAAAATTACTATTCTTGTCTGTAATACAGATCAGAATCGGCTATGTTCTAGAATTTGCAAAACAGACACACAGATGCGGACACACAGGTGACATCCGTGTGTTGTCCTTTTTTTTTTCGCAGACCCAAAATGCAAATTGGACACGGATATAAAATACAATCGTGTGCATGAGGACTTATGCGGTTATAATGTTTTTCCTATATTACATATGTGGGAATTTCAATTTAAAGTAATCCCCAGACAGGATACTTCACATAAAATGTGTTGCCGTTTAAAGTGAACCTGTCACATATAACATGCCGTGCAATCTACAGGTAAGAGGTTATCGAGAAGGAGGAGCAGAGCACACTGATGTATAGTGTCGTGGGAAAAAATTAATCAAAACATTTCATTTATTCATTAAAAATCTCTGCTCATTCTGAATTTATAGTCTTGTGGACGGTCCTTTCAGTGACTGACTATGTACACTCATACAGGAAAGGCTTCTAGTAACTGAGGTTAATTGCCCACTGGACTTCCAAACATAAAGAGTAGGGATTTAAATTAATGAAATAATTCGGACCAGAAAACTACATATTAATCTGCTCAGCTCCTCCTGCTCTATAACATGCTGCTGCATTTAATTTTTATACAGTTAGGTTTGTTTAAAAAAAAAAAAAGACTTTCTATGAGGAATTACAGCAAAAGTCCATGCAAAACTACCACTTGTCTTTACTTTTTCCGATACAGCACAATTTGGATAGCTTGGACAATCCTCACCTATGTAAAGAGAATCTGTTGATAATGAACCAGTTGCCGGGAGTCCTGCTGATGGTACGTCCTGTCATCACCAGCAAAGCAGCCAGTGAGTGGGAAAATAAAGTATTTCACGGCATAAGGCTACATTCACACAAACTTATGTGTTTTGCGGTCCGCAAATTCCGGACCTGCAAATAAAGCGGATGGCATCCGTTTTTTTTTACGGATCCATTGTAACAATGCCTATCCTTTTCAGCAAAACGGACAAGAATAGGACATGTTCTATCTTTTTTTGCGGGGCTACAAAACGGACATACGGATTGAAATGAATGGGTCCGCATCCTATCCGCAAAAAACCCGAGACGGACACGGAAACAAAATACGTTCGTGTGAATGTAGCCTAAATCAAAGGATCGTCCGTGTAAAGTAATCACCTGGGTCCTCCAGAGGGACAGGTGCTCACTACTGCACCTCTCCACCCTGCTTAAAAGCGGCGCCAAAAAGTGGAGACCTCTCTTCATTCTATCCTTATTCCCTAATTTGAGATAAGAAAAGGGGGTGTCTAAAGCTGTATAAATACTTACTGTAAGAATTATAGAGCGTAGCTGCTTCTGTGTTAATATGTTGGCCATCTCCTGTTTAGAAAAAAGGTATAAATATTTTATGTAGGCTGCTTTTACACATAGATCTTTATTACGTTTTTTTGGCACCTGCATTTTTTGCTGTAAAAGTACCAGTTCCTGATATTAGCTGAAGGTTTATAGGAAATATGAAATACAGGACAAACAAGCAGTTTTTTTTTTAATACAGCATGCTGTAGCTTGACATTTTTTTCAAGCACTTTGACAACACATAATCTATAGGTGAAAAAGACCATTAAAAAAATGCTAGTAGTGAAACATACTGTTTGCCATAAAAACCCACCAGAAAAAGCATAGCAAAAACCTCCCCAGCATCACCCGCGATGCTAGGGAGGCTCGTCCCCATGGCAGCCTGCTATTGACTGCCCTCCGTCGCCGGATCTTTTGATCCGCGTAATGGGGACATGCAGAGATGGCCGTGCAGGGATCAGGAGCGACGTGGGTGCTGGGAAGCGGGGTCAGTATAATCTATATCAAGGACCCGGGCATTGGGGGGCATGTTTTACACTTTGCATAACCCCTTTAAGTCACCTATATTATAGTATAGTACAGAAACAAGCTATTAGAATACTAAGAACACTAAATGTGAAAATGTCATTTTACTTGAAACAAAGTCCCAGTAATTAACTGCAATCATGGTATACCACGCCGGAAATGACAGTATTTTTTTTTATAATAGCACAATGCATGAAATAAAGTAATTACACCATTGTTTTTATGAGGATTACAATTCCCCTCAGTTGAGAAAATTATTGTGTATGCAGATACCCTTTTTTATTTTGTGGCACTTCTTTTAATAATTGTGAATTTATTTTTCCTATTAGGGGACTTGTCAAACATATTTTAGTTTTACTATAACGTAATGTTTGTATGCCATTATATTATTGCCTTCTCTCAAGTCCCAGGTTTATAGTATATACGGTCAGCTCCCACAATCACAATGCTGTGGATCACGGGGAACTGCTAATGTGAACAGCAGTAAGAACCCTGCAATTAGATCCGAAAGCAGAAAGGAGCTGGGATACACTCTAGTTGTTTTCCGCTAAACATTTTGCTTTGGCGACTAAATTTTTTTTACTTCATCCCACAAGAAGTGTGAACATGCGATAACCTACTGAAGGGTTACTGTAATTGATGGCCACCATCCTGCACTAATGTCACGTTGCAGTATGTCGCATTGCGACACCACCGACTATCATTACAAAATAAAGTCCGGTGAAACATGTGGCAGTGTAGCCAGACCCTAGCAGGTGGCCTAAGGGGTGCACTTTCTTTATCTTAAAATCTATATTTCCATGTCAAACTGGAAGCTTATGCAGGGAGACCCAAGACTTGCGGCACCCGAGGGGGAGAAAAGGAGCGAGGATCAGGTAAATATAATTGCCACCGCAGGTCTGATCACCTGAGGAGTTATCAGAAGAAATTAAAAAAACTTGGACAACCCCTAAAAATGAAAATAAATAAATAAACATTATATAATTACGCTCCTCCGCAACAGTGCTGCGCATTTTCATACAGCAGTGGTGATGTGCCCGCTACAGCCAATGACTGTACTCTGCGGCCTACAGGTAAGGACAGTGATCAGCTGCAGTGGTAAGCTGCCAAATCCTGGCACGTTACTAGGCATGTCACTGACTACCATTGGTGGGTGAGCGTATAATGTGTTTTTTTTTTATTCTGGAGACATTTTAGGGGTTGTCTGAGATTTTTAATTATCTCTGTCAGTCTCCGATGAAGTGTTGTAAAATGTGTGACCATGGCAGCCAGTTGCTCACCACAATGATGAAATGTCATTCACATCCTTGTTGCAGACAGCAATTAGCTGGTGTGATCATATGTTGTGTTTGACATATAAATGTAATGTAAGAACCACAGCAGAGGTAAGTATATTACCGTTTGCTGTTTTTACCCATGTGCAATCTGCTTGGGTGTAAAATGCCTTTAAGTTCAATAAGACCTGTAAAATATGCATGCAGTGAGCTCCCCTTATCATTAAGGTAATGGCTACGTGGCGATCTTGTCCACAACACCCATTGCAGGACTGAAGATGAAACTTTTACTATGCTACAGCGCCACATAGTGTAAGTAGAGATGCATTACGACTCATGGGTTGGCACTACAGAAATCAGATTCTACAGACTTTCACTATGCTTCTATATAGTATTGTGAAAGTGAGCTCTTTGGTCATGCGACGAGTGATGTGACCAAGATCACCATATAGCCCTAGTCCGAAATTCATGCTTATTATTATGTGAGAGCTATATAGCTGTAGTCCGAGAATGTGCTGGTCAGACATCTGACATTAGATGTCATTGAGCAGCTTCATTTCCCCCCTTCCCAATTTAATATCAAAGGAGGAAAAAGAGGAGACACAGGGAAATGGTATGTTATGAGACGCAGGAGATTTGGAGCTCCAACCGCTATGAAGGAAAATTACAATCGGCACAGGTTGCAGTACTAAAAGAGTATGTTGCACTTTAGACAAACTTAGGCCGAGTTCACATCAACGCTAAATATTTCCATTGTTCTGCTCCATTACAGGAGCAGAACAATATAAGTAACGGAAGTCCTGGACAGGGCATACAACAGATCTGAACAGACTCCAATGACTACAATAGAGTTCAGTTTACTGGACAAATTAAAACAGTCATGCATGCAGAACTTTTTTGCCCAGCCTTTTTGACGGAATCTGGGACAATACATAGCACCCAATGCAGATGGGAACTCGGCCTTATCAGTAAAAGCAGTAAAACATTTTCACCAAAAAAAAAACAATAACTTGTCAAGCAAGCAAAGCTAAGAATGGCAATCTGTTGTAGAAATAGCAAATATACATATTTAAAAACACTCATATAAAAAAAAAAAGACAAGCATGCATACAAAAACTTCAATATTCAAGATTTAGGAAACTCACACTTAGAGGGAAATCAAGAATGTCAATGCTGTCTTCTATGTAATGCTGAGTTGGTTACAGTCAAGTGCAGCATTAAGAGATGAGGCAGTGTATATCATTTCAAGGCTTACATCTTCCACAGAAAGACACAAAAGTTCATCTGAACTAGTAACATTAGTAAGGGTAATAGCACTAACTGCTGACAGGAGCAGATTTAGAAAATCTGGAATTTCTGAAACTGACTATACTACTATGACCTATAGTACTACCAATAGAGCATGGAGAAATATCTAGAGACATTTGGAGGGGTATCCACATAAGTTTGGCCATATAGGTTGTGCCTCAGTGGTTACAGACCACAAACAAGCCCTATGTAGTCCTAACATGCAGTCACACTGCCTTTCATCTGTAGGTTAGCAAGATGGAGGAAGGGGGAGAATTGTTGAACGATCACACATCTAATAATGTATTACATATACTGTATATTATTCAAAGGGGTTGGCCATGACCAATATGTATGCAAGATGACAATATGACACTTACTAATATAGCCTTTGTTGAAATTATGTGCCATTTTCTATATTTCATAAGACATGCCCAGTTTTTTACAGAGTATTTTGTGCAGTCCACATGGAGGTCCTGTCCATAAAATGACCGCTGATGGAGGGTAATATGACCAAGCAAACCACCTCTATATGACATCTCCTCCATAGAAATACAATGCACAAAAAAAACATACTTCTTGGCACATTGGGCATGCATGACAATATGGCCGCATCCACAGCACCCTGCGTACTAAAATGCTGCACATTCCAAAACAAAGTTTGGAAGAACGGTTAACAGAGTTTCTTGCCTTTTTGGTTTTCCTAATTCAAAAGGGTTCTGCTCTAACTATAGAATTCCTTTCTGTAATAATAGGGATTGGTTAGGAGTGAGATTTCTTTGTTCTGCACACTGCTCCCTTTGTCTAATAATACATTTTGTTTAAAAGGTCAGATCAATCAGAAACTGTTCAATGTGGTTAATACACACACAAAAATACCAATATACAAAATACCTCTGATCTTGATCACCCAATTCCCCACTCATAGCTATATTGCTCTGCGTGTCCCCATAAATACATACCTGTCTCATTGCATCTGGGGCTTTGAGGAAGAGTGCATTGATTACTGCAATAGCATATGTCTGAATCTCTTGATCTGTCCTTGGGGCAAAATAGATACAAACCATTAAAATGCAATAAATTGCAAGCTTACTAAAAACATGTTAAGAGATGTAGCAGAGCCATATTTCTCAGCTTAAAGTCTACTGTAGCTCCAGTTATATAGGGGAACAGATTTTGCAGCAGGACAGGTGCAGAAGCAATCCGTCCTCTATCTCCAGTAGAGTCAGCGCAGCAGGATTCCCGATCCATGTTGCAGTTTAGAAGCAACATGAAAGTAAATGAAAGTAAAGGGTAATGAAAGGAAATGGCAAAATAAAGGAAAATAAACAGCTTCTCCTATTCTTTAAGACCTAGCACACCCTTTCTTAGGATCAATGCCAACGGTTGGATCTCTGCCAATGAGAATAAAGGCATAGCGAATGGAAAAATTACATACAAAAGATGGACTTCTTGTCTAAGGCCCCTTTCACACGGGCGAGTTTTCCGCGCGGGTGCAATGCGTGAGGAGGACGCATTGCACCCGCACTGAATCCGGACCCATTCATTTCTATGGGGCTGTGCACATGAGCGGTGATTTTCACGCATCACTTCTGCGTTGCGTGAAAATCGCAGCATGCTCTATATTGTGCGTTTTTCACGCAACGCAGGCCCCATAAAAGTGAATGGGGCTGCGGGAAAATCGCAAGCATCCGCAAGCAAGTGCGGATGCGTTGCGATTTTCCCGCATTGTTGCTTAGCAACGGGACCCGATCTCTATTATTTCCCCTTATTTCCATCTTACCATGGTGATGGACCATGTGATTGGACCATGTGATGTGACGTCATCACAGGTCCTTTAGATCATAGATGCTGCAGGGAAAGAGAGGACAGATCGCAACTACGCGATCAAGTGGCTAAGGTAAGTTAACTTTTATTATTTTTAACCCCTTCCTCTTCATTTAACAATGCATTCTTTATTAAGAATGCTATTATTTCCTCTTATAACCATGTTATAAGGGGAAGTAATCAATTCTCCAGTAGACCCGAAACCGGACTTCAGTGATGAAGTCCGGCTTCGGGTTGGGTACCAAACATGGCATTTCTTCTCACACGCGTGCAAAACGTGTTGCAAACGTTTGCACCCGCGCGAGAAAAACGCGCATATTCCCGCAACGCACCCGCCTTTTATCCGGGCGTCAAACATGACGCCCGTGTGCAAGAGGCCTAAGACATGACACTGATGACTATAAGAGGAGAATGGAACATTTTTGTTTACCCTTGAAGATGTGGAATTAACTGTCCAATTGAAATTTCTTGAGCAACTTTCTGATAAAGATCATGACTGTTCAAAACCATGGATTCAAGAATTGCTAGAGACCGCTGTAAAATAGAGATATCCATGCCTGACTTGTTCACAAAGCTGGCAATCTGAGGATAGAAAGAAAGAGTTATTTAGAGATCATGTCATAATTATACTTTTTAGTGCAAGGTAGCATTAATATAATTTTTATAGAATTTTCTACCTACATACCTATTGGAAAGTCCCTCTTTGTATACAGACTATGTTAAAGAGGACCTTTCATCACCCTAACAAATCTAAACTAAGTATACATACATGGAGAGCGGCGCCCAGGGATCTTCCTGCACTTACTATTATCCCTGGGCGCCGCTCCGTTCTCCCGGTATGTCCTCCGGTGACTTCAGCTCTGCGTCTCAACTGGGAGGAGCCTGCCCTTGTTCTCCTGGGCGTCTCCTTCTCTCAGGCTGTAGCGCTGACCAACCGCAGCGCTCAGCTCATAGCCTGGGAGGTTTTCTTCTCCCAGGCTATGAGCTGAGCGCTGCGGTTGGTCAGCGCTACAGCCTGAGAGAAGGAGACGCCCAGGAGAACAAGGGCAGGCTCCTCCCAGTTGAGACGCAGAGCTGAAGTCACCGGAGGACATACCGGGAGAACGGAGCGGCGCCCAGGGATAATAGTAAGTGCAGGGAGATCCCTGGGCGCCGCTCTCCATGTATGTATACTTAGTTTAGATTTGTTAGGGTGATGAAAGGTCCTCTTTAATACCATTTTTCACGTTAAATGGGTTCGCCGGGAATTAAGAACATGTAAATACTTAAATATTACTTCATTATAAATATTTTCCCAAATACCTTACATTCGTTATAATGGCTCATTTTGTCTAGGGAGCAATCATTAGGAGAAACAAAATGGCCGCTGTCCTATTAGTACACACAAAGCCTGTCCTAATCACACAGCAGGACAAGTTACTTCACATCACTGAGGTAAAGAGCTACCTCATCCTCCTCTCTGCTCTTTGTCAGGGAGAACCCCGGAGAACCCCTTTAAGGGCCAGACAATATCTTGGAAATTTGACGTGTCACTTTATGTAGTAATAATTTTGAAGTACTTTTTTTTTTATTATTCACGCCATTCTGAGAATGTTTTCTCATGACACATTGTACTTCATGATAGTGGTACATTTAAGTTGATAATGTTTCGCCTTTATTTATAAAAAGAAACCTAAATTTTACAGAAAGTTCAGCAATTTTTTAATTTCTCTGCTTTTAACAGATAGTGATAACTCATAAAATAGTTATTAACATACTTAACATTCTCTATATGTAAACTTATATCGGCATCATCTTGTCAATGTGATTTTATTTTTTTAGGACTTTAGAAAGCTTTGAATTTTAGAAGCTGTTTTTCAAATTTATCAGTAAATTTCAAAACCCACTTTTTAACAGACCAATTCCGTTATGAAGTCACTTTGTGGGGCTTACATACTAGAAACCACCCAGAAATTAGCCCATTTTAGAAACTACACCTCCCAAGTTACTCAAAACTGATTTTACAAACTTTGTTAACCCTTTAGGTATAACACAAGAGTTAAAGGAAATTAAAAGGTAAATTTTTGAAATTTTACTTTTTGGCAAATTTTCAATTAACAGTAAAACAAACCTCAATATTTGTTACATTGATTTTGCAAATTTACAGAAATACCCTATATGTGCTCGTAAACTGCTGTATAGGTGCACAGCAGGGATCAGAAGGGAAGGAGTGCCATATGGCTTTTGGAGGACAGACTTCACTGGAATCATTTTCCGGCATGACGCACTCCCAAAGAGAAAACCCTTAAAAGGTCACACCATTTTGGAAACTACACCCCTTAAGGTATTCATTTAGGGGTATACTGTTAATTATAATTTAAATATATATTTTTTTGTTGGAATTACATTGGTCCATAAAATGCCCTGTCGGTTTTTGGGCCTACTTTAGCCACATTCACACGGCCATGGTGCCACCAGGCTTCAGACCACTGGTTTGTGTGAACTCTGCATGTTCTGTATTCATCTAGGGGTATAATGAAATGTTTTGTTATATTTGAGGTATACTTCCAATTTTTAAATGGGCGACCTTACAATAGAGATATACATAGTATGCATATTTGTCTATATGGAAAAAGTAAAGGAGGTTAAAAAACAGAAGAAGTCCTGGCTTATAAGCACAAGTGTCACACTGATAACCTGTGTCTTTGCGAATTCCGTTTTTCTAACAAAACATTTTTTGTAGGGCCGTCGTTTTCTTTCAATAGGGGAACTTCAGTTGGGAAATGCTGTCCCGATACAATTCTGTCTTCCTTTGGATCAACTTGAAGGCTAACAGGTTGAATTGATATACAGATGTCTTTTTTTCAGCCTTACAAACTGTGTTACTATATAAACTATGTAAATGAGAAAGCAGTGGCCTTATTGTAAATAATCTGTCAGGGGCAGGGCGCTTGCTGTTATCGTTGTGATAGAGAAATTTTAGCATCGCTTCAAAGTGCGTTCTCACCATCACAGCCCTGTGCCCTGGTGTATCAGATAGGTCGGTCAACCAGTAGGACCGTATCGTGGGTTTCTTAATAAGCCCCATATTTAGAAGGAGTCCACCAAATGTTTGCATTTCTGTGACAGTGGTGGGATGCCACTTCTGGGCTCTTGAATAATAACATGTGGAGTGACTGGCCAGAAATTGTTCTGCATATGGATTTGTTTGAGTAACCATTACATTTAAACAATCATCTGTAAAGAAAATGTGAAAAAAAAATCCAGTGCCCTATACCCAGCCATATTAATTTTTATTCCTAGGGCAGAGAATTCCAGAGTTTCGGGTGTAAGCAAATTTGGTGTCATCCAACTGGAGCCAGTTGACTAACTCTCATTCTGCCTGCTCCATCTTTTTGGAGGCTCGTCACTAGAGGATGACATTATTAGAAAGAGTTCCCAATCCTCACTGGCGGTGTCGGTGTCCGAACATAGGAAGACATACGCCTCCTCCACAGAATACATCTTTTTAGCCATATACTAATAATAAGATAGTATGCTATGTTTTGACAAAACCAAAAATAGCTCTTAAAATGTCAGTGCTGGGAGATGTTCACACGCCTTTAACGAGATCTACGTGTGTGTATATATATATATATATATATATATATATATACACAGTGGTAAGGTGCAAGGTACCGTTATCGATGGGAGGTACGTGTCACCGAGGTTCCTGGCCTCGGTGAGGTGAGAGCCGGGTTTTATGTGTCAGCAGCAGCTAGTGCTGCTTGACATTTATAGTTAGTTTGGCTGCAAAGCCAATCCGGGCCGGCTCTTACTGGGAGTAGGCAAAGAGTTGGGTGGGTGCCTACTCCCCACGGTCCAGGCCGGACTTTGCTGGGCTTTAAAACACAGCCAGCACCAGCAGGTGGGTGTGATTGTCCTGGAGCTGCTGTTAGGCTGTGGAGTCACTTGTGTTTGGAAGTTCTCTGGGCTGGACGCAAGAGCCCAGCAAGGAGGAGTGCAGACGACCTGGAAGCCTGACGGCGACTGTCTTGCGGCTGGACTGACAGCCAGGTGCGAACCTGCACCTAAAACCTCCCAGGTGACTAGAACCTGATTTGGACTGTTTTGTTTTGCCTCATGATTTCTGGTGTGTGTGAACAAACACCAAGAGACTGTTTATATCGTTTGTTTTTGTGCAAGTGTGAATAAAACACTGTTCATTGCACCTTCTGGACTCCCTGTTTTGCCTCTGTACTGCACCCGCACCGCTATCTACCAGAGCGACTCCCCACAATACACACACACAAACACATTAACTAACCTACTACCTGTATGTATGTATGTATGTATGTATCTCTCTCTCTCTCTCTATATATAAATATAAATATATATATATATATATATATATATATATAAATATATATATATAAATATAAATATATATATATATATATATATATATATATATATCCTACAATAATAATATCTAAAATATATCAAATATTTTTTTATATTTTACCATTTTCTTTTGACATATATTCAAACTTTCTTGTACAGGAGAGTTAGATGTACCATATTTTTCTCTTTATAAGATGCACTTTTTTCCCCCAAAGGCGAGTGCTTTCATTATGGATGCACTCAGTCGTATGCAGGAGGCGCGGGGAGTATAGCACTGCCTGTGCTCACCGTTCCCTGATCTTCCTCCGCTCTACACGTGTCCTGAATGCATACAGCATCAGGAACTAGTGTGCATCTATGACCTGACGCTGTATGCAGTATGCAGACAGATTACAGTGCAGTGTGGGGCCGGAGAAGAACAGGGAGCAGTGAGTGCAGGAGAGGCTAACAGATCTGCAGAGTTGCGGTGGAGCAGGAGAGGCAAGTCAATTTATTTATTTTATCTGAGAGTGTGGGGGGGGGGGTCTGATCTTAGGTCTGATGGGGTTCTGATCTAAGGTTTGATATGGGGATCTGATCTGAGGTCTAATATGGGGGTCCAATCTAAAGTCTGTTATGGGATCTGATGTCTGATATGGGGGTCTGATATGATGGTCTAATAAAAATATATTTTTCTCTTATTTTTCCACTAAAACCTAGGTGCATCTCAAAGAGAAAATACAGGAAGTTTTGCTGGACCTGCTGGGTCCTGGAAAAACCCTTTAACATTTGGCCATGGGGAACTAAGATCAATAAAAAGAAAAGAAACTTGTAATATTCAAACATTAATGCAATCAAAGGAAGTAGTAAACGAACTTGTACATTATATGTGAGAAACAGAAAATATGAATGCTATTGTTTTCCAGAGCTCCATACCAACAACTAAAGTCTCTACTGCTGCCTGTAATACAGCATGAAAGGCTTCAACTCTTCTCTCCCCTGGAGCTACAACTGAACGTCGGCAAAATATTTACTGAAAAGAATTTACAATCTATAAGCAAAGACATGTGTATCATATTTTCTTCTTGTCCAGAGGAGGTAGTAGTGGCTTCAGGACTCCAATGACGAGTCCCTCCTATGGTATTACATTTCTAATACATTCCAACAGAGGTGCCCCAGGAGCCACTACATTAAAATATAACCAGACAATTGCAAGAATCACTGAGTTTTTGTAAAAATTTTGATAAGTCATAGAGACATATAAATAGTTTTGATTGGTTGGAGTCTGACTGCTATGACCACCATGATCTCTAGAATGAAGAGAGAAAAGAGCTTTCATATCCCACTCTCTCTTCTCACTGCAGGAGATGGGCCGATAGACTTTCTATTCCATCTCACTCTCCTGCACCGAGGCGAGAGCGAGCGATATGATGGCGCTTTATGCTGGGACTAGTTAGTTCTACTTATTTTTGTCTAATAATACAGAATATCTGATAATCCAGCAGCTACAAGGCCCCTTTGACAGTGGATTATAGGAACTAGAGTAGGGTATGTTCTGCTGCAGAGCTGCAAGCAGAAAATGCATAAAGTATTACCATACTAACAAAGTGGAGAAATTTTAGCAAATCTTACCCTTGAACTGTGGAATAGAGTTGAGCAAACTTCTATTTTTAGTTCGGGTTATCGTAGCATTTCGTTATGGATTCCGCTACCGCGGACCATAACGGCATTTGGAATCCATAAGGGCTGCTTCATTGAACCCGAACCTTGGACAACCCTAGGGACCTGGGGTGACGTCACCGTCATGTGATCAGTGCAGGGGGCGTGGCTCAGTACTGGATCACCTCTTATCCAATCCAGTGCTGAGCCACGCCCCCTGCACTGATCACACGACCGTGACGTCACCCCAGGTCCCTAGGGTTGTCCAAGGTTCGGGTTCATTAAAGCAGCCCCTTATGGATTCCGGATGCTACGAACACCCGAACTTTGGACGCCGAACTAAAAATAGAAGTTCGCTCAACTCTACTGTGGAACAAATCTACAGCGTAAATTGATTTGGGTTGTGGAATTTAATATTGTGGCACGTCAATTTATGCTTTGGATTTTCAAAGTGGAATTCACCCTTAGGCCTCATTCACACGAGTGTGACGGATTGGCTCCGGATGTGTTCAGGGTGCGTTCAGTGAAACTCGCACCATTTTGCAAGCAAGTTCAGTCAGTTTTGTCTACGATTGCGTTCATTTTTTTCTGCGCGGGTGCGATGCGTATTTCACACGCGTGATGAAAAACTGAAGGCATACAAACAATATCTCTTAACAACCATCAGTGAAAAACGCATTGCATCCGCACTTGCAATGCGTTTTTCACTGAAGCCCTATTCACTTCTATGGGGCCAGGGCTGCGTGAAAAACACAGAACATAGAGCATGCTACGTTTTTCATAAAACGCAGAACTGATGCGTGAAAAAAAAGTCTCATGTACACAGACCCATTGAAATGAATGGGTCAGGATTCAGTGAGGGTGCGATGCGTTCACGTCACACATCGCACCCGTGCGGTAAACTCGCTCGTGTGAAAGAGGCCTTACCTAGATGTATTTCTGGGATTCTGTGGCACATAGGAGAAATTTAACATTTACTCACTTTTTTAATAAATGCTACTGAGAACGTATCCCAGGACACAATACCATGATCCATCAATTCAACAAATGCTGTCAACGTATAGGAAAGCATCTCTCCAAAACTGTAAAAACAATTGAAAAAAAGAAGAGAAAATGAGCAGAAAAGAAGCATATTTTAAATACTGAGCAAGACTTTAGACTAAGAAATGTGTCACACAAGTACCAGAAATCCGCCAAAAGGATTAATTGTCAGCATTCATGAATCTGAAGATACTTTATTGTAGAAAACAAAGCCAGGCATTACAAATTGTACTTTTTCACATACAAAAATTATCAAAAAACGACCATTCCAGACTTGGTAAGCTACCTCAGTAACAATGCTGTTGTAAATTCATTTTTGAATATTTTATGACAATATAAAATTATAGACATGCATAAAAAATATCAATAATCAGAATTCCCTAGACATCAATTCTGCTTTTAATTTAAATATTTCATTATTTGAGTTAATTATTCTGATCACTATTTTTTTTACTTTTCTTGTACCAATTTTGCAAAAGCAAATTATTGCAAAGCGAATCAGTATTAAATTTATATTTTAGCTTATGACACTAGAGGTCGCTAGAAAACTGAGAATAAAAGCCACTAAACTAAATGCTCACAAATGACCATATATAAAAAATAATTCTTTACATATATTATGAAACTGTCTAAATAAAAAAATCTGACAACCAGTATACCTTTCCTCAAAAATCAAAATACCTGAGTTTCCATATAAAAATTCTGAAGGACCCAGATGAATAGGCGAACATTTATAAATAATTAAATAAAAGGTAAATTGAAAGCAGCCCAGAGGCACAATGTCATAGCAGAAAAATTCTATGGAGCCGTAAAAACTCTGTTTACACCCACAGGGGACGTGAAATACAAAGAAAAGTTAAAAAAACACATGAATAAAAAGGAATTTTAAGGCAGAAATGGACATGGATTCCCACTGCATTGCAAATAGTGAAATTCGGAGAGAAGATCTACAGTGCGTGGATCAGATTTCGTATAATCTGATTTCAATTACAGGGGTTACCTTGGAAAGGATAATGATGACCTATCCTCAGTGCCGGGAGTTGGACCCCCGCGGCTTTCCAAGTACAGCCTAGTATATTGTGTAGCAGCTTAGTATTGCAGCTCAGCCCCATTGACTTAAATGTAGCTGACCTGCAACTAGATCACATGACTGATGTACGTTGACGTCACTAGCCTAGGAAGAGGCCGCAGTGCTCACAGAGCACCCGACCTCTTCTAATAGCTGATTGGCAGGGGTCCCAGGTGTCAGACCTCCACAGATCTAATATTGAGGACAGGTCATTAATATATTTTCCCGTATAACCCCGAAAATGTAGTTAAGATGTATGGCCTGCATCTCGTCATAAATTAGGCAAATCTTCCAGCAGTGCAGGGGAGAGCATAGACTAACGTAAACTGCTGATCTATGACAGATTCCTCCCTGTGTCATGGCTCTGTACAATCAGGAGGTTATACAGAGCCACGATACACCCATGTGCATGAAGCATTATAGGGAATCTGTCACCAGTTTTATGGTGTCCTAACTAGGAGCAGTATAAACTAGTGAAAATGCTGGGTCACCATCTTTAACCACTTCAGCCCCCCTAGCTTAAACACCCTTAATGACCAGGCCACTTTTTACAATTCCGCACTACACTACTTTCACCGTTTATTGCTCCGTCATGCAACTTACCACCCAAATGAATTTTACCTCCTTTTCTTCTCACTAATAGAGCTTTCATTTGGTGGTATTTCATTGTTGCTGACATTTTTACTTTTTTTGCTAATAAAAATTTAACGACATTTTTGCAAAAAAATGACATTTTTCACTTTCTGTTGTAAAATTTAAAAAAAAAAACTACATTTCTATATAAATTTTTCTCTAAATTTATTGTTCTACATGTCTTTGATAAAAAAATCCAATAAGTGTATATTTATTGGTTTGGGTAAAAGTTATAGCGTTTACAAACTATGGTGCAAAAAGTGAATTTCGGCATTTTGAAGCAGCTCTGACTTTCTGAGCACCTGTCATGTTTCTTCAGGTGCTAGAATGCCAGGATAGTATAAATATCCCCAAATCACACCATTTTAGATAGAAGACACCCCAAAGTATTCGCGGAGGGGCTTGGTGAGTTCATGTATCATTTCATTTTTTTCACAAGTTAGCGGAAAATGACACTTTCTGAGAAAAAAAAAAAAAAAAGTTTCAATTTCTGATAACTTCTGGCAAAAAAAAAAAAATCTCAGACGGACTCACTATGCCCCTCAGTGAATACCTTGGGGTGTCTACTTTCCGAAATGGGGTCATTTGTGGGGTGTGTTTACTGTTCTGGCATTTTGGGCGGGCTAAATTATGAGCCGCCATGTAAAACCTAAAGGTACTCGTTGGAATTTGGGCCCTTTGCGCATCCAGGCTGCAAAAAGTGTCACTCATGTGGTATCGCCGTACTCAGGAGAAGTAGGGCAATGTGTTTTGGGGTGTATTTTTACATACACCCATGTTGGGTGAGAGAAATATCTCTGTAAATTGTCAACTTTGTATAAAAATTTTTAAAAGTTGTCGCTTACAAAGATATTTTTCACACAAAGTATGGGTATTTATAAAAATACACCCCAAAACACATTGCCCTACTTCTCCTGAGTACGGCGATACCATATGTGTGCCACTTTTTGCAGCTTGGTGCGCAAAGGGCCCTAAACCAATGAGTACCTTTAGGATTTCACAGGGCATTTTTACGCATTTGGATTCCAGACTTCTTCTCACGCTTTAGGGGCCCCTAAAATGCCAGGGCAGTATAAATACCCACATGTGACCCCATTTTGGAAAGAAGACACCCCAAGGTATTCTGTGAGGGGTATGGTGAGTTCATGTAAAATTTTATTTTTGTCACAAGTTAGTGGAATATGAGACTTTGTAAAAACAAAATAAAAAAAACAAAAAACAATTTCCGCTGACTTGTGCCAAAAATAAAAATTGTGTGGACTCACCATGCCCCTCACAGAATACCTAGGGGTGTCTTCTTTCCAAAATGGGGTCACATGTGGGGTATTTATACTCACCTGGCATTTTAGGGGCCCCTAAAGTGTGAGAATCCAAATGCATAAAAATGGCCTGTGAAATCTAAAGGTACTCATTGGTTTAGGGCCCTTTGCATCTTGGCTGCAAAATGTCACACATGTGGTATCGCCGTACTCAGGAGAGTGGGGCAATGTGGTTTGGGTGTATTTTACATATACCCATGTTGCGTGTGAGAAATATCGCTGTAAACGACAACTTTTTAAATTTTTTATTCAAAGTTGTCAATTTACAGAGATATTTCTCTCACCCAGTATGGGTATATGTAAAAATACACCCTAAAACACATTGCCCTACTTCTCCTGAGTACGGCGATACCACATGAGTGACACTTTTTGCAGCCAAGATGCGCAAAGGGGCCCTAAAACCAATGAGTACCTTTTAGGAGGGCATTTTTACGCATTTTTCTTCTCACGCTTTAGGGCCCCTAAAATGCCAGGGCAGTATAAATACCCACATGTGACCCCATTTTGAAAGAAGACACCCCAAGGTATTCCGTGAGGGGCATGGCGAGTTCATAGAAGATTTTTTTGGCACAAGTTAGTGGAAATTGATTTTTATTGTTTTTCTCACAAAGTCTCCCTTTCCGCTAACTTTTGACAAAAAGTTTAATTTTTCATGGACTCATTATGCCCTCAGCGAATACCTTGAGGTGTCTTCTTTCCAAAATGGGGTCACGTGGGGTATTTATACTGCCCTGGCATTTTAGGGGCCCTAAAGCATGAGAAGAAAAATGCGTAAAAATGCCCTCCTAACAGTACTCATTGGTTTAGGGCTCTTTGCATCTGGCTGCAAAAGTGTCACTCATGTGGTATCGCCGTACTCAGGAGAAGTAGGGCATATGGTTTGGGGTGTATTTTTACATATACCCATGCTGAGTGAGAGAAATATCTCTGTAAATTGACAACTTTGAATAAAAAAATTTAAAAAGTTGTCGCTTACAGCGATATTTCTCACACAAAGTATGGGAATATATAAAAATACACCCCAAAACACATTGCCCCACTTCTCCTGAGTACGGCGATACCACATGTGTGACACTTTTTGCAGCCAAGATGCGCAAGGGGCCCTAAAACCAATGAGTACCTTTAGGATTTCACAGGACATTTTTACGCATTTGGATTTTCACGCTTTAGGACCCCTAAAATGCCAGGGCAGTATAAATACCCCACATGTGACCCCATTGTGGAAAGAAGACACCCTAAGGTATTCCGTGAGGGGCATGACGAGTTTACAGAAAAAAAATTTGGCACAAGTTAGCGGAAATGGTATTTTTTTTTTTTTTTTACAGTCTCACATTCCACTAACTTGTGACAAAAATAAAATTTTGCATGAACTCGCCATACCCCTCACGGAATACCTTGGGGTGTCTTCTTTCTAAAATGGGGTCACTTGTGAGGTTTTTGTACTGCCCTGGCATTTTAGGGGTCTCCGCAATCATTACACGTATGGCCAGAATTAGGAGTTTTTGCGATTCTCCTTATATTGACCATACGGGTAATGAGAATTTTTTTCCGTTCAGCCTCTGCGCTGAAAGAAAAAATGAACGTCACAGATTTTTCCATTCACATTGATCAATGTGGATGAAAAAATCTCTAAAAATGTGCAAAAAAAGAGGGAAAAGCTATAAAGCTGCGATCGCTAAGGGACCCTAAGGCCTCATTCAAGTGTCCGCAATTCTGTTCCGCAAAATTTTGCGGAACAGAATTGTGGATACATTCAATTCTATGGGGACAGACTTTGTCCCGCTCGGATCCGTAATTGCGGATCCGTAATTGGAGATCCGCAAAAGTATAGAACATGTCCTATTCTTGTCCGCACTGCGGACAAGAAAAGGCATTTTCTATATAGTTCTGGCAATGTGCGGATCCGCAAAATGCGGAAAGCACATTGCTGGTGTCCGTAGTTTGTGGATCCGCGGATTTGCGGATCCGTGGATCCGCAAAACACATGCGGACATCTGAATGAGCCTTACAGGGGTGATCAGTGACAGGGGGTGACAGGGGGTGATCAGGGGGTGACATGGGAGATCAGGGGGTGACATGGGAGATCAGGGGTTAATCAGTGACAGGGGGTGGTGGGTGGGTGGGGGCGGTGGGGGGGTTGTGTGGTGATTGGTGCACTTTGATATTTTTTCTCTGGTGGTCCCAAGCAAAGGGACCACCAGAGAAGCAGGCAGCAAGCAGATCAGACGCTGTTCACAGAACAACGTCTGATCTGCGATTTTTTCTGCCATATACAGCCTGCCAGCGCACGATCGGCGCTGGCAGGCTGTAGTATAACTACATGCGAGCGCGCCGATGGCGCGCATTGCGCATGTGCGGGCGCGTCCTCGCATCATCTCGCGTCTCGCGAGATGACGCGCCGATGCGTCGTATCAGAGCTACAGGGCCGCCCGCAGGACGCATCCCTGCGTTAGGCGGTCCTGTAGCGGTTAATTGACCCAGCTATTTTGCCAAAACCCTGTACTGAATAGCTCCAGTGCGTTCCAATGAGTCCTAATATTCATGAGCTCATGACTCTCCCCGCCCACCTGCTACTAATTTATATGAGGGAAAAACTGTCAATCAAGAAAATGGGCGGGGAGAGCTGGGAGCTCATGAATATGGGGACTCATTGGGAGGCGCTGAAGCTGTTAGGATCTAAAAGTGAGGGCAGCAGAAAACTGGTGACAGATTCCCTTCAATGTTGTAGTTTTCGTGTCAGTGTGAATGGGTGGGGATTTTTGTTTCATAATTATTTCTGGATACTAGCATCAATGTGGTTACATTCACACATCCATTGTATAGTTCGATACAGGAGACATATATTCAGTCCAAAGAACAAATCCTGAAGAACAAAGGAGGGAAACTTTTACCAAAAGTTAAGTTTGGGAAATGTTCTTGGCACTGAAATAGTCAGACAAACCCCTTTTTATAGAAAGGCTGGGATGGTAATCAGCTGATCGCTGAAGCAACATCCAGGCAAACATTTCCTCAAGTGACCGACCATCCATAAAACATATGGGCAAGCCAAGTCTACAAGACCAGGCTCTCCATTGACGGACCATCCATACAACATATGGGCAAGCTAAGTCTACAAGACCAGGCTCTCCATTGACCGACCATCCATACAACATATGGGCAAGCTAAGTCTACAAGACCAGGCTCTCCATTCTAACACAGGCTTAGGCCCTATGGACAGGGGTTCATGTTCTGGGGCAATTCCTTTAATATGGGGCTTCTTATACAAAGCAGTAGTATATCCATGCATCAAAATACAGCATTAGAAAGGGTAAGTAAATAGTGGACTGCATGCAAAGTAAATGGAGATCCATAAAATTCTTACCAAGGCTTCATAATCTTCTGCAATTTTTGATATTTCCTGCAAAAATAAAAATATGGGGGAAAATGAGCAAAAACAGTCAATCTACAACAAATATATACATGTATTGTTTGCCTATCACAGTCAAGTGTGAGTACCAACAAACACACAACTTCACATTTTCACAAATGTCCAGCATGTGTGGATTTACTATGATATTTTTTCAGAATAAGATAATAAGAATAATAAAAATCTCATTTCCTTTTTGACTTGGAAAAAACACTTGCTGATTTTTATTAATTTTTTTATATTTGTGTCAATTTAAACACATCTTATACAGGGTGGCCCTTGAAAAAGTAGCCTGCCTCCACCAATGACAAGATGAACAAGAAAGTGGATTATTTTTGTTTTTTTCAATTATTCACAAAAGTCCAAAAGATGATGGCCGTGGTCCCCGTACACGTCTATGCATCTTTGGGCACGTCGGATTATGTTGGCTGATACTTCTTGCAGCTCTTCAGCAGTGATGCTGCGGATAGTGTTTGTGATGTTTTCCTTGAATTCATCCAGGGGATGTGGATTGTTAGCGGACACTTTCTGTTTAAACTTTGCCACAGATAAAAATCGCATGTGGACAAATCTGGGAAACGTGTTGGCCATAACCCCTTGCTCACAGTTTGCCAAGAACCTGTGCCAGTAAGCTCTGTGAGGTGTGGCATGTTGCCCCATCTTGTTGGAAAAAGGAGGACATTTTTTTTCTACTGGTGTTAGTTGACTGTAAAACTGTTCAAAGACGTCCAGGTAAATTGCACTATTCACAGTTGATCTGAAGAAAATTGGCCACACCAATCGAGTTCCTGACACTGAACACCAAACGCCAACTTTCTGGTCGTGCCGTGGTGTTTCATGAATCAGATGGGGATTTTCAGCGGACCAGTACCTCATATTCTGGGAATTTCCATGGCCTGATAAATAAAACCAAGCTTCTTCCGTCATGAAGTACAGCAATGGGTCTGTCAGCAATTATAGTCAGCAACCAAGTCCAGTAACTTACGCGTAGCTTTGTCAGACTCTTCAGTTCCTGCACACACGTTATTCGGTACGGTTTTAGGTTCAGAGATTTCAGCACTCAATGACACGTCGTTTATGATACACCACCACATATTTCAAAATTCATTGACTCTTCGTTTGGTGGTAAAAGGTGAATTGCGTTATGGATTCCGTTACCACGGACCATAACGCATTTCTATGATGGAATGCATAACGGAATGCCTTTAGAGGCATTCCGTTATTCATTCCGTCATAATAGAAGTCTATGGGCTGCATAACGGATCCGTCGCGTTTCCGTTATGCAGAGGAGTGCTCTCCTGTACAACGGAAACAGGACGCATCTGTTATGCAGGCTTCTATTATGACGGAATGAATAACAGAATGCCTCTAAAGGCATTCCGTTATGCATTTCGTCATGGAATTGAGTTATGGTCCGTGGTAACGGAATCCATAACACAATTCTGCTTTTACCACCAAACGAAGTGTGAATGAATTTCATAACATGAAATTCGCTCATCTCTATACACCACCTTACTGAGACAATCTTCAAGTTGATTTTTGGGGTCTACCTGCAATCCGCTGCTGAATTTCATGCACAACTTCAGCCGTCCTGATCGAAGGATGCCTTGGTTTCTTCATGTTTGCAACAGAGCCAGTTTAATGCCATTTCCGAACTAGACTCAATATTTAGACTAGACTAAAATACAATATTTAACTGGTGGTTTTATTCCTGGATTCTTGTCAGCAAAGGTCTCCTGCCTTTCCTCTATTGATCTGCTTCGCACATAGCCTTACACAATCGCTATTCGCTGTTCCAGGGAGAACAACATCTTTCTGACAAATTAGGTCACATTTATCAAACTGAATAATAAATCAGTCTTCGTTGCACATAGCAACCAATCAGAGCTCAGCTTTCAGTTTCTACAGGGCTCTGAAAGAATAAAAGCTCTAATTGGTTGCTATGGACAACTAAGACAGATTTACTATTAGGCAGTTTGATTTGGAGATATTGGAGGCGGGCTGCTTTTCGTGGACCACCCTGTATAATGTCACATATCAAATATACTACTAATTGTTTTGCCGTAGTCAATTGTCTTTTATTCTCTTTCGTGTGGCTGTTTGCCATGTGTGAACATAGTCTTCAATATCAGATCGTCGGAAGTCCAACACCCTGCACCCTCACCAATCAGCTGTTTGGGAGTAGCTCTGGCACTAGAAGTAGGTACTGAAACGTGGCTTTGTCCATGGATGGAGATGGTTACAGCAGCGCTGCTCCTGTTCAAGTGCTACTCATGAACAGCTGATATGATATTGATGAGAATAAGCCAACAATAAAAAAAAAATTATGAAAAACCTTTTTAGGCTTCGTTCACCTCTATGGAGATCTGGCAGGCTGTTGCGGCACAGAGCAGCCTGCCGGATCCTCTGCTTCCCAGAAATGCCTGGTTTTGGCCAAACATAAACCGTTGCATGCAAACACCAGAAGAAATCTGTGACACCAGCCACAGGCACATCAAAGGGACATAGAACATATTGTTTAAGAATGTTCGGCTTTTTTAATTCTTCATTTCAGTAAAAAAAATAATCTAATTTAATCTTGAAATTAATGGATTGTCAGATTTTTACACTGTAGGGTTTAAATATAAAACTTGGGGGGAATTTATCAAAGACCAGCATTTTTACGTCTATCTCCTGAGCCGCTGGAGGATGTAGCCAATTTATGCTTGGTGTATGATTCGGCAGTCTCGGCGCCTATACAGAAGTCTATGGCAACTCCGAGCTGCTGTAGATTCCGGTCTTCATTTACAGCAGAAATCTGGCGTAAATAAAGATAAATAAGCCGAGCCCACTTGTCCTCCCTTCTTTTCAGGAAAGTGACAAAGGACGTAGAAACGCCACTTGCATCAATATTTTGTTGCAGTGGCATAGAAAAAAAAAAATTTGCACCTTTTTTGCGTCAAAAAAGTGGGGTGGGAGGGAATGATAAATTTCCCCCTATGTTTCTAAATATTTTTTCATGAATAGCAAAGCACATCCTAAACATTCACATGCAAGTAGTGAATGTTTTAATCTAGAAGGTAAAATGCAAGATTAATAAAGGGGAATTGACTTAAAGAACCCAAATCTTTATTAGAAAATGAGTGCTTCAGATTTGTTCTAAACAAGTACTGCGTTTCCGTACTACAGAACAATCGATGTTAACAATGCCCCACAGTCTCATAACTTACAGAGCAAAGAAGCAAAGATTAATTGAAGGCACAGGCTCCTGAGTATTCCCTTTATACCCTTGCAGTAAATGGGATTTGGCTGTGGTTCACTTTTCTTTTAATTACATTTCCTCAAAGGTATAATTTTGGAGAAAGGATAATGTCAGACACAACTCTCCTCTCGCTCTCGCACTAGAAGGCCATTTCTTTAATCTTTTTAATGCTATATGCGTCGGTTGTAAACTAAGCTGCACTGCAAACATTGTGCTTGTCTTCTTAGCAGGTAATCAGCTTCATATCCTCCCGTGCCTTCCGATCTTTCCTGCCTATTATTACAAATCCTGAGAGCAGGTTTTTAATCCTTTATCAGCTCAATGTGTATGGAAATGCCTGGTCTGGCATTAGCTAGGATCATGCAAAAGATTAATCCGATTCAAAAGGTCTTAAAACTTTGAGAGGATTTTAGTCACACTTTATGTCAACACAAGAAGCAATAAATTGGCAAATCGGAATATATTCTTCAAACTAAGGCTGGTTTCACATCATGTTTTTCTCATTCGTTTAACATATAGAAAAAACGTATACGTTAACGGATGCCTTCAGACTCATGCCATACAGTGGCATCCGTTCACTATAGAGTTACACTGTAAAAAAAAAAGTATACTTTTTTTATACTGGACTGTAATTGTATTTGTTAGGGTTGTCCCGATACCGATACCAGTATCTGTAGCGAAACCGGCATTTTCACGAGTACTTGTACTCATAAAAATGCCGCCGATACTGCTGCCAACACCGAAAGTTCCGGTCCCCCAGCTTGTAGACAGTATTTAAGTAAGCCTAATCTATGTAAAAGTAGCCTGACCTTACTAACTATTGCGGCGCAGTCTCCCTCAGTCTCTTTCTCGGTTCCTCCATGCGCCTCCTGCCCCGCCTGCATCCTTCATTCATAAAGTGGGCGGAGCTGGAGGCGGGACAGGAGGCGCATGGAGGAACTGAGAGAGACTGAGGGAGACTGCGCCACAATAGTTAGTAAGTTCGGGTTACTTTTGCAGAAATTAGGTAGTATCCCTGCACCCCCCACTGATACTGATGATGACTGATGGGGATCTGTTGATGAATGATACTAATGAGGGCGTGTGGATGACAGTAATGAGGGACATGTGGATAACACTAATGGGGGGGATCTGTGGATGACGCTGTTATGGGGGATCTGGGAATGACACATATATAGCATAAGATGCTATATATGTTTTAACCACAGATCCCCCATAACAGTGTCATCCACAGAATCCCCCATAACAGTGTCACCCACAGATCCCCCCCCCATAACAGTGTCACCCACAGATCCCCCCCATAACAGTGTCACCCACAGATCCCCCCCATAACAGTGTCACCCACAGATCCCCCATAACAGTGTCACCCACAGATCCCCCCCATAACAGTGTCACCCACAGATCCCCCCCATAACAGTGTCACCCACAGATCCCCCCCATAACAGTGTCACCCACAGATTCCCCCCATAACAGGGTCACCCACAGATTCCCCCCCATAACAGGGTCACCCACAAATTCCCCCCATAACAGGGTCACCCACAAATTCCCCCCATAACAGGGTCACCCACAAATTCCCCCCATAACAGGGTCACCCACAGATTCCCCCATAACAGGGTCACCCACAGATTCCCCCCATAACAGTGTCAGCCACAGATTCCCCCATAACAGTGTCAGCCACAGATTGCTCATAGCAGCGTCACCCACAGATCCCCCTGGAGGCACATTGGTTGGGAAACACTGTTATATGCCCATTTATTAACCCTTGTACAAAGGAAAAGTAAATCAGTTTCCATAGCAACCAGATTCCAGCTTTAATTTTTTTTATTGCTATCAGCAACTGCGCCACGGTTTCTTTATACAAGGTTTGATACATCTGCCCTATGTTATAATTGGTATCGGCGAGTACTTAAATAAAAGTATCGGTACTCGTACTCGGTCTTAAAAAAATGGTATCGGGACATCCCTAGTATTTGTTTCCCCAATGTGATGTGAACCCACCCTTAAAGAACGTCAAAACTGGCGTGGTGAAATGGCCACATCTGGAGAGGTACCAAGCTGAGATGAGATGCAAAGCTAGAATATACTTTATAAAGTACAGCATATTAGCTCTGAACTGGCCGTTATCTGTGCCCATATTTATGATATGACCTGGGTCTGCAAAACTGGCAGAACACCTTTTTATGGGGTGTGAACCTGTGTCCAAAGTGGGGGGAAAATGTCAGTGCATCCTATGGGGTGAATACTAATTGAGAAGGCAGCAGCATTCGCAGTAACACTGCACCCTTCTCCAGCTTTCCCTAAATGAATAGTTCCGATTGTGACAGCAAGCACAGCTGCAATACAATGTACGGTACTGTGCTTGGTAAGCTGCGAGAAGGCACCAGCGCTCCTGTTAGCGCCTGTACCTTCTTAAACAGCTGATTGGCGGGGGTTCCGGGTGTTGGACCCCCACTGATAAGATACTGATGACCTATACCAGGGGTAGGCAACCTTTGGCTCCCAGCTGTTGTGAAACTACAACTCCCAGCATGCATAGTTGCTCTGCTCTTCTATAAACTTACATAGAAATGAATGGAGCATGCTGGGAATTGTAGTTTCACAACAGCTGGGAGCCGAAGGTTGCTGATGCCTGACATATACAGAGGATAGGTCATCAGTTTAAAAATCTCAGAAAACCCTTTTAAAACTGGGGGTCTGATCTGAGGCCTGATTAACGTAGGGGGTTTGATTGGTGGTCTGATCTGAGGTCTTCTTATTTTCCTCCTCTAAAACCAAGGTGCGTCCTATGAGCAGCTGCATCTTATAGGGCGGAAACATGGTATATAATTTTAACTAGAACATACTTTGATGCGTCTTTAATAACCATACATAAAACCGGAATGTGGTTAGGAGTACTAAGAATTTTCTTGTACCTGAACAAATCACACCTCATGCACAAAACTATTCTAGCCAAAAGTGCCAGAGTTGAACAAAGCAAGAAATAACACCATTTGTTAGAAGAATTTTTAGCAGTAGATCTAGTTTTGTACACCGGCCTCCTTAGAGAATTTCTGAATGTACGGATAGCAGGTGACACTTACTCTGTTCCACTTTCCACCATTTGTGTAAGTAAATAAATGCCATCCAGGTTTATGAATTCTTGAGCAAAAGTAATATCTCGTGAAAATCTGGCCAAATCCTTTAACGCTTCTAGCTTGACATCCATACTTGAAGACTGGACTCTCTCATGGAGCTTATGAGCAGTGTGAGTCTAAGCATGGACACAAAAAACAGTAGAATGGTAAATGCAATTTCTTTATCACACACAACCACACATATAAAACCTGATATAAAAAAAGAAGGTGGAGAACTACGATCTTTGTAAAAATATTTTTACACTTCAGAGGTGATTGCTGGAGACAAATCACAGAGCAATAATAAAATAAAAAAGATTAAATCGACTACCACTTTAATAATACCAATACTTGGAGTACTTCTTACAGTTTTAGGCTACACCCACATCTGCGGTCGGTAAATCCGGTAGTCTGTTCCAATCCGTTAGTCTGTACAGAACCAGGTCCACTGGTTCCTCATTCACTATAACGGTATCAATCCGGTTTCCAACAAGAACACGGCAGCATTTTGGGGGGGTTGCCAGAATGCCAGCATTCATGCCGAAAGCCCAATGGATCCCATTATAGTGAAGGGTAATCTGGTGGGCCCTGCCAGTAGTCTGCTCCTCTGTCAGAAGAGACAACCAGATTTACCGAACACAAATGAGCAGCCGAAGAAAACATATTTGCTATTAGTATTCTGATCTTACACAAACAGTGGCACATTAGAATACAGAATGTGACTTATAGCCTGCACCTACGACTGGGCAGAGCAGAAAAGATGGAGGTGTAGTGACAAGGCAAGCAAGCCTCATACATTTATTGCAGATCACACTTATAAATTATAGAATAGTGTTCAAAGATAAAAGTACCTTAAAAATCATCCAAGAAAAGTGCACTGACTAATGCTAGATGTAAAAGTTTAAAAAAGTTAACCTCTATTTACCTGAAAGTGGAGAACTGTTAGACTGGTGGGGGTCTGACCACTGGGATCCCCATCGATAATGAGAACGGTGGTCTCATGCCCCAATATGCATCGAGCGGCAAGTATAGGATGTGCACTGCCTCCTTATTCATCTCTATGGGAGTCCCAGAGACTTTGATTGGCTCTGTTTTGCTCAATCATTTTGGTAATCGGTGAGGGTCCCAGTGTTCAGATCCCCCAAACCTCCCCCACCAATGTGACAGTTATGATAGGAGATAAAGGTGAATTCAGATTGGAACAAGTTAAGGCCAGGTTTACATCGCCGTTTACTTTTCTGTTCTTCGGATCCATCCGGAGAACAGAAAAATAAAAGAAAAAAATGGAACCTGTATTTTAAGCATCCGTTATGCTCTTTTATGCACATTCGGCATCAGTTTCGGCCATTTCCATCTGAGATCTATTATTTTACACCGAAAAAAAGTCCTGCATACAAATGTGCAGAAATGAGCATAACGGAAGCTTCAAATACAGGATCCGTTTTTTTCTGTTCTTCTGTTGGATCAGAAGAATGGAGAAATAAACAGTGCTGTGAACCTGGCCTAAGAATCACTGCCAAATCAGTACTTACCGGTGATGAGGTCAGCCGCAGAATGGCTCCATTTTTTATCTCATTACGATTCTAAAACAATAAAGTCATGTTAATATAATATCTCTGTGAACACACATAGGATCACATGCATTCCAGAACCGTCTCCTTGATATCACCCTCCATGCTTTGTGAAAAGGCTTTAACTGGATTTTTATTCATATCAAATCAGCTAAAATAGCAGTAGTGAGGTTGGACACTGATATTGTACAAGGCCTGGCTGGCAATTATTGTCCCAGTACATGAAATAACGTTCCATAGGGTTATGGTCAGGGTACTAAATTCTTTCACTAGAAACACAGCAGGCAGGATTTAGAATATAACTGATATGAAATAAAAACAACCACCAACTCTTAGTACTGTTCCAGTCTTTTATTGAGCATACTGAGTACACAGCCACCGTGCAGGAAGAAAAAGCAAGTGAACCCTTAACTTTAAAAGCTTGTGGACGCTCTCCAGCAAACGTTAAAGAAAGCTACCAATAAGGGCTGTTTCACACGAACGTGTGCAGTCCGGAAATCACACTCCGTGTGTGAGCGGGATCCTCCGTTCTGGACACTGCTCGCCCTAAAGGAGCCCACGGCATTATACGGATTTATAATGCTGTGGGCCTCTGTGTGACCTTCCTTCTACTGGATCATACTGAAATAAAGCTGTCAGTATAATTCTGTGGAAGTAAGGTCAAGCAGCGGCACGCAGCATTATAAATCAGTATAATGCTGTGCGCTTCTGCAAGACGAGCAGTGTCCAGAACGGAGGATCATGCTCACACACACGGAGTGCAATTTCCGGACAGTACACGCTTGTGTGAAACAGCGCTAAGGCTGGGTTCACATCATGCTTTTGCCATTCGTTTAACGTATAGATTGGGAAGAAAAAGGGATACAAAAGCGTAGCTCGCCTCACTTTTCCATCCTGCAGAGTCCGATAAAGAAACGCATACGTTAATGTATACCTGGAACTCTATGATGATGGATGCCGCTGCACAGCATCCATCAGAGGCACTCCTTTAATGTACATGTTTTTTGTATATGCAAAAACCGCATCATGTGCAGTAGATAGTATTAGGTATCAGCACTCTGTGATGTAACAGTATATTACAGAGCCTTAAATAGTTATTGAGGACCCATAACCTCTCCTTACATGTCTGCTTTAGTACTTTACTACTAATTACACGCATTTTTTATTTATTCTAGACCCTTATAAATGAATTGCCGGCAGTCTGCAATAAGGGTTCCATTCATTTGAATGGGGCCTGTAGAAATCAACGTGCTTGCTGTGAAAACAACCCCATTAATGTGAATCAAAATGATTTTCAGTCACAGAAATTTCTGCTGCAAAATCTGCATTGTGTAAAGGTACCCTAAGGGTCCATCTGAGTGTTACCAGTTAGGGGTGTGTCCCTGCGCAGTCTGAAACTATCCCATTAAGGCCCTATTCACACATCCGCAATGTAGTCCGCATGTATTCCGCAATTTTGCGGAATACATGCGGACCCATTGACTGTGAATGGGGCCGGGAACGATGCGGAGAGCACACACTGTGCTCTCCGCATCCGATTTTGCGGAGCGCGCCGCCGATCTTCCGGTCCGCGGCTCCGCAAAAAAAATAGAGCATGTCCTATTCTTGTCCGCAATTGCGGACAAGAAGAGGCATTTTCTATGGAGTTCGGGCAATGTGCGGTCCGCAAAAATGCGGAATGCACATTGCCGGTGTGTCCGTGTTTTGCGGATCCGCGGCTCCGCAAAACACTTGCGGATGTGTGAATAGGGCCTAAATCTGCCAATGTCAGGGAGCTCCAACTAGTAACATCCAGATGGACATTTTTAGCAGACTGCTGGAAATTCATATAAAAACTTCTAAGAGGAATAACAGAGGAATGACATAACAGAGTCATAAGAACAGCTACACCAGAGCAGTTATTACATGGGGAACACAAGTAGCCACTAAAACAGAGATGTCAGGAGAGGCGACAGGTTGGAGGGGTTATCCCACAACTAATGTAAAAAATGAAAATCAGACATCATATAGTACATGAAAACCTATTTCTAACAAAGCTAGAACCAGTCCCGTACCTGACATGGATACAGAGATCTCCCCATTCATTGCTATGCTACATTTATATCAAGCTGGCGGCTCAAGGGGAGTGTCTTTTCTACTGCAGCAAAGGGGGCGTGTCCAATCTGCTGCAGCTCTCTACCTATTATAACTCAGGAAGGAGTTGAAAGATTAAACTGAGCATGTGTGGCCTTCTGAGTGAGCCAAAGAAATAAGAAAAAAACAGCAGGTGGCGCTATACATATACATTTTATTAAATAACTCAGTGGCTATGCAAAGTTTTAAATTACATGTAATTACAAAAGGATTCAGATCCAGGTGCTGGTTTGAAAACTGTAGAATATTTTGTGGGACAACCCCTTTAATGTTTTACGCCGTCCCACATCTGATATGACACACTCACATGAGCAGTGACTCTATCCGCACCAACTGTTAAGTATGATAATGGATCTAAAGATCTACAAAAGATACTGGCTTTTAAGATACTGTAAAAAAACTGATAACAAGCGTTACTTGAGTCATTGCACAATGGCAGATAGCTTAGGGCAAATAAATACCGTACTGGATGGTAAGTCACTGTGACTATATACTCCTATGGGGCAGCTTAATAACAATACAATAGTCACTAGTGCAGGGCTGGCCAACCTGTGGCTCTCCAGCTGTTGCAAAACTACAACTCCCAGCATGCCCAGTCTGCCTACAGCTATCAGCCTACAGCAGGGCATGGTGGGAGTTGTAGTTTTACAACAGCTGGAGAGCCGCAGGTTGGCCATCCCTGCACTAGTGGAATGAATGGCTTGTATATTCATATACATTAGCTGAGCAGACATGAAAGGCTAACATATAAATATATAAAAGCAGAATACTACAAATCACTCCTGCTATCTAATGATTTACTGCAGATTATTCTTGCTCCATAAATCCACTTGCTTAGCCGTTCATCACAGCATATTTCATGTCACTTAATTAACTAGGAAAATTGATTTTACGCTTGATAATGATGCTCCGGAGAAGATACAAAATAACTTAAAGGGGTATTTCCATCTCAGACAATGGGGGCATATCGCTTGGATATGTCCCCATTGTCTAATAGGACCACAGGGACCCACACCTACAATGAGAACGGAGTGGGGAAATGGACGGAAGGCACACTGTGCATGCGCAGTCGCCCTCTATTCATTTCTATGGGGCCGCCGAAAATAGCCGAGCGCTGACTCGGCTATTTCCGTCTGCCCCATAGTAATAAATGCGAGCATGGGCCGAGCATGTGCGATGCGCTCCCATTCGCTTCTATGGGAGCAGCCCTTGGTGGTGGACAGACCCCGGGTAATCCGGGGTCCTCCAGCCACAGCGCTCCCCGCTTCATTCTCGTTGTAGGTGAATGTCCCAGCGGTGGGACCCGCACCTATCAGACAATGAGGGCTGTGGGGAGTCGCTCTGGTAGACAGCGGTGCGGGTGCAGTACCGAGGCAAAACAAAGAGTCCAGGATGTGCAATAAACAGTGTTTTATTCACACTGACACAAAAATACACAGCAAACAGTCTTTCGGTGGTAATTCACACATGTCAGAAACAAGGAGGCAAAACAAAACAGGCCAACATAGGTTCAGTCACCTGGGAGGTGTAGGTGCAGGTTCGCACCAGGCTGTCGGCCCAGCCGCAGGAGAATCCAGCTTCAGGTAGCCAGGAACAAAAGCCACCTCCTTGCTGAGCTCTTTCCTCCAGGACAGAGAACTCCAGAGCCCTGTTAGCAGCTCCAGGATAATCACCACCTCAGACACAGCTGCTGGCTGTGTTTTATACCCAGCCCAAAACCAGGACTGGATCGTGGGGAGCAGCCACCCAACCTACACTTTAGCTGCTCCCGGTAAGAGCCGGCCCGGATCGGCTTTGCAGCCATGCTATTTAACAGAGTCAAACAGCACTAGCTGCTGCAGACAAAAAAAACCGGCTCTTACCTCACCGAGGCCAGCAACCTCGGTGACACGTACCTGCCATCAAATATGACACCTTGCACCCTCTTACAGGGCATATCCTAGCGATATGCCCCGATTGTCTGAGATGGGAATATCCCTTTAAGAAAAACAATACTTTCTACGACTGCAATGTTAGAAATCTGTCCCTGAGCGCAGGATTCATTATGTACAGACAAATCTGCCCAAAAACATGTGGTCAAAGATCAGCACCCTAAGAAAGTCCAGCACAGACTCCTATTACCTCTGGAATGCCTTCTGTTAGGACTTTGCGTGGTGCCGTCCCTCCGTTAACCCTCCTAGAAATGTATGAACCATTTTTCTTGACAATAGAATGGCTCACACAGTGTGAGTGGAAAGTACCAGAATGTGCAAGGACACGCTCCGCTAACAAGGGACAGGTAACTCATTCATAGGTTCTCAGGAGGAATTACAGAAGTAAGGAACAACGCAGAGTTTGAAGAAATTATATATTGAGTTGTTCTTTTATAATAAACACAAATCACTTTTTTAAATGTAAAAGTCAGGAGAGCTGGCAGATCCTCTTTAAAGGGATTGTATCCCCTTTGTGAGATTAACCGCTCAATCACTAAAATGAGGGTCCTAGACCGCTCACTCCTCTTCACCACACCATTGCTGTGAGGGGGAATTTGAATGAAGCAGTGATCAGGCCCACTCCAGTGAATGTCTATGGGGACGAGCCCTGTACCGCCATCGCAGTACAGGGCACGGTCAAACATTAGTCCATTCAACACTCCCCTCAATGTAGTATTCCAGTGATCAGTGGGGTCCCAGTGGTGGGGCCCCCAGCAATCAGATATTTATCCATTATCCTGTGGATAAAGGTCCTTTGTGGGACGTCATTTATATCTACAATATAATACTCTGGTGCAGACAACCTGCGATCTGGTACATCTGCTGCCAGTTTTTAAGTATATGCTGGATATGTTTTACGGGGAAAGTGTCTTCAGAAAATGACCTGTTGGTTTAAATCATGTTTTTATGTTAAACATTGGTCATTTTTTATTTCACAAGTCACTGTCTATATTTAAAAATACCTAAAACCACGCAGTGTACACACTGACCAGGCCTAACGACATGTAGAAACTTCCAGTTAGGTACAGGTATCTTGTCAGTAGCCACTGCATTATCACAGGCAGGATTACAATGACAGATACCACCTCTACAGATAACACAGGATCCACTATTCACAGTAGGCGATATCACACCTTCTCTGCTGCCTCCTGACCTCTGTACAGGTCACAGAGCATGTCTAGAAAAATCTCCCACAGAGGTCGGGGAGGTCCACTCCTGTTCGCTGTCTTGACATATTTTAAACCTAGTGCATGATTTTAGGATTGTTTTGGACAAAGAAAAAAAAAAAGTTGGCCTAAAGCCATTTGTGAACAGAGACTAATGGAAACTAATGCAACGCAAAAAGGTAGTTATAACACCCACTTAGATCTGACTCTAGTCTTGTCTTCATTGGCAGCTATGAGCATCTTACTTTTTCATATAAAACACTATGACCCTGATTCACCGAGATGGCTGCTACGCCAGTCTTTACAGGGCCTGCGCTGAAGGAGGAGCCATGTAATTTAGGCTATTTTCAGATTCACGTTTTGGCTTTCCGTTTGTGAGATCCGTTTAGGGCTCCCACAAGCGGTCCGAAACGGATCAGTTTTGCCCTAATGCATTCTGAATGGAAAAGGATCCGCTCAGAATGCATCAGTTTGCCTCCGTTCAGTCACCATTCCGCTCTGGAGGCGGACAACAAAACGCTCTCCGCCTGACGAAGCGGAGCCAAACAGATCTGTCCTGGCACACAATGTAAGTCAATGGGGACGGATCTGTTTTCTCTGACACAATCTAGCACAACAGAAAACGGATCCATCTCCCATTCACTTTCAATTGAGTTCATGACAGATCCGTCTTGGCTATGTTACAGATAATACAAACAGATCTGTACATGACGGATGCATGCGGTTGTATTATTGTAACGGATCTGTTTTTGCAGATCCGTGACAGATCCGCCCAAAACACGAGTGTGAAAGTAGCCTTATGGCGCAGGTTTCATCATAAATTACACTACTCCTCTGGCAATTTGTGTCATTTTCTGGCATTAATAATGATGAATGTTCCTGGGCCAATGGCCCCACCCGCACTCTATCCCCGCTACATCTCCTTACAATTGGTATGGGTGGCATAAAATGGAGGATTTGTGACTTTTCTACCCCCCAAAAAGCGTAGGGGGAAAATGATTTTCCCCTAATGGCTTTGAAGAGAAGCTACAGTATACCATTCATACAGAAGGTGATGTTTTTTTTGGGGGGGGGGGTTTATCATGAAGGGGAATTCTGATTTCTTTTTGCAGAAGTCTGCTTGACTTGCGGAGTCAAATATAACATGTTGCACAATTCTTGTATCTTTAAGTCTAACATTTCTGTCCTAAAATTTATATTGCGATATAATATGAAGCATGTGCGATATGCGATATAAATTTTCTATATTGGAGGGGGGGTTGTTAAACTTTTTTTTTTTTTTTTCCTTCAACTTTTTATTTAATAACTATTTAGCCTCCTTGGGGGCTAGGACTCTTGTGCTATTCACCCTGATAGAACTCTATTAGGGTAAATAGGACTTGACACTGTCCCTGCTGCCCTGTGCTCTGTGCACACAGCAGCAGGGAGCTGACCATAGCAGCCAGGACATCAGTAGTGTCCTGGCTGCCATGGTAACCGATCGGAGCCCCAGGATTACACTGCTGGGGCTCCGATCACAACTGCCACTGCCACCAATGATTGGGGGGGGGCCACTGTGCCACCAATAAGTGAATAGAAACGTAGCCTGCATGTGCCGGCCATATACCATACTGGGCCTCTGTGACTGCACTCTGCGATTCACCGCAATTAACCCCTCAGGTTCTGAGGGGTTAATTGCGGCGGATCGCAGCAGGCAGTCATAGAAGCGGGTATGATATATGGCCAGCACATGCAGGCATATACGACCTTTAATTAGGGGGCACATAGGGGGCACTTACTATTATGTATGTGCGGGGCTCCGTTCGCCCGCTCTGGCCCCCCGTCACATGGTGGGAACACCAGGGAGGAGACATCAGCTTCTCTCCCTGGGCGTTCCTTCTCCCTGCCTGTGACGTTCTGCCACAGGCCACAGTCCCTCCCCTCCTCCGCTCTCATTGGTAGCAGTGGCTACAGTCCCTCCCCTCCTCCTCTCTCATTGGCGGCTCTCAGTGGGGAGGGAGGGACTCCCTCCTTCTCCACTGTGCCGGCTCAGGAGAACATGGTATGTGCCGAGAGCGGCGCATACCATGTTCTACCGCGATATGGCGATATAGACAAAATCGATATCGTGGCACAAATTCATATCGCATATCGTCTATATCGCCATATCGTCCCACCCCTAGTTGTGACTGCACATTGATACATCATGTTGAGAGGGGGACATATTGAACCCAAACAATGTCTATTTATCTTGGTAAGAGTATCTAGATTATCTCTTATATATATAAAAATTAGTTTCTGTCTGTCTGTCTGTTCTTTATGCGCGACCAAACGACTGGACCGATCTTCACCAAATGTGGCACATGGGTACATCAGGTGTCCGGGAAGGTTTTAGACCGGGTCTCAGCTCTCTAGGACGTGCCGTTCCTGAGAGATTCCCAAAAAATGACCTGCATTAGCCAATACAAGCCTGCAAGTATTTCACTCATATCCCAACTGCCATACATACGGTCACATGTCCCTTATCAGCCAATAGAAGCTCGCAAGTCCCTAGTCTCCACATACACACAGTTTTACTCCAGGTTTCTATAACAACCCAGCCATTTTTCTTCTCTGCTGTAGGTCAGCTGTGGGCTAGGGCTACACAACAACATGTGTTGCACGACAATAAGTCTCACAACACATAGGGCACAACTACACTGCGACACTGCACGACAATTTTTATAATGATAGTCTATGGTGTTGCACTGCGACATGATGCAACTGTGACGCGACAGTCCCAGAAAAATCCATCTTGGATGGATTTTTTGCGACTGTCGTGTCGCAGTATGTTGCATGTCAAAATGCGACACCATAGCCTATTATAAAAATTGCTGTGCGAAATTGGTGCGACAAAATGTCGCGCAACATGGTGTCGTGTAGCCCTAGCCTTAAAGGGGCAGGTCACTGTGAAGAACACTGTTAAGTGGGCAGGGGCCACTATTAAAATGGCAGCTGCTGTGGAGCTCACTGTTAAAGGGGCGGGCACTGTCGAGGTCACTGTTCAAGGGGCGTTCATTGTGGATGTTACTGGTAAGGGGGCAAACCGCTGTGGAAGTCACTGTTAAAGGGGCAGGCACTGTGGAGGTCACTGTTCAAGGGGCGTTCATTGTGGATGTTACTGTTAAAGAGGACCTTTCACCAAAAAAAAAAAAATGTGTAATAGTTATATTACCTTTTAAGGGACCTGCCCCTGAAGTCTTCACCATATTTTTTTTTTTTAAATGACCCCCCGTTCGGCCGCCTTTGTCCCGATATGTTCTGCGCCTCCTATGCAAATGAGGCACAGAAAGTTATAGTAGGCGTCTCCTCGGATGTTCTGGTGGGCGTGCCTAGGCGTTTCTCCTCTCCCCCTGGCTGCGAGCGCATCCAATAGCAGCGCTCGGCTCTTAGCCAGGGCGAAGGAGCTTAAGTTCTCGCGAGAACCGCGAGAACTTGAGCTTGCCGAGTCCCGGAACTCGCGCCATTTTGGTACGCTCGCTACGCTCCTTTTCTGCGCTGGGGAATCCAAGATGGCGCGGGTTCCGGGACTCGGCAAGCTCAAGTTCTCGCGGTTCTCGTTAAAGAGACGGGTGCTGCGGAGGTCTCTGTTAATACTGAAAAAGTGACCACATAAGCACAGGCTCAGAGAATTATAAATTCCAGAAAGCGATGACGTTACCACTGTCATTATCTGTGGAAAAAGAACATTTCCTAACCAGACCAGACCACAAGTTCCCTTTTCCTATGTTTACCTTGAACACATTTATCCAGTTGGCTGGAAAAATGTATTTCACAGTTTAATCAGAGCAGACGCCGCAGATAAAAATACTTATTAACTTAATTAAATAAAAACAGCCTGCACCAAATAGTAGCTTTTTTTTAGATTAAAGAGTAACAGAAAGGATTCCATCATTCTGTATATTTGATAAAACTATGTGCACAGTATGCCTAAAGGACATGCAAGTGAAATACGTCACAGCCCTGCTGAACACATACACATTGCTCAGAAAACCATAAATTTGTTTTAAAAGGGTTATTTAGTGTCATATAGAGCATAACAACACACATGTGGCTCTAGCATATTGTAATGTGAATAAACTTGGTCCCTGAAAGCTGATTTTTGGTGCACTGCTTGTGAGAAAGCAAGGTCTGCTTACACTGCCTCCCTGTACTTTTTACCTGGACGATTACTATGCAAAATGACCCCAAAATACAGCAGTCCCCCAGTTAGTGGGAATCCTTTCACACAGTGTAACAAACTTACAGGGGAACTTAAAGGGAACCGGTCACCGTGAAATGCAGTGCAATCTGCATGCAGCATGTTATAGAGCAGGAGGAGCTGAGCAGATCGATACAGAGTTTTGTGGGAAAAGATTCTATTCGGCAATTATCGGTGAATGATAGCATTCTGTGCGTATACAGAGATAGCTGTCAATCACTGATTAGACTGCCCTGTGTAAGGATATATTCACATGACACTGAAAAACAGGCCATTAAATATGGTCAAACTGTCAGTTTTTCACAGATGCCTTTCTGAAAAATTGGCATTAAAAAGGGTCCCTTTTCAATTGTATGGGGGCTGCCAGAATACCGACGTTACTGACTGCCAGTATTCAATGGGTCTTAACAAAATATATAAAAATGGACATGTTAATACACCAACACACTGTCATTGTTCTGAAAATGCCAATATGATGGCTGTTAAAAAAAAACAAAAAAAAAAACAGACATGTAGACTTATACTGAGCTCAGAAAAAGCAGAGACTTAAATAAATTACAAATAATACAGATAGTGTGGCTCGACACTAATAGTCCCGAAACGCGTCTGACAATTGACAATATTGAAGTGCGTACCAATACCCCCAAAAACTACTGCTAGCAGTCAGCTACAGAGAGACATCTCTATAAACATTGTAATTGCCAGCGTACGTGAACCCGCTGATTACCACGCAGATCCTCTCGCGAGATCCAGCGCTACTACCAAAGAGCGCTACTATCAAAGAGCGCGTAGTCCGGAGATCAAACGTGGGACGCCACGGCCGCTCCGATCAATCCAATAGTGAGTACTCGACAATTTTACCTAATTTCAAGAAGTCTTATCCAATAGCGAAATTAATAGACATTATTTGTCGAAGCTTTTATTATTGGATGAACAAAGGATATAAAGCGAGGACTTTCCATCACAGCCACTATTGATTGTGGACATCCACTATTAACTTGAGTTGCGAACAGTGAAATATCCAGGTTTTTTATGTGATCTATGTCATTTTATGTTATTTTATCATGGTATTTTGTGATTATTAAATTGTTTGTATATTGATACAAGTTTTTATTTTTACACGGTATATTACAAATACGGAGTGCCCTTCCAAAATCTTGGTGTACACTTAAATAAATTACAAGCTTTTGATAAATCTTTTCCCACAAAATGACCCTATTACCTGTGCGTCCTCTCATGTCATGTGATTACAACTGCTTGTCCTATTCACTTGAGTCAGATGAGCAATAGTAATGACACTTTGCGACACGCAAGTAATTTTGAAGTGGAAGCAGCAGTCGCATGAACATCACTGCCCCTTCAAACAGCGTGAATTGGACCCGCGCCAATCTGATAATCTTTTCACAGCACAACTTCAATAATGAAGATACATAACCCTCCATAGGTGCTGTATACACACAACGATAGGCAAATCACACACGTGAACACAATCAATAGCCAATAGCTATATCAATTCTGTTTTAGGCCTAAATTATTGGTTAACTTTAAAAATAAAATAACCTTTATTATATTTATTTAAAATAAACAGTGGATTGGTATCTCTTATATTTCGTATCTTATATTTCCCTCTGTGTGATGCATTTTCAAAAGCCTTTGGTAATATTAAAATAACAATAAAACTATTAGTGTGTTATTTTTTTATATTATTGGACCTGATAACTTGTTATGGGCATAATACCGGTGGTTGTGTTAACTCGCACACACCAGGGTACTTTCACACTAACGTTAGAAGAATCCAGCAGGCGGTTCCGGAAATCCGCGTGCAAACGGAAATCTTTTTTTTTCCGGATCCGTTAGACTCTTGTATTGAAATACCGGATCAGTCTTTCCAGTATCCTCCAGAATAACGGATCTGGTATTCAATTTTTTCAAAGCTAGAAAGAACTGCGCATGCGTAGACCAGAAAACCAAAACCGGCAATGCGGCAATTTCCGGAACACTTGGTACCGGATCTGGCATTAATGCATTTCAATGGAAATCCGGCAAGTGCGGTAGTGTTCTGGGATATTGGCTGGAAAAAATACTGCAGCATGCTGCGGTATTTTGTCTGGTCAAATACAGTACAAGGGACGGAACAGTAGGGACATCCTGATGCATACTGAACTGATTGCTTTCCATTCAGAATGCATTGGGACAAAACGGATGCGTTTTTTTCCGGTATTGAGACCCATTACCCGATTTCAATACCGGAAAAGAGTAATACTAGTGTGAAAGTACCCTTACAATAGTATGAAATGGCTGCCATGTGCTGAGAGCTATTCTCATTAGCAACATTCTTGTTGCCAATCTAGTAGATTGTTTCCATACTCTATTTACTTTGTTATCGCTAGCTCTCTCGGTATTAACTACCATTCACATATTCTTTCCTGCTCATTTAGAGCTGAATTCTTTCTAATATTTCCCTCCCCAACTATCCTCCATCCTCTAATTCTGATCTATTCCTCCTTATCAGTGCTGGGGAACGCCTGCAGGTCGATCCCCTAGCTTGCCACCAACACTAAAGTTTTTTGAATTTAAAATAACAAACAAAGCTCCCCCAACATGGCGTCTTCAGGGGTTAGGAGCTTGTAAAAAAAGTGGTAGCGGAATCCATAACGGGATTCTTTGATAACCCGAAATTTGGAAGCAGAACTTAAAACACAAGCTCGTTCAACACTATATATATATAAATATATATAAATATCCTGAGCCAATAAGGGTACATTTTTTCCTGAAATCACAAACTTGTTTCCTATTATATTTTTGATGTACTGACATAATTAAAAAAATGGATGCAAATGACGACATAGCCTTTAACTAAAACAAATTATTCCCACAAAAAGGAGTAGAAATCAGAACAGGCTATAGTCATAAATAGAGATGAGCGGAGTGAGCTTTGGACGTTACATCTGAAGTCGTTTCATTCAAAAAAAGTGGTTTTCCACTTTAAAAAAATCAATTGCCAAAGTTATTTAACAAAGTCACGAGCGTCTTTGCGGATAACTTACTTCGGCTCATTGGAGCCCATACATTCTAATACTGTACGGAGACAGATCTCCAAGCTCGCTTCGCTCATCTCTAGTCACAAAGTTTAACACATTTTTTCCTAAATGATCTCTAGACATTGCAAAGATTTTTCCTACTACAGCATAACAAATCGATAATGATACATTATTTATGCAAAACATATTGCTATGGTTTGAGTCTTAAGAATTTAAAAACGGATCACTCTTTTCTCTGAAAATCAATTCTTATACATGATGAACACAGTTGTTCAGTTCCTTAACACCTTCCTGACAGAGCGATTTTGCTTTTTCGTTTTTCACTCCCTGCCTTCCCAGAGCCATAACTTTTTCATTTTCCCATTCACATAGCCATATGAGACTTGTTTTTTGATGGGATAAGTTGTATTTTCTAATTGCACCATCTAATATTGATGGTAATGAATTCCAAATAGGGGGTAATTGGGATTTTATAGGGGGTAATTTATTCTGCCACAGTTTTTATGGATTTCATTTTTATGGCGGTTCCCCGTGAAGTAAAACAGTTTTTATTGGGATTTTTATTTGGGCTATGTATGATATTTTGATCACTTTTTATTCAATTCTTTGGTAGGTGAAGCAATGAAAAAATGGCAGATCAGTCATTTTGATTTTTCTTTTCCGTTACAGCATTCACCATACAGGAGAATAACTACATTTGAATACTTTGGGCATTCTGGGATGCAGTGATGCCTATGATCATCATTTTCCACAGTTTATTTTTTTATATAGGGAAAGGGGGTGATTTAAATGTTTATATTTTTGAAATTTTTACAAACTTTTTTCTTAACTTTTTAGTCCCCTTAGGACCTACTGTGATCATCTAATCCCCTCTCCCATATTCAATGAATCACAATAGTATATGAAAGAAACGCTCTGTTCTTAAGGTGGCAGGGCTCCACAGGACCAAAGGGCTCCTTCAGGGGGCATGGGGCTGCCAAAACAACTGACTGACTCCTTCAATCTTAGTGACGGTGAGCCGTTCAAGCCCTGGAAGCACACTGCTCCCGGGAAAAAAAGACCTCTCAGATGCTGTGGTTGCAGTTGACCATGGCATCTGAGGTGTTAAAAGTCCTTCATTGGCATTGTAATCAATCATGGACTATGCCTCTAGGTGTCTACTGTGTAAAACAGCAGAAACCCAGCGTCTTTAAAAACCCGACATCTGCTGTACATCTACAGCAGATGTCAGTGAGGGGTTGCTCACCCCTCAGGACCTTTTCTACAGACCTTCCAGCGTGGACGGACCCAAGGTGGTAATCATACTTACATGATCCCTGCCACAGGGTTCTGGATCTATTGCTGCCTAGCCGGCTCTGCAGGTTCCATGTATGCAGGCTTTGACATGAGTCATGTGACCACTGCAGCCTATGACTGTACGTGGCGGTGATGTGTCACTTATGCGTTATGTTACTGGTTCACGTGACACATGAGTGACACATAGCTGCTGCAGCGGTCAAGCAGGATGTTGATGCAGGGAGACCAGGGACCTGCAGGGCTGGTGGGGAAGCAATGAGCCCAGAAGCCAGTGGCAGGGATCAGGTATGGCCACGCTGGGGGTCTATAGAAAAGGTCCTGCGGTATGAACAACCCCTTTAAACCATGCTTATTACACTGATACAATCATACTTACGAGGCACTGCTTTTCAAAATAAAATGATTACATGCATTTTAGAACTCATGTACCCTTTGTGGGGGGTTTTTTGGGCAGAATCTCATACAGTGTTAAAGAAATAAATAAAAATGAAATAAAGGTCAACCCATCTAGAATCATTAACATAGGAATAGGAAATAAACAGATACATGGAGATAGAGATAGCTGGATGAAATGCACAATGATGGATGGATGGAAAAGTGTAAGACACAGATGTAGAGTCGCTTATTTCTACCTATTCATCAGTGTCGAAAGCAAGTAAATACATAAAGGACAATACAAAATGGTACGCTATGACGCTATTCTGAAAAGATCATTCCAACTATCAAACTGCTCGTCAAAAAGTCACTTACTTTCTCGGTGATATAAAATCCAGAGCCTTCACCATACTGAAGTGCCAGGTCTTCATGATTCTCAATAATTGACCACCTAAAATGTAAAATTGTGAATTTTATGTTAGGTTTAAAATAGTGCTGACTAGTCCCATTCAGGAGGTTTGATAATGATGGTGAAACAATAGGGTTTTAACAAAGCTCCAGTATTTTGTTAAACAAGTTATAAGTTCAATGAGGTTTCTTAGAAATCCATACCAGAATAAAAAAATACAGTATGGAAAATCATTTGGGTCATTACAAAAATCTTCACTTTTCTGGGCAACTAAAATAGGTTATCCCAAGATGAATGTAAAAATAAAAATCAGACATGATACAGTACACGACAATCTCTTTCTAACAACACTAGACCCAGGCCTCACATGGATCCTAAGATCTCCTCATTGATTGCTTCAGTTGCTTGCTAGATTCATTTTAAGTGGACAGCTCAGAGGGTGTGTCCTTTCTGATGTCGTTTTCTCCCTCTCACAGTCCAGGAGATTGGTTGTTTCTCAGGATGTGGGCCCTTTCTGCTGCGGCTCTCTTCCTGTAACTATCACTGTCTTACAGTAGACAGGATGGTAACAGTTGAAAAATGGAAATGAGCATGTGCAACGACCTCAGCGATGTTACTGAGTTAAGGCTCTTTCACACTGGCGTTTTTGTTTTCCGGCATAGAGATCCGTCGTCGGGTCTCTATGCCGGAAAAATCCTGATCAGGATTATCCCAATGCATTCTGAATGGAGAGAAATCCGTTCAGGATGCATCAGGATGTCTTCAGTTCAGGACCGGAACGTTGTTTGGCCGGAGAAAATACCGCAGCATGCTGCGCTTTTTGCTCCGGCCAAAAATCCTGAACACTTGCGCAAGGCCGGATCCGGAATTAATGCCCATTGAAAGGCATTAATCCGGATCCGGCCTTAAGCTAAACGTTGTTTCGGCGCATCGCCGGATCCGACGTTTAGCTTTTTCTGAATGGTTACCATAGCAGCCAGGACGCTAAAGTCCTGGTTGCCATTGTAAAGTGTAGTGGGGAGCGGGAGAGCAGTATACTTACAGTCCGTGCGGCTCCCGGGGCGCTCCAGAGTGATGTCAGGGCGCCCCACGCGCATGGATCACATGATCCCCACTACTACTATGGCAACCAGGACTTTAATAGCGTCCTGGCTGCCATAGTAACCTGAAAGCATTTCGAAGACTGATCAGGATCCTGATCAGTCTTCTAATGCTTTCAGACGACTTGCGTTCTGACGGATCCGGCGGGACGAAATTGCCTGCCGGATCCTCAGAACGCAAGTGTGAAAGAGGCCGTAGACATAATAATACGGGCTATTGATTTTGACACATTTCTGCCTCAAAATCTGCTCCAAAAATGCTTCAAAAAGCCTCCTATTCATTTCAACGGGAAGCAGCACTTTTTTTTTACACTTGGAAAATAAGCAGCATGCTTCATTGAATCCCCCATTCATATGAACAGGAACAGGGGGAAAAAAACACTCATGTGTTTGTGTGTTTTTGTGCCTTTTCTGTGTGGTTTTTGACGCAGAAAAAACACAAGATGAAACTGCAGTTTGGTATTGAACTAAACACCCATTGGTTAAAAAATAAAAAGCATGAAACACGTGTGAGAGAAAGCCTGAACGAAAACCATGTGCGGATTCCATAATGCATTTTGTAGGCAGATTTTCAAAAATCTGTTTATATTTGGCTGTGTAGATATACCCTAAGGAAAAAAACTAAAACTAGGCCGTACTATACAGATACATTTTATTGAATAAGTGGCTATGCTAATGGTTTAGTTACATGCAGTTACAAAAGTATTCAGATCCAGGTGTTTGAAAATGCAGAATCTTTTTTGTGGGACAACCCTTCTAAAGGCTATATGCGAATACGTCAGGAAGCTACTCTGACGGCTCAATCAGTAGCCCTCTGAACTCCTAACAGCTCAGAATTGCAGTTTGGAATTCTACAAGTAGGACAATAAGGGGGAGATTTATCAAGCTGGTGTAACGTAGAACTGGCTTAGTTGCCCATAGCAACCAATCAGTTTCCTACTTTCATTTTCCAAAGGAGCTGTCGAAAAGGTGGAATCTGATTGGTTGCTATGGGCAACTAAGCCAGTTCTACTTTACACCAGTTTGATAAATGACCCCCCCTAACATTTTCCTTATTATATTTACTTCTTACTCTAGGACATTACACCCTATTGCAAGGCCGTGAAACCGTTTGAAAGTGTCCAATGGATTGTTTCTCCTTTCTTTTCTAGCTGCTGTATGGGTGTAACACTGAAACACCCACATTGGCCTGACCCAGAGCAGAAGCATTGCCAAATACAAACCTGCACTTTGACACTATGGTCCGAAAAACACATTTTATTGTCAGAAATGAGATTTATATGTTAGAAACTACTGATCCAAAAATGAAATAAAGAACTGACATCACTAAAACAACTAAAAACAAGTTCTTTGTGTGGATAAGGTCAGTGGATCAAGAGTGAACTGTGCAAATGAATGTTCTCGTGGGTGATGTTTGAAGAACGGAGGGCCAGATTTATCATAATACTTACTTCTTACTCCACTTTTCCATCTACCCAAAGTCACTTTCGGCTCAGTCAGATTTATTAATGGTCCTTTAATACTGTGATAAATGTGGTTTGACGGTAGCAGTTTATCCTTCACTAAGCGGATTTACAAAAGTCGCACGTCTTTACAAAAAAGTCGCATGTTCTATTAAAAAGTCGCCCTCCTGGAGTGAAAATGCGCATTTTTTTGCGACTTTTTAAATGGTCGCAATAGTAAATCTGTCTAGAGATTCATTTACATAAGAAAACACGCCCACTTTCACAAAACTGGAGAGCTTAGTGCAGATCTTAAAAAAGTCGCAAAAAATGCGTAATTTTACAGATTTTTGCAACTGTGCATTTTTATGCGACTTTTTCACTCCATTAAAGTGACTTTAGCTAATGATAAATCTGGCCCTGATTTTTTTATTACTCACATATATAGCTCTGACATATTCCATAGCAGCTTATAGACATTATCATCCCCAATGGGGCTTTCGATCTGCGTTCCCTATGAGTACATATGTCTTTGGGGTGTGGGAGGAAACCGGAGAACCCGGAAGAAACCTACTCCATGCAGATGTTGTGCTTGGTCAGATACAAACTGATGAAAAGTTTCCTTACTGTCTGTACACGACCATAAAATATCATAAATATACAGGTTCCCTGGTGGTTTTATGAAGTGGAGGGATTCAGGTCACTAGCTTTGGGGTGTAACAGAGAAGGGGTTAATAGTTTTGGCGAGCTCCTGTTACCCTTAATGTGTCATCTGCTCCCCAATGTAACAAACAGCAATGACGCAAGTGGTCACTTCATTACCTGTAGTGTCTTGCCATGCTTAATTCTGGTAGATTCGTTTTTTACGTATTTATTTTTACTCTCTATGATGATAGCATTATATAGATACACACATACGGCTCTACAGCATGCACATAAGGCCCCATTCACACGTCCGCAATTCTGTTCTGCATTTTGCACACACTGTGCTCTCAGCATCTGCATTTGTGGAGCGCCGCCGATCTTCCGGCCAGCGGCTCCGCAATAATATAGAGCATGTCCTATTCTTGCCCGCATTTGTGGACAAGTATAGGCATCTCTATACGGCTGGTGGCAAGGTGTGTTGCGGATCCGCAACACACTACGGACGTGTGAATTAGGCCTTAGACGCAGTTTCATAGTTTGCATTGGAAAGGGTAAAATCCACAATGACACCTGCTGTATAAAATGACATGCTGCAGATTTAAAATCCGCACCACAGCTCAGTTTCTCCTGAGGATTTTCTTCTGCCACGTGTGAATTACTTTCACATTTGCGTTGCTGGATTTCGTCAGGCAGTTCCAGCAATCTGTATTTAAACAGATATTATTTGTAGACAGATCCGGATGCGGATCAGTTTCACAAATGCACTGCAATAACGGATCTGTCTCTCCAGTTATCATCCGGAAAACCGGATCTAGTATTTATCTTTTTCACATTTTTAAAAGTCTGCGGATCCGTCAATGCGGTAATCTTAATGCCAGATCCGGCACTAATACATTTCAATGGGAATAAATGCCGTATTCGGAATTCTGGACGGAGAAAATACCGCAGACTGAACTGAAGACATCCTGATGCATCCTGAACGAATTGCTCTCTATTCAGAATGCATTAGGATTAAACTGATCAGTTTTCTTCCGGTATTGAGCTCCTAGGTCGAAACTCAATACCGGAAAAGAATAACGCTAGTGTGAAAGTGCCCTAAGAGATGCTAAAAACATTCACTTTGCCTGTACTGTACAACGCTGCAGATTGGCGGCATGGAAATCTGCAGTGAACCATTCATGTGTGAACCTGCCCTAAAGGTGGTTTTAAAACCCGGACAGGGTTCTGTACTTCATTCATCGAAGCGATGTATTACACGGCAGCAGCAGGAGTGGAGGCGGCACAAGGAGACCGTACACACATGCACTTCACATTTAAATGAACTGAACCACTTCCCATTTTCAAAATAATCATAATTGTTTAATATACAGGGATCTCATTTTCCATATATTGTGAAATAGATAACTTGTCTTCTTTAAGAAGCCATTGCCACTTACCCATCACTCACTTCCTTTATTATTGCAGATAAAGGCTTTTTCTAGAAGGCAAATAAATACAAGCGATTTTTAGGACAGGTATTTAAAACATTCATGGATCACCACATTATTTTACACAGTTAATCACTCATAGATCAAGATTTAGGGCTCATGCACACGACCGTATGGCCGTGGTGCTCGTATTGCAGACCACAAAAAGGAGGGACCGCAATATACGGCACCAGCCGTCAGCACTCTGTACTGTGGATGACAACTCACTGACTTTAATGTGTCTGCGATCCGCAGCATACGACCGAAGATAGGACTTCATCTATCTTTTGCGGAGCAGAAGCACATTGGAAGCACCATTCCTTCGCAACGCAAAAATATAGGACATGATCTATCTTTGGTCGTAACAGAGTGCACAGGGCCATTGCCCATGGATTGTGGACCGCTATTTGTGGGCACTGAGCCATTACGCTCGTGTGCATGAGATGAATGTTGCAATATAACAAACTATCTCCACTTATGACTTCATCAAGCAGTTAATCCCAGGAAAATTATTTATCACCTATTAACAGGATAAATAACGGGGGAGGGGGCACCTGTATATTGAGGTCATCTATATCTGATAGGCAAGGGTCGACACCCAGCAGCCCCACCAGCTGTTTGAAGAGGAGGTGGTTCTCTTCATTACACTACCCATCGTCTTGGAAGTCTCGGCGATGCAGTGTAATTACAAGTACTCACTCAATTCACTGGCATGGAGCGAGTACTTATAGCTACACTGCGCCGTCACTGCAAGGGGAGCAGTGTAATGAAGAGGAAGCTCACTGTTCTCCCATCAGCAACCTGCAAACGCAACAGCATGGAACTGAGTACATGGCATGGCGGCTGGGGGTCCTCTGAAGGGCCCAAGGCCTGACATGTCACGACTGCTATTTAAAAACATGTTAAAAAAATTTGAATAAAGTTTCAAAAATTGAAAATACACAAAAAAATGTAAAAAATGATAATTATATATATATATATATATATATATATATATATATAATATCTACCTATCTATATCTACCTATCCATCTATATATATATATATTAGATTACCATAACTTGTTTCGCCTCCATGACCCGATCTAATAAAATATCCCATCATTTAACTTACGGGGTCAATTACCTAAAAAAAAAAATCCCGTTTGGCGTTGTTAGGCCACCTGCTCAGGTGCAGGTGTTATGCATTGTATTTGGGAGATCTTATTGAAGCAGAGAGGCACATTTTCCCAGTATGTAATTTAAGAAATTACATCACGAGAGAGAGAGAATGAGCAGAAAACAAAAAGGTAAATGGCCCAAGTCTACACACTTGGATAGCAGTTTCTCTGCACAAAAGAAATATAATGGTAAGTACTTTTCAGCATCTGTTCACTTTTGTGTCTGCGTCACGTGCAATCATTTTGAATACAGCTCTGTAAGCAGGTGGACTGACAAACAAGGACATATGAATTAGGATTGCTGTCTCTTCATTAGGCAATAGACTTCTGGGAAGGTACAACAGTATTTTTCTTTGTGAGGAGTCTTCCTGCACCCTTAAGAATTCATAACCCTTGTTCTTTTCCACATTCTTCACGTTACACCCTCAAACTTAAATGTATTTTATGTGGCATGCATTTGTATTTAGCCATGTGTACTCCGATACCCTTAAATAAAATCCAGTGTGACCAATTGCCTTCAGAAGTTACCCAATTAGTAAATAGAGTCCACCTGAGTGTAATGTATTCTCAGTATAACTACAGCTCTTCTGTAAAGGCCTCAGAGGTTTGTTAGCGAACATTAGTGGTCAAAAAGTATCATGAAAACCAAGGAACACACCATACAGGTCAGGGATAAAGTTGTGGAGAAGTGTAAAGCAGGCTTAGGGCTCGTTCAGACAAATGTTTTTTGCGTTCTGTATACGGGCTGTTTTTTGCGTTCAGTATACCGTCCGTATATGGAACCATTCATTTCAACGGGTCCGCAAAAAAAACCTGAATGTATGCCGCATGCATTTCATTTCCGTATTTCCGTTTCGCTACATTTTGAGTCATGTCCTATTAATGCCTGCAAATCACGTTCCGTGGCTCCATTCAAGTCAAAGGGTGGGGCTGTAAAAAAAACGGAATGCATATGAAATGCATTTGTACGTCTTCCGCATCCGTTCCATTTTTGCGGAAGTATCGATTGAAAATTTTATTTTTCAATGTACTTACTGTTAAAACATTATGATATGCTTCCGTTTGCGATCTGCAAAAAACGGATCACAAACGGAAACCATACAGAAACGGAACAGAAACACTACTGAAACCAAAAACGGATCCGTTAAAAACAGACCACAAAACCATATTGTCATGTGAACGAGCCCTTAGAGTACAAAAAAAAGTATCCAAAACTGGAAAGTTGTTTTCACAACACTAAAAGCTAGAACTTTATCCATGTGTTGTTGAGGTGGATTCATGAGTTTGCAAATGTGTCAAGGAAAGAAATAGTTCTGGTCCTGTCAACAGCCCATTGGAGGAAGCAGGATTTTCAGAAGAGAAGCGTCAAGTGGCTGGGTTCCCGAAATGCCAATCCACACAACTTTTGTGTGTTACGTGTAAATAAGGTGGGTTTGCAAACCCCCTTTAAACACCTTTAAATGTTGTGCAGTTTCTAAGGGTACTTCCACACTTGCGGCAGTGTGATCCAGCAAGCAGTTCCATTGCCTAAACTGCCTGCATGTCATTTTTTCTGACTGATCAGGCATTTTTTAGACCTGATCAGACTGAAAAATGCCTGATCAGTCAGAAAAATGCATTGCAATACCAGATCCGTTTTTCCGGTGTCATCAGGCAAAACAGAGCCGGTATTTATTTTTTTCACATTTTTAAAAGGTCTGAACATGCGCAGACCAGAATGCCGGATCCGTCATTGCGGTATTTTTAATGCCGGATCCGGCACTAATACATTTTAATGTAAATTAATGCCAGATCCGGCATTCCGGCAACTAATCTGGCATTTTGGACGGAGATAATACCGCAGCATGCTGCGGTATTTCATCCGTCCAAACCGCCTGACAGTGACTGAACTGAAGACATCCTGATGCATCCTGAACGGATTTCTCTCCATTCAGAATGCATGGGGATAAAACTGATCAGTTCTTTTCCGGTATTGAGCCCCTGGGACGGAACTCAATGCCGGAAAAGAAAAACACTAGTGTGAAAGTACCCTAAATTCGAACATTTTGTTTCCTCAATTTGGAGAGCACATACATTTTATTTATCATACATATTATTTCAAGACCTACCTGATCTATTTCCATTAACTTTGGGAAAGCTCCGGGCCACTGAATGGCCACCTTCACTGTATCTGAGGGAGGTGGCATTGTGACGGTGTATAGAATAGCTGAACGTTACTCAGAGAACGCACTCAGGATCATCCACACCTAGAAATGAAGAGATGGGGAAGAGTATATTAAACATGTAAAATGATGCTACAGGTCTCAGGTACATGGGCTGTTTTCACACGCGGGTGTCATTCATGTTTAGAACAGACAGCAGTCAAACTGGGAACTGACCCATTAAAGTCCATGGAGGAAATTTTTCATGAGGGTAACATTTAAAGTCTGTTTTGCTTGAGTTTGGATTGGGGGTGTGTAACATTGGGGGGGGGGTGGGTAGCAAGTCCTGCACTCCAGATTTCTGGAGATATTTTATATTTTTACACCACTCTCTAGCGCCATCTTACTCCAGTCAAGGGGTGGCGTAAAAAGTGGAGCAACATCTGTTAGATGCACCCAATTTATCAAACATTGTGCTGCATTTCATAAACGTGGCACAAATCATGGCAGCACGGAGATCTGCAAAACTAACATTAAATATTCACCTCTCCTCCAATCTGTGCAACTAGAACTCAGGAGTGAACGGTGGTGGCCCCCTCAGGTTTCCTGCTAGTCATTCAAATTTATTTAGGTCCTGCTGAACAAACCTGGTGACCTGTTTATTGAACAGGAGAAGAGATGAGCGAACTTCTATTTTTAGTTCGGCATCCAAAGTTCGGGTTCGGGTTATCGTAGCATCCAGTTATGGATTCCGCTACCGCGGACCATAACGGCATTTGGAATCCATAAGGGGCTGCTTCATTGAACCCGAACCTTGGACAACCCTAAGGACCTGGGGGTGACGTCACCGTCATGTGATCAGTGCAGGGGGCGTGGCTCAGTACTGGATCACCTCTTATCCAATCCAGTGCTGAGCCACGCCCCCTGCACTGATCACATGATGGTGACGTCACCCCAGGTCCTTAGGGTTGTCCAAGGTTCGGGTTCAATGAAGCAGCCCCTTATGGATTCCAAATGCCGTTATGGTCCGCGGTAGCGGAATCCACAACGGGATGCTACGATAACCCGAACCCGAACTTTGGACGCCGAACTAAAAATAGAAGTTCGCTCATCTCTAAACAGGAGTAACTTTATAACCAACTTAGATTTTTACTGTCAGACAGCAGACGTGACCACATCCAGCTCCATTTATTGTAATAGCACATGGAAGCTTTGTGCACCAAGGGAAAATCTAATTCTTTATCGGCATCAATATATTCAGATATACTGGGAATTTAGTCACAATTTAATTAAACTTCTAACAGAACACTTTTTGGGGGGGGGATGTCTGAAAGCAGTAATTATGTGCTTTATATGATGATATTGAGGCTTTTATATTCCTAGAAACCTGTGCTGGAAATACACTGAACATATGACCACAATGGAATGACTTCACCTACTGGAATCCATACATCTAACAGACACGCAATACATCTATTAACCAGCAAGCTGTCTTTCCAGTAATAATTTTAAAAAGTGTATGAAGTATATTACAATTTATTAGGAAAGGTGTGAATAACACAGATATTGCACAGTCTAAAATGATAACCCAGCTAATGTTAAGTGGTAGAGTTAGGCCTCATGCACACGACCGTTGTTTTGGTCCGTATGCTGTCCGCATCCGCTGCTCAGCTCCGTGGCCCCGCAAAAAAAATAGAACCTGTCCTATTCTTGTCCATTTGCGGACAAGAATAGGCATTTCTATAATGGGTCGCTCCTTCCGTAAATTGCAGTCGCAGATCTGCAAAAGACGGCACGTCGTGGGCATGTAGCCTTATTTATAGACAATAACAAACAATAAAAAATAAATCACAAATAAACATACAATCATACATATACATATTAATGAGCACAGCGAGACCAGTTTTTATTGGCATTTTATTAGGCATAGGGATGAGCGAACTTCAAGTTTTGAAGTTCGTGTTCCGGTATATGCTGAATGGCGTTATGGATTCCGTTACCACGCAATTCAGCATATACCCGAACTCAAACTTCAAAACTTGAAGTTCGCTCATCCCTAATCCGGAGTTTTTATGTATTTTTATTTCTGATATTTGTATTACCACTTCCTACTAGCTGGGTTATAATTGTATATTGTGCAATATCTGTGTTATTCATACCTTTGGTAACGATACATTTTAGAATATACCGTACTCTATACACTTTTTAATATTATAAGTTGAAGAGCCAGTCCTAATTATTGCCTTTGGTCCTTTTTTTCCTGTTTGGGTATATAAAGTGGACTAGGCACTCGTAATAATAGTCCTTTTCATCAACCGTGAGCTCGGCCGCGGGCCCATTCACTTCAATGGGGCCGCAAAAGATGCGGACAGCACTCTGTGTGCTATCCGCATCCGTTGCTCCGTTCCGTGCCCCCGCAAAAAAAATATAGCATGTCCTATTCTTGTCCGTTTTGCAGACAAGAATAGGCATTTCTATAATAGACCGCGTTCCGTTCCGCAAATTGCGGAACGGAACGTGGATCAGCTTCCGTATTTTGCGGATCCGCGATTTGCGGACCGCAAAACACCAACGGTTGTGTGCATGTAGCCTTATACATATAGGCTTAGCGGGACAGGGGGTATATCACTTTGCTAGTAAAGAGTCTGGGAAACCTGTGAAGACCCTGTAGAAGCTCAGGGGAGGCTGGAATGGTTGTAACACAGCTTTTTCCAAACCGGAAAAACAAATGGAGGAGCTGAACCTGACAGAAGAAGACAGCCCCCAGCCCAACGGCTCTTCCTGGGGGTATTGAAGCTGAAAAAAAAAAATACGTCAGGGCAGAAGCCAGCAGATAATCAGCTGATAAATGTGTAACGGCAAATCCATTTTATACTGCTTTCTCTATGCAGACTGTCAGCTCGGGACCTGCTCATGAGATAATGGAGCTTTATGTACAACGGAAGAACAAACAACAATTCCATGTGATTCATTGTTTCAGAATGCAGGACGCTGCCTGCGAATACACAACGTGCATAATGCCTCCGCTGTATTCAGGAACACCACGCTGCTCCAAGCACTTCCTCACATCTCACGGACATACTGGAAACCAGTAAAACGTTCAACTTCTCCCTCAATGACTGGCTGAGGGAAAGTGTGCTTATATAGTCTCATCAGAAAAATGATTCCAGGTCTAAGCGGCTGTACGATATATACGCCATTCAGAGGTCTGACCTATAGCGTACCCCCATGTACATTATAAAACTACTACAGGACACACTGAGGGAATAGTCACTAGAAGGTAGAAGTCGTGGGCTACACCAACAAGAAAAAAGAAGCTGAAATGCATTAGTATTGTTATTATTTGTTTGCTTGTTATAATAACATGGAAGCTGAATGTGGAAGAAGTGCACATCTATTCATTAGGTTCCATTCGTGGTACGTGTCCGTCACACATACAGGGAAAAAATAGCACCACATACTGCAATATTTTCCACAGCACATGACAGCCATGTTTGCCATGTAACGGATCGGGCATTGCCCTCATTTTTCTGTTATGATAATGGAACAGAGAAACAGATATGTATGATTTACAGAAACTTATTTTTGATGCAGAATACCCACATAAACAGAAGTGTGCTGGCGCACCGCCACAATACATCACAGATCATACACCAGTGGGAGTCAGGCCCACCATTAAATGCCCTCAGAGCCATAGCTAAAACGCCACACTATGGGGGGCAGATTAATTAGAACTATTTACCATAACCAACAAAATGCACTAAGGCTAGTTTCACACTAGAGCAGGGATGCTCAACCTGCGGCCCTCCAGCTGTTGCAAAACGACAACTCCCAGCATGCCCTAATAGCTGTAGGCTGTCCAGGCATGCTGGGAATTGTAGTTTGGCAACAGCTGGAGGGCCGCAGGTTGGGCATCCCTGCACTAGAGCATTCAGTCTATGAAATGGACTCTATGTGCCAGAGGCATTTCCCAGGCTGAACGCTGCTTCTGTGGCAGGAACTCGTGGCCTTCTAACGATTTACAATGTGGTGTGTTGCGGCTGTACTGAACTGTACTGATGACATTATGTAAGTACAATTCGGCACACAACAACAAAGTAGTATAGCAAAATCCCTTAAGAAATCTCTAAATTCCTCATGGAGAGTCTAGGACTTCTGACCTTAGGACTTAATGACCTCCAGGAGTTCCCACACATTTTCCCAATAGCAATGCTTCATCAGAGGACTAAAGCTACCTGCACTCGGGTGCAGGTTGCAAAACAGAAAATCTGTGCGGTTTCTCATGTGCATTTCTGTACGTTTCCACACCACATCTGCTCCACAAATGCCATGGGTTACTTGCGTTTTCCGGTGCGGATTTAATGAGGATTTTCGGCAGATCTCACCCTTGCATTGGAAAAAACTGCAGAAAGAAATTACATGTTGCGGGTTTCAAGATCCACACAGCAGGTCAATTTCCGCATGGAACGAAAAAGCAAAATATACATAAGATTTGTGTAATCTTATTCACTTTGCTGCTAAAAAACCGCGTGTACTCCGCATCATGTGCAGTTACCATAATTGTATAAAAAAAGTCATAATTAATACATATGGGTACAAAATAGATAATAATCCAATGTACGTATTCCAACAGACGAATATGATGGAATTGATTTTCACATGTCCCAGTACAAGATGTGAAAGATCACTTAACCCCTCCACAACGTATAGGTCCTACAGTCCTGCTATATTAGGCCTTATTCACACGTCCGTAGTGTGTTTTGCGGAAACACGGATCCGCAAAACACGGAAACACGGATCCGCAAAACACGGACGGCTGCAATGTGCATTCCGCATTTTGCGGACCGCACATTGCTGGCACTATAGAAAGAATGCCTTTTCTTGTCCGCAATTGCGGACAAGAATAGGACATGTTCTATTTTTTTGCGGAAACGGAAACACGGATGCGGAAACACAGATGCGGAAACACGGATGCGGACATCACATAGTGTGCTGTCCACATCCATTCCTGCCCCTATGAAATGAATGGGTCTGCAACCCTTCCGCAAAATTGCGGAAGGGATGCGGATCCATTTTGCGGACGTGTGAATTAGGCCTTAAGGGGACCTGTTCACCTCACCGGCTGCACGGCACATCCATTTATTTAGAATACATTTCAGCAGGGTTTCCCTTTAATGTCATTTGAAATATCTTGTTATATAATGATGTTGATTCTCCAAACAGACAGATTAGGTCTGAAGAAAACACAAGGTCCTTTTGTATGCCCAATGTTACTCAGCTGCAGCCATACTCACAAAGTGACTCATACTACAAAGTACTCAGAAATAGCACTATTTAGCTTGTGAGGAAAGTATGCTCCATTTTCCAGCAACATTACCTCTGCACACAAGGGGGGGATTTTCTCAAGATAGGTCTTTCTTTTTGTCACAAAAAGTTTTCTTGTGCTTTTTTCAGACTTTACAGAGAAATCTATGGGAAAATGCCTGAAAATAACACCACACCCAGAGCACGCTGTGATTTGGAAAAAAAATATGCCAACCGATAAAAAAAAGACACCAGGAAACTATCTTAAAACAGCAGTACAAAAAATAAAAAATAAATGGAGTCTGAAAGCACAATTCGGCTGCCTGCACGCAATTACGGATGAACGAACAAGAAGTTCCGTGCAGATTTATGTGCATTTCTGCAAAATATCTGCACCAAAATCTGCAGATCTCACCCTTCATTAGAAAAGGCTGAAATCCACACCTAAAACCGCAAACATAATTGACATGCTGCAGATTTGGAGATCCACACAGAAGGTCAATTTCCGCACAGAAAAAAATCTGAAAAGTTTCCATGAGATTTGTTTAATCTCATACACTTTGCTGGTACGCTGCTGTGTGTGCCGAAAAATTCACCAGAAAATACACAGGTGCAATTCTTACAAAGGTGCAGGTTTTGAAGCAGATTTTTAAGCACAGATTTAGGCCTCATGCACACGACCGTATGTGTTTTGTGGTCTGCAAAAACGTGGATGCGCAAAACACAGAAGCTGCTCCGCGTTCCCTAATTTGCGGAACGGAACACGTCCCATTTTAGAAATGCCTATTCTTGTCCACAAAACGGACAAGAATAGGACATGCTCTATTTTTTTTGCGGGCCCACGGAACGGAGCAACGGATGCGGACAGCACACAGAGTGCTGTCCGCATCTTTTGTGGCCCTATTGAAGAATGAGTCCACGCCCGAGCCGCAAAATATGCGGCTCAGATGCAGACCAAAACAACGGCTGTGTGCATGAGGCCTAAGATGCAGCTTTGCTTTCTGTGTGGATGACATCCCTGGTGAAATGAATAGAGACATTCTGCTTTAGAAAATGCGTGACACATCATTATTTACACAGCAATATGGTACGTCGCAGCAGAACACAGGGTGCTTTTCTATGTCATAGGATAGCATAGGGGAGGTTTTTAGGTGGCATATCTACTGGTGAAGTTGACGTATTTATCATTTGACACAAAGCAGACACACAGGGTGCACCCTCATATGTTACCCCATACTAGGTTCTGCCCTTTGACTTCTCTTTTCTATATAATGTGGCAAATGTAATAATAATAATGCTGTGCTTTTCTGGCGCATTATGTTGTATTAAGCTTCAGACCTATTTATGGAGCAAATGTGCCATAAACAATAATCAATTGGGCCTAGCTCGCATGTTTTCATTTTTCAGCATGACTAGGGAAATGGCTTAGAAGAAGGGAGCACGGCTTAAAGGCGATGGACATTTTTTGGGCAGTTTTTTATGCAATTTACTCATTTTGGGCTTTATTAAAACTTCTGAGCAGGTTTTGAGATACAGGGTTATAAATCAGCCTGTTTGCAGACTTTCCCTTCTGAGTCCCGTCAGCTGATGGCTCATGTAAAGCCTCATCTCTGATCTCCTCACCTCAAACACTCATTATAGCTGAACTCTTATCACATTGATAAGACTATGGCTTGCTTAAATGAGCGTTTATGAGGTCTGAAGATCAGAGATAAGGCTTCACATGAGCCGTCAGCTAAAAGGATTGTCTGCAAACAGGCTGATGTTTAATCCTTGTATCTCAAAAACTGTTGAGAAGTTTTAATAAAGACCAATTGAAAAATGATTTTGAGCCCAAAATAAGTAAAATTCTATCATAAAACAAATTATTATTATTATTTTTATTAAAGGGCATCTGTCAGCAGATTTGTACCCATGAAGCTGGCTGACCTGTTGCATGTACACTTGGCAGCTGAAGGCATCCATGTTGGTCCCATGTTCATATGTGCCCGCATTACTGAGAAAAATTATGTTTTAATATATACAAATGAGCCTCTAGAAGCAATGGGGGCGTTGCCCTTACACCTAGAGACTCTGCTCTTTCGGCAACTACCGTGGCCTCTGCACTTTGATTGACAGGGCCAGGCAGTAAATATGTCATCCCGCCTGGTGGTGTGTCAGCTGCAGACAGAACCGAGCCTCTAGGTGTAACAGCAGCGCCTCTGTTGCTCCTACAAGCTCATTTTCATATATTAAAACATTTTTCTCAGCAATGCAGGCACATATGAATATGGGACCCACACAGATGCCTTCAGCTACCAAGTGCACATGTAACAGATCATCAAGCCAGTTTCATAGGTACAAATCTGCTGACAGATGCCCTTTAAAGGAGTTCTGGATAGGTCATGAATATCTAATCAGTGGGGGTGCTAGCTGTTTTGGAAAGCAGCGACTCTGGAAACTATACAGTATACGGATTGTAAACAGAAGGCTTTATACCCTGCGTACTGCAGTGCAGCTTCCATTCACTTGAAAGTGAGACGAGTTACAGTACCCCAAAATGGCCACTTCATTGTGTACAGAGCTGTACCCCAAGGTATAGTTTTGGGCCTCACGGCTGCCCAAACAAGCCAGTGGATGGAGCCAGAGGGAGAAGGCTGTGCCACCATACTGCAGCTCAGTGCCCATCCAGTAACGTGGCACAGTCACTACACAGTAGATGGAGCCTTCAGATTCTGGCTCCATCTACTGTTTTATTTCCAACACTGGCAGCTGCCAAGCACAGCTGATGAGTAAAGGTGCCGGGTGACCAATCTACAGTCATCTGATATTGTTGACCTATCCTCAGGATGGATCATCACTGTCTAAAGGGTAGAAAAGCCCTTTAAAGGGGTTATCCAACCCCTATAATGACCCCCCCCTAATGCCCGGGCACCTCATATAGGTTATACTTGCCCCGCTCCCTGACACCTGTGTCGCTCCTGATCCCCGCACTGCAGCTGCTGCATTTCCCCACTGTCCCCAATAGAGGGCCACGTCACCTGCGATGCTAAGGAGGCTCATCCCCGTCGTGGCCTGCTATTGGCTGACATAGCCCTCTGCGCTCACCAACCCTACACCCCCCGTCACCGGATGTTTTGATTTGCGAGAAGGGGAGATGCAGCGGTGGCCAATCAGGCATCAGGAGTGACATTAAGGGGGTCATTATAGAGGTTGGATAACCTCTTTAAGATACAAGAATGTGTGCCAAAAGTGTGCCAAAATTTTGATACAAACTAAGCCAACCCATAGCTGTGTCTAACGAAAGGATGACAAATTACGACGTCACTATGAAGAATGAAAAAAAGGAGGACAAGGAATGAAAGTTCTTGTGGTCCCCTCGGTGGAGACAGAATTGACTTGGCGAGCTCTGTGCAATGCAAGGACTAGCGTTCCTTTACAGAACTGAATGCCAAGGTTAAAATGATGTTCGGGCTCTTCACGGCATGATCTTAGCAGCGTTAACAGTTAATTCTCTTTAAACATATATATCTCCACCTTTGTATTCTGCTCTTCCACTGCTCCTCAGTAGAAATGGAAGATAAGTAAAGCAGTAATCATCACATGCAGTTACGACTGAGTGCAGTGGAGCTGACACGTGAAAGACTAAACGTCACTCAACAGGGACAAAAATGAAGGGCAGACGACTGCACGCTGCCCATTACAACTTGCACACGTATCCAACGGCGCTATAGAACGAATGACTTTCACTCTTCGGGTCAGGCTTCATTGCCATCTTTTTTATTTTTCTTCTAAACTTTGGTTTATCTGATTAGATTAATCCATCACTAACGGCTAGAAGCAAGAAACAGAAGACAACTGGTCATGTGAAGAAAAAGACTGATGAAGAGTTATGTAGACCATACACATTAGATAATGTTTTTTCCATATACTGCTAGCTCTCCTGACCCCTCCATGCAGATGCATGCTCGGCCTGGCTGAAAATGCATGAATGGGGAGAGGGGAGAAAGTGACCTATATCCCCGAGAGCAGAATGATTAGTTGGGCTCGTCAGCCTATAGTAACTGGAGATAAAATGGATATAAATCTTTTCCCACAAACTATATATCAATCTGCTCTATATGTACAACGTGACCGGTTCCCTTTAAGCCTTGACACTTCGTCTGGTGTAATACTCCGCTTGGCCTTAGAGACCTGGTTACATAATCATGGAAGTGAATGTTGTCCATGTGTCCACTTTCACTTCCAGAATATGCGGTCTATTCTTAGTACTGAACAAACACTGCTGTAACCACGCTCAGGATTTTCCAATAAGACATTTACCCACATTCTCTATAAAGTTTAACTATGAAGCAGCCTTTTCCTTCGCACACAACATAAACTAATGGAACGGACAGATTCTATGATAGAAATATTTGATGGGACCAATACTTGGTAAGAACACATTTTTATTGAATAGCTGGCCATACAGGACGAGCTCAAAGTTGGCTGAACCTGTTGATTCTATGTGTATGGAGGGAGGCTGTTCCCACCCATACCAAGTGTTGGTGAAAGGCACATTGGATACCAACATCTACCTCTACCTTGGCTTTGACCAGACTTTTTTAATCATCGCTCATTTTTTTGGCAAATGTAAAATGACGTATAGTGTTAACCTTGGAGACAGGCATCACCCATGCACATTTCATATTACATAGCTCCTTGTTCTATTTTTCTAAGCTACATTTCTATGATTTTTATCTCTCCACACCCAATTTTACAATGCTGTATTGGGGATCAAACATTTTCCCTAAAAACAAATATATATGTTTGGTGCTAAATGTATGGCTCTCACATGGAGGAATAATATAGCAGTCAGCATGGAGCCTACAATGCCCCAGAAGGCGACCAAAATAGTCATCAATGAGACTTACAATTTGCAGACCGCAACCAGACTTTTTAGTCTAGTCGGCATTTACGGCTACACCCGCCACTGCTCTGCTGTTGAATAATGTGGCGGGGCACGGGAGCCAATAGTTCCCTGCCCCGCTGATCACCCTCATAGGTCTCAGGCTTAGTGGACCTGAAGTCTATGAGGTAGTAAATACCCGCACAGGCATACGTGATGGCATCAACATGGCCGGCATGTGCATGATGACGTCATCACGCGCACCTGTGTCGGGACATAGAAAAGCAATGTGCTTACCTTTGCCGGCCTGTGTCCCACCATCCCAGTCCATAGACCAGGAGATGTTGCAGCCTGCATCATGAACACTGGCGTAAAAAGACAAGTATTAGTTTTGGGCCTTTTTTTTTTCAATGCCCACTTGGGGGACATTACTGACAGGAAGGAGAGCACTGCGGGGAGCTTTGGGGGACATACTAAAGGAGCTCTTTGGGGGCATTACTCTAGGGGGGTATGAGCACAATGTGGGGGATACTACTGACGTGAGAGAGAGAAGTAGAGGATTGTGAGATTCATTACTACTGGAGGGGCACTCTGGATGACATTGCTATTGGGAGGGCACCCGGGAGACTTTAATGCTGAAGGTGCACTGTGGGAGACTTTACTGCTGAAGGTGCACTGTGGGAGACTTTACTGCTGAAGGTGCACTGTGGGAGACTTTACTGCTGAAGGTGCACGGTGGGAGACTTTACTGCTGAAGGTGCACGGTGGGAGACTTTACTGCTGAAGGTGCACGGTGGGAGACTTTACTGCTGAAGGTGCACGGTGGGAGACTTTACTGCTGAAGGTGCACGGTGGGAGACTTTACTGCTGAAGGTGCACGGTGGGAGACTTTACTGCTGAAGGTGCACGGTGGGAGACTTTACTGCTGAAGGTGCACGGTGGGAGACTTTACTGCTGAAGGTGCACGGTGGGAGACTTTACTGCTGAAGGTGCACGGTGGGAGACTTTACTGCTGAAGGTGCACGGTGGGAGACTTTACTGCTGAAGGTGCACGGTGGGAGACTTACTGCTGAAGGTGCACGGTGGGAGACTTTACTGCTGAAGGTGCACGGTGGGAGACTTTACTGCTGAAGGTGCACGGTGGGAGACTTTACTGCTGAAGGTGCACGGTGGGAGACTTTACTGCTGAAGGTGCACGGTGGGAGACTTTACTACTGAAGGTGCACTATGGGAGAGACATTACTAACGGAGGGACACTGTGGAGGGACATTACTAATGGAGGGGCACTGTCGGGGACATAACTGACAGCATTATTGGGTCACTCTAGAGAAATTTTTAAAACAGGGGACAGTATAAAAGGCAATTACTGGTGGCACTGGAGACTTAATACTGAGGCACTACTGGGGCATTTTTTAATATGAGGGCACTATATGGGACATTACTGGAGGAATTGGGGGCAATAGTGGACATTATTAATACTGGAGGCACTATAAAGTCATTTGTACTGGGGTAAAATAGGGGATATTAATGCTGGAGACACTGTAGGGGCATTTCTATGACAGGGGCATATTAGGGGACATTATTTTTGGGGACACTATACAGGCATTATTACTGGAAGTACAATAGGGGTTTAATTATTATTGGGGGCATTTTAGCTGATATTATTACTGGGGGTGCACTATAGGGGGCATTATGATTGCTGGAGGCACTATAGGGACACTATTTCTACAATTTTTTCTTCAGTTTGGTATCGGGGAGCACAGTGGGCACTAGGATTCGGTGGAACAGCAGGATGACCTTATTGGGGCACCAAGATGGGAAGTTTGTGTTCAAAATGTGGAGAATTTTATAGAAAAATTGAGACATTTAACATGTCAAACTCTGACCCTAGGTACACACCTAAGCGTTTTACAGCGCGTTCAAAAGCGCTGTAAAACGCACAACATGTGAAAAGCCATGCTTCCCTATGGGCATGGTTCACATTTGGGCGTTTTACAGCGCGTTTGAATGCGCTTTAAAACGCCCCACGCCCAAACAAGTACATGAGCTTCTTTGGGGCGTTTTAACGCGCCTATGGACAATGATGCCATAGGGGAGAATCACTGAATCGCGCGTATGACACGCGTTTCTTAGTTACAAAAACGCGCATCCAAAAACGAGCGTCATACGCGCGATTCAGAAACGCCTAGGTGTGTTCCCAGCCTGAAGAGACTAGATGCGGCTAAAAGAATTTGTCATGGCGGTCTGGGTCAAACTGAGGAGATGAGGAAAGACAACGTCTACATGACAGATGTCACTGGATGCAAGAGGTATGTGGTGCTGTACTCTCCTATAATGTTTCCTAGTGCGGGATGAGGCCTACTTCACACATTACTGATTTACATCAGTAACTGTTAGAGTAAGGCCACATGGCACAGTCATATCACCGATGGGAGGCAGGCCAAGTACCTCGTGTTCATGTAAGCCATTCCAAGATCATATTAGAGAGTTTCTCTGAATCTAACTGTTCATCTATCGCCTGGATAGGTCATCAGTATCTGATCGGTGGTGGTCAACAGTGACGTCACTGTTCTAGGATAAGCTGCAAGAAGGCCACAGCGCTCACAGAAGCACCAATGCCTTTTTAAACAGCTTATCTGCGAGGGTCCTTGGAGTTGGGCCACCACCGATTAGACACGGATGACCCATCCAGAGGAAAATGTTTATTCAGTTTTCGTCGTTAATGTCCTAGTAGTAGTGTTGTGACTTGCCATACATGTCCACATGGTACCAGACCGCATGGTAGCCATGTACCAACTGTGGCAAAGCCTGGCCGTATAGTGAAGCCTACACAGAGATAAGGTATAATGGAAAGATTTGGACCTGTCCTCCTGTTCTGTGTTTTTTTTTTTGTTTGTTTGTTTTTTTGTTCTTTTCTTGCCGTGATTTCTGCCAAAATGCTACAATGTCTAAATACAGCAAGGCCTTGTACACATTTTTTTCCATGGATTTCAGCATGGCAAATCTATGTTCAATGGGTATGCATGTTGCCATTCATGTGGCTGAGAATTTTTTTCTCCTCGAGAAGGGACTTGTGCTTTCTTGTCACTCATTCCACGTGGAAAATGTTCACAAACCATGGGTGTCTACAGGCTGATTAGTCCTACTAATTGAGGCTAAATCCACAGGCAGATCTGCAGCATACAAAATGTGATAATACTGCAGAAATCCAAAGGCTAGCCATGTCAACATACCCTAGTGGTACATACACAACTCACAAAAAGTTAGGGACATTTGGCTTGTGGGTGAAGTTTCAGGATGAACCTAAAAGGCACTCTAACCTTTACAGGTGAATTTAATGTGACCTTCTCTAAACTTCTGAATGCACATGCCCAACTGTTCAATGTTTCAGTACTTTTTGCACAACTTGCTGTTCTCTAACAAGGAGCTTAAACTGTAAAATTAAATTTCCTGGTTCAATTAGAATTGGTATTTAAACAGTCCTCCTCATCATGCTGTTTACACTTTGACATCATGAGACCAAGACGACACCTAACAATTGATCAACAGTACCTCGCCGTTGTGAGTCTTCAAGCAGGATGTTCACAAATGGAAGTGGCCACTGAGCTTAGAGTGTCATCAGCAGGTTGCAATAGAGATACAGAGAGACTGGAAGAGTCACAGAAAGGCATAGAAATGGAAAATCACGGTAATGCCGGACCTGACACATCCAGACATGGGGGCCCAATTCAGATTCTTGCTATGGGGCCCAATGATTAAGTACGCCAATGGCAGAAACTAACACTTTTCAATCCCATAGGATAGCATGGGAAAGTCTTTATGCTGTGTATTTCCTGGTGAATTTTTTCGCCACCTGTAAGTACAAGAGGTCTGCTTCCATCACAGGTACCCACAAGGAATTGCGCAGCACCTGTTGCTTCTTTTTCTATTTAACTACATACGGTACATCAGAATGAGAAATTACATCCTAAATGGGAGGCACAGTGTATCTGTACAATGGTGATATTCTTGAAAAATATCTGCAGGCAAACACTAAACTAGTGCATATGTAATACATTTCCATCTCGAAACACTGCATCAAATGCAACATATAATATGAATATGATAACTAATCATAGCATGTAATGACAGTTCAAGGTTCAAATACATAAAAAACAGGCACAATAGATGTAGTTTTGTTTGTATTACAACTCAATAGTGGCTAGCAGAACCATACAAAGCATAGTGTACCAATAAGCTTTGACAAAGCAGTGGTTTGTATCATGGTTCACTGCCTCAGGCTCCTACAAGGTTTTGATCTAGGATTATACCTAAAGAAATCCCACAGGTCTCTTATAGGTCAAAAGTATTAAGTTACAAAAGAGAGAAAAACCACCAGTTTGCAAAAAGGTGGAGAACACAACTGAAGATTCTCTAATTTCTCAAGAAAAAACGTCGGAAATATCTCTTATGTACACAAATGACCAATTCCCAACATACAGCACCTTATGTGAGAATTTAGTTCCCAACCACTGATCCCGGGGCTTGCTAATGAAAAGGTGTATTTGAGAAAAGAGCAACGTGGATTTCAGGAGAACCTGCTCAGAATATAAAATATCTGCACAGTGAAATTCTATCAGTACAGTATGTTAACATTATGTAAATCAAACAGTGTTGAACATTTGCAATGCTTGGCAAAATCTGAGTGTCTTATTGTGTCATGTGTCATATCAGCTGCCAACCAGATTTCAAAAAATATCTAAATTGGCAATAAATATCTAAGCAGAATTCTTACTTAAATATGTTCATCACTCCACCAAGGGCAACTTCTTAAAGGGGTTGTGTCACTTCAGTAAGTGGCATTTATCATGTAGAGGAAGGTAATACAAGGCATTTACTAATATATTATTATTACCCATATTGCTTCTTTTGCTGGCTAGATTCATTCTTTTATCACATTATACACTGCTCGTTTCCATGGTTACGACCACCCTGCAACCTGTCAGTGGTGGTCGTGCTTGCACAATATAGGAAAAAGCACTAGCCTATGTGCGCTCCCATGTCCTGGCTGACACTTTTTCCTATAGTGTGCAAGCATGACCACCTCTGATGGATTGCGGGAAACTAGCAGTGTATAATGTGATGGAAAAATGAATCCAGTCAGCAAAGGAAGCAATATGGACAATCACACTCAGTTGAAGCCCGATTTACTGACATTAAGATCATGGGCAAAACTTTCAAAAGGGAAGAAAAAGGTCCCAGGACCTCCAATTTCCACGCTTTAATGGTTGGAGACTAGGGTTGAGCGAACTTGTGTTTTAAGTTCGGCGTCTGAAGTTCGGGTTCGGGCCGTTGTGGTTTCCAAATTCTGTTATAGTCCGTGGTAGCGGAATCCATAACGGGATTCTGCGATAATCCAAACCCGAACTTCAGACGCCAAACTTAAAACACAAGTTCGCTCAACCCTTTGGAGACATATTTCCCTCAATTTGGAGAATAATCTAAAGCAGGCATGCTCAACCTGCGGCCCTCCAGCTGTTGCAAAACTACAACCCCCATCATTCCCTGGCAGCCTACAGCTATCATTCTACAGAGGGGCATCGTGGGAGTTGTAGTTTTACAACAGCTGGAGGGCCGCAGGTTGAGCATGCCTGATCTAAAGCCTTCATGGCACTAGTGCAGGTGTGCCGCTGAGCTCACACATGATGCCCTGACAGTCATCCATACCACAGAACCAATCGCTTTAAGCTTAGGTAATGAAGCAACTTCTCCGAGCTTGGGCCCCCAATTCAGATGTGGGTCTACCACCTACAACCAACTGTTCTCTAAAGGATCCAGAGTATTAGACACTGAAGTCATCTACACACCCGAATGACAAAGCCTTCACTATGTCATCTATTTCAGAGGTAGATGGAGGAACTCTAACTATTCTACTGCCTTAGATGTGTCTTATAGGGTGCCACCCAATTTGGACTTACCACCAGCTCAGATGCTAAGACAAGTGGGTGAGTCCTCAGCCATCCAGGCCAGACACTCTGCTTATTCCATTCCCCCTCCTTTACCATTTCTCCAAACTATTGCTGCAGCAGGAGACTGTAGAGGAGGAGCGAGAGTCTGCATCTGACTCAATGGAGGATTGGCTGATAAAAAAAAATGCTGTATTATTTCCAAACTAAGGAAGACATGGTCTCTATTACTGATGCTATGGAAAAAGCTTGAAAAGCAGAGATATTGGGAGTAAAAAAAGGCTTGAATCTCACAACTGTAGAATGGGCCATAAGAAGAGAAAGTTGTTGTCTCCTCTGAGACTCAAACTACATTATATAAGCGGACCTCTGTCTATCTGTTGAGGTTACTCTAATGTATGGAACAATGCCCGGAAGACCAAGGTGATAAATCTCACCTTTTAAGGGGAGGCTTGATCTCTACCTTCATCCTGAAGTTAACACTCTTTTGACTTTTTCACTAACATAGCAAAACGTGAAAGGTGTCATACCCCCACCGATCATGTACTGATGCCCTATCCTGAGGATAGGTCATCAGTGGTAAAATCCTGAATATAAAGGTACATATAGTATATCTGTATCTTAGTGTTTTCTGTCAATCTGTGCTATGCTCCGACGCAGGAAGACGCACACCTGCAGCGCTGCTTGCGTCTGGTTGCCAGGGAGACGGCTGGGTCTCCGTGTGAAAGAGAGACGGCCAATCAGGGGCGCCATGTGACTAAGAAGCACGGCCTAAAACAGGCAACCTGCTGGCCACAGGTTGCCTGTGAATTGTATTGTTTTCTACTAATGCCGCACTAGCCCTTGGATTGTAATGCTGATTTCTGGATATCTGACCCCTGGATTTGGACCATGTCTTTGTGCTTGCTTGACCCTCTTCAGACATGACGTGCCATCTTTGTATTGTTACCTAGCTATTCCTGGTTTCTGCCCTCTGTTTGTGATTTGGTACTGATTCGGTTTTCCTGGTATTGACCTCGGCTTGATACGCTTCTGGATTTTACTTTGTTTTCTGTGTTTTTCTGTCGCTAGTTGTTTGTTATTTTGTCAACCTTTTCACCGTCCCTATCCGGACCCCACACTTACATAGGATGGGGCTGACGACCAGTTGTGGCCGCTGGTTAGGAATGATTGTGCAAATAGGTAGGGCCAGTGCTTAGGCAGGATCTCAGGGCTCAACGTCCCCTACCTATGACAAACTGAGCCTATAGTGTACTATTTAACTCTGTATATACACAGAAAAAACACAAAAATACAGACGCATAGATTGTAAGCTCTTGCGAGCAGGGCCCTAGTGTTTCAGTTGTATATAAGCCAGTTACTTTTGTTTTGCGCTGCGGAATATGGTGGAGCTATATAAATAACTATTATTATTAGACGCACTACTGGCTGCCAGTACATGTCCAGGACTACACTCGCTATTATAAGTACACTCTTCTACCTAACCCTGATGCCTACATTAAAGGCTATAGACACCTTTGTATCACTTTTTTATTGAACTGCATCTATTATGTGATAAAAAAAAAACAATTCTGATAATAAATTTTTTGTTTTAATTAAAATTCTCACTATTTACATTGTGAGCGGCTTTCAGTCATTCAATGTCAAATTTGTCAGACAAGCTTTCTTGATCTCCAGCCCATACTGCCTCTTCTCCTGAATGATGAATGATCAATAAAAAAATCTGTTCAAATCTGTTTTACATCTTTGAAACACACTTAATGGAAATGTGTTACCAGAAAATTTTTATTTTAAACATTTTGGTGATTTTTTTTTTCCATGTTCCTAGCTATATTTTTATAAAAATCCTAAAATCAGTTCACACAGGCCACTAGGCCCAAAATATGTGAAGACTTGATGTTCTTTGAAAGCAGAAACATGGGTCATAGATACAATAGACTGGAGGGGACCTCAATGACTTCTATGGGAGATTTTTCCTGGTATGCCTAGATAAGCTGCGATACACCAATTGTGAATGGCGAATCCTGTTTCCTCTATAAAAAAAGAAAAAGAAAAAGTGATATCTACCATTGTAATCCTGTCTGTGATGATAATGAGATGCATACTGAAAAGTTACCTGTACAGAATGACTCGGAGTATTAGACCTAGCAGCCATAGTAAAAATGGCAGGATTTAAGTTTGTTTTTTATGGATAGTGACATGGAAAATAAAACATAAATTACCAAACATTCTAAAAAATAAAATAAAAATTAAATAAAAATATGATTTAAACAATAGCCTCATTTTCTGATGACACATCCCCTTCAATATTGGGGTACATTCTGCGGCATGCCTGATCCGGCACAAATGCCAGCTGTTGGCTAGACAAAAACCATTGCATGCAGCGGTTTTGGTCATGTGGAAAACAGGCATTTACGATGGAAAAAGGCCGGATCTCATTGTAGTCAATGGGGTTCCGGCAGGGAATTGTAGAATCTGGCAATGTCGGATGCGGCGAAAACCAGCTGGCTGTCGGAAGAGCCTATTGGATCTGCTGCCGCAGATGCAAACGTATCCTCACAGTGCCATACGCCGTTATCGCTATAAAGAATCAAAACCTCTACCGAGTCTTTGTATACATGTGAGATAACACATACTCCTTAAGTGTGTATGTATAACGCACACACATAAACGTTGTAGGAAGCGTGTTTGTGTACATTTCCTAACTTTTGTAATCTTTTTCGGAAACAAACCCCAGCTCAGCTGCCTGTAAAACATACTATTTATTTCCCGGCACGGCTATCGTTCTCCACAATGCTATGGGTGTTTACAACTTGAAAGGCACAAAACTATAAAGCAGCTTTGAAGCTCTAAACGCTGGCTGGGCAAAGCTCGTTTCTCTGGCGTTTACATGAAGCTAACAGGCGAGTGAAAGATCCCATCATGGGATATGGTTTTCAGCCAGCAAAGCAGAGAAGAATATATCCGAAACAGTTACATCATATTCCACACTGCTGACTGGTCAAACCCACAAGTACCCACAAGGCACATTCCTCTTACATGTTCCTGCTCTGTTAACCACGTAAGGAGCCCACAGTCCCTGCTACAGAACTTCCAAACTGTTTGCAACGTGTTCCCAAATAATATATATGGCACACTGAAAATACTTCAAGTGTACGTGCAAAAACGAGGGTAATGAGTCACAATGCAATGCGGAGCTCTATATAGTGTACATTCTCCGGCATCCATAGTAAAGCGCTAAGACACTGTATATCTACAAACACCACATTTAGAAAGAAATTAGGACAAAAAAAGTGTATATGGGATAGGGAAGAGGCAGAACTACCAGGAGCTTTTCCCAGCATGTACGTTAAATGTAGGGCTCAGATGCAATGCAATGGCACAAACAGTATTTCCATCTAGTGTATACCGGCCAGTTATCATGATAACGGAAAGTGGCCAGCTTTAATAAAGATCGGCAAAAATGAAAAATTGGCATTGCTAGAATTTCTCACGAGAGCGGTCACGAAGATGCCATTTTGTCCTCATGGAAAGGAGCATGAGATCCTCGTTCCACAACTTTTCAAACTACCAATCGTTCTTCAGGGCAGGTGAAGAGGAACAAGGGGCTCAGGACGCCTGTTCTAGTGACCAGTAAGGGTCTTTGCACTGGGGCGCACAGCAACTAAACGCATCTTCTTTTTTTTAATTAAACAAAAATGCGATTGGTAGAAAAACTGCTTGATTTTTCCTTTGATGTATACAATATTTAAAAGCTATGACCGTTCTGACCACAATTTTCCAGCTCTGAAATGTTCTAATTTCAATTCTGTTGCAACTCGGTTGCTAAGCAGAGATTTCAGGGAATGTTCTGAATGGAGATGGGCTTACCCCACAAACATCTATAAAACACGGACACGCCGCACAGACCAGATGAAAGCAGCAGGTCTATGAATACATACAGGTCGTTATAAAAAGTTTCAGCACTTTTAGAGCAGTCCGGGAGATTCCAGTCACCGTACGTACATACAGGGTGTGCTGAAAACTTTAGCTCCAGCAGACAACAGTCTGCGATTTCTTGAAGTAAACGCCACTACTTTGTGGTCTACTGTTCTCATTTCCTATCTCATTAATTACAGTAATTACTGTCTCCTTGTAGCAACTTCTTGGCTTGGAACTTCTAGCAAAATTTAACCCTGCAACCAAGCATGATAGCTGAATAAACTGTGCTTTGCTTTCATTATTTCTAGTACGTCAACGGTAAACTAAATAGACTGGAAACAATTACACCTGGTAAATGTAGCGTCATTCTTCTGTTTCAATTGAAGACTCTACTAAGCCTAGAACTACATGTTCAACTATTGTACTACACTTGTATCCTACAATACCTTCACTGCATGCCACTTAGTGCACTTTAACATAATGCAGTTTTTTATGCTGTCTTTGAAACTAATTTCAGGAGCGATTCATAAAAAGAGAAAGTTAGTTGAAACTAGGAAGTTGTTCCCCAAAAAGCCTCCATGCAACCCCAGACTAAAAGGTTGGAGACCACTGTTAAACACAAAGGACCATGGGCTAGTACAGGGATGGGTAAACTGCGCACTGTCCTCCCCACTCTGGTGCCTAGTGGATTAGTACTAGCCCAGGGATGGGAAAACTGCGGCTCTCCAGCTGTTGCAAAACTACAACTCCCAGCATGCAAAGACTGCTTACAGCTATCAGCCTACAGCAGGGCATGGTGGGAACTGTAGTTTTACAACAGCTGGAGAGCCGCAGTTTGCCCATCCCTGGGCTACTACTAATCCACTAGGCACCAGAGTGGGGGGGGACAGTGCGCTGTGCACATCTTTTGTGGCCCCATTGTAGTGAATGGGTCCACATCCGACCCGCTCTGATGCGGACTAAAACAACAGCTGCATGCTTGAGCCCGAAGGACTATGGAAAACTAAGTCATCAGGGCATCACCGCAGCATTTTACAACAAAACCTCAACATGTGAATAAAGCCTTACAATTATTCCTAGGGGTAATAAGTGTTTATTAGAACATCTTATGTGTAAATCGAGGGGAACGTTGATTATGTATGTAATGTAAATTGTCTGTGTCTCACTAATGATGGTTTATATACACTCTGGCACCAAGACGCGCTGTATTTAGAAGCAGGATACTCTGCAATGTCATCAGTGGCGCCAACATAACATGTCCTCAGGTAAATCCCTAGAATGCGCAGAAACCTAGAAAGCAGGAAGTATACAAAGTAAGTAAATATTTAAACTCTTTAAAGGGGGTGTCCAGGATTCTGAAATCGATACAGTTTTACCCTGTAGCTCCAGAAGCAGAACTTAGAGCTGGGTTAACAGCTACGTCCACTGTGACCTTAAAAAGTTGCAGTTCATCATTTTGATAATGTCCCCCCAAATGTGTTATTTAATGTTTTTTGGGAGTTGTTTGACACAAGGCGAGTTGTTTGACACAGGCGAGTTTTCCGCGCGGGTGCAATGCGTGAGGAGGACGCATTGCACCCGCACTGAATCCTGACCCATTCAGTTCTATGGGGCTGTGCACATGAGCGGTGATTTTCACGCATCACTTTTGCGTTGCGTGAAAATCGCAGCATGTTCTATATTCTGCGATTTTCACGCAACGCAGGCCCCATAGAAGTGAATGGGGATGCGGGAAAATCGCAAGCATCCGCAATCATGTGCGGATGCGTTGCGATTTTCCCGCATGGTTGCTAGGATACGATCGGGATGGGGACCCGATCGTTATTATTTTCCTTTATAACATAGTTATAAGGGAAAATAATCGCATTCTAATTACAGAATGCAATGTTCCCCGGGCTTTAAAGGGTTAAAAATAATAAAGAGTGAACTTACCTTCTCCCATTGTACGCGCAGAGCCCCAGAACGTCTTCTCTCGATAGTTTTGATGCTTGAGGACCTGTGGTGACGTCACAGGGTCACATGGTCCAATCATAGAAGCATTTGAGTGGACCATGTGATCCTGTGACATCACGGCAGGTCCTTTATCCAACAGATGTTGGATGAAGGACCTGCCGTGATGTCACAGGATCACATGGGTCACATGGTCCACTCAAATGCTTCTATGATTGGACCATGTGACCCTGTGACGTCACCACAGGTCCTCAAGCATCAAAACTATCAAGAGAGAAGACGTTCTGAGGCTCTGCACGTATAATGGGAGAAGGTAAGTTCACTCTTTATTATTTTTAACCCTTTAAAGCCCGGGGAACATTGCATTCTGTAATTAGAATGCGATTATTTTCCCTTATAACTATGTTATAAAGGAAAATAATTACACATACAGAATACTCATCCCGAAACCAGACTTCAGTGATGAAGTCTGACTTCGGGTCTGGGTACCAAGCATGCGGATTTTTTCACGCGCGTGCTCAACGCACTACAAACGTTAGCACACGCGCGGAAAAATCGCGGCGATTCCCGCAATGCACCCGCATCTTATCCGGGCGTCAAACATGACGCCCGTGTGCAAGAGGCCTTAGGGGCTAGAACCTGGGATCTTTTCATCCCTTGTCCTATTCACTCTGATAGAATTCTATTGGGGTGAATAGGACTTTACACTGTCCCTGCTGCCCTGGGCTTTGTGCACACGGCAGCAGGGTATTACCATGGCAGTCAGGGCTTCAGTAGCGTCCTCGCTGCCAGGGTAACCGATCAGAGCCTCAGGATTACACTGCTGGGGCTCCGATCACAACTGCCACTGCGATCAATGAGGAGGAGGGGACCCTGTGGCCACTGCCACCAATGAATATAATACCGGGGGTGGGGTTTGGGGGGAGCGCACTGCACCACCAATGAAGATGAGTAACCTTTTAATACAAATCCAGGAGGCGGGCGGCAGAAACACATAGCCAGCAACCGACCTCTATGACAGGGTCCTGCGATCCGCGGCAGTTAACCCCTGAGGTGCCGCACCTGAGGGTTTAACTGCCGCAGATCGCAGCGCCCTGCTGTCATAGAGGCCGGGTGCCGGCTATGTGATTCTGCCGCCGGCACCCGCCTTCTTTATTTGTATTAATGGGTTAGTTCTAATCATTGGTGACGCAGTGGCCATAGCCCTTCCCCTCTCTCTTCTTATTGGCAGTGGCGGCACGGGGGGAGGGAGAGACTTCTTCTCTTCTGTGCTGCGGAGGGGAACATGGAGCGAGCTGAAAGCAGCGCACGCCATGTTCTCTGATACTAGGCTGTGCAGTAGCGCTACTGCACAGCCTAGTATCGGTAAATATCAAACCCCGGTATCGAATCTATACTGGTACAAAAGTATCGATTGGGTATCGATAATTCTATACCTGGTGCAACCCTAGTAAGCAGTGAGGTCTTCTCAAAAATCTGATCAGTGTAGATCCTGGGAGTCGGACTCCCACCAATCTCATATAGGTCATCAATGTTAATCCCATAAAACCTCTTTAACATGCAGAAACCTGATAAAATCCTAGACTGCTTAACAGAAACCCAACGGACCCCATTATACTCAACCAAAGCAGTTAGTTATAGTTATGTGCCGGATATAGCTCTTTTGGAATTTTTTTCTTGTTCCGCTCCATATAAACAACAACGCTGGTGCGAACCCAGCCCTAAAAGTACCGAACTGTACCACAGGCTGCCAAAGGATTACTTAGACTAGATCTGCTGTAGAAGCTTTTAGCCATCAGAAGTATGTATGTAATATGTAGGGATTTCCAGGCTGTCATTATAAATCAGAATATTCACTAACAACAAGCAGAAATCTTCTAAGCAATGAGAAAAGAAACTCTTAGTAGATTAAGACGTCCAGATTTGTCTGATTGCCGCAGATTTTCTTTGCGAATTACGTGGGAATTTGCAGTACAATTCTGAAGGTGTGAATGGGATTTTCAAAGCCCCATTAACAGGTAGCTGGGAAAAATCTGTGCGGAAACCACAGCATGCTGCGGTGTGTTCGTTCTATTGTAGAGATGTTGCAAATGGTCACCAAAGATTCCCCGCTTTGCATGGTATATGGTGAAATTAGCACTAAGGGGGACATCTATTATGCTATTTGCGCCACAATAGAGGTGTTAAAAAGTCGTAACTTTGTTTGCACGTCATATTTGCGGCAAAATTTGTGTTATTTCCCCCTTCTCAGCACTATTGTGAAGTGGCAAAAGGGAGAGGTAAGTGCTGGGCCAGCAGGTCCGGCACATTTATCTTTATTCACACCAGTTTTAAAGACAGAAATCTACAGAAGCTAGGAGGCTTGTATAGATGAGAAGAAAGTGCCAAATATATGAGAAGCCTGTGCCACTACATAAATTTGGCGCATCCCCCAGCTGCACAGGAGAAATCAAGACCTGCAACGAAAATGCCAGTCTTCATGAATATCACTCTAATATGGGACTGAAAAATCTGCATGTAACATACAAGGATTAAACTGAACTTGAAGGGGTTATCCAAGATCTAAAATGGCCCCCCCCCCCCCCACACCATATGCCCGGGCCCCTCAGAGAAGTTGTATTCACCTCGCTTCCCAGCACACGCATCAAATCTGATGCCAGCACGGCCGCCGTTGTATCTCCCCGTCGCGCGGGGGGCCTGCTATTGGCTGTGCTGCCCCGATGCCAGATGTTTTGATCCGTAGGACAGGGTGATGCAGCGGCTGTGCCGGCATCAAAAGTGATGAGGGTGCCGGGAAGCGAGGTAAGTACAAGGTCTGTGAGAGGCCCGGTGTATGGGGGGGCATTATAGGTCTCGGATAACTCTTTGAAGACAAAAAAAAGAGTGGCCTTACCTAAAGGGTCCCATAGACCATAAGCGAGGTGTGGGGATGTGTCAATAATACAGTATATATTACTAAACACATAAAAAATGAATTCATTCCCATTTATAGTAAAACAGAACAGGCATAGCTACAGCTGTGCCCTGTTATCCGCAGTCTGCCATCTCTTTAATCTAGGCTTCAATATGTAACCCATAATTCTTTATATTTCACCAGTGTTTTTCTCACAGTAGCAATTATCCTTCTGTCGTCTGGCGCACAATGTGACAATCTAATGCTAAAAACACAAACCACACCCTATATTTTCTGTGTGAGCTCAGCCAAATGTGAGTCCATTGTGTACATAGCTTTAAAAAAAATAGCAAAGGGACAAGTAATGGTCAGGAAATCCTGTTGCATGTCGGGCTGACGAGCTCTGCTCTGCAAGTAGGTAGGTTCTTGCATACTTACAATAACTTATAGGAAACGCTACTAAAACCAACCCATGCCGGAAACGTATGTTTTCTAAGTCACATTTCCATCGCCTGCGCACTTGCCCTCCAGATAGGAGTTCTATCACTATGTAAAACACAGGTACATGGTTTCTGTTCTTCACAATAAAAACGTATGGGGGGGAAAAAAGGATAGAGCATTTTTATGACTTGAAGAAAAACAGCAGGAAAAAAATATTAAAATATAATGAGCTACATTAATTAAAATGAGGTGTCATTTCAATGTCACAGGCCTGGCAGTGAGAATATCTTCACGCCTGGCCCTGTCAAACAAAATGCAGAAGGTGCGGCAGTTGCAGAGAGAGCAGAGCCTGTAGGTGTAATGGCAACGCCCCCATTGCTCCTAGAGGCTCATTTGCATATAATAAAACATAATTTTTCTCAGCAATGCCGACACATGTGAACATGGGACCAACACATATGTCTTCAGCTGCCAAGCGCATATACAACATGTCAGCCAGTGCCATAGGTACAAATCTGCTGACAGATGCCTTTTAAATGTGGTGGTGGAAGGAGCAATTGCATGTCAGTTCCTACTTTCAGTCTAGAAAAAGGCTTTGTTTGGCTGTGCCAGGATCAGATATCACAGTGTACGTATCTTTAAAAGTAGCACCATCTCATAACTATTACATAATTCCAGTAAACTGAATAAAAGAAACCATTTCATTCTTCTAATGTACTTACTTGTGTGGTACTGTATATCCTTGTATAACACCGCTGCTTTCTGATATGATCCCAGACCAGTGCAGCAGCTCACGGCTGGTGGAAAGGAATATTTGCAGAAGTTATACTGAATAAGTAATGTTCCATGGGCAAGGACACTTCAGATTTTACCTAGCACTCACGTATGGCTCACCCGACTGCCCCACGAATACTGATGCTCGGATCAGCTAGAAGGGGAGCAGCAGCCTGAGCAGGTTCTTCCTCCACCTAATCCAGCTCCACCAATACACTTGAGATTGAAGTTAGGTTCCTCCAAGGTAATAAAACTAATACTATCTAGACGTTTCTCTGAGCTGCCGTAGGTTCCTTCCCCAATAGAGTGTGTGATATTTATTATGATAATAGCAGCTCTCACCTAGTCCGCCTGCTGCGAGCCCGGAACCAGTGCCTGGACGCAGCACCGCATCAAATGTAGACAGAAAAACGTTGATCCAGCTTAGCAGACAAACTGTGACACTTTATTGATGTATAAAATCTTCTATCATCTCAGATCATATGTAGATATGTTCTATGCGTTTCGGACCACTGTACATCCTTGTGTCCTTACTCATGACCAAAGAATGTACAGTGGTCCGAAACGCGTAGAACATATCTACATATGATCTGAGATGATGGAAGATTTTATACATCAATAAAGTGTCACCGTTTGTCTGCTAAGCTGGATCAACGTTTTTGTTATATATATATATATATATATATATATATATATATATATTTACATATATATATATATATATATATATATATATAATTACAAAACCTGGACTGGCAGAGTAGATATTGTATACAACACCTAAAGTCTAAACATACTGTAAGCACAATATACAGTAGCATGCAGGTTACATGAAGCAGTCCTCCTAGTCACCGGACAGAATAAGGTAAGTGAAATATCTCAGGTGGTTACAGAAGCAGTCTGTTCATGGATATTCTGAACCCATACAAATCACTGACAGAAAGGTATGTGAAGGAATGAAATGTAATAGTTCCACAATGTCTTTAGTCACAGAAGGCCAAGAAAATCAAATCATCAATTTCAACCAAACTGCGAGCTCCAATGATTCCTAAGCCCATAAGTAAGCACAGGCCAATAAAGCCAGGAGGCTGAATGTGGTAGCTAGGCCTCGGCAGCACTTGTTGACACTGCCCTGCGAGAAGTCACATCCTGTTCCTGGTGTGGGGCTACAGAAACAAGACTTCCAGCAATGCTTCTGCACAGTCCTAAACTTACACCTATAGAATTTACCCAAGATTTCCAGCAGATCGTGATTTGCCAGTGCAGTTGTTATTATGCTGTAATTACTATATTACTAGGTCTGAATAGGACTATATGTGGCACAAATCACTGATCTCGATCATATCTTTTATAGGATAACAGATCACTGATGACAAATAATAATAATAAAACAGGTACAGGGGTCCGTAGAGTAGGAGGCCCCGACGAGTGGTTAAACATAAAGAGGCACCACTACACCAAAGACATTTAATATACTGTATATTTCATGTATAAACCACAAGCCCTTGCCTCCATCTTGGCTAGGAATCACTCACTGGGTGCCTGTATCTGATGTGTGCCTCCAGCCATGTGCAACATCGGGACGGTGTCCTGCGCGATGGCACTCGCATCCACCTCGCATCCGGCATGATCTGTGGCCCTTGGTGATCTACTCATAGCCAGGACACTGCTCTTTGGTGACCACTTTCAGCCATATTACCAGGATGATTGTATGTGTGCTCCCACAGCCTTTGGGAAATAAGGCTTTTATCCAATGCTACATCACTACGTCATTACCGCTTCCACAGTAATAAAATCTATCCACTGTTTTTCTCCCTATGGGCCTCACAACTGGATTATTCAATATGGTATCTAATCCCATCACAAACATGTAAAGCATAATTACATAAATCCGGTATTCCCCAGTGGGCGCCCTAGGAGGCGTATGGCTTACCTTGTGTCCATCCTGGAATCTCCAACCTACATACGTATTAATGACTGTGGCAATAGGAGATAGGAATCTCAATAAACCGCATATTGACCGTACATCTGAGGCTTCCACAAAGCACACCACCTCCTTTTTCAGCATAACCCCAATGGACTTTTCCTGAAACATTTAATTCTTGATACCCTGTACCGGCAATACAGGCGTCCTTTTTTTTAGGTTTATGTACTTATTTCTTATATATGTTTTTGTAATGTGTATTGTACACCACGGTTGTATGGATGGCATTTCACATTGTCCCCTCGTGAACCATTGCCTAATGGGGAAACACGTTGGGAGCATAGTGCGGCAGAATCAGCGACTTCTTCCCCGCTCACGCCAGATCTTAAAAAGTTGGTGCGATGTGGGCGGGCCGGCAGGCAGGCCCATCTCATTTACCATTCTCTACGCCTGATTTCGGTGAAGAAAATGGTCTAAATGTAAGACAGCTCGAAAGAACACCTAGAATCGGCTGCGGATATGCCAAAGTTCGGCAGTTTACTCCGTTTGGAGATCAGTGATCTGTTAGGACTACATGTGGGTAAAGGAGATCATTTCTATTACTTTCTTACCTAATAATAGATGCTGGGCACAAAGTCGCTGCTTCTAGCATCCTTTCCAAAACTCATGTGATCTAATAACTGAACACAGGCTACGCTTCTAGCTTCGGAAAAACTACATCCAAAGCACAAGAGCTAGTCAGCAGGGGAGAATTGGGAATAGGGTAGGGAGGGGACCAAGTAAAGAGCAATACATTTTATAATGGTAGGTCAGGGGTGGACAGATTATTGCAGATTATATATGTAGACATGAACTTGGTCTTGAATTTTTTTGCTGCTACAAAGACACCAGTAAAAAAGCACCTACTCCTATTGCAGTAAAGGGGTTGTCGAGTTATGTTAAAAAAAACACAAACGCTGTAAATCTGATGGTCTGCAATATATACATAAGCTAAGCAAGTTCGAGGCAAAAAAATTATAAATATTAATTATATTTACTCATTTTCCTAGTTATGTTCTGGCCCTTTGTTTGGGGGCGTGTAACAACAGTCTCTGAGGTTTTCTTCATGAATATTTTTGGGTGTCAACAAAGACTGTCTTTGACTCAAAGAGATGTTTATGATGCCAGCGTGCCCTTTCTGACAATGTGCGCCTATGATGGGGGCACTCTGAACAACCCACTTATCAGGGTTTTCCACTAGCATGTCCCATTGTCTATGGAAGTGCCAGAGATAGCTGATCGCTGTTATCTCCCATAGAGAATGAATGAAGCAGGGGGGGCGCACGCCCAACTGGCCGCTCCATCACATTGGGGGGGGAACAGTGACCCTGTTCTTGGTGGGGCAACTAAGAGATATTACTTTATGGGGCATTAAGGAGACATTATACTATATGGGGGCAACAAGGAAACATCAGTACATGTTTTGAGTGTTTTTATTCTAAATGGACATTTATCACCATATATATCGTTATGCGATAAATTTCTTAATATTGTTATCGTGGGGATATTTTTGATATCGCCCAACTTTAGATCCCAGTATCACTCCAACTGACATTTTCCAATCCATTTGTGATGGTGGAAACACATTGTCTGGGCTGATGGTGGAACATAACACAAGGCCGCATTGCAGAGAAAAATGACCGGGCACATTTATTAAGACCTGCGTTTTAGATTCTGATCTTAATAACCCCTCTTCATAACTTCAGCGCATCCAGCGCCAGTTATAAATGTAAGACCGCTTCCGAGCTGTCTTACATTTAGACAGGCGTAGAAAATGGTAAAAGAGACTAGCCTCCTGTCCCGTGCCCTTTCCTGCCCACGCCACGTTGACTTTTTTAGACCTTGTGTGTGTGTGGAGAAGTCGCAGATTGTGGTGCAAAGGACCTTTGCGCAAGAAATATGACTAATATAATCGTATTTCTGTTCAATAAATGACCCCCAAAGTTTTTCATATATCCAAATGAGCCTTTAGGAGAAAACAGACAACTTCAGCTGTACATACTAAGCCACGTACAGCATTTACAGTCCATACATGTCATTCTTGACATAACTGTGGCCCTTTTCTAATCATACCAACTACACCGAGGATTGTGGTGACATACCAAACAATATAAGCACATATTTGTACTCCAAGGATAACATACATACTTAAAGGGGTTGTCCAGGTTCAGAGCTGAACCCAGACATACCCCTGTTTTCACCCCTCTGGCCCACCTGATATGAGCATTTCGTGCTCCGATGCCCCCACTTGCCCTGTGCTGGATCACGCAAGGCAAGGGCTGTTTGATTATGTTTTTAGCACTACTAGGCGGAGGCTTCCGGCAAACAGTGTGGCCGGTGATGTCACCGGCACTGATGGGTGGGCTTTAGTGCTGCCCTAGCCGTTTTACAGGCTAGGGCAGCGCTAAAGCTGCCCATTAGTGTTGGTGACGTCACCGGGCTCACTGCTAGGTGGAAGCCTACACCTAGCTTTCCCCATGGAGAGCCCAGTACATCCCCGGAGCTCCTAAAAAGGCTCTCGCCCTGCAGAATTCAGCATCGGACCAGAGGGGCTGCCTGGGGTGAAAATAAGGGTATGTCCGGGAAGTGAAGAATGAAGCATGGACAAAAAACGAACTAACTAAACAAAGCTTGGCCTCAAATAGTTTTTACAAGAAGATGAAAAATATAGGATACTAAAACAACAAAAATAAACTAAAAAACATAACTAAAGACAACTAAAAAGCCATTTTTTGGCAACCATCCTAAAGGAAGCAGCACAACTTCCCCTTGTTAAAACATAAACAGCTTCCAGCATCTTGCATGTGGGTGCGTCTTCATACAAGGTTTGCAAGATCAGCTTCCGGCATCTATCTACAAGAAGTGACAAATAGAAAGTCAGAGCGGCTACAAGAAGAGCTGGGCACAGATATGAGATCATTGATACAATTCTGGGTGACTTTAAGATCATTGATCCATCCTCCCATAATGCAGAATGTCTGACAATCTTTGTTATATAGTGCAATATTCCACAAGATCAGAATCAGAACACACATAAAACAACCAATTAGAAAATTCCACAAAAAAAACTATAAAAACAGTAAGGCCGTGTGTCCAGGCATAAAAAAACAACCTGTTCCTCGCCTGTTCTTGCCCCAAACCAAAGCTATCTACTCCGATTCTACTGGGGTGTGTAGCAGCGTACTGACCTAAAAGGAGTAGACTTTGGGGGAGATTTATAAGTGGTGTAAAGTAGAACTTGCTTAGTCGCCCATAGCAACCAATCAAATTCCACCTTTCACGTTTCAGTGCTTCTTTGGAAAATGAAAGGTGGAATCTGATTGGTTGCTATGGCCCACTAAGCCAGTTCTACTTTACACCAGTTTGATAAATCTCCCCCAACTTTTTTAAAATACTGATGTACGTATGGTGATTTCATGGCCATTTTTTAGGAGTTTTGCACTTTTTAGTGCTTTTTCGGTGCAGCATATCCAGGCAAAAAATGACATCTAGACACATTGGATGTAAGGCTAGCGCTGCATAGCAACATGTGTCACGCGACTTCTTGTAGCAGAACATGACAGTCACCAAAAAATCCATCCAAGTTGGGTTTCTGTGCAACTGTCGCAACGCAGTATGCCAGGTGTCGCAGTTCGACATACCATTGACTATCATTACAAAAATGTTTTGTGGTGCGAGACATGTCGCCGTGTAGCTCTAGCCTTATGGGTATCTATGTCTATGGTCATTTTTTAACTCAGCTAAAATATGCATTATTCTAGTGGCGTTTTTTCATCACTGCCATTTTTTGATTTTCTAATAAAAAAACTAAAAACTATCCACTATCCATATGATGGGGAACAAGTGTCTGAGCGGCAGGGGTCCAACTACTTAGTGCCCCTGCCAATCACAAGAACAGGGGTCCATTGTCCCCCATTTCAATGGAGCAAAGTCCACTCCATTCAATTCTATAGCTAGCTCTGGCAGTGTCATACATTTAAATATTGCAGCAGTGGGCATGCAAGACCACCACTCCATAGAGGGGAACAGGGGTCCCTCAGTCCCCTATCATCAGGGGTGCACCTAGCCTTTCTGCGGCCTAAGGCGAAAACTGAAACTGCGCCCATCTTCTTACCCTAACCCCTTTGCCACAATGAAAGCGCTCACTGCCCATGGCCCTTCCGCTGCCCCCCTCTTGCCCCTACCTGGTGCTGCCTGAGGCAATCACCCCACCTGGCCTCACTGGTGGTGCACCCCTGCCTATCATCATGATGGTCAGGGGCCTTTAATGGTCGAACCCCTGCAGATCAGATACCTTACCCTTTGAAACCTATAACTTAGTTTCTCTTTCTGGGAATGACAAATTCGGTGTTTCGGGTGACTGCCAGCTACTCCAGCACCTGCAGGACATTCAGGACACTGTTTGCTTCTCCCAACGTTATATAAATTGTTTATCGTAGCGCCGTCCCTTCAAGCGCTTCGCTGTTTTCTTTCCTTTGTATAATGCTCCACATAACCTGGAATCTACTGTATAAGCCTCGTACACAATTTACGTTTCAGAGCAGTGTGTATTCATGCGTCACATAGACAAGCACTAAAATGCTTTCAAACATCCTCGTGGTGACGGCAAGGAATGCAACCGCAACGTTTTTCATGATTTTACAACAAGGGAATTAAATCCATGAAACGGCTGGTTGCAGATGGAAGATAGTTCTCTATTCCCAGAATGGTGAAGATGCCGTCACCCAAACGTGAATCTGACGCAAATATTCGATGGGACATTTATAAAAGTCGGGGCTGATCTGGAGTAGATGCTCAAACGCTGCATATTCATAGGGCATCTCGCCAACATTTTTTGCCCGTTTTCCATTTGTGAGATACGGCAGAGGATCTCAAAACCGGAGGAAAACGCTTCAGCTTGATTTAATACAACTGGCTGCATCTATTTGGATGCGGTTGTGTTAAAGCGAAAGTGAACAAACCCTTCAAAAAAAAATAAAAAAAAATCTGCCACCATTGACTTACATTGTTCGGTTTCGCCGACCAGACAAACTCAGTTTGCAGAGGTTTTGTGTTACAGAAAGCAACAAACCGAGACATAACGCATTCTTGCCACTCCGTTCCGGTTTCTTCAGTCTTGTCCAAATGGACAATGAACGGGGAAAAAACTGAAGTGTTTTCCTCCGCTTTTGAGAACCTCTGCCGGATCTCAAAAGCGGAAAAGAAATCACATATGTGAAAGTAGCCTTAGGCCTCATGCACGCGGCTGTAACCGTGGATCTGCAAGAATAGGATCTGACTGTGTGCATGCCGCCATTTTTTTTTTTTTTTTTTTTAACAGCTGTAGAAATGTCCTATCCTTGTCTGCAAAACGGATAAGAATAGGACGCATTCAATCGTTTTTCTGGAGCCATGGAATGGACATACGGATGCAGATAGCACTGTCCATATCCTTTGCCGCCCCATTGAAATGAATGGGTCCACATCCAATCCTCTAAAAGTGTGGATTAAATGCGGACAAAAAAATACGGTTGTACACATGGGGCCTAAATTTAAGAGTGAGCCATTTATAAAACGTATGCAACCTCTTCTGCTCCATAAAAACATGCTATCCAGCCAATGCCAGGTCAGAGCAAACTGGCGCACATACAACCACTTACTCTACCATGCATCAAACAAGTACTGTATAATGGCACTATTCTGTGAAATAAGACTTGCAGGATCTGCTATTACAATGTCTTAAATTTCAATGACTGGCTTGTGGTGTACCCCAATATAAAGTACTTTAGTCAAGGCCACACACACTGGGCGACATATCCAATAATGGCGGAAAAAAGTTTCAAATTATGGTGCACGCAATATGTGTACCATAATTTGCAACTTTTTAAGCTTTCTGGCACTTTCCTGAAGTGGGGATTAGTGGGAGGGACAGGGCTCTACGTGGCCAGAAACTCGTGGACGTTATAGCTAAAGTCTACGTCTTGATAAATGCCCCCCCAGTATGCTGCTGGTAGTGGCAAATGTAGGCCATATTTCTATGGTAAATCCATACAGGATGGAATTGCTGGGAGAATTACTTGCATATTTGCGCAGAAACCAGCTGTGAATCTACAGAGAGGAATCCACTGCCAAATACAATCCTATCACAGCCTCTCACAATCAAGAGCAGAATATGAATTGGAAGCTGTGCTCTGATTGGTGGCTATAGGGAAAAAAGGCAGTTTTTTTCTTTCAGAAATCCCCCCCAATATGTTACAACTTGAAGTAAACATTTTTTGCACTATTTTTACACATGAACGGGAGAATTTATCATGAGGGGAATTACTGAAGTTAGCTATGCTTGAGTCTGCATTGCTATTTGCACCAAATATATTAAGTTGTTTGGTGTATCTTTAAGGCCTCTTTCAGACGGGCGACGCGTTTGACGCCCGGATAAGAGGCGGGTGCGTTGTGGGAAAATGCGTGATTTTTCCATGCGAGTGCAAAGCATTTTAATGCGTTTTGCACACGTGTGGGAAAAATCGGCATGTTTGGTACCCAGACCCAAACCCGGACTTCACCACTGAAGTCCGGTTTCGGGTTGAATATTCTGTAGAGGCTATTATTTTCCCTTATAACATGGTTATATGGGAAAACAATAGCATTCTCAATACAGAATGCAAAGTAAAATGTGGATGGAGTATGGAGGGGTTAAAAATAAAAAAATGAACTCACCTTATCCACTTGATCGCGTAGTTGCCGATCTCTCCTCTCTTCTTCATTCATTTTCTGTCGGCTAAAGGACCTGTGATGAGGTCACTAAGCTCATCAAATAGTCCAATCACATGGTCCATCACCATGGTGATGGGCCATGTGATTGGACCATGTGATGTGACGTCATCACAGGTCCTTTAGCTGGTAGCTAATGCTTGAAGAAGAGAGGAGAGATCGGCAACTACGCGATCAAGTGGATAAGGTGAGCAAATTTTATTTATTTTTTAACCCCTTAATCCACATTTTACTAAGCTTTCTGTATTGAAAATGCTATTATTTTCCCTTATAACCATGTTATAAGGGAAAATAATAAAGATCGGGTCCCGTCTCTTAGCAACCTTGCGGGAAAATCGCACTGCATCCGCACTTGATTGCGGATGCTTGCGATTTTCCCGCAGCCCCATTTACTTCTATGGGGCCTGCGTTGCGTGAAAAACGCAGAATATAGAGCATGCGCAACGCAACGTGAGGGAAAATCACCGCTCATGTACACAGACCCATAGAAATCAATGGGTCCGGATTCCGTGCGGGTGCAATGCGTACACCTCACGCATTGCACCCTCGCGGAAATCACGCCCGTGTGAAAGGGGCCTAACTGTCTAGAAAGGTTACTCCAGTTTTTATGCCAGTCCCCTGCTGGAGTGACCTGAGACATGTGTGCATCTTTTTGTTTCTCGCTAACCATGTCCACTTTTCAGAACTGGAACGAGTGGTATAAAATCACTGTTTGCACAAGGAGTCCCAAAAAGTCACAAAGCATCATAAATAGGGATGAACAAATCTTCGGATGAAACATCCGAAGTCGATTCGCATAATACTTTGTTTGAATACTGTATGGAGCGAGCGCTTCGTACAGTATTAGAATGTATTGGCTCTGATGGGCCGAAGGTATTACTTTGCAAAGTCTCACGAGACTTTGTGTAATAACTTCAGAAATTAACTTCTACTGTAAAAAAAAACATTTCCCGAACTCGGGTTCGATTCCAAGGTGCAAGTCGACTTAAGATGTTTTATCCGAAGTCGATTCGCTCATCCCTAATCATAAACCCCCTAAAAGTCTATTTGCCCCTTACCGACATCCACTGTATATGTACGCACATGTTGGGACTTTAGAGATGGCGCCCGCTCAGGAGCTAAGTGGTAACATAGCCGTCAGGTTTCTGCTGTTTTCATAATAGACACCCGGAGGAAGACTGCAATCAGCAATAATGCCGATCACAGACTTTTAACCCCTCAGATGTCCTGGTTAGTGTTGAACGAACTTGTGTTTTAAGTTCAGTGTCCAAAGTTCGGGTTATCGAAGAATCCAGTTATGGATTCCGCTAACACGGACCATAACGGCATTTGGAATCCATAACAGTATTCTTCGATAACCCGAACTTTGGACGCAGAACTTAAAAGACAAGTTCGCTCAACACTAGTCCTGATCAATTGCAACCACAGCTTCTGAGGGGGCTCCATGGGGCATAAACAGCTATCCCCTGCAGAGATTAAGGCCGCTTTCAAATGTAATACGGATTGTGTCAGGATCTGCAAGTTGAATCATTTTTTTCTGTAATTGCATTCAGTGTGCGTGTTTTTTTCCGTTTGGATTGTATCCAGATTGCATGCGTTTTTCACGAGAGTGTAGAAAAACGGAAGAATAAATCTACATCTCCCAGCAAAAAACACTTTGCACCCGGATGCCTTCGGATTTTTCACACAAGCCCCATTCGCCGTTTAAGAACATGCTGTGATTTTTCCTGAACACAGAGATGATGAATAAAAAACGATGCTCATGTACACAGACGCACTAAAATTAATCGGTCAGGATTCAGTCAGGATGTTATGCGTTCACATCGCATCCGAATGGAAAACTCGTTTGCGTGAAAGAGATCTTAAAGGAGCCATTTAGTGGCTAACGCAGCCTTTGACCCTCCATAGGAACATAACGAATCTACCCATAGACCATAGTGGTAATTTATTGCAGTCTATGGGAGAAGCGATCAGAAAAAATGTGTAAAAAAATATATATAAACAAAATAAAAAAATATAAAAATGGAAGTCACCCACTTTCTCTATATTAAAAAAAATTAAAATCGTTTGCACCGTCACATCCCAAAATGCCAGTACTATTAAAATGAAAACATATTTACCCATTTACCCTGTGCAGTGACCACCATAACAGAAAAAGAAAATCATGATCAAAATCAATGGCAGATTCACCTCCCAAAAAACGTAATAAAAGTGATGAAAAAGTCATATACTGCCACATTTCAATGGGTCCAGAAAAAAAAAAAACTGAATGTTCTCCGTATGCCTTCCGTTTCCGTATTTCTGTTCCCTTCAAAGTTAGAACATGTCCAATTATTGTCCGCATAACGGACAAGGATAGGACTGTTCTATCAGGGGCTAGGTGTTCCGTTCTGCAAAAAAACGGAATGCACACGGACATCATCCGTGTTTTTTACAGATCCGTTTTTGTGGACAGCAAAATATTGAAAAAGCCATGCGGTCGTGTGCAATAGGCCTTAGTTTTAACCAAGGTTATGCACACGTTGTAATACAGTACCAGTTAATGACAAATCAGAAATCTCAGGTACAGTGCGCATTTTCCATAAAATTGTCCTGCGGTGTGGATTCTGAAATCCGCAACCTGTCATATGTCTGTGTGGATTTTCAGCGAAGACTCCACCTTTTGCAACGCAAAGCGGGAGATCTGGGGCAAATCCATGACAAAATCTGCAAGTAACACATACACATTTGGGGAGGATTTGGTACAAAAATGCCATGAAATCAGCGGAAACAAATCAACATTAACTACACTGCCATGTGCGTGTACCCTAAGGGCTCAGGCACATGACCATTGGATGTTTTGCGGTCCATAAATCGCGGATCCAGAAAACACGGATGTCGGCCGTGTGCATTCCGTATTTTGCGGAACGGAACAGCTGGCCCCTAATAGAACAGTCCTATACTTGTCCGTAATGCAGACAATAATAGGACATGTTTTATTTTTTTTGCGGAACGGACATGCGGTCGTACAGTAACGGAATGCATTTCTGGTTTTCTTTTTTGCAGCGCCATTGAATTGAATGGTTCCACAAAAAAAACTAAAACGGACACGGAATAAACATTTGTTCGTGGGCACGAGCCCTAAAACGGCACCATATATGCCACATGTGGGCCTACCCCTGCAGTGTCCCCCCAAGCATACACTTCCAGAGACAATCGCATGACACCTAGCAGATATTGTGCCCGGGCTCCACGCACAGTACTCGCTGGTTATCATATGGTTGCATTGGCAACGGTACCATCAAGCATGCAGCTGCATCTCTTCACACCTGATGCCCCATTGATGGGCATGTCTGGAGAGTCACTTGGGCCTCATGCACTCGACCATATGCATTTTGTGGTTACCAGCCACGTGTAGACTACAATTTTCTCACACACGTCAGTAGAAACGGCTATTCTTGTTCGCAGAACACGGCCACACGGATGCGGACAGCAAAGGGATGACATCCGTGTGCTGTCCTCATTTTTTGCAGACGGAAACGAATGGGTCCGTGTGCAAGCCGCAAAAAAAAAAAAAAAAAAAGGGGGGGGATTAGAAATTTTACATGTAACCCTGTGAGAACAAAATGATGCCATTTTCCATCGCATGCCGTATAAACTGAGCTGCCCCCACCCCCAACTGAGGATCCAGTGCTGACAGAGAAACCATACGGCGGCAAACAGGGCGCCTATGTGCCCAGAACATAGCCCCGTGGCCCATCACACGGGACTTTAGCAGGTGCTGGTGCCCTGAAGCGCGGCCTGCGAGGACTAGAGCTTAAGGAACCATTTCTAAGCTTTCTAAATGGGAGGTCTGTTCAACGCGAACAACTGCAGGCAAAATACTGGGCTTAACACGGACGGCGGGTTCATTTTATATCATGAAAGTAGTAGTAATAGAGGAAATAGATGTAGTAAATGTAGTAAGGTGAGAGGAGGTGACTTCTTAGTAATTCAGCCATTCTTAGACGTCTCGGTCCTTTCCTGTACGCGCACCTGTCCCCGAGCGCACAGCTCACAATCGCCCTTCACTCTCTTCATGAAAACGTGCTGATTTGCATTCTCACTGTGCCTCGCTGTGCAGGTACACTGACAACCTAAATACTGAAACCTCCCACATAGCCGGCTAACCATCCTGCGTCTACAGAGGTAGTCAGCAGCAGAGGGAAAGTCACCAGACAATGTGTGTGTGAAGGTCCAGAGCCTTTTCCTGGTATATGGCCGCAGCACTCCAGTGTAACAGAGCAGACTACTGCCTTTCATGCCCAGCTATAACAAACGCCATGATGAATGCCACTCACGTGCCTAGCAGGTACAGCAACTGTGTTTGGGCTAGATAGCGACATGTGTCGCACAAGGGAACAAGTACACTGCGACATGTGTCGCACAGAAAAAGGGAGCAAGTACACTGCGACATGTGTCGCGCAACAAAAAGGGAACAAGTACACTGCGACATGTGTCGCGCAACAAAAAGGGAACAAGTACACTGCGACATGTGTCGCGCAACAAAAAGGGAACAAGTACACTGCGACATGTGTCGCGCAACAAAAAGGGAACAAGTACACTGCGACATGTGTCGCGCAACAAAAAGGGAACCAGTACACTGCGACATGTGTCGCGCAACAAAAAGGGAACCAGTACACTGCGACGTGACGCGCAACAAAAAGGGAACAAGTACACTGCGACATGTGTCGCGCAACAAAAAGGGAACAAGTACACTGCGACATGTGTCGCGCAACAAAAAGGGAACCAGTACACTGCGACGTGACGCGCAACAAAAAGGGAACAAGTACACTGCGACATGTGTCGCGCAACAAAAAGGGAACCAGTACACTGCGACGTGACGCGCAACAAAAAGGGAACAAGTACACTGCGACATGTGTCGCGCAACAAAAAGGGAACAAGTACACTGCGACGTGTCGCGCAACAAAAAGGGAACAAGTACACTGCGACATGTGTCGCGCAACAAAAAGGGAACTAGTACACTGCGACATGTGTCGCGCAACAAAAAGGGAACAAGTACACTGCGACATGTGTCGCAAAACAAAAAGGGAACAAGTACAGTTTTTGTAATGACAGTCAATGGTGTCGCACAAAGATCCAATTTTTTCATGACTGTTGTTTCGCAGTATATCGCATGTCTCAGTGCGACACCATTGACTATTATAAAAAATGTTGCGCGACACATGTCGCCGTGTAGCCCTGGCCTTAGGGCAGAGATCACTTTTCTCTCGGGAAAGTGCATCCCAGGTGAGCTTCTAGCTTCAGTGAAATGAGAGGACACGTCCAGCATACAGACCAAAGAACACTGGTGGGAGATTTATCAAAACTGGTGTAAAGGGAATCTGGTACACCAACCAATGAGATTCCACCTTTCATTTTCCAAAGGATCTCTGAGGAATGAAAGGCGGAATCTAATTGGTTGTTATGGGCAACTAAGCCAGTTCTACTTTACACCAGTTTTGATAAATCTCCCCCACTATTTTTTGGCTGCGTACATTAAAGGGGTATTTTCAGCTTGAACATCTATGGCATATCTATGAACCTATTTGGACAACGGGGATACCCTGACCCACCAGCGGAGATAGGGCAGCTCACTGGTCAGTCATGGACCGAGGTGGGATCTGAATCTATCACACATATACGGCATACAGTGTATGCTGCGGATATTCCATAAATTTCCAAGCCGGAAACGCTCCTTCATACTACATTCATACAGCAGTGTCCGTTTTGCAGTCCGCAAACCGCGGATCCTGGCCGTGTGCATCCTGCAATTTCTATGGGCACCACTGTCAAAATGCTTATTCTGGTCCACAAAATGGACAAGAACAGGCCATGTTCTATTATTTGCGGCACGGCCGCTGACGGCACACGGATAGCATCCATGTACTGTCCACACTTTTTGTGGCCCCATAGAAATGAATGGGTCTGCGTGCAATCCGAAAATTCAGCTGTGTGAATGAAACCCGGACGTGGAGCGGCACACATGCAACAGCAGAAGCAGAGCCTTTGCGCTTGCGCCTCTACTAGGAGCAGCGGCGCAGATGTGAGATTTTTAGAGCCCGCCAGGATATCTGGCAGTGCCAGTCAAGTGGCGGAGGGGCGTCCTCTATTTCGGGGACGACCTGTCACAGGTGCAGAACTCTGACTGACGAGACAAATCGATTCGCTCGTCTCTAATCTCAATAAAAATCTGCAGCAGAAAGTAATGTATTCTGTCAGCTTCAACGCAGAAAAAGTCTGCAGCGTACGACTAAAATCCAAAAAACCGAATCCACTGTAATCCAGTGCGGACGTTACCTGTGCCAACCCACAGCCGCACTACCAGGTCTCTGCTGACACAAGCTCAGATCCCACAGGCGTCTCGGATGATCCACACTCGGCACTGTGAGCCGGCTCACCGCTGTGTTCAAGGGCATAGGGCAAGTACCATGGCCCTACTTTATCACATCAAACCTTACGCGCACAGATGTGAACGATCTTCAGGAGCAAGTGAATTCTGGCAACATTTTTGTTTTTATCTTCTCACCTTCCCAGAGCTACAGCTCTTTTTTAATTTTCCATCGACGTAGTCCTATGAGCGCCGCTCTTTAGCGGGATGAGCTGAGGTTTTTATTAGCACCATCCTGGGATGCATATATGGGGTCATTCATCAAACTGCTGTAAAGCAGAACTTACTTAGCTGCCCATAGAAACCAATAAGATTCCACCTTTCATTTTCCAAAGGAGCTGTCCAAAATGAAAGGTGGAATCTGATTGGTTGCCGTGGGCAACTTAGCCAGTTCTACTTTACACCAGTTTAATAAATGACCCCAATAATCTATAGAATCATTTTTAGACATTTTGTGGGAGAAGGGGGCAAGAAAAGCAAATCCACCAGTGTTGGTTTGTATGCCAGTGTGAACCATACACTGTCATTATTTATGTAATTTAAGAAAATGTAAGACAATTAGATGGAATGGGTGATACATTTATGATTGCTAGGACCTCCACCAATCATGAAAACGGGGTTCCCCAAGTCCTCTGAATGAATGAAGCCAGTGTCAGACTGGGGTCCCTAGGGCCCACAAGCAACATTTTCCTGGGGGCTCACTAGCCACATGTAAATATTACCTGACCCTAGGGCTGCAGCTATCGATTATTGTAGTAATCAAGTATTAATCGAGTACTGTAATAAGAAAAAACTAATTAAAAGAACATTTTCTATAAAAACTCATCAGCCCCCCCTGCCATCAGTCTCCCCCCCCCCCAGTTCCCCTTCCAATGCCATCAGTTGCTCCAGCAATGCCACCAGCTCCCCCTCCAATGCCACCAGCTCCCTCCATGCCATCAGCTCCCCCAGTGCCATCAGTATCCCCACTCCCCCTCCTAGCCATCAGTGCCCAGCCGCAGTGCCAGCTAAAATACTTACCTTTCCTGTAGGGGCACTGCTGACACTCCAGAGATCTTCCATCCTCCTCTTCACGCACTACGTGTGTACGCCAGGATCCAGTGCAGCGCTGTGCGGGCAGGCGGGTGACCATGGAGCGTGAGTAATAGCAAGCTCTTCAGTCACAGTCTGCGGTCACATGGCACAAGCAAATCATTAATGCAAAAAACGTGCCTCGAGGATTTTTCCGGTAGTAGCCTGCTGCCTAGGCTGTTCTGCCCTGTCGCCCCGTCTGGCTCTCATCTTGGACTAGGGCCCTCTTAGCGAGTCGGGAACACCTGCATGCATAGCAGCCAGACGACGGGGGTCCCTGTAGCTGGCATATGTAAGCAGAGCAGAGCCGCAGCACCGCAGTCTGTGCCGACCACGATGACAGCAGTCACCAGCTACATATTCTGCGCAGGCGGTGGCGAAACCAGTTCAGAGCCTGTGCAGAGGAAGATGCAGCTGGGGACATCCAGAAAAGCGGTCACACAAGTAAATCACATGACGGCCACCATCTTAGTTACCATGGACCGACGGTTCGGCAGCCTTCTAACCAGCGATGGGGTGAGAGAAACGCCTCTGTAAGGCTGCTGGTGACACTTAGGAGCATTTAGGAAAAATTGGTAAGAATTGGTCAACCCCTTTAAAGCGGTTTTCCGAGTGTTTCATACTGATGACCTACAGGGAGTGCAGAATTATTAGGCAAATGAGTATTTTGACCACATCATCCTCTTTATGCATGTTGTCTTACTCCAAGCTGTATAGGCTCGAAAGCCTACTACCAATTAAGCATATTAGGTGATGTGCATCTCTGTAATGAGAAGGGGTGTGGTCTAATGACATCAACACCCTATATCAGGTGTGCATAATTATTAGGCAACTTCCTTTCCTTTGGAAAAATGGGTCAAAAGAAGGACTTGACAGGCTCAGGAAAGTCAAAAATAGTGATATATCTTGCAGAGGGATGCAGCACTCTTAAAATTGCAAAGCTTCTGAAGCGTGATCATCGAACAATCAAGCGTTTCATTCAAAATAGTCAACAGGGTCGCAAGAAGCGTGTGGAAAAACCAAGGCGCAAAATAACTGCCCATGAACTGAGAAAAGTCAAGCGTGCAGCTGCCAAGATGCCACTTGCCACCAGTTTGGCCATATTTCAGAGCTGCAACATCACTGGAGTGCCCAAAAGCACAAGGTGTGCAATACTCAGAGACATGGCCAAGGTAAGAAAGGCTGAAAGACGACCACCACTGAACAAGACACACAAGCTGAAACGTCAAGACTGGGCCAAGAAATATCTCAAGACTGATTTTTCTAAGGTTTTATGGACTGATGAAATGAGAGTGAGTCTTGATGGGCCAGATGGATGGGCCCGTGGCTGGATTGGTAAAGGGCAGAGAGCTCCAGTCCGACTCAGACGCCAGCAAGGTGGAGGTGGAGTACTGGTTTGGGCTGGTATCATCAAAGATGAGCTTGTGGGGCCTTTTCGGGTTGAGGATGGAGTCAAGCTCAACTCCCAGTCCTACTGCCAGTTTCTGGAAGACACCTTCTTCAAGCAGTGGTACAGGAAGAAGTCTGCATCCTTCAAGAAAAACATGATTTTCATGCAGGACAATGCTCCATCACACGCGTCCAAGTACTCCACAGCGTGGCTGGCAAGAAAGGGTATAAAAGAAGAAAATCTAATGACATGGCCTCCTTGTTCACCTGATCTGAACCCCTTTGAGAACCTGTGGTCCATCATCAAATGTGAGATTTACAAGGAGGGAAAACAGTACACCTCTCTGAACAGTGTCTGGGAGGCTGTGGTTGCTGCTGCACGCAATGTTGATGGTGAACAGATCAAAACACTGACAGAATCCATGGATGGCAGGCTTTTGAGTGTCCTTGCAAAGAAAGGTGGCTATATTGGTCACTGATTTGTTTTTGTATGTCAGAAATGTATATTTGTGAATGTTGAGATGTTATATTGGTTTCACTGGTAAAAATAAATAATTGAAATGGGTAAATATTTGTTTTTTGTTAAGTTGCCTAATAATTATGCACAGTAATAGTCACCTGCACACACAGATATCCCCCTAAAATAGCTAAAACTAAAAACAAACTAAAAACTACTTCCAAAAATATTCAGCTTTGATATTAATGAGTTTTTTGGGTTCATTGAGAACATGGTTGTTGTTCAATAATAAAATTAATCCTCAAAAATACAACTTGCCTAATAATTCTGCACTCCCTGTATACTCAGGATAAGTCATCAGCCTGTGGTCGGTGGGGGTCCGACACCCTGATCTCCATCAATCAGCAGTTTAAGGAGACCGTGGCGCCCCCATGATGAGCGCCGCAGCCGCCTTGACGCTTACCAAGCACAGAGTTGTCCAAGGGATAGCGGCTGTACTTGGTATTGCAGATCAGACCCATTCACTTGAATGCTGTGTCTAGGTCATGTGACCAACGTACGTGATGTCATTGGCCAAGGAAGATGCTGTGGTGTTCACCGGACACCTGACCAGTGGGGGTATAACCTGTAAGCCATGGAAGAACTGCAACCCCCAGCATGCCATGAAAGGATACAACCTGTATCTCCATCTGTGGCAACTAAAACTCCTAGCCTGCCCTGAGAACACAATAGTGCTCTGCAAGCTTTGGCCACACCATAACTGTCAGTATCCTATTAATGAGATGACAAGCATGGTTGGCAGCATGGCACCAAGATCTAGAGAGGTGTGGAGCATGGCAGTTCCAAAGAGGTGAGACACAGGAGGACAGCGTGGCACCGGCAAAGACACAGGAGGACAGCGTGGCACCGGCAGAGACACAGGAGGACAGCGTGCCACCGGCAGAGACACAGGAGGACAGCGTGGCACCGGCAGACAAACGGAAGGACAACGTGGCACCGGCAGAGACACAGGAGGACAGAGTGGCACCAGCAGACAAACAGAAGGACAGAGTGGCACCGGCAGAAAAACAGAAGGACAGAGTGGCACCGGCAGACAAACAGAAGGACAGAGTGGCACCGGCAGACAAACAGGAGGACAGCGTGGCACCGGCAGACGCACCAGTGGACAGAACAGCACTGACAGATGCATAGGTGGCGTGGGCAGCATGGCACTGGCAGACATAGGTAGGCAGCATGGTACTGACAGACATAGTTGGGCACCCTGGCACTGGCAGACAGATGTACCCAAGGTGGGCAGCATGGCACTGGCAGACAGATGTACATCAAGTGAGTAGCATGGCACTGGCAGACATAGGTGGGCAGCATGGCACACAGGTGGGCACCCCGGCACTGGGAGACTGGCACACAGGTGGGCACCCTGGCCCTGGCAGACTGGTACACCAGGTGGGCTGCTGTGAAGAGCTCAGTAACTTCTGTCTCCTCCATAAACAGCACAGAATAACAAAGTTCATTTCCACCAGTCAGTGCGAGGTGCCAGCTGCCCCGTGCGCCCCCATGCCACCCCAGCCTCTCAGCACTGGGCACACAGCCTCCCTGTCCTGGAGTTGCTCCTCTACACGTCGTGCCGCAGACCCGCGGCTGTAGCACACATCACACCGCAGCGGTGCCGCGTACACACCGCACTCTAAGTAACTGTCATATTAGGGTAACCTTCCCCAGCATGTCAGCCTGTCGCCCAGCACAGCAGCACACACACATAACGGGCAGCGGACCGTGCCAGCCTCCTACCTCAGCGCAGGCAGCGCTCCTTCCCGGGCACAGGGTTCTAGCCTCTGCCTCCTCTTCCCTGGGCTCAGCAGCTGCAGACTCTGTGCTCTAACGTGAGTGGGAGGGCCAGAGAGGAAGGGCGGGGCTGCCTGCAGATAGTATCCTGCTGGTTGCCCGCCTAGTGCTGTGAGGAGGGCTCCTGTCACAGATTGAGCTGATGCCCTGTGCGACACACGGTGATGGGACATCCGCCCCTTGTCACATCTCTTCCCCCACATCCTGTGCTGCAAGCTCTCAATTTCCCTATTACATCAGGCTGCACTGCTAGCTGTGTCCCTGCCATAACCGAATGTGCCCCCAACTCTGCAGTAAATAACAGTCCCTCAGATTTGTCCTGTGTCAAGTGCTTTTATCAAGTTCCTGAGAAAGCTGGGTGATGGTCAAAATGGCTGCAGTCATATTTTCAAGCAGTGTGGTTATGCAGCAACATGTAAAATTGCCAGGGCCACCAATGGGCAGCCTTAATATGGTAGCCACCACCTTGCCCGCCCAGATTTACCGGTTAATGTACAGTAGGTATTCCTTTCAAATTGGTGCCACTTACCTAGGTGGCAACCGCTACATCGTACAGTACAATAGAGCCGCAGTCAGACACGAACTCGCTGCATCCAAAATCACTATAGGCTTAGGGTCCATTCACACGTCCGTGGTGTGTTGCGGATCCGCAATACACCCGGCCAACACCCCCCATAGAAATGCCTAAGAATAGGACATGTTCTATCTTTTGCGGAGCCGCAGACTGGAAGTTCGGGGCCGCACTCCGCAAATGCGGAAGCGGAGAGCACAAAGTGTGAATGGACCCTTTATTGCACACGAACGTATGGTTTGCGGTCCATTTTTCACAGATCCGTTGTTCCGTTTTTGTGATCCGTTGTGTTTCCGTATTTTTACCATATGTGATCTGTTTTTTGCAGATCGGAAACGGAAGCATGGCATATACAGTATACAGTAATTACATTGAAAAATTGGGCTGGTCAGAAATTTTTTTAATAGATGGTTCTGCAAAAAAACGGAACGGATACGGAAGACATACGGATGCATTCCGTATCCGTTCCGTTATTTTACAGCCCCATTAACTTGAATGGAGCCATGGAACGTGATTTGCGGGCAATAATAGGACATGTTCTATCTTTGAACGGAAATGAAATGCATACAGGGTACATTCCGTTTTTTTTGCGGACCCATTGAAATGAATGGTTCAGTATACGGACCGTATATGGAACACAAAAAAACAGCTCGTACATTCGCAAAAAAAGAAAAAAACGTTTGTGTGCAAGAGGCCTAAGGGTTCCTGCACATTACTTTTTTTTTCCATTCCGTTTCTTTGCGGTCCGTATGCGGAACCATTCACTTCACTGAGTCCGCAAAAACAGCGGAAGGTAGTCCGTATGCCTTCCGTTCCGATGAAAGATAGAACATGTCCTATTATTGCCCGCAAATCACATTCCGTGGCTCTATTCAAGTCAATGGTTTCGCAAAAAAAAGTAATGCATCCATATGTCTTCCGTACCCGTTCCGTTTTTGCGGAACCAGCTATTGAAAATTTTATGCCCAGCCCAATTTTTTTATTGTATGCTTCCGTTTGCGATCTGCAAAAAATGGATCACAAACGGAATGGCGAAACGGAAACACAAACACTACTAAAAAGGAAAACAGGATCCGTTTAAAATGGACCGCAAAACCATACGGGCGTGTGCAGGAGGCCTAATGCAGTGAGGAGCCCCATCAGCTCAGGAGAAGTGGCCGACGCGCAGGCCGCGTGCAGAGCCCTTAGGGGAGTTCACAGAGCTGTATTTTTGGTCTGCATCCGATATGCATTTTTTGTGGATCGAATACGGACCCATTTATTTCAATATGGACGCAAAAGATGCAGACGGCACACCGAATCCAAACCTGAGCGCGGATGTAATGACCCAAAGTATCAGCATCATAGATCCGTTAGGATTGGGACTGTAATATGGATATCAAAATGTGCTTGCATTAGGCCCCTTTCACACAAGCGAGTTTTCCGCGTGGGTGCGATGCGTGAAGTGAACGCATAGCACCCGCACTGAATCCTGACCCATTCATTTCAATGGGTCTGTGTACATGAGCGTTTTTTTGACGCATCAGTTCTGCTTTGCGTGAGAATCGCAGCATGTTCTATATTTTGCGTGTTTCACGAGGCCCTGGCCCCATAGAAGTGAATGGGGCTGCGTGAAAAACGCATTGCATCCGCAAGCTAGTGCAGGTAGAATGCGTTTTTCACTGATGGCTGCTAGGAGATGTTGTTTGTAAACCTTCAGGTTTTTTTTACGCGCGTGAAAAACGCATCAAAACTGATTGCACCCGCGCGTAAAAACTCTAACACTGAACGCAAATGCAGACAAAACTGACTGAACTTGGTTGCGAAACGGTACGACTTTCACTGAATGTATCCTGACACAATCCGTATCGTTCATGTGAAAGAGGCCTTACACTTGTGTGAATCTGTACTTTAGGGTGCCTGCGCACGATGCACATTTCGCTTGGTTTTTCCGTGTGGATTTAGGGCCAGTTCACACTACTGATTTTATGCTTTAAAAAGCAGAGTGAGGGTCCATTCACACATCCGTGTGTGTTTTGTGGATCCGCAAAGCACGGACACCGGTAATTTGCGTTCCGCATTTTGCGGACCACACATCGCCAGCACGCTCATAGAAAATGCCTTTCCTTGTCTGCAATTGCGGACAAAAATAGGACATGTTCTATTTTTTTGCGGAACGGAAGTGCGGACCCACAATTCCGGATCCGGACGGGACATAGTGTGTCCCCATAGAAATGAATGGGTCCGCAATTCCATTCCGCGAAATGCGAAACAGAATTGCGGACGTGTAAATGGAGCCTTAGGCCTCTTTCACACGAGCATGTCCCGATTAGGTCCGGATGCGTTGCGGATGTGTTCAGTGAAAACTGTGCGATTTCACAGGCAAAGCCATTCGGTTTTGCCTGCGATTGCGTTCAATTCAGTTTTTTCCGCGCGGGTGCAATGCGTTTTGATGCGTTTTTCACGCGCGTGATAAAAAACTGAAGGTTTACAAACAACATCTCCTAGCAACCATCAGTGAAAAACGCACCCGCACTTGCTTGCGGATGCAATGCGTTTTTCATGCAGCCCCATTCACTTCTATGGGGCTAGGGATGCGTGAAAAACGCAAAATATAGAACATGCTGCGATTTTCACGCAACGCACAAGTGATGCGTGAAAAAAAACGCTCATGTACACGGACCCATTGAAATGAATGGGTCAGGATTCAGTGCGGATGCTATGCGTTCATGTCACGCATTGCACCCACGCGGAAAACTCGCTCATGTGAAAGGGGCCTTAAGCAGCAAAAAAAAGTGTTGAAAATACACAAAAACGCATGAACTTATTTGGAGCAGTTTTTCTTTCCAGCTTCCTATTTATTTCAATGGGAAATGCTCCAAAATCAGTGTGAACTGGCCCTTACATGTGAATAATAAGTGAACGAGATAACACTAATGTCATGTGCACCTTGTTCCTTCTTTCCTTGCAGAAACTGTGTGGAAATGCGCAGGAATCCGAGATCTGTGGATCTTCTGCAAGTTAATCAGCACCCAAGTGTGATATCTAAAGAGGACCAGTCGTATACTCCAATAACAGCAGCTGTCTATACCTGACTGTAGTCGCCGCTGACTACTGACAACGCTGACAGCCTATTGACAAGGGAAATGGTAACACCAGTTGTCAGTTAGACCTGTGGCACTCCTTGATTGACAGCTGCAGGCTACACGATTGCATGAAACTCAATTAGCAAAAATGATGTCAATGCAACTGCAGGTGTAGCTCCATAGTTAGGATCAGTTAGTTGCATAAAAAAAAAGGCTCCTCTGATGGACCTGGCGCACTAGGGCTGCAGCTATCGATTATTTAGTAATCGAATATTCTACCAATTAAGGCTAGGTCTACACAGCGACATTTGTTGCATTATTGTCGCGTGACAATTTTTATAATGGTAGTCTATGGTGTCGCACTGAGACATGCGACGCGACAGTAGCAAAAAATCCATTCAAGATGGATTTTTCTGCGACTGTCGTGTCGCAGTCGCAGCATGTCGCATGTTGCAGTGCGACACCATAGACTACCATTATAACAATTGTCGTGCGACAAAATGTTGCAGTGTAGTTGTACCGCATGTGTCGCGTGACTTATTGTCGTCGTGTAGACCTAGCCTAATCCAACAATTAATCAAGTACTCTAATAAGAAAAAACTAATTAAAAGAACGTTTTCTATAAAAACTCATCAGCCCCCCCCCTACCATCATTCTCCTCCCCCCAGTGCCATCAGTTGCTCCCCCCCAGTTCCCTCTCCAATGCCATCATTTCCCCCTCCAACACCACCAGCTCCTCCCCCAATGCCACCAGCTTGCCCCCAGTGCCATCAGCTCGCCCCTAGTGCCATCAGCTCCTCCCAGTGCCATCAGTTCCCCCCGCTCCCATTCTTAGCCATCAATGCCAAGCCACAGCACCAGTGAACTAAAATACTTACCTTTCCTGTAGGAGTGCTGCCGACTCTCTACAGCTCTTCCATCCTTTTCTTCACGCACAGCACTGGGACCTGACATCTTACAGCATTAGGTCATAGTGCGCGCTTACATGCGCTACATCCTGACAATGTGTGTACATCAGGATCATCAGGACTTTGCTTATGGATCAGGACTTTGCTTATGGGTGGCATCAGGACTTTGCTTATGGGTGGCCGGCGCCGCCCATAAGCAAAGTAGGCCACCGCGTAGAGCGCACTCTTGCTGGGGGTGCCTCTCTGGCCGCAATAGAGGCTGCAACGATTAATTAACGCTAGGGGAGAGAGGCGGGGCTGGACGCAACTTGCGGCAGGGCCAGTGCAGTAACTGTACTCTACACCGGCCCTGGGGGGGGGAATCTGTGGATGACACTGTTATAGGGAGGGGGATCTGTGGATGACACTGTTATGGGGTGGGGGGATCTGTGGATGACACTGTTATGGGGGGGATCTGTGGATGACACTGTTATAGGGAGGGGGATCTGTGGATGACACTGTTATGGGGTGGGGGGGATCTGTGGATGACTTTGTTATAGGGAGGGGGATCTGTGGATGACACTGTTATAGGGAGGGGGATCTGTGGATGACACTGTTATGGGGTGGGGGGATCTGTGGATGACACATATAGCATAAGATGCTATATACGGTATGTGTCCCCCATAGATCCTCCTCCATAACAGTGTCATCCACAGATCCCCCCCATAAGTGTCATCCACAGACCCCCTTCCCCCTTAGCTGGTCAAGTAAAATGTTGCATCATTAAATAGATGGCAGACAAAAAAGGGGCGGGTCAATGGTTGGAGTCAAGGGGGCGGCAAAATTAGCTTTTGCCTAGGGTGGCAAAAATCCTTGCACCAGTCCTGAATGCAGCGCTGTGCGGGCAGGTGAGTGACCACGGAGCGTGAGTAGTAGCAAGCTCTTTACGCACACTCCGTGGTCACATGGCACAAACGAATCGTGAATGCAAAAAATTTGCATCAAGGATTTTTTTGTGTCGAGTTAATCGATTAATTCGAGTAATCATTTCAGCCCTGGCACACCATGTGTTAAATAGCTGGATATTATTTTGGAGGCCGTCATGTAATGCTACGCTCCCCCCGCGGCATCAGCAGACTTCACCCTATGCTTTAAAATGTAGAGTGTATTAAGACTTGTAGATTGTAGTTTTCAGATGATTAGAGATAAACTGTCACCAGAATGCAGCTTTTTGAAATCTTTGGAGGAATCAGTATACTGTAGATTCTTACCATGAATATTTCCGCACAATGTGACACTAATTTCCTTCTAACTTACTATGTAGCATGTAAAAAGGTTAGAAATAGTCCTGATCCTACTAAAAAGATCAGCTGTAGGCTTTAGAGGGGTTCTCCCATTACAACAACGTATCTTTTATCCACAGGGCCATGTCCAGGGCCTAGATAAAATTAGGGTGGAAGCTGAACAAACCCGTTGACCCCTTCCCACTCACTGATGTAGTTAACGCTGTGTGTGACAGTACGTCATGGCGCTAGATTGTGCATCACTTGTGGTTGTCTGTGGTATACAGTAAGTGCAAGGTTGGAGATAACTTCCATACCAGCAGTTAAACCCCTCAGATGCCACAGTCAGTATCAACTGCAGCATCGGAGCAGTTAGATCGAGGGAGGGATTTCCCTCTGATAGGCACCCTGCTCTCTAAAGGGCCCCTATGCCTGGCATGTCTTGGCCACCAATGCATTCTGCCACCAGCAGGATGTCATAGATTGGCTGGCTATGTCTAATATGCACTGCAGTACAGGGGTGTTACAGTGTACAGTACAAGTTGAATGTCCCCCTAAGGGATACATTTGCATCATGGGGGGGAGAGAAGGAGCCTACCTTTCTCTAACCCCTTAGATGCTGCAGTCAGTGAGAGCAGAATGCACAGCTCAGGAGCCTTCACCAACACAGCGCAGTAAATGTACATGGTGACGTGTCGCACAGTATAAAGATCTCAATGATGAATTGCTACAGCACATGTAATGATGTCTATGGAACTGCGATGCACTGATCACTGATCATTGTAAAGGTATGAAAGAAGTGACCAATCACAGATCTCCAACAGTAAGATACTCGATTTATACCTTGATGTAGTGATATATGGCTCCTAAGTATAACATTCAGTTGTGGGAGGTGTACAGCCCCCGGAGCTAGTGGTCCTAGCTCAGTGATGGCGAACCTTTTACAGACCGAGTGCCCAAACTGCAACCCAAAACCCACTTATTCATCTCAAAGTGCCAACACAGCAATTTAATCTGAATACTACAGCCCAATATAGTATATCTTCCATGTACTCTATCATTTAGCTATAATATCCTGCCTACATTCAGTGCGCCCCCTGCGCTGTTCAGACTGCGCCCTGCGCTGATGAATGGCAGGAAAAGTGTAAGGCATATTGGTAAACCATAGACTTTTTCCAGAGTGCGGGTGCCCACAGAGAGGGCTCTGAGTGCCGCCTCTGGCACCCGTGCCATAGGTTCGCCTTCACTGCCCTAGCTAATAGGTATAACTACCAAAGCTCCACTATTAGGTGGTGAAACAGAAATCATTCAGGGGATGAACTACAAAACGACAACAGTGCAGTGATTGAATGGGTACTTATTACAAATCCGCGGAGAGTAAATACCTTATTCCGGAGTCCCAATGCGTTTCGCCATTTAGTAAGGGTTCATCAGGGGACCATATATATCAGGAGACCATATATTAGGGGACCATATACAGTGTCAAAACACAAAGATATTGGGGGTCATTTATTATCCAGAAATGCGTTTATATTAGGCATAGAAAATGGTCTAAATGTAAGACAGCACGAAGCTGGATTACATTCAGACTGGCACTGTAGTTATGTAGAGGCCGGCGCCTCTTCATAACTTCAGTGGATCCACTGCCAGATATAGGGGTTATCTCGCTGCCAGATATAGGGCCCTCTAAAAGGTTAGTCTTAAATTACCCCCATCTTTTCTAAGTGCTTGTAAATTAAAAATGCTGAAAATGCCTTTGACTGCAGCAAAAAATATATCCAGATTAGATATGGGTGCAGATAAAAAACGGACCCTTATTAATGGCCTGTACCAGATAGTCCATACATAGTAAATTATTCTCCAATATGAGGAAGATGATGATGGGCTTAGGAGACTTCACGATGAAACATAGATCTGTGATATAGGATAGATACATAAATAGGATACATCGAAATCCTTTGTCTCAGTGCAGACAAGTGGGGATGGTAAAAATAAAGGGTCACAACTATGATCCACAGAGAAGAAGGAACACAAGCATCCAGCCTATTGATACCTTACACATGAAGTAACAGCTATAATGGAATTATATCCCAGTACATGGTGCCATCACACACATGCACAGCGGAGAAACAAGAGGAATCTGAGTAAGGCCTCATGCACACGACCGTATGTGTTTAAAAAAAACGGATGATGTCCCGTATGGCATCCGTTTTTTTTGCGGATCCGTTATTTTTGCGGACCCATTGAAATGCATGGTTCCGCATATGGTCCGCAAAAAAAATGGAACGGACACGGAAATAAAATACGTTCGTGTGCATGAGGCCTAAACATAAGTAATTAATGGTTTAGACATATGGGAAATGAAGGCATAGGGAGATGAATTCGCTGTCTGATGGCACATATACTCTCCGAAAACCGATGAAAGAGCAAGGAGTAGCTATTTCTGACATTGATAGATGTATTGAAGGTCAGATAGGCAATAGCTGTGTTAGATATATACTCGATGATTAGTGCGTGGGCGAACCACGATGCTATATGCAAACTGCCACAACTGAGATGTGCTTGTCGCGCAGAAAAAAATCCAGCACGGCTCGACTTTTGGGCTGTGCTCACAAGCTATACTCAACTCGAAAACCAAGTTTTGAACCTAAAACACAGCATGGGGAGGGGGGGTGATACATTTCCCCCTATTTATTCTTTTCTTGTATTACACCATTGAATCTAAGAGAATAAATTGACTACAGATATGCCATTTTTGTCACCTTACATCACAAAAAGTGTAATAGCAGGCGACCAAAATGTCATATACACCCCAAAATAGTGCCAATCAAACCGACATCTTATCCGCAAAAAATGATACCCTACATAAGACAGTCGCCTAAAAAATAAAAAATAAACTATGGCTTTCAGAATGTGGAGACACAAAAAAATAATTTTTTTCAAAAATGCTTTATTATGTAAAACTGAAACAAAACCCTCCAAAAAGTAGTCATATTTGGTATTGTCGCGTCTGTAACAACCTGCTCTATAGAAATAGCACATGAGCTATCCTGTCAGATCAACGATGTAAATAACAAATAACAACGGCAGGGCGCAGAAGGCAGGGAACGCCATATGGTTTTTGGAAGGCAGATTTTGCTGAACTAGTTTTTTGACACCATGTCCCATTTAAAGCCCCCCTGATGCACCCCTAGAGTAGAAACTCCCAAAAAGTGACTTCATCTAAGAAACTACACACCTCAAGGTATTCAAAACTGATTTTACAAACTTTGTTAACCCTTTAGGTGTTCCACAAGAGTTATTGGCAAATGGAGATGAAATTTCAGAATTTCTATTTTGTGTTACCTTGCCTCAAAAAAGTGTAATATAAAGCAACCAAAAATCATATTTACCCTAAAATAGTACAGACAAAACTGCCACCTTATCCCGTATTTTCCAAAATGGGGTCAATTTTTTGGAGTTTTTACTGTAGAGGTGCATCAGGGGGCTTCAAATGGGACATTGTGTCAAATAACCAGTCCAGCAAAATCTGCCTTCCAAAAACCATATGGCGTTCCCTTCCTTCTAAGCCCTGCCTTTGGCCATACAGCAGTTTACGACCACGTATGGGGTGTTTCTGCAAACTGTTTGGCTGTTAACCCTTGCTTAGTTACTAGAAAAAATGGATTAAAATGGAAAATTTGCTAAAAAAAAATCAAAATTCTGAAATTTTAGCCCCATTTCCCATTAACTCTTGTGAAACACCTAAAGGGTTAACGAAGTTTGTAAAAATCAGTTTTGAATACCTTGAGGGGTGTTGTTTCTAGAATGGGGTCATTTTTGGGTGGTTTCTATTATGTAAGCCTCACAAAGTGACTTCAAACCTGAACTGGTACTTAAAAAAATGGGTTTTTGAAAATTTCTGAAAATTTCCAAGATTTGGGAAATGGCATTCCCAAAATGATCCAGACATGAAGTAGACATATGGGGAATGTAAATTAATAACAATTTTTGTAGGTAGTACTATGTATTATAAAAGTAGAGAAATAGAAAGTTGGAAATTTGCTAATTTTTTCCAAATTTTTGTAAATTTTGTATTTTTTTATAAATAAATTTTTTTTTTTTTTTACTTCATTTTACCAGTCTCATGAAGTACATTATGTGACGGATGGTAAGTAGCTTCAGCCCTGGCTCCCCACTACTTTTCCATGGCATCCGGGACTTTAGTAGCGTTCTGTCTGCCATGGTAACACTGAAATCATTTTGAAGACTAATCAGTCTCCAAATACTTTCAGGTGTGTGGCGTTTTGACGGATCCGGCGGGCATTTCCGGTGACGGAAGTGCACGCTGGATCCTCACAACGGTAGTGTGAAAGAGGCCTATAAGCGTTTTAAAGTTATCACCACATAAAGTGACACTGGTCAGATTTGCAAAAAATGGCTAGGTCCTTAAGGTGAAATAAGGCTGCGTCCTTAAAGGGCTTCTGTCATCACGTTTTGACATTATAAGCTGTCTGACATTAGCTATGTGCTAATGTCAGAGCAGCTTGATAATGTCTTTTTTACAAAAATCCGATTTATATTCGGGCTAAAAAACATACTTTTATAATATGTAAATTAGCCTCTAGGAGCAGGGGGGGCGTTGCCCTGCTCCTAGAAGCTCCGTGCGGCAACCTGCTGGCACGCCCCTTCTTACTTTGAGTGACAGTGCCAGGCAGCGATCCTCCGGCACTGTCTCCTTGTGAAATCCAGCGCCTGCACGGCCGCTCTGTATTTGGCGCAGGCGCGGTGAGCAGAGGACGCTGGTGCCTGCTGTCCTCTGCTCACCGCGCCTGTGCCGAATACAGACGGCCGTGCAGGTGCTGGATTTCACAAGGAGACAGTGCCGGAGGATCGCCGCCCGGCACTGTCACTCAAAGTAAGAAGGGGCGTGCCAGCAGGTTGCCGCACGGAGCTTCTAGGAGCAGGGCAACGCCCCCCCTGCTCCTAGAGGCTAATTTACATATTATAAAAGTACGTTTTTTAGCCCGAATATAAATCGGATTTTTGTAAAAAAGACATTATCAAGCTGCTCTGACATTAGCACATAGCTAATGTCAGACAGCTTATAATGTCAAAACGTGATGACAGAAGCCCTTTAAAGGGTTAAAAGAACGGCCTTGTGAATAGCCCCATAGACTTTCATTGGTGCTAAAAATGGCCGTGTGCCGTTATTCACTGTCATGTGCATGCAGCCTTAGCTGAGGGAGTGATACAATATACAGCACTGCAAGGGAATTGCATCTCCCTGGTCTTTTCCTGAGACTCTGTCCAGACACTACAACTTAGGGTACTTTCACATTTGCGTTGTTGGATTCCGGCAGGCAGTTCCATTGCCTGAACTGCCTGCCTGATCAGGAAAACTGTATGCAAACGCATGTCATTTGCAGACTGATCAGGATCCTGATCAGTCTGACAAATGCATTGAAATTTCCTGATCCGTCTTTAAGGTGTCATCTTGAAAAACGGATCAGGTATTTATTTTCTTCACATTTTTAAAGGTCTGCGCATGCGCAGACTGGAAAACCTGATCCGTTTTTCCGAAACACTTGGTGCCAGATCCTGCATTAATACATTTCAATGCAAAATAACGCCAGCAAGTGTTCCCGAATTTTGAACTGAGAAAATACTGCAGCATGCTGCAGTATTTTCTCCATCCAAAAACTGTACAGTGACTGAACTGAAGACATCCTGATGCATACTGAATGGATTGCTCTCCTTTTAGAATGCATTAGGATAAAACTGATCAGTTTTTTTCCGGTATTGAGCCCCTAGTACGGAACTCAATACCGGAAAACTTTAATGCTAGTGTGAAAGTACCCTTAGGGCTGTCTATATTTAGTACATGAGACCTTCCCCCCCTATTTAGTAGTAGTGTTCCATGCACTGTATAGCAGCACAACATAAACTGATGAGCCTAAATTATGCAGACTGAGAGTAGCATAAATCCTGATGTGAAGGTGGATAAAGACATGTTTAGTCTCTACACTGGTTTACAGTACTGCAAATATAACAATATAATGGCGTAAAAGAGGATAAATCATGAATAGATAGGGGTAGTCAAGTGAGCCTGATCTGTCTGTGAGCCTGGTAGATCGGGAGGACATGATGTGAACTTCTTCTGACAGCTGAACATTTTCTCATTGTCTTTATTTCTTGGTGACAGGTATTCTTTGTTAAATTCATTACAATCGTTTTTATTCTCTATTTTGGATTGTGTGACCTGCATAAAAATGGTTTAATTACTGAACTGAATGTAAATCCAGTAATTAGAATGTCATATTCAGAAATCTTTACATAAAAAAAAAAAGAAAATGTACACGAAATAGAAATTTTAAAGGGGTTGTCCTGTGGGATTACACTGGTTATACATGGGGCAGCTGTATGATGAAGTTCCAAATACAAACAAGTACTGCATACCATATTCTGTACACATAACCTCCTCCAAAAATTACAACACCACACAATAGTTTGAAAGATAAAAGATTAATCATCTTTATTATAACATTAAAAATGACAGAAAAAAAAGTTCAAATTAGACCAACACCCACACAAATGCAGGAGACCACATCAAGAAGATATCTTTACATATGAAGTACTAAAGGGCAATGCTCGCACACAGTAACCTATTATAGATGCCACAATAACGGCTAAGTATTAGGACACCAAATGCACATAGACCAAAACAGCACATAAACAGAATACTGACCATAATGGCTCTAGAGACCACAACGCTGTTTTGCAGTCGCTTCTTCTGAGGAACATAAATAATGTCGCCATACACTGTACATATAGTCAGTACCTCTGTATGTTGTACATATAAATGTTGACACTATAGGCAAACCAAACATATGTATAATATGCATACACATAATGGATAGACAAAAAATGCTTCTAGTACTGCCTTAAAGGCTGGGACCCGCACCTATATCGAGAACGGAGCGGGGAGAGCTGTGGCTGGAGGACCCCAGATTTCCTGGGGTCCGTCCACCACCAAGCTCTTCTCCCATAGAAGTGATTTTTGTAGTTGGGCTTTATTATAATTTTTTAGCAGTTTTTGTGTTACATGGGTTACATTTCAGTCTATTTGCACACTGTCAGTTTCTGTTGACACGAATAGCTCTTATCTCTGATATCCTGACCTCATAAACACTAATTAAGCCACATTCTTATCAGTTTGATAACATTTTAGCTATAATGAGTGTTTATGTTTAAAACATGCATGTATATGGCACATCATTACTCAGGGCGGACTGGACACAGTGGAAACAAGAGCCTCTACTAAAAGGTGAATGCTTTTTCTTTGGCTTTTAAACATTGTCCAGTTGACAAGTAAATGTTAGTCAATGTCCGACAACTCTTTAACCACCTCAGCCCCCATAGCTTAAACACCCTTAATGACCAGGCCACTTTTTACAATTCCGCACTACACTACTTTCATCGTTTTTTGCTCGGTCATGCAACTTACCACCCAAATGAATTTTACCTCCTTTTCTTCTCACTAATAGAGCTTTCATTTGGTGGTATTTCATTGCTGCTGACAAAGATGAAATTTTTCACTTTCTGTCGTAATTTTTTTTTTTTAAACTATATTTCTATATAAATTTTTCTCTAAATTTATTGTTCTACATGTCTTTAATAAAATAAAATCCAATAAGTGTATATTTATTGGTTTGGGTAACAGTTATAGTGTTTACAAACTATGGTGCAAAAATGTGAATTTCCACATTTTGAAGCAGCTCTGACTTTCTGAGCACCTGTCATGTTTCTTCAGGTGCTAAAAGGTCAGGATAGTATAAATACCCCCCAAATGACACCATTTTCGAAAGAAGACACCCCAAAGTATTCGCGGAGGGGCATGGTGAGTTCATATATGATTTCAAGTTAGCGGAAAATGACACTTTCTGAGGAAAAAAATAAATAATAAAGTTTCTATTTCTGCTAACTTCTGGCAAAAAAAATAAAAAATCTCCCACGGACTCACTATGCCCCTCAGTGAATACATTGGGGTGTCTACTTTCCGAAATGGGGTCATTTGTGGGGTGTAAGGTAGTTTAGGTAGGGCACACACCTATATCCAGATCACATGTATCAACCGCGTGATTTAAGATATAATAAATTTATTAAAAGTTAAAACAATTCATAAAGTGCAAAGTGAACGTGATTGATCAAAAACAATGTCTGGAGACATATGAAATAATAGTAGTAGAGTACAGTTAGATAGTCTAATATTGGTTCCTCGATATTTAGCAGAAATATTATGACATTGGCCAATGGTATTAATGTATATTGTTCACTCTTCAATGCTATGATATCAGGCAGTTCAAAACAACCTTTGGAATGTTCCGAAAGTTAGTAGGTCAGGATCCAAATTCAAAGCATAATCGGTACAGACTGGCTATATACCACCAAACTCTGATGTCCGTAGTGTGAAAACGATTATAAGGAAAATCGAGCGGCGTCCCGCTCTATCTTAACAGCGGCGTCCAACTGTTACGGAGGCGATCGCTTTTAAGCAGGCTGAGTGGTGAACGGTCTTACCGTGATCCAATGCGATGGTACCTCACCTCCCACCTTCCGGCTTGCGAGCGCAGGTATCAGGGATCTGTCCGCGTATGTTGTGTCCACGTCGGCGTTCTCGAACACGAGGGCCGATGATATCTCATCAATGTCCTTCTGTGCTCAATGCCGTGTTGCACGGTGTTCCATGGTGAAACTGACCCCCATACTTTGGATCCTCCACTTTGAAGCATGCAGTTTTGAGACTTTAAAGAAAGCGATTTTGGTACCCGCCACCGCGCTGAGTTTATATCGCGTGCAACACGGCATTGAGCACAGAAGGACATCGATAAGACATCATCGGCCCTCGTGTTCGAGAACGCCGACGTGGACACAACATACGCGGACAGATCCCCGATACCTGCGCTCGCAAGCCGGAAGGTGGGAGGTGAGGTACTATCGCATTGGATCACGGTAAGACCGTTCACCACTCAGCCTGCTTAAAAGCGATCGCCTCCGTAACAGTGGGACGCCGCTGTTAAGATAGAGCGGGGCGCCGCTCGATTTTCCTTATAATCGTGTTCACACTACGGACATCAGAGTTTGGTGGTATATAGCCAGTCTGTACCGATTGTGCCTTGAATTTGAATCCTGACCTACTAACTTTCGGAACATTCCAAAGGTTGTTTTGAACTGCCTGATATCATAGCATCGAAGAGTGAACAATATACATTAATACCATTGGCCAATGTCATAATATTTCTGCTAAATATCGAGGAACCAATATTGGACTATCCAACTGTACTCTACTACTATTATTTCATATGTCTCCAGACATTGTTTTTGATCAATCACGTTCACTTTGCACTTTATGAATTGTTTTAACTTTTAATAAATTTATTATATCTTAAATCACGCGGTTGATACATGTGATCTGGATATAGGTGTGTGCCCTACCTAAACTACCTTCTACTTTTATTTTTATCGATTGGGCATATCGATTGGTATAGGAGCACCACTCCATAGCCCTTAATTCCCTAGTGCGACATTATACAACACATTTGTGGGGTGTGTTTACTGTTCTGGCATTTTGGGCGGGGCTAAATTGTGAGCAGCCCTGTAAAGCCTAAAGATACTTGTTGGACTTTATGCCCCTTTACGCACCTGGGCTGAAAAGAAATGACACACATGTGGTATCGCCGTACTCAGAAGAAGTAGGGCAATGTGTTTTGGGGTGAATTTTTACATATACTCATGCTAGGTGAGAGAAATATCTCTGTAAACTGACAACTTTGTATAAAAAAATTTAAAAAGTTGTCATTTACAGAGATATTTCTCACACCCAGCATGGGTATATGTAAAAATACACCCCAAAACACATTGCCCTACTTCTCCTGAGTATGGCGATACCACATGTGTGACACTTTTTTGCAGCCTGGGTGCGCAAAGGGGCCCAAATTCCAATGAAATCTTTAGGATTTCACAGGGCTTTTTTATGCATTTTGATTCCAGACTTCTCACGCATTAGGGGCCCCTAAAATGCCAGGGCAGTATAAATACCCCACAAGTGACCCCATTTTAGAAAGAAGACACCCCAAGGTATTCCGTAAGAGGTATGGTGAGTTCATGTAAAATTTTAGTTTTTGTCACAAGTTAGTGGAATATGAGACTTTGTAAAGAAAAAAAAAAAGAAAAAAATTTCTGCTAACTTGTGCCGAAAAAAAAAAATCTTCTATGAACTCGCCATGCCCCTCACGGAATACCTTGGGGTGTCTACTTTTCTAAAATGGCGTTACATGTGAGGTGTTTGTACTGCCCTGGCAATTGAGGGTCTCTTTTTAGTGATTGGTGCACTTACATATGTTTCCTCTGGTGGTCCCAAGCAAAAGGGACCACCAGAGGTGCAAGCAGCAGGCATATCAGACGCTGTTAACAAAACAGCGTCTGATATGCAAATTTTTTAACTACTATAGCCTGCCAGCGCACGATCAGCGCTGGCAGGCTGTAGTTAAAGTTCCTCCCGACGCGTTCCTGTGAGTGCGCGCGCACGCTCACAGGAAATCTCGCCTCTCGCGAGATGATGCGTCAAGGAGAAACATCCCGGCCGCCCACAGGACGCATCCCTGCGTTAAGCGATCGGGATGTGGTTAAATATATAATACTAAGATATAGACTAATTGAGTAATTTATCAAATTGGTGTAAAGTAGAACTGGCTTAGTTGCCCATAGCAACCAATCAGATTCCACCTTCATTTTCCACCAAAACCAGATCCACCAAACATCCATCGGCAGTCATCCAGAAGGAAGTGGGCCTATTTTCAGATCGACATCTGCGCAAATCGACGGCTGGCATACGGAACAGGGCCGGAATAACCACAAGCCCACGTGTGGAGAAGCGAACCGCCAGCGTGGTCCGCCTAGAGGAAAGGAGCTCCCGATACCGCTGAAAACAAGGGCAGGGAACCACGATACTCCCCACCATCTGGAAGACACTTACCCGATGACAGCTGGAATAAAGGTACATTTGAGATCGCTTGCTAGCGAATGAATTAGCAGGACGCCGCTACTGTCTCCATTGGAGCGGGACGCTGCTCTTTATAGGAGATTTTATTACAATATTACCTACGGGCCGACACTGGCACAGAACTAAAGCAAAATCCAAGGGAGAGTGGATTTGATCTTTTCTTTCTTTCCTGGATATTTTCTCCTTGGAGATTCACGCTATTGATCTATTTATTTATCTCATTATTTATATAGTACACACAATTGCTATCCTTGTTGTGATTTATTGAATGCTAATTTTGCTACTTTTAATAGATCCCTATTGCGATTTATTGAATGCTATTTATAGTTTTATATATTGTGGTTGTTTATATATCCTTTTATTAATAAATATATTGACTCTTTATATGGTCCTAGATTTCTGTGAGTGCCCTACTTTACTATATTAACCCACAAGTTAAAGGGTCCTTCGTCTTTATGCATAATGAAATAATGTCCTAGAGGCTAGACAGGGGCTCTAGACAGGAAAATGACGGGACAGTATGATGCTGCTTTTTAGGTATTTTACAGGAATTATTAGGAAATTGCTGTAACAATAATTCCCTAATATAACATTGTTGAAAGTATCTAATATAATACTAAAATCATTTTACTTGATTTTAAAATAAAGTAGGGCAGTCTGAAGAATTTAAATAGCTAACAGTGTATATTTTTCTCCTTTTTTTCATGGGCATAGCTGGCGGGAGGGGGGGGGGGGGGTTTGGTGAGACTTGTTTGGTGCTGGAAGGAGGGCAAGAAAAATTAACGGGCACAAATATCACTTTTACAAAATGCTTTCTGCATTAATTTCATGTCCATTAATATAACCGTGACACTTTCTAACTCCTTTCTACCATGTTTGAATCACGTAATTATGGCGCCCTATTATTCTGCCTGGATTAGAATAAATGGAATTATGTGCAGGGCTGGGGATGGGTTTGTTTGCCCTGTTCGTACTTGAAAATCTTGTGAAGTTTAAGAGGTTGTTCTTGGAGGTTTGCTGCTTAGAGTCCACTCTGTGAGCCAGAACATAAAGCTTCTGTGGTGGACATAAGCTGATCATGTATTACATAGATAGCCATTCTTCTGAATGTAAAGGTTTCCATGTAGCATCTGCTGGCTGTGCCCCGTGGTGGTTGAAATTTGAAAGGAGTCCTTGATTATGATGATGGTCGCAGTTTTGTCTGCTAAACAAATCATCTTCTTGTAAGCGTTAGACATCTGAAACCAGAGCTTGATTGAGAGCAGCATAGTGCCGCCATTTCAGTGTTAAATCTTAGCTATTCTGCTTTGAAAGCAGCTGTCCGTGTGGCACAGAGGGGAAGGGTCTACCAGAAATGAAAGGAAGGGTTAATGTCATGCTCCCTTCTTACAGGGGTTATCCAGTAATATATAATGATGACGTATCCTCAGGATAGTCGAAGCAAAGGACTGGCACTCCAAAATTGCTGGTGAGGTGAGCTTTATTTGTCACATATTATACATCAGTGACGCGTTTCGGCACACGTGGTGCCTTTCTCAAACTGTGAGATTTATTTATCTCACCTCACCAGCAATTTTGGAATGACGGTCCTTTGCTTTGATTGTCTACTGGGTGTCCGACCCTTTGACTGAGGACCCTCCTTACACCGTGCCGACCGACTTGGATGCAATTTATCCTCAGTATAGATCATCAATATGACATCAGCGGGGGTCCAAGTCCCAGCACCCCTGCTGATCAGCTGTTTCAGAAAGCCGCTGCAGCCACCAAAGCTCTGGTGAGTGATACAGACTCCCAGCAGCTTTCAAAGGACAGCGCCTTACATCATATAGTGGCAGTGATTGGTATTGCAGCTCAGCCCCATTGACTTGAATGGGGCTGAGCTGCAACTAGGCCATATGACTGATTTACAGTGTTGTCACTGACCTAAAAAGAGGCCGCAGCTCTCAAACCTCTTCTGAAATCTGATCGGTGGGGGTCCTGGATGTTGCATCCCTGTAGATTTGATACTGATGACCTATCCTGAAGATAAGTCATAAATATCTTTTCCTGGATAAAAAACTTAGGAAAAAAAACATGGGGAAGGTATATCAGAAATAGTCTAAAGGAAAACTGGCTTAGTTGCCCCTAGCCACCCATCAGCCCTGAAAAATGAAATGCTAAATCTGATTGTTTGGTATAGGCAACTAAACCAGTTTTTCTTACACCAGATTTGATAAATCTCCCCTTATGTGTTTCACTTTAAGCGACTGCTCTTTGCTTGTTTCATTGTTATTGCAGTGCATGTGTTAGGTAACTATAGTATATGTGTATGTATGATCTGTTATACTCATTACCTTGTGTTATGGTCTACCATGCACTTTGCAATCTTGGATAGTTTTGTACTTGTGCACTGTGATTCTCCCCCCCTCGTTCACTGAGAAACCCGCATTCTCTCTGCCAGCTACTGTGAATCTTATCCAGGGCATTTAACCCCTTTCCTGAAATGTCTGTTTTCGTAACTACTTGCTTTCACCATGTAATAACAATTCTGGAGCGTCAATTTTTATTACTGCATGTAATACAATTCATTTATTATTCCCTCTGGAAGTTATTAATGAATTACTAGCAATATGCAGTGAAGATCCAGATGGGTGTTGTCAGTTGTGAGTGGGCCATTCACAGTCTGACACTGAAAGCACTGATTGGATTGTGCCAGACTGTGCAGAGACAAAGCCACAACTGGTAACACCCATCTGGACCTTCCCAGCAAACTGCTAGTAATTCATTCATAACTACTAGTAGTACAAATGGTACAATGTAGAGTCATAAGAACAGATGCTTCAGTGTTGTTATAGAATGAGGAATGACATTAGACATGTCTGGAGAGGTTACCAACCCTCTTTAAATGACACAGTCAATACTGGGGCCAGCCTTTGGCACCACAACAGCTCCCTTGTCACCCAATCAAGGAGTGCCAATGGGTTGCTATCATAGCCAGGGGTTTAACAATGCTCCCAGGTCTGCCATCTTAGTACACCTAATAGGATGCCTTTCAGCATTACAAATGTGCGTTTTTCACATAAGATGATGTTTTACCATAGAGATCAATTTTCATTATCATCAGAAGAAATCGATTGTCAGAAAATGCCATATTGTTTAAATCCAGTCTTTCATGTTAAACATATTTTTAAAATACATTTTAGTGCATTTTTTTTTATATCTTGTAATAGTGAAATTGTCCTGCTGGCCACTAAACCCTCATTTTTTAGCGTATGTACTCCGGTGCTAGTAGTCATCTTATTATGATCACAGACAGGATTACAATGGAAGTGGAACCCTCTATTATAAAGGTGTAGACATATAACATAGACAAAATTTGGTGGTCGCAGTTCATATCCTTCCCCTCCCTATACAGGTCACAGAACATAACCACAATCATCTCTTATAGGAGTCGATAGGTAATTTTCATCTTTCTATGTGGCTGTAGTATAGCAAATCTCTTTTTAGAGATCAGAGTGGCAGCTCAGATACAATAGCTGCCCCCCAAATCAGTTACAGAAAAAACTGCAAAAAAATAATACAAGCAGAAAATAGAAACAGATGAGAAAAATATTTAATTCAATATATAATTTTAATTTGTGAAATAAAATCCTAGTTAGAGATTCCTTTTTCTCCGACGACGGAACTGCCTGCCGGATCACACTAAGGCCCCATTCACACTTCCGCAAATGTGTTCGCATCCGTTCCGCAATTCTGCGGAACGGGTGCGGACCCATTCATTCTTTATGGGGCCGGACGTGTAGCAGAGAGCACACTATGTGCTCTCCGCTTCCGCATTTGCGGAGCGCGTCTCCGAACTTCCAGACTTCGGCCCCAAACTTCCTGTCCACGGCTCCGCAAAAAATAGAACATGTCCTATTCTTGTCCGCAGCTGCAGACAAGAATAGGCATTTCTATGGGGGTGCCGGGCCGGGTGTGTTGTGGATCCGCAACACACCACGGACGTGTGAATGGGGCCTAACGCTAGTGTGAAAGTACCTTAACCACCTCAGCCTCCCTAGCTTAAACACCCTTAATGACCAGGCCACTTTTTACAATTCCGCACTACACTACTTTCACCGTTTATTGCTCCGTCATGCAACTTACCACCCAAATGAATTTTACCTCCTTTTCTTCTCACTAATAGAGCTTTCATTTGGTGGTATTTCATTGTTGCTGACATTTTTACTTTTTTTGCCATTAATACAAATTTAACGAAATTTTTGCAAAAAAATGACATTTTTCACTTTCTGTTGTAAAATTTTTCAAAAAAAACTACATTTCTATATAAATTTTTCGCAAAATTTATTGTTCTACATGTTTTTGATAAAAAAAAGTCCAATAAGTGTATATTTATTGGTTTGGGTAAAAGTTATAGCGTTTACAAACTATGGTGCAAAAAAGTGAATTTCTGCATTTTGAAGCAGCTCTGACTTTCTGAGCACCTGTCCTGTTTCTTCAGGGGCTAGAATGTCAGGATAGTATAAATACCCCCCAAATCACACCATTTTAGAAAGAAGACACCCCAAAGTATTCGCGGAGGGGCATGGTGAGTTCATGTATCATTTCATTTTTTTTCACAAGTTAGCGGAAAATGACACTTTCTGAGAAAAAAAAAAAAAAAAGTTTCCATTTCTGCTAACTTCTGGCAAAAAAAAATAAAAATCTCCCACGGACTTACTATGCCCCTCAGTGAATACTTTGGGGTGTCTACTTTCCAAAATGGGGTCATTTGTGGGGTGTGTTTACTGTTCTGGCATTTTGGGCGGGGCTAAATTGTGAGCAGCCATGTAAAACCTAAAGGTACTCGTTGGAATTTGGGTTCCTTGCACTCAGGCTGCAAAAGTGTCACTCATGTGGTATCGCCGTACTCAGGAGAAGTAGGGCAATGTGTTTTGGGGTGTATTTTTACATATACCCATGTTGGGTGAGAGAAATATCTCTGTAAACTGACAACTTTGTATAAAAATGTTTAAAAAGTTTTCATTTACAGAGATATTTCTCACACCCAGCAGGGGTTTATGTAAAAATACACCCCAAAACACATTGCCCTACTTCTCCTGAGTACGGCGATACCACACGTGTGACACTTTTTTGCAGCCTGGGTGCGCAAAGGGTAATTTTAGGATTTCACAGGGCATTTTTACGCATTTAGATTCCAGACTTCTTCTCACGCTTTAGAGACCCCTAAAATGCCAGGGCAGTATAAATACCCCATAAGTGACCCCATTTTAGAAAGAAGACACCCCAAGGTATTCTGTGAGGGGTATGGTGAGTTCATGAAAAATTTTATTTTTTGTCACAAGTGAAATATGAGACTTTGTAAAAAAAAAAAATATCAACAAACTTGTGTCAAAAATTTTTTTTTTGGTGAACTCGACATGCCCCTCACGGAATACCTTGGGGTGTCTTCCTTCCAAAATGGGGTCACATGTGGGGTATTTATACTGACCTGGCATTTTAGGGGCCCTAAAGCGTGAGAATCCAAATGCGTAAAAATGCCCTGTGAAATCCTAAACGTACTCATTGGAATTAGGGCCCCTTTGCGCATCTTGGCTGCAAAAAAGTGTCACACATGTGGTATCGCCGTACTCAGGAGATATAGGGCAATGTGTTTTGGGGTGTATTTTTGTATATACCTGTACTGTGTGTGAGAAATATCTCTGTAAATTACAACTTTTTAAATTTTTTTATACAAAGTTGTCAATTTACAGAGATATTTCTCCTACCCAGCATGGGTATATGTAAAAATACACCCCAAAACACATTGCCCTACTTCTCCTGAGTACGGCGAAACCACATGTGTGACACTTTTTTGCAGCCAAGATGCGCAATGGGGCCCAAATTCCAATGAGTACCTTTTAGGAGGGCATTTTTACGCATTTTTCTTCTCACGCTTTAGGGCCCCTAAAATGCCAGGCCAGTATAAATACCCCACATGTGACCCCATTTTGGAAAGAAGGCACCCTAAGGTATTCCGTGAGGGGCATGGCGAGTTCATAGAAGATTTTTTTATGGCACAAGTTAGCGGAAATTGATTTTTTTATTGTTTTTTCTCACAAAGTCTCCCTTTCCGCTAACTTTTGACAAAAAGTTCAATTTTTCATGGACTCACTATGCCCCTCAGCGAATACCTTGGGGTGTCTTCTTTCCAAAATGGGGTCATTTGTGGGGTGTTTGTACTGTTCTGGCATTTTGGGTGGGGCTAAATTGTGAGCAGCCATGTAAAACCTAAAGGTATCTCCGTACTCAGGAGAAGTAGGGCAATGTGTTTTGGGGTGTATTTTTACATATACCCATGTTGGGTGAGAGAAATATTGTAAAAAAAAAGTTGTCGTTTACAGCGATATTTCTCACACAAAGTTTGGGTATATATAAAAATACACCCCAAAACACATTGCCCTACTTCTCCTGAGTACGGCGATACCACATGTGTGACACTTTTTTGCAGCCAAGATGCGCAAAGGGGCCCTAATTCCAATGAGTACCTTTAGGATTTCACAGGGCATTTTTATTCATTTGGATTCTCACGCTTTAGGACCCCTAAAATGCCAGGGCAGTATAAATACCCCACATGTGACCCTATTTTGGAAAGAAGACACCCCAAGGTATTCTGTAAGGGGTATGGCGAGTTCACAGAAAAAAAAAATTTTGGCACAAGTTAGCGGAAATTGATATATATATATTTTTTTTTTACAAAGTCTCATATTCCACTAACTTGTGACAAAAAATAAAATTTTGTATGAACTCACCATACCCCTCACGGAATACCTTGGGGTGTCTCCTTTCTAAAATGGGGTCACATGTGAGGTGTTTGCACTGCCCTGGCATTTGAGGGTCTCCGCAATCATTACACGTATGGCCAGCATTAGGAGTTTCTGCTATTCTCCTTATATTGAGCATACGGGTAATGAGATTTTTATTTTTCCGTTCAGCCTCTGGGCTGAAAAAAAAAAAAATTTACGCCACTGATTTTTTCATTCGTATCGATCATCGTGGATGAAAAAATCTCTGCCAAAATCAGTGACTGCGGTGCGGTGGGCTGGGCGCTAACTACCTAACAAGTAGCTAACTAACTGGCGGTGATATGGGACCCTTATGCCCCATTCACACGTCCGCAATTCTGTTTGCTGAACGGAATTGCAGACCAATTAATTTCTATGGGGACAGACTTTGTCCCGCTCGGATCCAGAATTGCGCATCCGCACTTCTGGGTCTTCACTTTCGTTCCGCAAAAATATAGAACATGTCCTATTCTTGTCCGCAATTGCGGACAAGAAAAGGCATTTTCTATATAGTTCTTGCAATGTGCGGATCTGCAAAATGCGGAAAGCACATTGCCGGTGTCCGTATTTTGCGGATTCGCGGATCCGTTGATCGGATTCGTGGATCCGCGGATCCGCAAAACACATATGGACATGTGAATGGAGCCTTACAGGGGGGTGATCAGTGACAGGGGGTGATCAGGGAGTCTATATGGGGTGATCAAGGGGTTAATAAGTGACAGGGGGGGGGGTAGTGTAGTGTGGTGCTTTGTGCAACTTTACATAGCTACCTGGTCCTCTGGTGGTCGATCCCAGCAAATGGGACCACCAGAGGACCAGGTAGCAGCTATATCAGACGCTGTTAACAAAACAGCGTCTGATATACATCTTTGATGCGATTTATTTCGCATCTACAGCCTGCCAGCGATTGATCATCGCTGGCAGGCTGCAGTATAACTGCCGAGATACGCGCCACTGTGAATGCGCGTGCGCGCGCGTTCACAACTAATCTCGCGTCTCGCGAGATGACGCACCGATGGGTCGACCCAAAGTGAGAGGACCGCCCGCCGGACGCATCCGTGCGTTAGGCGGTCCTTAGGTGGTTAAGCATGAAGAAGAGTCAAGGCTTTATGGTGTGTGCTACAATATATAAAACAAAGGTAACTATGTTAAGAAGTGTTTTGTCTCTAACCGAGTCTCCAGCCAAATTAGACAACACATACAAGTGCTGTAACTTCTGCTATTACTGTGGTTAGGCTCCGCTGTCTGTCTACTGACCATGGATTTACGGTCCAGACTGAAGAATTGTTTTTTCTTTTCAGTGCGGAAGTCATATGTAATGAAATGAAGACCGTGTTGCTGTATGTTTCTTAAGAAAAATATTACTGCAGTTCCTTCTTCAGCTGTGATGCCGTATATGCAATGATTTTACAAGTGTTACAAGAGTGCCACAGTGCTTGTGAAAATACATTTAGTTCAAAGCACACATTATAAAATGCTGTGAAGAGGTTCACTCAGTTCACTCTTATTTTCACAGATACATTGGTGCCCTTTAGCTAGGACATGCTCTCAACGTGCTCCTAGCTGATCAATAGAGCCAAGTGGCAGTGGAGCTTTGGTTTTGGAAACTCTGCTCTCTTCAGATGGTTGCTTTGAAGGAAACGGGTATGATGATGGTCCCTACAGCTGTCTGAAATGAAGTGGTGAAGTGGTAGAATATTTTTCTGGCATAGCTTTCCAGCAGTTGATTGGGATTAAAGTGGTTAGACTGCTGCAATTTGGACATCGGTGGCATATCCTAGCAATATGTACGTGATAATGTGTATTTGTGCAATTGTATGGAGCAGGCTGCTGCGCTGAGCCCACTCCATACCCGGCGGGTGCTGGCTGTATAATACAGCGGGTTCCCGGCCAAAATGACCAGGATCGGCGATGGTGCCAAAACTGGTCATTTAACCCCTCAGATGCCACGTTGAATAGCTATTGTGGTATCCGTGAGGTTAGGCAGAGAGATCCGGCACCTTCTTCCTTACGCTTAGAGCCTTCACAGTGAAATCACAGGGCTTTGATTTTTTACCAACTTACCATGACAGCCTGGGGCCTGCAATGGCTCAGCAGGCAGCGCATCAGAATCCTATACACCATAATAGTTCTCTATTATAGTGTATAGGACATGTGATCAAAAGATCCCAGTTTCTTGCCCTTTATGTTAAAAAAAAGTATATATAAAAAATTCAAATCACCCCCTCCCCCTTTTCCCAATTTTACATATAAAAATATGTAATATATCTCGCGCAAAATACAAGCTCTCATACTGCTAAGGTTCTTATTTTTTGAAAAGTAGATAAAAACTTTACAATTCTAGTATTGCACTAATTGTATTGACCCGCCTAATAAAGATATCATGTCATGTTTTGCACATAATATCAAAACCCAAAAAACCTTGGCAGAATTGTGGATTTTTTTCAATACAAGGCATGGCAAATTAAAGGAAAGGTGTTACCAAAATTTTATCTGCCAGTTAAAACTAGATATTATTCTAATCTGCTTTTATTTTCTGATTGTAGATTTTTAAATTTTATTTCCTGAACATTATTATGGAGGCTGCCATCTTGCCTGAGCTGTTCTTAACAGCATTTACATAGCATTAAAAAAATTGCTTTACGGAAGTTCCATGGGCCATAGACACAATGATCAGGAGGGGACCTCATTGACTTCTATGGGAAAGTTTTCTAGACATGCTCTGTGACCTGTGCAGGGGTCATTGTACAAGGGACGAATAGAGAAGCTGTGACAATTACCTATTGTGAATGGTGGATCCTGTCTTATCTATACACAGAGATTATATAATTACAGGCAGGATTAGAATGAGTTAACTGCAGCAAAGTAATCTATACAAACCAAGAAATGGCGCCAATTATTAGACATAATGGCAGGTGCAAAACTGCAGGATTTTGGGTTTTAGTTTAAATATAAAAAGTGACCTGGAATGTTAAAAATAAAATCATAAAACATTATTTAAAAATATGTTAAACATAAAAAGTGATATAAAAGCATGTCATTTTCTGATGACACATTCCCTTTAAATAGTGCCATTAAAAAAACACAACTTGCCCCGCAAAAAAATAAGCCCCCCTATGGCTCTGTGAACAAAAAGCTAAATAAGTTATGGCTCTTGGAGCGTGAGTAGGAAAAAAACCAAAATGCAAGTGAAACCTCATGCACTTATTTTTACAGGATTTAGACAATAATCCAAATTATTCCAAATATCCACAGGACTCTTTCACACAAGCGATTTAGACTATGTAAGGATCAGTTACACAAAACAGAACATGTTGCAATTTTTACTGAATGCATCAGTGATAAACTATTATCGTATGAACAGGTCAGTATTCAGTCCTGTGAAAATATGACACTTTGATACAATGTAAAGTAGTCAGTGTACACCTCTTATAACAGTGTAAATTTGGTGTGCCCTCAAAATAACTCAGCACACAGCTATTAATGTCTGAACTGCTAGCAACAAAAGTGAGTGCACCCCTAAGTAAAAATGGCCAAATTGTGCCCAAAGTGTCAAAACATTTTTTGGGGGGCCACCATTATTTTCCTGCACTGCCTTAACTCCCATGGGCATGGAGTTCACTAGAGCTTCACAGATTGCCAATGGAATCTTCTTCCACTCCTCAATGATGACACCACAGAGCTGGTGGATGTTAGAGACCTTGTGCTCCTCCACCTTCCATTTGAGGATGCCCCAAAGATGCTCAATAGGGTTAAGGTCTGGAGAAATGCTTGGCCAGTCCAGCACCTTTACCCTCAGTTTCTTTAGCAAGGCATTGGTTATCTTGGAGGTATGTTTGGGGTTGTTATCATGTTGGAATACCTCCCTGTGGCCCAGTTTCCAAAGTGAGGGGATCCTGTTCTGCTTCAGTATGTCACAGTACATGTTGCCATTCATGGTTCCCTCTATGAAATGTGGCTCCCCTCAGCCGGTAGCACTCATGCAGCCACAAACCATTACATTCCCACCACCATGCTTGACCGTAGGCAAGACACACTTATCTTTGTACCCCTCACCCGATTGCCATCACGCACGCTTGACAACATCTGAACCAAATAAGTTGATCTTGGACTCATCAGACCACAGAACATGCTTCCAGTAATTCATGTCTTCAGTCTGCTTGTCTCAGCAAACTGATGAGGACCAAAAAAATCAACGGCTACACCCAATACTGGAGATAGGAAGGAAGTGCTCTCCCGACAAGGCTTCACCCACAGAGCCACGGGTAAACGAGTAGAGAAAAAGAGTATTGGGGGCATTCTCACCAAGAGGAAACAAGCTGATCGAGGCTAGAACAATAATAAGTAAAATTGAATAAATTGGAAAAAAATAGTATAGTAGGATATATAGGATTTTATTTACTTTAATAAAGGGATATTCTATACTATTTTATTCCAATTTATTCAATTTTACTTATTATTGTTTTAGTCTCGATCAGCTTGTTCCCTCTTGGTGAGAGTGACCCCCAATACTCTTTTTCTCTAATTGTCTCAGCAAACTGTTTGAGGGCTTTCTTGTGCATCATTTTTAGAAGAGGCTTCCTTCTGAGACGACAGCCATGCAGACCAATTTAATGCAGTATTCGACGTATGGTCTGTGCACTAACAGGCTGACCCGCACCCCTTTAACCTCTGCAACAATTCTGGCAGCACTCATACGTCTATTTTGAAAAGACAACCTCTGGATATGATGCTGAGCATGTGCACTCAACTTCTTTGGTCGACCATGGCGAGGCCTGTTCTGAGTAGAACCTGTCTTTTTAAACCACTGTATAGTCTCGGCCACCCTGCTCAGGGTTGCCATCCAGAATTTTTCTTTTTTCTGGACAATTTATCCCAAAATCACAGACATCCAACATTTTTTATTCGACGAATTGGAAAACTATAATGAATAATAAAGATAATCAGTAATCCATGTCTGTAGCTCAATGTACCGATAAGAACTTGTTACCAGCTTTTACTGCGATCTGTAAAATTATAATAATTACCACCAAAATTGTCTAGTCAAGTGCCGCCAGCGTCAAAAATATCCTGGACACATCTGGTTTTTTTCATGGACACAGAAAAAAAGTTGCCTATTTTTACGGACTGTCCAGAGATTTCTGAATCGTTGGCAGTCCTTCTGCAGCTCAGTTTCAGGGTGTTGGCAATCTTCTTATAGCCTAGGCCATCTTTATGTAGAGCAAAAATTCTTTTTTTCAGATCCTCAGTGAGTTCTTTGCCATAAGGTGTCATGTTTAACTTCCTGTGACCAGTATGAGAGAGTGCGAGAGCGATAACAGCAAATTTAACACACCTGCTCCCCATTCACACCTGAGACATTGTAATACTAATGAGTGACATGACACAGGGGAGGAAAATGGCTAATTGGGCACAATTTGGCCATTTTCACTCAGGGGTGTACTCACTTTTGTTGCCAGTGGTTTAGACATTAAAGGGGTTGTCCAAGTTATATTTATTGATGACCTATCCTCAGGATAGGTCATCAATATCAGATCGGCGGGGGTCCGACACCCGGCACCCCCGCCGATCAGCTGTTTGAAGAGAAGGCGAGCGCCGTGCCAGCGCTGCCTCCTCGTCATTGTTTACATGCTGGCCGTTGCATCTGCAGCGGTGAGCAGGTGTAATTACACCCAAGCCGTTCCATTCATTTCAATGGGACGGCTCTGTAGTATACACTTGTATAGAAACGAAACGTCCCATTGAAATGAATGGAACGGCTTGGGTGTAATTACACCTGCTCACCGCTGCAGATGCAACGGCCAGCATGTAAACAATGACGAGGAGGCAGCGCTGGCATGGCGCTCGTCTTCTCTTCAAACAGCTGATCGGCGGGGGTGCCGGGTGTCGGACCCCCGCCGATCTGATATTGATGACCTATCCTGAGGATAGGTCATCAATAAATATAACTTGGATAACCCCTTTAATGGCTGTCTGTTGAGTTATTTTGAGGACAGAACAAATTTACACTGTTATTTAATCTCTACACTGACTACTTTACATTGTATCAAAGTGTCCTATCTTCTGTGCTGTCCCATGAAAAGATATAATAAAATATTTATAAAAATGTGAGGGGTGTACTCACTTTTATGACATACTGTAGTTTTGTGGTAAAATATTCAGTATAACTTGTATTTCATTCATTTAGGGTTTAAAGACAAGAAGGAGGTCCTATCAGTGACTGACAGCTATCTCTGTATGCACAGTCATAGAGGCACGGCTGTCGATCACTGATAGGACCGTCTCCTTGACTTCAAAGGCAAGAATGAGCAGGAATTTAAACCAATGAAATACAGGTTGTACCAAATCTTTTCCCACAACACTATATATCAATCTGGTCTATAAACCAATGAAATACAGGTTGTACCGAATTTTTTCCCACAACACTATATATCAATATATCTGCAGATTGCATGGTGACAAGTTAATATTCTGTATATGTCAAACAACTAAGATCAAACAGAAAAAAGGTTTTTTTCAGGAGTAGAATATTGATGACCCATTCCCCCGAATTGCAGTATGTGATTGTGATTGTGCATCTAACTTGGTATCTTTGGAAAGTGTCAAGTCCTAATCATCAAGAAGGCACCCCAGGACAACAGCTGAGGCAGTCTCCCAGAGTGATCCCATATGGACCCCATCCCTGAGGATTATCAACCTTAGCCTAAGTTTGTGGGTAGCTTAAGAGTGTAGGTTAATACTGCAGGCTTCACAGAAATCGATTTTTTTCAAAAATCCTTTTCTCTGAAGATTTTGTACATTCAGTGATGGCCCAAACTAATTTATTGCCCAACATCCAATGTCATGATCTGCTCTACCGCTGAGGTGTACCTCAGTAGATGCAACATATGGTATGGCCATGACCAAAATGGGTTTACTTTTTGGGGATTTCCCCTGTTGAGGTACCTCAGGGTCTCTTCAAATGTGACATTTCCACCCAAAAACTATTTCAGCAAAATCTTCCCTCTAAAAGCCATATGGTATTCCTTCCCTTCTGAACCCTGTGGTGTGCCTATTTAGGAGTTAGGACAGTTTAGGACCACATATAGGATATTTCTGTATTCAACAAGGAAAAAGAAACTCGAGCTCAAAAACTTCCAAGTATGCAAAAATATATATCAAACTTTATTATCACATAATACATAATAATATATCATAGTTAAAAAAGGGGAAAATAGGGAGCAGATAACACCATCCTAGCGCCACGGGTGACTGACTCAGGTACATACATTCAGGAAACATGTATACATGCAATAAATTGTCATTTGTGTATATTAGCACAATGCATCCTATCAGTACATTGTGCAAAACGTGAGTTCCAACAAAACATATACATATAGGGAAAGACACATGCTGCAAATATTGCAGGGGCTGCCAATAATGGAGCTGTAACTAATGTAACATGCCCCAGCATCAGCGGTCCGACACGCTTATAAGTATACCGAAATAGTCTAACCCAAAGTTGTCTACTCGTAGTGTTGCGCACCTATATAGGTGTGCGAGGAACTCACCCAAATGTAGCTGAGACCTATGGAACTGGGATGGCCATCACTGTGGGAGAAGTCTTTTAAACTACCTCTGGCCAATGAGGGAGCAGCTTACAGATGATTTTCCTCACCCAAACATAAAAGGCCGCGCAGAATGCGGCGGTCAGAGCTCCGTGGTCCCGCCCCCGGGCGTCATGCCATGACGCGGAACACGTCACGAAGTCACGTGACGCGTCTGGTTGGCACAGAGCGCGGCCCCGCAATGTGCGCGTGCCATGTTGGGCAGAAAAATCAGATGATTGAGATATAAAACATATAAAAGAGTAGACGCCATATATGTCTCATGCAGTTATGTGGCAACTTTCGTGATCGCCATATTGCAGTTAGCCCACTTGTTTTCCCCTTTTTTAACGATGATATATTATTATGTATTATGTGATATTAAAGTTTGATATATATTTTTCCATACTTGGAAGTTTTTGAGCTCGAGTTTCTTTCTCCTTGTTTTATTCGCTTGACTGGCGAGCTTCTTCCAGTTACAGACATTGAGTTGTCCGCATATATATGCCACACTATTGTAGTGTTTATGTACTTGGGCTAGGACACTCAAGGTTGGAGTTTTGTGTTTTTCTCTTTTGCTGTATTCAGGAGAAAATGGAAAACAAATTGTTAGGGGCATTTTCTCCTGTTAACCCTTGTGGACATGAAAAAATTGGGGCAAAAGCAACATTTTATTGGGAAAAATGTAATTTTCACAGCTAACTGTTTTTAAATTTTATAAAATGTCTGTTGGGTCAAAGTGCTCACTACACCCCTTAAACAATGTATTTAGGGGTACAGTTTCCAAAGTGGGATAATTTCTTGGGGTTTTCACTGTAGGGGTACCTATGGGTCTTTCCAAATGCAACATGGCACCCAAAATCCAAAATAATCTGCCATGTTATATTGGTGGCCCCTATCTGTTGCTGACCCACTACTTCTATTGTGAGCATTACTCATTGAACTAATACCACTCCCATGTTTACCCTCACCACCACTCCCCTCCTTGTACTTGCTTTGTGTGCAGTTTTATGGTTGCTTCTAATTGTTGATCCACTGCTATAAATACTGAACTGCCTTCTCACTACTTACCTCAACTTAGGTTTCTGGTTTACTAGTTTACCCGAGAAGATGTGTCGTTCTGACTGTCTGCCCATGTACCGATTTTCTGCCTGTTAACCAACTCTGATAGTCCGCTACCTATTCTGACCTTAGAATGTCTACTGACTGTCATACTGACAACTTTTTTGCCTACCCCGACCTCGGATTAGTTCCACGTCATTGAACATGCTCTGCCTGCTTACTGACTACATGTATTACCTGACCCCTTGGTGCTTTGTACGTGTTTGTCTGACCCTCGTGGGTCAGCTGACAACTGCTCTATTACTATTCCAAGAGGTGGCAGCCTGATGGGTCCCAGCAGCGAAGGCCAAATCCCTGTATAGGGGTTAAAAGATAAAAACCAGATGATCACCAGGATTACTCCCTTAGGATTAACCCAAAGTCAATGTGGTCAGTTGGTACAGTTGGGTCCACAACCACTGCCCATCAAAAACCGTATGGTTCTCCTTCCCTTCTGAGCTCTGAGGTGTGCCCATACAGCAGTTTACAACTACATATGGGGTATTTCTGCAAACTGCAGAATTAGGGTAATAAATATTGAGGTTTGTTCTGCTGTTAACCTTTGCTATGTTACAGGAAAAAATTGATTGATTTCACCACAATTTTCCTTTAAGCTTTGTGGAACACCTGAAGGGTTTAAAAAGTTTGTAAAATCATTTTTGAATAATTTGAGGGGGTAGTTTCTTAAATGGGATGGTTTCTATTATGTAAGCTTGTTGAAAACACTTTAGAACTGAATTGGTCCTTAAAAATGTCAATTTTGGAAATTTTCGTGATAAATTCCTTCTAAAATGATAAACTTTTTAAACATCCTAAAAATAAAATGACACTTACTAAGTGATGCCAACATAATGTATTTTATGAGGTATCACTATGTGTCTTAAAAGCAGCAAAACTCAAGTTTAGAAAATTGTGAATCCTTCCAAATGTTCTGGAAATATTGTATTTTTTTAAATAAATAAGGGTACTTTTACACTTGCGGCAGTTCAGCCTGCCGGATCCGTCCTGCCGCAAGTGCCCGTGCACTGCAGTGCTGCCGCTCCGTCCCCATTGACTATAATGGGGCGGGGGGCGGAGCTACGGCGCAGCACGGCAGTGCACAGCCGGAGATCGCCGGACTAAAAGTCCTGCATGTCCGACTTTTCAGTCCGGCGTTCTTTGCCGTGCACTGCTGTGCTGCACCGTAGCTCTGCCCCCCCGCCCCATTATAGTCAGTGGGGACGGAGAGGCAGCACGGCAGTGCACGGGTACTTGAAGCAGGACAGATCTGGCAGGCTGAATAGCCTGCTGGATCCGTCCTGCCGCAAGTGTAAAAGTACCCTAAGGCCTCTTTCAGACGGGCGTTGCGGGTGCACTCCGTCAAACAGTGCGGGTGTGTTGCGGGAATCGCCGCGATTTTTTCCTGCGAGTGCAAAGCGCTGTCATGCGTTTTGCACGCGCGGGAGAAAAATCGGCACTTTTGGTACCCAGACCCGAACCTGCACTTCTTCACAGAAGTGCATTTTTGGGTCAGAAATTGTCCCGCTGGTATTATTTCACATTATAACATAGTTATAATGTGAAATAATACCCTTGGCCATCTCCCTAATGTTTAAACTGGTGCAGAATGGGTTAAAATATTAAACTAATAATTACTTACCTGTTCCATTTGATCGCGAAGCCCGGCATCCTCTCCGTTAGCTTGCTGGTAGGAAAAGGACCTGTGATGATGTCACAGCATCACATGGCCCAATCACATGCTCCATCACCATAGTGATGGAGCATGTGATTGGGCCATGTGATGTGACGTCATCACAGGTCCTTTAGATCATAGATGCTGCAGGGAAAGAGAGGACAGATCGCGACTACACGATCAAGTGGCTAAGGTAAGTTAACTTTTATTATTTTTAACCCCTTCCTCTTCATTTAACAATGCATTCTTTATTAAGAATGCTATTATTTCCCCTTATAACCATGTTATAAGGGGAAATAATAGAGATTGGGTCCCGTTGCTACGCAACAATACGGGAAAATCGCAACGCATCCGCACTTGGTTGCGGATGCTTGCGATTTTCCCGCAGCCCCATTCACTTCTATGGGGCCTGCGTTGCGTGAAAAACGCAGAATATAGAACATGCTGCGATTTTCACGCAACGCAGAAGTGATGCGTGAAAATCACCGCTCATGTGCACAGCCCCATAGAAATGAATGGGTCCGGATTCAGTGCGGGTGCAATGCGTCCTCCTCACGCAATGCACCCGCGCGGAAAACTCGCCCGTGTGAAAGGGGCCTAAAGGTAAAACACATTGACTTAAATTTACCACTAACAAGAAGTATGACGTGTTGCGAAAAAATGGTGTCAGAATGGCTTTTATAAGTAAAAACATTCCAAGGTTATTTCCACATAAAGTGACACATCAGATTTGCAGAAATAGGCTGGGTCCTAAAGTTAAAAACTGTCTGGTTCTTGAAGGGGTTTAAAGGAGTTCTCTGGGAATAATCAGTTTTTAGAAAGTGCCTGCAGCCTGTTTCCACAAATGATCCATACTTACCTGCTACCCAATGCTCAAGTGATCTACACTTCCTCCACTGCATCCGTGTTCCGGTCCCCACAGTGTTGACATCCAACTCAGCATAGGCATGGTCACATGCTCTGCTGCAGCCAGTGACTGGCTTCAGCGGTAACGTGATGCTTATGGCCTTGTCACTTCTGTAGGCTTAGCTGATGTAATTTCCTTGCCATAAATGTATGGCATGGTGCATTAATGTTGCCATGCTGTATATTTATAGTATGGAGAGGGTAGCGGTTAATAAGTTAAGAGCATCTTACTCCAACGCAGGGGGATCTAGACTGTGGTATGGGACCATCTTGATAATTGTCTCACAATGTCTTGTAAGGCCCCTTTCACACGGGCGAGTTTTCCGCGCAGGTGCAATGCGTGAGGAGGACGCATTGCACCCGCACTGAATCCGGACCCATTCATTTCTATGGGGCTGTGCACATGAGCGGTGATTTTCACGCATCACTTCTGCGTTGCGTGAAAATTGCAGCATGTTCTATATTCTGCGTTTTTCACGCAACGCAGGCCCCATAGAAGTGAATGGGGATGCGGGAAAATCGCAAGCATCCGCAACCAAGTGCGAATGCGTTGCGATTTTCCCGCATTTTCGCTTAGCAACGGGACCCGATCTCTATTATTTCCCCTTATAACATGGTTATAAGGGGAAATAATAGCATTCTTAATAAAGAATGCATTGTTAAATGATGAGGAAGGGGTTAAAAATAATAAAAGTTAACTTACCTTAGCCACTTGATCGCGTAGTCGCGATCTGTCCTCTCTTTCCCTGCAGCATCTATGATCTAAAGGACCTGTGATGACGTCACATCACATGGCCCAATCACATGCTCCATCACTAAGGTGATGGAGCATGTGATTGGTCCATGTGACCATGTGACATCATCCAAGGTCTCTAAACACTATCCTCAGGCTGAGGATAGTGGTTAAGGACCTTGGATGATGTCACATGGTCACATGGACCATCACATGCTCCATCACCATAGTGATGGAGCATGTGATTGGGCCATGTGATGCTGTGACATCATCACAGGTCCTTTACATCTTTCAAGCTAACGGAGAGGAGGCCGGGCTTCGCGATCAAATGGAACAGGTAAGTAATTATTAGTTTATTATTTTAACTCATTCTGCACCAGTTTAAACATTAGGAGATGGCTAAGGTATTATTTTACATTATAACTATGTTATAATGTGAAATAATACCAGCGGGACAATTTCTGACCCAAACATGCACTTCTGTGAAGAAGTGCAGGTTCGGGTCTGGGTACCAAAAGTGCCGATTTTTCTCCCGCGCGTGCAAAACGCATGACAGCGCTTTGCACTCGCAGGGAAAAATCGCGGCGATTCCCGCAACGCACCCTTACTGTTTGACGGAGTGCACCTGCAACGCCCGTCTGAAAGAGGCCTAAGACTAGCTTAGCTGAATATAATGATATATTTGCAAATAGTACTTTTACTCAAGAATGAATCAACAGATGGTGAAAGGCATCATTACAATCAGCTGAGCTAGTCCTACAAGATATTGATGGGGTAGATTTGTCAGAACTGGTACAAAAGTAAACTGGCTTAGTTGCCATAGCAACCAATCAGATTCCACTATACAATTTTTAATAGCTACCCTGGAAATGAAAGGATCAATGTGATTGGTTGCTATGGGCAACTAAGCCATTGTTTCTTTGATAAATCTCCTTCATTGTGCCTGGGTTAATAATTAATTTCCTGGTGGTAGACTCCCTTCAGAACCAGACCTTGTTGTTTTGTGGGACAAGTTGTATTTTTTAATGGCACCATTTAATTTATCATATCTTGAAGACTGGGAAAAAGTTATTTGTAGGGTGAACTGAAAAAAAGCAATTTGGCCATTTTTTTTAATTTTGTTGTTACTAAATTTACTATGTGCTAAAAATGACATGACAACCTTATTTGGGGGATCATTACAATTACAGCAATACCAAATCTATATAGTTTTTGTTGTTTTACTACTTCAATTAAATTGTTCTTTGCAATACCATTTTCTGACACCCAAAACTTTTTTTATATTTCTGTCTACAGAGCTGTGTGAGGGCTAGCTTTCTTGTGAGGTGAGCTGGAGTTTTTTTGTTACCATTTTGGGGTATATATAACTTTTTGATCAATTTTTATTAAATATATTTTGGGAGTGACTAAAAAACAGTGATTTGGCAATTTTGATTTTTTTTTCTGTTAGACATTCACTTCATAGGATAAATACTTTCATATCTTAAAGAGGACCTTTCAAAAAAATCATAGTTTTTAAAAAAATCATAGTTCAATTACCACACTACCTTATAGTGTTGCTGCCTGTGATGCCCGGACACCTTTTATTTCTTCAAATGGACCCCCGTTCGCCCGCTGCGCTCCCCGTTAGTTTTCGCGAGAACTTGAGCTTGCAGAGTTCCGGAGCCGGCGCCATCTTTGAGTCTCCAGCGCAGAAAACTACGGCAGACATGATGCTCGTTGGTCTAGGGGTGATTCTGATACTTACTTGCAGGATGCCGATACTGCTGCTGCTGTCGCTGCCGTCGTTGGGGACTCCAAGATGGCGCCGGCTCCGGAACTCTGCAAGCTCAAGTTCTCGCAGTTCTCGCGAGAACTTGAGCTCCTTCTCCCTGGCTAAGAGCGGAGTGTTGCGATTGGATGCCCTCGCAGCCAGGGAGAAGTGAAGACCGCCCAGCAGAACTAAAAGATCGACGCCTACTATAACCTAGACACCTCATTTGCATATGAGGCGCCGAAACTAACGGGGAGCACAGAGGGCGAACGGGGGTCCATTTGAAGAAATAAAAGGTGTCCGAGCATCACAGGCAGCAACACTATAAGGTAGTGTGATAATTGAACTATGATTTTTTAGGTGAAAGGTCCTCTTTAATACGTGTAGTTTGAACATTTTTGGACAAGCCAATACCAATTATATAAATTTTTTTGTTTATTTTAATAAAATTAGTAAAGGGTGGTGATTTGAATTGTAATCCTTTTTTAAATATTTTTAAAAGCTTTTTTATTTTATTTTTTAGTCCCTCTAGGTAACTTGGACATGTGATACCATAGACTGCAATACTTTAAGAGTTATCTCCAATCCCAGTCAATGTGTTTGTGTGTGTGTGCTGTATTGCAGCTCTTTTTATACACTCTGTCCTATACACCCCTTATGCACATTGGATGTACAGTTACAGCCAGTAGTGTGATAGGGTTAATGATACAGAGATTTTTTTTTTGTTCTTTGATCTTCACATTTCCTAACATTTCCCTAACTGCATAATACAGCTGTCACCTGCAATTATTGGCATAGGCACAGTTCCTAAACCTGCACCATCAATGGGCCTTATCAAGGGAATATCTGTGGGAGGTCCTGAAGCGTTTTGGCTGGATTAAGCTTATTTATTCACAACTCAAAGCGAGGGTAGCGGTGGATAGGGTTATGTCCCTGCCTTTTGCCCTTTCTAGGGGCACTAGGCAGGGATGTCCCCTATCCCTGTTGCTCTTTGCAACAGCAATATAACCATTGGCGATTACTATTAGAAAGAGTGAAACCAATAAGCGTTTTCAATATGGTAATATGAGGGAGAAAATAATGTTGTATGTGGATGATTTATTACTGTTTTTGGAAAACACGGATTTGTAGTCTACTGTAATCGATATAATTGAAAAATTTGGGTATTATTCTGGTTTAAAAATAAATTGGGGAACGTCACTGGGTGAAGGGGTAGGTGATGAGTCTTTGAAAGTGCAAGTTGTGGCTAAGGGAAGTAGTTTTAAGTATTTGGGAATAAATATTGCAAAGGATTTGGGTGATTATATAAAATTGAATATTATCCCTCTTATAGAGGAATTGAAAAAAAAAAATCACATTTGGAAGAGGTTGTCAATGTTAATGTCGGGATGAATCAATCTAATAGATGGTTTTTCTCCCTAAGATTTCGCATGTGTTGCAATGTGCCCCTGTGTGGGTGCCACTTAAGGTTTTTACTATTATGGATAGGTTGATGAGAGAATTTATATGGAACAGCAGAAATTCTGGGATAAGGAAAGAAATTTTGCAGTTACCCATAAAAGTGGGGGGAATGGCACTTCCAAACTGGTTTATATGTTTTTTGGTGGTACAATTTTGGTTTATGGTTGGAGATAAGATAGCACCTAGTTTGAGATGGCACATGGATAATTTGGGCTGGCAAGATTATCAGTTTAAGATAATGATAATATTGGAATCCGGAATATTGGGGAGTATAAATACTAATAATTATATTTTCTATTTAATGGATCACATTTGGAGAGAAATTAAAAAAATTACAGATTTTGCTCCTATTTGGTCTAATATTAACTTAATATTAACTTAAAGAAATCCAGAAAATAAAGCAGTATGTAAATTGGGAAAATAAGGGCGTTTATTTTTTGTCACAATTGTTTGATGGAGAGGTGTTTAAGGATTTTGAGACATTGAGAAAAGAATTTGGGATTTCAAATAAAGATTAAATATTTACAATTAAGAGATGCAATCATTTCATCAGAAATAGACTTTCAGAAATATTAAAAGCACCTATGGAAAATATCAATTGGCTTTTGGATAATAATAAAGAAAAAGGGAGTATTTCAAGAAGATATAAAATACTGTCAAAAATTAATCAGAAGAAAATTGAGTTATTGGCTAAAGTGAGATGAAAGAAAGATATAGATGGTCTTTCAAAGGAAGAATGGAAAGTTATATTAAGGAATAGGCCTCTGGTCACAATGAGGGCCGCCCATGGGGTCTCCCAATTCTTCTTTATTCATAGACTGTATTATTCCCCACTGTTACTAAAAAGGATGGGTCTGAAATCCACTGATGAATGTCCTAGATGTGGCTTGGAACAAGCAGGTCTTTTTCATTTAGTGTGGAGATGTCACAAACTTTTTCGTTATTGGACTGAGATATGGGAGTACAAATGGAACAAGACCCAGTGGCTTGTATACTAGGAGGCACTGTAAAGCTGCTGATCTCAAAAATAGATAAGAAGGTTATTTGTAAACTCTGGTTCCAAGCAAGACTCATTATTGTTAAAAAATGGATTCAAAAGGACCCACCTTTGGTGGCGGAGTGGAAAGGTAGAGAGAATAATATACAAAGATAGGGGAAAGAGAGTAAGAAAGTTTTGGAAGGGTTGGTTGATTAATAGGGTATGAATTTTTTTTTCTTTCTCTCTCTCTCTCTCTCTCTCTCTGAGTATGGAAGGGTAGGGGGAGGGAAAATAAATGTGAAAAACAATTGATTGTTTTTGTATAATTGTATATTATGTGTTTTTCTATTATGAATAAATATTTATTTATAAAAAAAATGGGCCTTATCAAATGTAGACCCTGATAAATGTAGGGTATCAGATTTTTCTATTACATACACACAGCCATCTGGCTAACACTACCCCATTTCCATTTATCACCTAACTAGCTGAGTGATGTAAAACCAAAACTTTTATTAAAGCTTGTTAAAACTGCATTAAAAACCCAGCTCACTATCACAGTGTATTGTATTACTGTAGATAGTATATATATTGCTTGTACACCCTAGCAATCAAAGGGAAGTGTGCACTACCTCCACTAATCCCTTCCTTCCCGGATATTAGGTTTTCACTATATAAATTATTCTTTGACAGGTCATACATGATAGCTCTTAAAATAGATTCAAACATTGCCCTCTAAAATGTCTCAACAGATCTCTGGTGTCTTCAGGGGGTTTTATGGGGTTTTATGGGCAATGACCTGTCAAAGAATAATGTTGGCCAAAAGGTAGGCCAATTAGATCAGATCACTAGCACTCTTGGCACCCCTGCCGATCAGCTGTCTGATTGTGCGTTCATCATTTACCTGGCTGTGCTTGGTATTATAGTTGTCCTATTTAAGCAAATACACAGCCACAACTACCAGTACAGTCTTTGCCTCCTAAACAATGAATGCACATTGCCATGTGCTGCAAACCCTTCAGTCAGCTGATTGGAGAGTCAGACCCCCACAATCTAAATCTGGAGGTCATGGATAGACCCTCAATTTCTCACTTGTGTTGTGAACCTCAGTAAGATGTTATTGTAGGACTTCTGGTATTTTCGATGGCAAAAATAATGCAGTTTGGATCTCTATTCTTTCTGATAACAATGCCAGTACCTTGGTGGTCGCCACAAAAGTCAACTAGGACCACAAGTGACCATTTGGATCTGTTGGACGAATTATCCATCAGAACATTATCGCTTGTGAGGCAGTGACAGGCCACATATATGAAGGACAGTATATAGCTCTGAGAATGGTGCAAGAAACCGATTAAGGAGATAGATATTGTGGTTTGCTGTGGTGCACCTGACACGGCCTTGGTGGAGTGGAAGCCAGAAGTTAGTGTCCACTAAGATAGATAGTGGACACTGATGTTACCTAGTATAGCTTGTAACAGCTAATCCGGGCCTGGCTTTTACTGGGAGTAAGCAAAGAGCTGGGTGGGTGCTTACTCCCCACGATCCACTCTGGGGTTTATACATGACTTATGTTCATGATTGTGTTTTAAAAGTGAGCAGCAGAAAGCAGGGTGTGTATGTGGAGTGAGAGGCTGCAGATCACACACTGCAAGGCATGTGTGAAGGAAACACTGGCCTGTGGACTGATTACCTGACCCGGCTGTGATCCGGCTGTAACTGAACTGTAAGTTGGCTGGAACAGCGTTGAATTGACTTTGTTGTGTCCCCGCCTTTCTTCAAAACTGGTCATAGGAGCCCACGGCATTACAGACTTCTATTGTACATGGAAGACATAACATTAGAATAAACAGGCCTTTTTTGGAGTTTCCTTCATTTATTTTTTATAGAGCAAAAATGAACTTCTGATTTCAACTCAAAAGTGAAATCAGGGCTTAATAATAATGAGAAAATTAAAGTACATGCACCTGAAAAGGATGTAGACATCAACTTTCTCCCTGGGGTTTTGCATATAATGTATTCAGGGAACATAGCACTATTTGAAAGTTTCGCTTCTCACTCAAACTGTGATTCAGACTTAAAGTTTAGACAGAAGCCAGATAAAATATTAAGTACTGATGTGCAAAGATCTGACTAAAACTGTGAATAGTATATATTTTATAAGCCAGCAATTAGAAATAATTCAGAATGGTTGATCCGCTTGTTTCTTGCTGTAAAACATGTATTCAGGGTGTTTTCCAGTCATAAAGTTTCCAAGAATGCCAACTTCCTTAGGGTACTGGCTTTCCTTAAAGGGGTTCTCTGGAAATTAAGAAAATTAAAACATTTAAACATTACTTTATTATAAATATATTCCCAAATACCTTTCATTAGTTATAATGGCTTGTTTTGTCTAGATAGCAATCATTAGGGGAAATACAATGGCTGCCATCCTACTAGTTCACACAAAACCTGTCCTAATCACACCGCAGGACAGGATACTTCACAGCAGTGAGCTGCCTCATCCTCCTCTCTGCTCTGCTTATCAGGGATTATGATCCTGAATACAGATCTTCAGATCTTCAGCTGAATCTCTGTAGCATTGGAGTTCATGAGGAGACATGAAGTACAGAGGGGAGGTGGGGGTAATGAGCAGCAGGACTTGTATGCAGTCTCCATTACCACAGTCTGTACTGTCTGTCCTCTCCGTACTTCATGTCTCCTCATGGACTCCATTCCTACAGAGATTCAGCTGGAGATCATATTAAACTGTATTTGGGTAAATAATCCCTGACGAGGAGAGAGGCGGATGAGGCAGCTCTTTACCTCAGTGCTGTGAAGTAACCTGATTTGGACAGGTTTTGTGTGGACTAAAAGGACGGTGGCCATTTTATTTCTCCTAATGATTGTTCTCTAGACCAGTGTTTCCCAACCAGCGTGCCTCCAGCTGTTGCAAAACTATAACTCCCAGCATGCACGGACAGCGTTTGGCAAAACGAGCCATTATAACTAATAAAGGGTATTTTGGAATATCTTTATAATGAAGTAATATTTAAGTATTTTCATTTTTAAAATATCCCGGAGAACCCCTTTAAAGAGAACAGCCCTGTATGGAAGTGCTCCATGGTAAGGAAACTTATTGGCAAAGCTCCCTGGAAGCTCCTTATGGAAGTGGCTCATAAGATACGACCTCCACAAGGTGTTGCTAGCAACGGTTCTCTTTCCTTTTGAGCTACCTCTTTTCACACAGAATGCTAAAATAAAATTCCTCACTCTTCCTTTGTTGTCACTGTTCAGGTCCCAGGCTGCATCTGTTTTCACTCTTGTCTCTTGTGCAATGCTGGATATGTTGGTGGCTGGCCAATCATTGCTTACTGCAGTGATGTGTCAACCAGTGGTGTTACTACAGTGGGCCATGACTGGCACACCCACTCAATATGCTCTGTTTATGAACGATATATCATCATGCTAGAATGTAAACAAAGAGGCAGTGAACAGCCTGATCAGTGCCATGAAGAATTTTGGAGGTAAGCATACTGAGAATTTTAGTTTACCTTTTTAAGTCATTGTTATAATATTTTTTTACTGTTCTTCCTGTGCTCCATATAGGATACTTTTTTGTGAAAAACTCTTAATCTACAGATTCATGTTTTGGCTGAACAAGCATTTTCAAGCAATTCCTGCATGTCAAGATTGGATTGGTGAAGATGAGTATGGATTTTTTTATTTTGTATCCTACTCTGAGGCACATACAACATACAACCCTTTTAACTGGAGGTGAGAGGGAGGTGAAACAACGAAAAAATGGCAAATTGGCCATTTAGATCTTTTCTGTTATGCCATATGGGATACATATTTTTACATTTTAATAGTACATGAATTTTGACACTTGGTGATGACTATGACTTTAAATTTTCATTATTTTTTTCATTTTGGGGATAGCTGTGGCAGCCTTGGGTTTGTCAGGTGGTCCGAGGTTTCTGCAGGGAATGGAAGGCTCCCCATCACTACTACGAGAGCCATTCAAGCCCTGGTGCAGCGCTCCTGGGGTTTTTAACACTTGAGGGGTTCTATTTCTATGTTCAGGGCCTCCTTTAAAGAGACATCAGCCATACATGTAAGGTTGATGTCGTCAAGGGGTTAAACTTTGGCACAGAAGCGGAATCTTGAATATTGGGTATACAGAAGATATAGTGACCTATCATGTACTATATGTTTCAGAATTAAATTTGAAAATTCAAATATGCCGCTGTCGCTTCTACTTGAGCTTCTTTAGGGCGTTTTTGCGCGCGTTTCCGTCCATAGGATTGTATTAGAACGCGCAAAGATGAAGAAATGCGCGTTTTCTGTTCCAAAAACGTCGCCGGGTCGTTCTCCGACGACGCATCCGCAAGAGCAACACTCCACACACCATTGCTGCCACTTGCGTTTGTCTCCTAAACTCCATAGAAATCCACCAAATTAACCACACCAAACTCCAACAGTACAACACTCTCAAACACACCAAATCAATAAAAATCTCAATTTGGCAAACATTCAACACCTTTCATATAGGTAGGCCTGCATTTTTAGTGGATCTTGCACCTGTCAATCACAAAAACGCGCGAAAAACGCACGTTCATTAATGACAAAAACGCGCACACAATCGTTCGTTTGTCGCGCATAAAAACGCTTGAAAAAACGTACGCCTGCAAAACGCTTAGGTGTGTTCGTACGCGCGTTCTTGTGATTGACTACTGTGGTGTCAATCACAAAACGCGCGACAAACGCCCCAAAAAAAGCTCAAGTACTTGTTTATGCGTGGGGCGTTTTACAGCGCGTTCAAACGTGCTGTAAAACGCTCAAGTGAGAACCAGGGCCATAGGAAAGCATTGGTTTTCATGTGTTGAGCGTTTTACAGCGAGTTTGAACGCGCTGTAAAACGCTCAGGTGTGAACTTTAGGGTCAGAGGAACAGCCTGCCGGAAGATTTTGATGCTAATCTGAAACTAAAGGGCTCAGCCTCACAGGTAGTTACAAGACACACAACATTTTGAGAAAAAGGTATTAATATTGTCATTTTTACTTTTCGCTTCAGGACACTCAAAAGCTATCTCGAGAGCAGTCTATCATTCATTTAGCATTGGATCTAAAGACTGATTTGCTTGGCAAAAGGTTTCTAAAAGAGTTGAGTAGAGAATCCTTTTCTCCTGAGCCTTCCAATGACTTTTCCATAGAATATTCAAGAAATGGTACAGTCACAACACACCTGTAATACATTTCTGGAAATTCAGCTGGCCCATTGTTTCTAGCACTCAGCTGACCACAGTGACTTGGGATCCTGGGTAGAATTATATTCATAGATCAGTAGCCTTCTTAAAGAGGAATGCATGCTGATTCTCAACATCTTCACTGATATTTGAGTGTTACTTTTGCAACACAATTGCTTGAGCTCGCAAAATACATTAAGGCCTTTCAGAAAGGACATTAAAGAAGAACTCCCGCCAAAAATGTTATTATCTGACCTGCTAGAAAGGTACATGATGTATTCTGTTGTGAATGTCCTTTTCTTACCAGTGGCTGTATTTGTGAGTTTGTGAGTTATACCTAATGCTTCTCAGCTGTGTCATGTGACCAACAATCAGACTCACCAACGACGTAACTGAGTCCCTTTTTTTTTGTCAGTTGGAGATCAGAGAGTTGGCCACATGACATCAGTTTCTGGCAGGTCAGAGAAGAAGCATTTTGCCGGGAGTTCTACTTTAAATGTGTACAACTACCAAAGTAATTACATACATTATTTAAGCAAAGGTATATGGTTTTAGCATTAAACACACTATGGATAATCCTTGATGTAGATTTTTTAGATAATGAATCATAAATATCCATGAAACATATGACTATTGCAAGGCATAAGTCAATGAATATCTCCAATGCATGATGCTTTTCTATCCAGTGGTTCTGCAAAATACCAGTTTTTTTACTTTTAGCTTCAGGACACTGAACTGCAATAGCCTTGTCAACAACAGTCTGTCATTTAGCATTTCAGTAAAAAAATGTAAATACTCTGACAGCACAAAATAAATTTTTTACCGTATGCTGTCTGCATCTTTTGCAGCCACATTGAAATAAATGGGTCCGCATCTGATCCGCAAACAATTCAGATGCGGACCGAAACTACGGCCTTGTGCATGAGCCCTTATACTGCCAGGTTGTTTGCTAGCAAAGCCAATGACAAGCGCTAACTGCTCTTTGATACTACAATCTGCTGTTTCAGCAGCTATGTCTGTAAAGAAATCAGCTACATCTTCCTAGTCAGTATGTTTCCATATATTTCTGTTATTTTATTTTGGACACACCAACTTGTGTATCTAGAATTATTGGTAGACATAGACATGTTTAAGGAGAATCTTGATCAAGCAAATATCTAGAGAACATTCGTTTCACTTACATCACCATACACATTTTAGTCCATACTGGCCGCTACAGTTGTTTAAAGTACTGATCATACATGGGAACGTTGTTTCAAAGAAAGATGTTCTGTTCATGAACTAATGGAAATATTAAAAATGGCCAACTTATTTTCCAACAATAATAGACAGATAAATCATTGTTTGTGGGCAGCAAATCCTACTGTCTAACCAGCACTCTTCTGCCAAGAAACAATGTACTTGTAGCTGGCCATCACTCGTTCCCATGCAGTGGAGGAGATTGCTAGATGTAAATGCAACTTTCGCCTCCACTGACGAGCAGTCAGTTGTCAGGAAGGAATGCTTCCTTGCCAGCTATCTCTGTATACACACTTACCCTAGGTACACACCTAAGCGTTTTTCAGCGCGTTCAAACGCACTGTAAAACGCACAACATGTGGAAAGCCATGCTTCCCTATGGGCATGGTTCACATTTGGGCGTTTTACAGCACGTTTGAACGCGCTGAAAAACGCCAAACGCTGTCGCTTTAGCATGAGCTTCTTTTGGGCGTTTTAACGCGCCTATGGACCATGCTGAAATAGGCGAGAATCACTGAATCGCGCATATGATGCGCGTTTCTTAGTTACAAAAACGCGCATCCAAAAACGCGCGTAAAACGCGCGTCATACGCGCGATTCAGAAACGCTTAGGTGTGTTCCCAGCCTAAGGGTTATATTACACTGGCCGAGGGTTGGCCAGATCATCGCTAATGAGTACTTGTAGGAACTTTCGTTAGCAATAATCTGCCTGTTTGAAGGTACAATTGCAATATGGAAGATTTCAAATTCTGCACAGCAGGTCAATTTCTGCACAGGAAAGTGTAAATGAGAGCTGGGAAATCTGCTTGTACTGTATTAGGCCTTTTGCACACAAAAGTATTTTTTTTTCAGTGTTTTGCGGTCCGTTTATAACGGATCCGTGGTTCCGTTTTTTGTTTCCGTTTTGTTTCCGTTTCGGTTCCGTTGTTCTGTTCCGTTTTTCCATTTGGCATATACAGTATACATTAATTCCATAATAAAAATTGGGCTGGTCTTAAAATTTTCAATAGATTGTTCTGCAAAAACGGAACGGATACGGAAGACATACGGATGCCTTTCCGTATGCTTTCCGTTTTTTTTGCGGACCCATTGACTTGAATGGAGCCACTGAACGTGATTTGCGGACAAGAATAGGACATGGTCTATATTTAAACGGAACAGAAAAATGGAAACGGAAGGCATACGGAAGACACCAGTATTTTTTGAAGACCCATTGAAGTGAATGGTTCAGTATACTGTCAGTATACTGAACTGAAAAAACTGCCAGTATACAGTCCGCAAAATACTGTCGTGTGCAAGGGGCCTAACACTGTGGTTTTTCTGCACTGAAATCTGCGCAGAAAAAGTAACGTGTGCAGGTAACCTTAGGGTACGGCCAACTGGTCAGGATTCTGCATGTGGTTTTGGAAACCAAAATCAGCAGTTAATTGAAAATGGGGAGAAGTTGTATCTGTCCTTTATACTTTTTCTCCATTTATGATCCACTTCTGATTTTGGCTTCCAAAACTGCATCAGGAAATCTGATCGTTTAGCTGTACCCTAAACCTTTTTACAAAGGACTTCTAGGAATTTCATTGTATGCACCAATTGTGGGATTACTACAGGGTATAGCAAGTGAGAACATATTCTGAATCCGGTCTTATATAGTGGCTATATTACTTGTGACAGATGCAGTACATTTGTGTGTTCCTTATTTTTAATATTTTTTTACGCGAACCAAAAACCTGTTTACGAATAGTTTTGCTTTAACATCTAATTACTGTAGACCGGAGAGTTAGTTAATAAACACATTGGGATTGTAGCAGGAGGAAAATACCAGTGATCCATTCTCTCCTCTTGATTTGTCTCAGCTTGAAATGTTTATTCCTCCATAACATTATAGAACATCTGCAGACAAGATGTTTTTGTGTCTTTTATGTATAAATGTTTCCTTGTACTGTTCTGCATGATCTTCTTAGTAGTTACTGTTAGTGATGCGCGGCATAGGCAATATTAGAATTCGCGATATTTCGTGAATTTTTGGCCGAATATTCGCCATAAATTCGCAAAGTCGAGAATTTGTGAGCTCCAGTCATTATTTACTTGATTGCAAAAATCGGCAATGTAGTATATTCGCAATAGAAATTTGCGATTAGAATATTCGCGATCAACACTAAGGGGTAGGCAACGTTCCTATTGGTTGCTAGGGATGTTGCTAAGAGCCGATATTCACAATAAATTCTCAATTAGAATATTTGCGAGCAATACTATTCGTGAATACGAATATATATCACTATATTCTAAATATTCTCGAATTCTCGAAGTGGTGATATTCGCGATTAAAATTCGTGATTTAAATATTTGCGCTCAAAACTAGTTACTGTCCTGACGAAAGCAACAGTAAATGACTGATAAATTTGGCCCCTGGCATAACAGCAATTACATTCAAGAAAGGGGTCCACAGTTACACCAACCTTCTCCCTTCATCGTGCATGACTGACAGCCATTAGCTATTGGCAGTGGCGTAACTACTGGGGAAGCAGGGGAAGCGGCTGCTTCGGGGCCCGGGCTGCCAAGGGGCCCGGCAGTGTGCATAACAGTTTCTTTTCAAGTTAATAGTGGTGATTTAACTTACACTGTGTGTTATGTTAATAGTTGTTCAGGCCGGGCCCCTTCACAGCAGCAGCAGCGCGGGCCCCACAGCACATCCCCCCCCCCCCCCCCGTATGCCGGCCTGGCTTTCTATCTGACTGATCTTACTGTCTCAGGTCTCAGTACAGCAGGCAGGCTGTATTAAGCCCGCCCACATACTGAGTCTGAGCACAGGGAGGAAGCGGCAGCAGTACCTGACAGGCGGGACACAAGCAGCCAGGACAGGAGTGGCAGGAGGCACCAGCACCAGTGGACCAGTCCAGCACCCAGTATAGTCACACAGCACATCATGAGCACAGGTATATGGAACTTCTAAGGGCCCTTGCACAGAATAGTTGCTCCTGGCCCAGCACTGAAGGGGTCACATAGCATTGTATTGATTTATGATGCTATGTAACCCTTACAGTTCTGGAATGCATTGGACAGCACTGGCATACTGGTGCCAGTGTTAACCAATACATTCCAGAACTGTAAGGGTTACATAGCATCATAAATCAATACAATGCTATGTGACCCCTTCAGTGCTGGGCCAGGAGCAACTATTCTGTGCAAGGGCAGAGTGGACTGCAGTTCCTGAGCCTTTCCCAGCAGCCAGGAGTGATGCAGTGATATATCCTGCACCCCTGTGCTGAGTAGGGGAGTCAGTGAATGAATCATTCCCAATGGCCTGTTGTCAGTGGGGAAAAATATCAGGTTATGCTATGCTTTGTGAGGCAATAGGAAATGTCTACTCTGTGGGGCACTAAAGGGGCATAAGTAGTGTTTGGGCACTAATGGGGAATAATTACTGTGAGAGAATACTAACAACGCCACCAAAAACCTCTGCCCATATATCCTGTCCATCCACCCATACAGTGCCCACCATAAACCTCTGCCCATATATCCTGTCATTTCACCCATACAGTGCCCACCATAAACCTCTGCCCATATATCCTGTCGTTTCACCCATACAGTGCCCACCATACACCTCTGCCCATATATCCTGTCCTTCCACCCATACAGTGCCCACCATAAACCTCTGCCCATATATCCTGTCCTTCCACCCATACAGTGCCCACCATAAACCTCTGCCCATATATCCTGTCCTTCCACCCATACAGTGCCCACCATAAACCTCTGCCCTTATATCCTGTCCATCCACCCTGTCATAAAATGACCCTATCCTGTCATTTTATCTGGAGAATGTTGACTGTACCCCTCTGCCCATAATGCTGCCCACTTACCTGGACCTTGCACACCTTATACTCCCCATATACCCTGCTGCCAGACACTGCTGCGCCAAACCGACACCTGGGCTCTAGCCAAGCCCTCTCTGTCCTATGTGCCTTCCTGGACTCTGCCCACCTCTACCCTCCCAGGGTCACCTAACTTTGCCCAAAACAATAACTCTTTATAAGTACCGTTTCTGGAAAAGATGGGTAGCCACAACGGATGCCACTCATCTTTCCACTGTGGCTACAGCTTTTATAAGTACATAATTGAGTAACTTTTCAGGGCTCTAGAAAAGCTGGGTGACAACCATTATTGTAACTGTAATAGTGGCCACCCAGCTTTTCTCAAAATTGTGCCTACTAACCCGTACTTTGTACATTGTTTTATGGAGCCCCCTATGGTCAGTGCGGTCACGTCTGAAGAAAATCACCCAGAATGCTGCAATTTCTTCTTTTGTTATTAGCTGCTGCTTTTTCCCCCATGCTTTACACTGCAGCTCCACTAGGACACAGCTGTGATAGATGACTCCACTGCATTCTCTATTTAAAGGGGTATTCCGGTTATATTATACAGATAGGTGATATCTATTAGATCAATGAGGGCACTACTGCTGGGACCCCCACCAATCCCAAAAATAGGGGCCCTGTATCCTCTGCAGCCCCCTGTGCTGGTGGGAATAATGTAATCTAATTAGAATACCTCTTTAAGTCTAATGTAATCTGAAATCTAAATCTTGCAAGTTGCCTGACTGCTGCCACCATGCTTTACACTGCAGCTCTGCTCTGAAAGTTAGAACCTTTATCAATAGGCTCCTATAGGTTATAACTGTTAAGAAAGGATGTCACCTAGTCTCAGCTGACCCTAGAGTATGCACACGGAGTATGTGCAGTCTTATATACAGCCTGTATATACATTGTGCACAGTGGTTATAGCTATGCAGCCTAATAGAGAATTCCATGCACATCGCTAGACACCATCCGATCGGATTATTCACTGTATGGCGGCGTTATCCAGTCACTGTATGGCGGCATTATCCAGTAACTGTATGGATATGTTATCCAGTGTATGGCGGCGTTATCCAGTAAGTGTATGGATGTGTTATCCAGTGTATGGCGGCGTTATCCAGTCACTGTATGGATGTGTTATCCAGTGTATGGCGGCGTTATTCAGTCACTGTATGGACGTGTTATCCAGTGTATGGCGGCGTTATCCAGTCACTGTATGGATGTGTTATCCAGTGTATGGCGGCGTTATCCAGTCACTGTATGGATGTGTTATCCAGTGTATGGCGGCGTTATTCAGTCACTGTATGGACGTGTTATCCAGTGTATGGCGGCGTTATTCAGTCACTGTATGGATGTGTTATCCAGTGTATGTCGGCGTTATTCAGTCACTGTATGGATGTGTTATCCAGTGTATGTCGGCGTTATTCAGTCACTGTATGGAGGCGTTATCCAGTGTATGTCGGCGTTATTCAGTCACTGTATGGATGTGTTATCCAGTGTATGTCGGCATTATTCAGTCACTGTATGGATGTGTTATCCAGTGTATGTCGGCGTTATTCAGTCACTGTATGGATGTGTTATCCAGTGTATGTCGGCGTTATTCAGTCACTGTATGGATGTGTTATCCAGTGTATGTCGGCGTTATTCAGTCACTGTATGGAGGTGTTATCCAGTGTATCTCGGCGTTATTCAGTCACTGTATGGATGTGTTATCCAGTGTATGTCGGCGTTATTCAGTCACTGTATGGATGTGTTATCCAGTGTATGTCAGTGTTATTCAGTCACTGTATGGATGTGTTATCCAGTGTATGTCGGCGTTATTCAGTCACTGTATGGATGTGTTATCCAGTGTATGTCAGTGTTATTCAGTCACTGTATGGATGTGTTATCCAGTGTATGTCGGCGTTATTCAGTCACTGTATGGATGTGTTATCCAGTGTATGTCGGTGTTATTCAGTCACTGTATGCCGGCATTATCCAGTCAAGATATGGAGGTGTTATCCAATATGGTGGAGTTATCTGGTCACTGTATTTAGGCATAATCCAGTCGTTGTAGGTAGGTGTTATCTGTTCCCTGTATGCAGGCATTATCATGTCACTGTATGGCGGTGTTATTTTTGGGTTGTAGGGCTAACATATTTACAGTGTATACTGTAGATTCCAGTATATTATGCTGTAGTGTGGCCTGTATTTTCCAGTAGAGTAAATGAGTCCACACCACTGACCACCAGGACCAGCTTACAGTACATGGCAGCCTCCCTTCTCTGTGTACTAATGCTTATTTTGGCACACTTAAGCTGGGTTCACATCACCTTTTGCCATGCGTTTAACATATACAAAAACGTATACCTAACAGATGACTCCGATTGATGTCATACAGTGGCATATATAGGATTCTATTGTAAATTAAATACACTTTTTTGCCGGACTCTGCAGGATACAAAAGAGTGGTGTGCTGTGTTTTTGTATCCCCTTTTTCCAACATATACGTCATACAGATGGTAAAAAGGTGAAGTGAATCCACCCTTACATATGCACACATGCAATGCCAAGATGGTCATGAAGAGGGGGCCCCATGCAAAAATTTGCTGTGGGGCCCAGTCAGTTCTAGTTACGCCCCTGGCTATTGGCCTTTAATATACTGAAAACTGGGTGTGTAGGGGGGTAGTGGGGGTAGGGGTGCAATTTGTGGATTTAAAAAAAGACAATGCTCTGCCTTGATCATTTATGTACAACAAAGTGCTGGGGTAAAATGAGCGTTTCAATTTCATGCATTGGTGAGAGGAGGTGGGGGAGAATAATGGATTTTACAAACACATATTTGTTGCAAAAGTTGTTTTTATGCTCCACATTTTTGCTCCAAAGTTCCCTTTAACCCATTATAATTTATGAAAATCCATCTTATTATAACAATGTGTAATTCACATGTGTAGGCTACTGACAATGAATGATCTTATTGTAAGAAATATTTAATTCCATGTTGTCGTCAGTATTCCAACGCATAAAAGAACACCCACCCCTCTCGTTTCTATATAATTAAGATTGCACACTTCACAAGCAGTTTGCAGGGGCTAGAGACACACTTGACAAGTGTTTAAAGTTCTCTTTTTACAGTACAAATACTTGTTTCAAATTGTTCTGGTGCTGGGTGGGTGGGGGGATGTTACGTCACAACAGTACATTTCATGTCACAACACTTCATTTAATGTCACAACAGTACACCTGCATTGTTTTTTGCAGGCATCACTTACTTCTGTATGGTACACACTACATACAGTACAATGCCAAATGATAACCTCCAGCCTTTGCGTTCATTTGGAGTTGACAAAGGAGATGTTCTGTAGCAATAATCAAAAAGGTGTCCTCTCTTGTGGCTGGTTTATGCCACCGTAACCATCTGGTAGCCATTGTTGCTAGTATTGCAGAATGAATGCTCTTGATAAGTTCATGTGATAGGTAAATTAGTGCCACCCTGATGTAATTCCCACACCACAGAATGAAGACATATTTGACATTTGGTTAATAATCTGCCTTTGAACTGGTATAAAATGTTTGTGGTCATGGCTATGGCCAACGATGCTTGATGAACCCTAGGGAGATAAACACCAAGAACAACCTAACCCGGCTAGCCGTGTGCTAGCTAAACCTAACTTAATGCCTTGAATTGTGCCCTTAGCCATAGCCGTGGGTAGGCCTTAAAGGGGGCATACCCTGTGGAAATGAAAAGAGAAGGGAGGGAGGGTGGGGCACCTGAAGAACACACGCCCAGGAGTGAGGCAGTGGCTTGTTTAAGAAGAGCCTCCGCCCCTCCCACAAATGCAGGCTGACTAGTCAGCCTTAATACTTGTGGTCATGGCTACGGCCAACGATGCTTGATGAACCCTAGGGAGATAAACACCAAGAACAACCTAACCCGGCTAGCCGTGTGCTAGCTAAACCTAACTTAATGGCTTGAATTGTGCCCTTAGGCATAGCCGTGGGTAGGCCTAAAAGGGGGCAAAAGCCAAGCCAAGTAGGTTATAAAGAAACACAATGAAAGTGCAAACATAACCGTGACCAACTGTAAGGCATCGGCAATCTTGACCGCACATTCAGGAAGTATGCGGCAAAACCATAAGGAGACGTACATCACAGCTTGCAAATGACGAAACCGGAGACATGATGCTCGATGTTGCAGATAGTGCCCCGAAGCGGAATGAAGGACTGGGAATACGCTGTGGAATGGAGCATGAAATATTAACTGAACCTGGTGACCTGTGGTTCTAGTACTGACAATTGCCCTGGCCTCTGGAGTTTGTGGAACCGAAAGAGAAACCTGCCTGCCTAGACTATGCAAGAAGTGAGGGGCAAAAGAAACCATGAAAGTAGGAAGGGAATCTTTGAATAGTTCCCCAGACATCATCTATCTGCTTGCCATGGCCCCTGCATTCTTCTGTGAACCCCTGAGAATGGTTTAATCCTGAACCGGGAAAACCGACCTGGTATCTGAGTCTACCATTAACCTACGTGGCCCGAATACCGTAGCAGGCGAATATCGTTAAAAAATGTGACCTGACCAACATGGCAGGTGACCCTAAAGATTTGAGCTCCAGTAATTGAAGTGTGATCCTGGAGCATGGCAGACACTGGACATTAATAAGGTGTAACACCTAAAGAACGTAAGGAGCAGGAAACTTAGTTGAGTAACAAGTGAACCTGACTGAACCCCGCAGGTGACAGACTTTAGTTTAAAACATGGGGAAGCAGGGAAGTGATCAGGGAAGCAGATATGAATGTGAGACATTTGGGCCCAATCAGCCTGGAACCATGGATGGACAACCAACCAGGCAGGACTGAAAACAGGTAATCGGACCCCCGCAGCCATGGGGCCGAAGCAGTCGTCGGACCCCCGAAGCCATGGGGCCGAAGCAGTCGTCGGACCCCCGAAGCCCTGGGGCCGAAGCAGTCGACGGACCCCCGAAGCCATGGGGCCGAAGCAGTCGACGGACCCCCGAAGCCATGGGGCCGAAGCAGTCGACGGACCCCCGAAGCCATGGTGCCGAAGCAGTCGACGGACCCCCGAAGCCATGGGGCCGAGCAGCCGTCGGACCCCCGAAGCCATGGGGCCGAAGCAGTCGTCGGACCCCATGAAGCCATAGGGCCGAAGCAGTCGCCGGACCCCCGGAGCCATAGGGCCGTAGCAGTCGCCGGACCCCCGAAGCCATGGGGCCGAAGCAGTCGTCTGACACCCGAAGCCATGGGGCCGTAGCAGTCGTCGGACCCCCGAAGCCATGGGGCCGTAGCAGTCGTCGGACCCCCAAAGCCATGGGGCCGAAGCAGTCGTCGGACCCCTGAAGCCATAGGGCCGTAGCAGTCGCCGGACCCCGAAGCCATAGGGCCGAGCAGTCGCCGGATCCTCGAGCCATGGGGCCGTAGCAGTCGCCGGACCCCGAAGCCATGGGGCCGAGCAGTCGCCGGACCCCAAAGCCATAGGGCCGAGCAGTCGCCGGACCCCGAAGCCATAGGGCCGAAGCAGTCGCCGGACCCCGAGCCATAGGGCCGAAGCAGTCGCCGGACCCCCGAAGCCATAGGGCCGAAGCAGTCGTCGGACCCCCGAAGCCATAGGGCCGAAGCAGTCGTCGGACCCCCGAAGCCATAGGGCCGAAGCAGTCGGTGGACCCCCGAAGCCATAGGGAAGGTACAGTACCTTCCCAACAAACAAAAGAACAACTTGTAAAACATGGGTGCGGAGTGTCCCGTTGAGACTACTGAGTGTAGCAAGTAACAGGAGAATGCAGCTTTGAGTGGGAGCCGAATTTAACACATGTAACAGCAGATGGGTGAATGCCGCTCAGGATGTGAGTAACAATGTATGAGCGCTGCTCTGAGTATGGCTAGAGCATGAAAAACATGGTATAAAGCAGACGTAAGAATGCAAACTGAACGTGAGCGGACTATTAACGTGATGCATCTGCGGACACATGAACACAGCTTTAGTAGTGAATGGAGTAGAGGACAGGATGTAAAAGTAGACATGCGGACGCAGCTTTGGATGTGAATGAAATATTAACTCGAAGTGACAGCCGAAATGGAAAGCAGCTCTGGCGAGTGGGGTATAAAACATGTTGTAGCAGTAGAAGTGTTAACACAACTCTGGGTATAGGCAGAGCAAACAATTGGTATAACGGCAGCTCTGGTTGTGAATGGAGCGTGACACATGCTGTGAAAATGACATGAACGCAGCTCTTGAAATAGGCCTGGAAAGAACCTATAATAACAATGGACGTGTGAACGCAGCTCTGGGTGTGAGTAGAGCAAACATGATATGCCAATAGACGTATGGACGCAGCCCTGGTCGTGAATTTGACTGCGTAAGTGTGAAGGCTTCTTTGTGAGTGAGCCGAGAACGAAAATAGGTATAACAGCAGCTCTAAGTCCTAATTCACACGTCCGTCGTGTTTTGCGGATCCGCGGATCCGCAAAACACGGACATCGGCGATGTGCGTTCCGCAATCTGCGGACCGCACATCGCCGGCACTCTCATAGAAAATGCCTTTTCTTGTCCGCAATTGCGGACAAGAATAGGACATGCTCTATTTTTTTCGGGAACGCAATTGCGGACCCGGAAGTGCGGATCCGCAATTGCGGACCCGGCCGGGACATCGCCTGTCCCCATTGAAACTAGTGGGTCCGCAATTCTGTTCCGCAAAATGCGGAACAGAATTGCGGACGTGTGAATAAGGCCTAAATGTGAGTGGAGCAGGAACATGATGTGACAGCGAACGTGAATGCACCTCTGAAAACAAGCCTCGTATGACCTGTAACAGCAGACATGTGAACGCAGCTCTGACTGTGAGCAGAGCAAACATGGTATACTAGCCGACGCATAAACGCAGCTCTAACCACACACAACAACATGATGCAACAGCCAAGTGTGAACAGCCAACGGGTGAATGCAACTCGAATGTGATTGAAGTATGAAGCATGATGAAAATAGCAGACATGTGGACACAGCTCCAGTGAGCAGAGAGTAAAACATGTGTAAAGCAAAATGTAAAGGCCGTCTGGAACGAGCAGTGCGAAAGTGATGGACAATAAAAGACGTGCGGATACATCTGAGGGTGTGAGGCGTATAAAGCGAGTTGCAAGCAGGTATAAGACAGAAGTAGAGCCGAACGTGGAAATGCTGCTCAGAATAAGAGCAGAGCATAAAGTGCATCAGGGTTTTAGTACATAAAGCAGGGAAAAAACATGAAGTCTAAAGATGGTGTTGGCTGGGAGAGGGGGAGTCACATGGCAAGGAACAGCCACAGCAATAGGTCAAACAACAGCTGAGTCTGATGTTCAATCATGACGTCACATGCAGCCCGGGTGACTGTTTCCTAACTGCGTATAAACTGAAGTAATTTTCCATGCGACAAACAAGCGACGTAAATTTGCAAGATATATTGGAACTAATTCTTATTATCAAACAAACGAGGTTAAAATAGAAATTTTTTAGCCCCAACAAAACAAACCTGAGGCAGAAGATTCTGAGGTGAAGCCTCCCGTTCGCTAGAAAAGTCGGGTTCCGACCGGCCAGGAGGGATGGCCACGGCCCAACTTACTTACGTATTACCCCGCGTGCATTGCTACGATAGCAGAGAAAACAAAACCTCCGTTCTGGCTCCATGCTGCAAAGAAAGAGATCCTGCCACCAGAGAAGCTAGTTCACTAATGACACCCAGCAGCACCTGTGCACCTGAAGAACACACGCCCGGGAGTGAGGCAGTGGCTTGTTTAAGAAGAGCCTCCGCCCCTCCCACAAATGCAGGCTGACTAGTCAGCCTTAATACTTATCTACATGCAGTATTTCATAAAAACAACTACACTAATATAAATGTATCCTGCCTAACAGATATCACGTTCCCTAAATATCACAATTTATCAAGGCTGCCTTATTCTATAGTTATTAGCCAACCATTGCACCCTGTGGCAAATCAGTTTAGATTTCAGTTATTGGTTATGTGTGTTATGTCCTTGTAATACAGGACACAAATGCTCACTGCGCTTTATTTCCTTTCCTTCAATAACCACTCCTCTATGTGCAGTGTCAGCTACATGCCATTTAAGGCTATATTACACTGGCCGATTTTTCGTCTGATAATCGCTAGTGTTACCATGATGCCTTGCACATCTTGCAGTGTAATACTGCCACCGATTGCCGGATGAACAAGCAAATTCCCATTCATGGGTTAATTCAGAATTTTAAGCATGCTCAAAAATCAGCGCTTGCCAACTGCTGTCTAATAGCAATCTGCCGCCGGCAAACCACTAGACAGTATAGGGATGGCATAGTGATCGCTTCTCCCCATGTTACGGAGGAGATCGCTGCATGTAATGGCTAGCGCTAGTGAGCGAGCAATTGCCGGAGGGAACGCTTCCCTCCCGACAATAAGCATGCTCAATCGGCCTGTGAAATACAGGCTTTACAGTGTCAGTTATGGATGGATGGATGGATGGAGAGACAATAGTCAGATAATAGGCAGATAGATAGATAGATAGATAGATAGATAGACAGACAGATGGACATAAAGTCTACACTAATGTTGCACATTAGCACAAGTTGTGTCTGTTATAAATCCAGTTACACAGAGCATTTTGAAGATATGAAGGTAGAAAATGAACTGGTTAGTGTCACATGTCCTGGTGATGTCAGGACACATCTCACTGTCCTAAAGCATGATGGGACATATGACAAACCAGGAAGTAGGATTCAAGCATGGGGGAATAAGAGAAAACTGCAAGGAAGAATGGGACCTACAGTACTAGATGAAAATAAACTTTAGAGTGAAAAGTAGTTCATGGCACAACCCCTTTAAAGAATCTGATAATAAGGGGTGCCTGATATTGATGATCTGTCCAACCACTTTAGTTCCCAAACAGTTTAAATTATTTTGCTCTTCCAACATTAAAATGGCTACACAAGAGCTAAATAACAGTCCTTGGCATCAGGTTTTATGTGGTTTCTTTAAAAGTACGGTAGCTTCTTAGAGCTGTGTTTTCTTCCCAAATTGGGAGTATCACATTTAAGTTACATGGGCGATCTGTCAACAGAAAAGTTATGATTGCTGTTTTTTGGATCTAGCTCTGGCTAACACAGTTTAGCTGTTATTAATATATGTACAGGGACAACTGCAAGTTTATTAAATACCTTCTGACAGAGAGACTGTGTAGAAGATTAATTTTAAAAAAATTGTGAAAAGGATGGCTCAATCAGAAGCCCATACTACCCAATTATGTTGCTGGTTTCATTTTCTAATTGGCCTTAGAAAAATAACCTGTACTAACGTGGTTTCTCTTTTTCTGCTGTCACTCTTGTTTTCTACCCAATAAAACCAAGCATGTTCATTATGTACAATATCCTAGAACATCAAGTAGTCCTGGGGCCCCTTAAGAGATTTGGTCCAGCTCAGGCTATAAAAGAACTTGTGCAGAGCTCCTCTTACAGTGGGACCTTGAGTTGTATGAGCAAGGGTTTAACCGAAGATCAAATGAGATCATTGGTAGAGTAAGGGTGAGACAGGATCTGTTGGTGCTCCTTTTGGCTGCTCAGAAAGAACCCCATTACCCTCAGTCAGGGGCGCAGCTCATGGGCCTTGGGGCAAGAGTTCAGCTTGGGCGCCCCTTCCCTCAGTGCATGGTGGCCAGGAGCAGGGAAGCATATAGCCTTTGTGCTGCCTGAGGGCAAAATTGAACCCCCCCCAATGCCAAATTCTTGACCTAACCTCTTCCCCTCTGCTAGAGGTGCCACATTTCTATAATACCAGTGTCTTCTTATGTGGCACAAGGGTTTTAGGGCCCCCTCAGGCTCCTGGGCCTGGTAGCGACTGCTACCTCTGCACCACCCTATTCCTGAAGTTCAGCATAATAGCTGTTAGATGCTATATCTTTTCTCACCAATTCCTGGTGTTCTTATTTGTACAGAGAAATACTGATTGGCAACAAATTTAAAGGCTGTATTTTGACTTCTAAAGGAGAGTGTTGTGGTCATGCTCTGTAACATGTGCAAAGGTACAAGCTTGGCAGTAAGCTATGTCCCTCGCATATTGTAAATGGTGTGATCCTATATTATCTGTCTCCAGCCTTACCTTTACTGCCTACTGCAAGGCTCAATGGTCAGTGTGAAAACTTTAACATCTTTTAGTACAGTGCCATGAAAATATAACAAAAAGAGCAATATATTTCGATACAAACTGGAACTCCTCAGTAGTTGGTGGCTTTTAATTGCTTTATGATGAATAATGATGACAAATTGTTAATTCAGGGGCATATTTTCCTTTATCTATTGAGGACACATGCATGTGAATGGGGGGTAGAGGTTTCAGAAGGAATAGTCGTTTCATGCGAATGAGTGGGGCGCTGACAGCTATCTAAGGTATATAGTATGTATGTATGTATGTATCTATCTATCTATATTCAGTATATAATAATACAAGTTTTTTTCATGATAGACCTTTATATCATAATTATGCATTCCCTACCGCCTTAAATAGGTAGACAAGACACAAGAGATAGGTGTCAGCACAGTAGACAGGAATACACAGATCAGTGGTTGCTGGCTGCCAATGTTCCCCTACTTACTGCTCCTTTGTGTTCATCTAGTGACCAGGAGAAATCTCAAGCACCTGGACACACCATTGCAACCAAGTGCAAAGTTGTATTTTACCGCATTCCTCTATGGACGGTGTGGGACTGTTTCTGTTTGCAACCAGTACAAATGATGGAGCAGAAGTTGTATGCCTGCTGTTAGGGAGAACCGCCCTGTAGGTTGCAGAACGGAAGAAAAACATAGAAGATAGGATTATATTATATCTACTACCTGGCTGTTAGGAAGTGGACCAGTTGCCCAGTGAGCACAGATAAAGGTCTCTGATACCAGCACAAGGCAGTGTAATAGTGTCATTAGCACATTGAAGCCTGTAGTTCCATAACTGAGCGTATTACCTGGGATTACAGCACAATAAAGATCAGACGCGTATATGAATACCTCCATCATAACTGAACCTGTACATCTACCTCAAGGCAAGTGATTCTCAGTAAATGTTCCAGTTATTTATTTATTTAAACAGACTTCTCTATATTACCACACCTCCTTTGCACCCAGGGGTGCTGGCGTCACGAACCTCAGGGACCCTGCTTTCTCTGCACCTAAAACCATACCACCAAGGGCACCTCAACCAAAATTTGGCAGGAGATCCCTCAGCACCAAAAACAGTTATCCCATACGGTGCATGGCATAATGGAAAAAAATAGCCGATTCAGTTTTTTCATGACTTTATCTCCCCAAAAAATGTAATAAAAAGTGACCAAAAACTCATACACACCCCAAAAGGGTATTCATAAAAACAGCAGATAGTCCCCCAAAAAATGAGCCACCAGACATCTCCATAGACATAACTAAAAAAATTATGGGGTCAGAATATGACGAAAAAAATTTCTTTTTAAAAGTTTTTTTTCTTTTTTTCAGTATTCAAATACAAGAAAAACTATACATATCACATCACCAGATTTGTACTGACCTGGAGAATGAAGAGCACAAGTCAGTTTTACTGCACAGTGCACGGTTTAAAAAAAATTCCAACCCATTTGGAATTTTTTTCCTGCTTCGCACTTCATCCTATGCAATATTAAATAGTGGCATTAGAAAGTACATGTCCCAGAAAAAAAAAGCCCTCATACAGCTATGTGAACAGAAAAATAAAACAAATATGGCTCTGGGAAGAAAGGGAACAAAAAATGAAAACACAAAACCAGAAAATCGCTGTGTTAGGAAAGGGTTACGCTACTTTTCTCAGAGTGAAAGTCGCTTGAAAGTCACATGTCCAAGGGATTGTCAAGAGAATTTCATGTTCTATGGAAGAAAAAGTCTTTTTCAGATCTTTGCAACAGTGAAAGACATTTTGTCTTCGCAAACTGGTGTACTGTTAAATAAAGTGGCCTATTAACTACCGCCATACAGTATTTTTGTTTCTTTTGTATAAGAAAACATAATTACATGGAAAAAAGACACAAATTGCACAACTGCAAATAAAAATTGCATGATTTCCTATTATATATACAAAATAAAAAAAAATCCCTGGATATGCCGCTCCCACCACCTTGACACCTGGCCCCATCAGTCAAGTGGAGTCCATGGAGGAGGAGTGGCTAGGGCCCATTCTCTGTGCACTTAAGCCCTAATTTGCATATTTTAAATATCTTAAACATAGCAACAGATCACAGGAGAAAAGGTATGTTATTAATTGGCATGGTCAGCCCTACTAGGCATTTTGGCTGGTTTAATAGGGTTGATCTTGTTGACAGATGCTCTTTAAGAGGACCACACACTACTCGGAACTGTAGACCCTTGTTTGAGACATGCTTAGGACATGATAGTCTGATTGTTGGAAGTTGACATCATAAGAACATGATAGCAATAAATAGTACTTAAACTTTTTTATTACAGAAAATACTAACAGCCTTATAGCTAAATTGGACTGGGACAGAAGAAGGGTGGCACATGGAACCTAGGGAGATGGAGCAGTTGAGCAGATCATTATATAGTCATGTCCACTGCCAAAAGTATTCCCAACATCCCCAATTCAAACAGCAAACGTGGCAGATGGCGACACAATAAAGGTACTAATTTAATTGAATAAATGTTATACACATAGCTAGTGACACATTAAAGTATTAATTGCATGCTTGTAACCAGGACAGTGCTTTTATCAGCAGATCTTCCTGCCTAGCCTTTTCTTATAATTTGCTTTACATTCCTAAAGGGACACAATGTGAATTATAGGAGTTTTATCTTACATTAGTCTTGTTGATGTCATTAGATGGCAGTCGTTCTAGCTAAGCACTGCAATGTAGGTGGCAGAGTTAAAAGAATATAAAGGTCATTAAGGTTAAATGACACACATGCAATGAAAAGAAGATGTAATGTGGCGTGAAAGTGGTGTAAAGAAGCTTAACGGAGAGCAGAAAATAGATGGGAGAGGTCAAAGAGGCCAGAGCTAAAGAATTAAAGTTAGTATGTAAGCCACACACATACACACACATGTACGTGCACATATATACTTTATAGATATGTAAATACTCCACAAACATACATGCATATAATCAGAAATCTGTGCTGTGGACCAGATTCTATGAATACGTAAGAATACTGTCTGATCTTCTGACAACACAACTAGTTTTACTGATGGGAAGAGCCAAGGATCCTCATAGAGGTTCAAAGGAAAGAGCCACTATCAATCAATAGGACAGCTATTATTAATCTTTATTTATTAAAGGAGCACTGAAGCTGAATTCTAACTACCGTTACATAAAGAGACTATTCATGTCATTCAGTAATGTGCATGTTCACCTCTACAGAAATATTACACCCCATTCACATTTGCAGTGTAGATTATGGCACACTTTAATTTTCATTGTTTCTGAGAATAGAAGTGTCCGGTTGGTCCTCTCCATGAGGCTAAATCAGTTCTGTTAGTAATATTAAGCAGGCTGCGGTGGCTTTGTGTTACACCCTCACCTCCTGCTCCCCTGCATAATAAAGCTCATTTGGGTGAGCAAGTACTTTATTATGCATGGTACAAGGCAACAGGAGGTGTGAGCGTGGCACATAGCAGCTGCAGTCCTGCTCAGCAATACCCACAGCACTGGAATAGCTGCAAAGACCAGGCAAACCACACCATCTCTGATCAGAAAATCAGGGGACCTCTGTTGGGAACTGAATAACTGACCAACCAGAATTCAACTATCTCTTTTTTTGCTGGAGATTTTTTTATACTGTTTTAGTGCCAATGTACGGTATGTTTTCAAAAGTGGCGATGTTGCATTTCTTGATTTTACCACAAGCTTTTTGGATTACCATTTTTCCTGCAATATAGGAAAAGACAGCTCTTCAGACTGAATTATAAATAAGTATGTCAAGAGATCAATACATCAAGACAATACATTTTCCCTTAAGAGCGGAAAAATACTTAGTGGCTCCAAACTGACAAGTCAGTTTCTGAGTTGTATAAGAAGTATAAAACTAATGCTAAACTGTAACAAAGTGTAAGTTCAAGGGGTTAAATGCATACTAAAAATAAAATAATAAGTAACATAGTATATAAGGCCGAAAAAAGACATTTGTCCATCCAGTTCGACCTGTTTCCTGCAAGTTGATCCATAGGAAGGCAAAAAAAACCTGTGAGGTAGAGCCAATTTTCCCCACTTAAGGGGAAAAAATTCCTTCCCGACTCCAATCAGGCAGTCAGAATAACTCCCTAGATCAACGACCCATCTTTAGTAGCTATAGCCTGTAATATTATTACACTCCAGAAGTAAATCTAGTCCCCTCTTGAATTCCTTTATTGTACTGACCATCACCACCTCCTCAGGCAGAGAGTTCCATAGTCTCACTGCTCTTACCGTGAAGAACCCTTTTCTATGTTTGTGTACAAACCTTCTTTCCTCCAGACGCAGAGGATGTCCCCTCGTCACAGTCCTGGGGATAAATAGATGATGGGAGAGATCTTTGTACTGACCCCTGATATATTTATACATAGTTATTAGATCTCCCCTCAGTCGTCTTTTTTCTAGAGTGAATAACCCTAATTTTGATAACCTTTCAGGGTACTGTAGTTGCCCCATTCCAGTTATTACTTTAGTTGCCCTCCTCTGAACCCTCTCTAGCTCTGCTATGTCTGCCTTGTTCACGGGAGCCCAGAACTGTACACAGTACTCCATGTGTGGTCTGAATAGTGATTTATAAAGTGGTAAGACTATATTTTCATCACGGGCATCTATGCCCTTTGATGCAACCCATTATCTTATTGGCCTTAGCAGCAGCTGCCTGACACTGGTTTTTACAGCTTAATTTGTAATTTATTAAAATTCCTAGATCCTTTTCCATGTCAGTGTTACTGAGTGTTTTACCATTTAGTATGTACGGGTGACTTGCATTATTCCTTCCCATGTGCATAACTTTACATTTGTCAGTGTTAAACCTCATCTGCCATTTCTCTGCCCAAGCCTCCAATCTATCCAGATCCCTCTGTAGCAGAAAACTGTCCTCTTTAGTGTTAATTACTTTACACAGTTTAGTGTCATCTGCAAAAATTGATATATTACTGTGCAAGCCTTCTACAAGATCATTAATAAATATATTGAAGAGAATAGGGCCCAATACTGAACCCTGTGGTACCCCACTAGTGACCGTGACCCAATCTGAGTGTGTACCGTTAATAACCACCCTCTGTTTTCTATTACTGAGCCAGTTACTTACCCACATACAGATATTTTCTCCTAGTCCAAGTGTTCTCATTTTATATACTAACCTTTTATGTGGTACAGCGTCAAATGCTTTGGAGAAGTCCAGATATACGACATCCATTGATTCGCCGCTGTCAAGTCTAGAACTTACCTCCTCATAGAAACTGATTAAATTAGTTTGACATGACCGATCCCTCATGAAGCCATGCTGATATGGTGTAATTTGCTTATTTTCATTGAGATACTCCAAGATAGCATCTCTTACAAAACCTTCAAACAGTTTACCCACAACAGATGTTAAACTTACCGGCCTATAATTTCCAGGCTCTGTTTTTGGACCCTTTTGAATATTGGCACCACATTTGCTATACGCCAGTCTGGTGGAACATTCCCTGTCAGTATGGAGTCCGTGAATATCAAAAATAAGGGTCTGGCTAGGACATCACTTAATTCCCTTAGGATATGGGGGTGTATGCCATCCGGTCCTGGCGATTTGTCTATTTTAATCTTTTTAAGTCGCTGCTGTACTTCTTCCTGGGTCAGACAGGGCACTTTTAAAGGGGAATTTACTTTTACATTTTGCATTTCATCTGACAGTTTATTTTCCTCAGTGAAAACAGTGGTGAAGAAAATATTTAATAGCTTGGCTTTATCCTCATCGCTTTCTGCAACTCCCCCTCATTGCTATGTAGAGGGCCGACTCCTTCAGGTTTATATTTTTTACCATTTATATAATTGAAAAACATTTTAGGGTTAGTTTTGCTCTCTTTGGCAATTAATCTCTCGGTCTCTAGTTTGGCAGTTTTTATTAGTTTTTACATATTCTATTTTTATCCTTATAGTTTGCCAGTGCTTCCTGGCTCCCCTCCTGTTTTAGTGATTTATATGCTTTCTTTTTGTCATTTATTGCTTTTTTACGGTTCTATTTATCCACATTGGTTTCTTCTTATTTCTTAGCCTTTTATTTCTATAAGGTATGCATCGATCACAATTTGATGTTACAATGCTTTTAAAAATCTCCCATTTTGTGGTTGTATTTTTATTTTTGAGGACTATGTCCCAGTTAATTGGGCCTATGGCCTCTCTTAGTTGGCTAAATTTAGCTTTTTTGAAGTCCGGTATTCTTGTTCCTCCCTGTAGAAACTCTCGTTTGAAGGATAATTGGAAGGTTATTACTTTATGGTCACTATTTCCCAGGTGTCCCCCGACCTGCACGTCTGTTGTTCTATCAGGTCTATTGGTTAATACTAAGTCCAGTATGGCCGTCCCTCTAGTTGGGTCCTGAACCATTTGGGAAAGGTAATTGTCTTTGGCTATTGCCAAGAACCTGTTTCCTTTATGGGATGTACAGGTTTCAGTTTCCCAGTCTATATCTGGGTAGTTGAAGTCCCTCATAATAACCACCTCATTATGGTTTGCCGCCTTGTTTATCTCGTTTAGTAATAGATTTTCTGTGGACTCTGGTATATTAGGTGGTTAATAATACACTCCTATTAGTAATTTATTATTGTTTTTGGCTCCATTTATCTCCACCCACAATGACTCCACATTTTCGTGTCCCTCACAGATGTCTTCCCGGAGTGTGGGCTTTAGACAGGACTTTATGTAAAGGCAGACCCCTCCCCCTCTGCGGTTTTGATGATCCTTTCTGAACAGATTGTAACCTTGTACATTAACAGCCCAGTCATAGCTATCATCCAGCCATGTCTCAGTTATTCCCACTATGTCATAATCCTCCTCACACATCACTAATTCCAGTTCCCCAGTTTTATTAGTCAGGCTTCTGGCATTAGTATACATTAGTAAGTGTTTATTTTATTGTTATTTTGCTTTTAGAATTTTTTTTATTATAACACTGTGGACTGCCAACGTATTCCAAGGGCATTCATTGAATATAGAACCAGGAAGGGGTGGTAAAACACAATCTACACTTTTCATTTTGCCACTAGTGCAAACTAATACTCAATTTACACACCATACCCAAAAACAAAATTATTGTATGTACAGTTATATGAGACTTAACTTTTATTCATAGACTAAAACATAAAAATTTAAAGAGGAAACCATCTGGTGAAATATATCTACAGTTAATCACTGTATCATGTATGTATCCAAAACTGATTATGTAAATGCCACCGGCCAGCAAAAAATGTCCAATCTATTTTGCAGCCACTGTTAGAATTGCCCAGCAATGCACAGATGTCAGATGTGGTTAAATTTATGATAAGTGGCATGTTTCGATATCTTCATGATTCTCGGACTCTGACATAAAGGATGCTGTGTAACGAGGTTATAAAACTGTCAAGGTCCCGACTGTGACACGGACTAGAAGATCGAGGAGACTGGCTGCACGTGATTGACAGCCTCTTTGGTTTCACTTTTCTGTGTTGCTGCTGGGGATGACCACACCTCTTGTCTCAGGAGTAGCTTAAAGGGATTCTGTCACGGCATTTGACCCTATAGAGCTGCAGACATGCACGGCTAGATCGCCACTAGCATGTCCGCAATATAGCAGTAGAATAGCTCTGGGTGCTTTAATTTTCTTTAAAAAATGATTTTATTGATATGCAAATTAACTCGGGAAGGTGCCCAAGGGGCGGTACTAACCTTCCTGGTGCCCAGCCACGCCCCCATGTAAAGAAGCCCAGCACTGCCTGCGTCCGCCGAATCTTCTCCTTGCTTCAGTTAGATCGCGCATGCGCAGTTCCTTCCTTGAGGCTGATGCTAGCACAGGGAAGAAACACTATGTTGCAACTGCACATGCGCAATCTTGTGCATCGCGAGATTTACGACGATCTCACTGAAGCGGAGGAGATTCGGCAGACGCAGGGGGTGCTGGGCTCCTTCACATGGGAGCGTGGCTGGGCACCAGGAAGGTTATTACCGCCCCTTGGGCACCTTCCCGGGTTAATTTGCATATCAATAAAATCATTTTTTAAAGAAAATAAAAGCACCCAATGGTATTCTACTGCTATATTGCGGACATGCTAGCGGCGATCTAGCCGCGCATGTCCGCAGCTCTATAGGGTCAAATGCCGTGACAGAAGCCCTTTAAATGGTCATTCCTTCTCCTCTTTTTAGTCTGGCCTCCCCCTTCATGCTATGAGGTTGATAGCTCCTTGTTTGTGGAAGTGCTGGTGTTGGTTCTATCCGAGTTCCTGCTCATCCGCATACTTTCGGAAGTTAAGTGTTCCTCCTTATTTGTTTGTTGTTGCCCCCTACCTTCTGGTATTAGGCCTGAGGGGGACTCCTATTCTTTCATCTGGGAAGGAATAGGCCATCTGTAGTCCTGACACTATCTGCAGGGCCCTGTTAGGGTGAGATAGGGCTTAGGTTTCTGCATGTGAACATTCCTACCATCAAGGTCTGTTCATACTGATAGCAGTCAGGGCTCAGCGCAGGGACTCACCAGGTGAGACCACCCCCTTTTCCTAGTTCCCAGGGCTAGTACCTTTTCCCTTCCCTTCTGTGTTCAGTGTGGAGTGTTTTTTTTACCATTTTTTACTGCGCCGTGACAAAAACTTTCACAACATCATTTCTGGGGGGGTTGGGCGCTGGCTCCACGAACCAATAGACAGAAGCCACATGACAGACGTTGCCTCTTTATTTACAGATAATATAGATGTCAAATCACTATTCACTAATATTCTCCACGATTTGGGGCTTTTTTAACTTGAAAATGAAACTTCATCGTTTTTTTGGGAGAAATTTGTGCCAAAAAACTGGCATACATGCTTTGCACTGAATTTATTATTTGTTCCAGAGACTTTCTCACTTTTTTAACTCCTCGGCTGACCAGTGGCATAGCTTAGTGGGAAAGGGACATGGTTTTAAGGGGAAAGGGACATGACCGTTTGCGTGCCAAAAAATGAGCCAAAGTTTTGAGCATTTTTAGGGTAAAATTAAGCCAACTTATAGGTGACATAAAGTTAGTCTAGACTGGTTGAGGATGCAATAGATTTATCATCCAACATCAGCCTCTATGATAAGTCTGGCGCAGTTTGCACTGTTATACTTTTAGACAGAATTAGTAAATCTGCCCCAGTATTTTGGTCTTGTCTCTTCTTGAATTCCCATCGCTGCACAATTATGTTTTAATGGTAGATTCTATCATCAAAGTAAGGGAGCTGCAATGGGTATAGTGAATGCACCTATTTTTGCTAATTTACCGGACTGGGAATTAGGGAGACGCTGAATAGAGAATATGTGCTGCTAGGTTATATGGAGTTACTATTACTATGGGGGATAACTGGAAGTTACTGTCATCTGAATACTATTAACTGTGCTGCTGTCCGACATCTCCGGAGTGTGCACCACGTGAGCATTTGTCACATGATGTGCATGTGATACAGCGTAACATCTTTGCTTTGGCGTTTTCCAGTAATGGCAGTCTAGTATGATGGGAGGTTTGTCTTTGTGATTTAGTTTTAATATACATCAGGTGTGATCTGTGTGTTCCATTGGGTGATACTGGGTATATCTAAGGGCATTTGGTTCATTACTTTTACGTAACTCCCCTGAGAAAGCTGATGCGAAACACGTGTCGGAGTGTTTATTAAGTTTTAACTTTTGGGGGTGCCATTTGGCAAAGGATTTCTATGTTATAACCATTCCTCCAATTCAGTGTATTTCTGGTTTGCCTGTGTACATCTGACCCTAATATGACATACTCCTTTAGTGTGCTTGTCAATGCCAATCTATATATGTGTTTTATTGTACTTATTTTAAACTTTAATAAAGATTTAATTTAAAAAAAAATATTTTCTATGTGTTTGCAGGGTGCTTTAGGTATTTCATATAGATGGTATTTATGTTTTTATGCACCTGTAGTTTAATTCCTGGTGTCTAATTTCGCCCATATTTTGATAGGTGTTATGTTCTAAGGTGGTTGTAAAACATACAGTTTTTTTTCTTATGAAATACACTTTTTGTTTACCAGTCACATATTATTCTGAGGCAGAAATATTGATGGATATGTATCAGTCTTTCATGATTCTGTAACATTCTAAACAACAACATGATAGGGATTAAATGTACTTTTGAACTTCGCCATACCATGATCACCTTCCCTGATTTAAAAGGGTTTTTTGAGATTTTTGTACTGATGACCTATCCTAAGGATAGGTTATCAGCCTCTGATCGTGGGTCTCTGACACCCGTGACCCCCGGTAATCAGCTGTTTGAGAAGGCACCAACTCTCCAGTGAGTGCTGCTGCCTTCTCGAAGCTTACCAAGCACAGCGATGTACATTGTATAATGGCTGTGCTTTGTATAACGCAAGTGAATTGGGTCCAGCTGTGCATAGGCAACGTGACCGATGAACGTGTCGTCACTGGCTTAGAAGAAGCTGTGCAAAGGCCGCAACGCGACTCCCAGTGTTGCTGATCGGCAGGGGGTCACTGGTGTCAGACCCCGAACGATCAGCAGAGAATACGTAATCAGTATAAATATCTTGGATAATCCCTCATTGGGGCCTGATAGCAATGTCCACTTTGAAATGTTTTAGATAAAAATCTTTAGATGCATCAGGACATTGTGGGAATATAATATTTGGAAACATTGGATTCTGATTTGTGTGAAGAGAGGCCACATATTAATTATCATCACAGTAAAAATCTATGCAACTTCTCGGTCTACAGTCTTCTCACTCAAAAAGTAATTTATTACACAAACATAGATGCTATCCATAGTTATTGGTTCCCACTCAGGTGGTAGATGCTCCTTTGTATATTTATGCTAAAGATTAAAAATTTCAGTAACCCAGGGGGACGAGTTCGGCCGAAATTCACTGAAATGTTCGGGATCCGAACTTAACCTGAACTTGACCCCGAACCTGAATCCCAGTGAAGTCAATGGGGACCTGAACTTTTAGGCACTAAAATGGCTGTAAAATAGCCCTGGAAGGGGCTAGAGGGCTTCAAAAGTAAGCAAAATGTAGGTAAATGCCCTGCAAACAAATGTGGATAGGGAAATGACTTAAAATAACATAAAATACAAAAAAATAAGAAATAAACGTTCTAAACCTGAGCCCAAGTGAGTGATAGTGGCATCTTCCACCCAGCAAACAGAGGATGTGGCGGCAACGCCACCACATCTGTCACCATCACCAAGCATCTCCACTGAATCCCATGGAAATGTTCAGCTATCAGCTGACCATCTCCCAAACACTGGAGAGAAAGAGAAATAGAAAGAGGAAGTACCCCCCTACCCACCCGCAATCCCTGGCTCTGAATGCCTTGATTTCAAAATTCCTAGTCTTTTGAAATGCTGTCATCCCTTCCCTGCACAACCAAGTGGCGGACAAAATCAGGTGTGCACTGCGCAACGCCATCTTTGGCAAGATCCACATAACAACCGATACATGGACCAGTAAGCACGGGCAGGGGCATTATATCTCTCTTAACAGCACACTGGATAAATGCAGTGGCGGCTGGGCCTGAGGAGCATAGCATTTTTGTGAATGTCCTTCCGCCCCAAAGGCTTTGTACCCGGCAAAAAAGTTAATGTTGCACCCAACAATTTAAAAGAGGATTATTCACATTTTCAGTCACTGTCACCTATACAGTGCAGGGCTTTGTACCCGGCAAAAAAGGTAATATTGCACCCAACAATTTAAAAAAGGATTATTCACATTTTTAGTCACTGTCACCTATGCAGAGCAGGGCTTTGTACCCGGCAAAAAAGGAAATATTGCACGCAACAATTTAAAAGCGGATTAGTCACATTTTCGGTCACTGTCACCTATGTAATACCTCATTGTTCTCAACATCATCCTTCACCCAGTCTTCCCCCTGCCCTCTTTGTCAGTCAGCACACTGCAGAAAGTCGCAGTGGTTTGCACCTGTGTTTCGTCATCATCAGAGACTTGCTGCCGTGGTCTTCCCATGCCCTCATCCTCAAACCTAAGTGGTTGGGCTTCGGTGCAGTCAATCTCTTCCACTTCTGGGGCAGGACTATGGTTATGGCCCTGGGAAACGCTGCCAGCAGAGTCATAAAGAAGCATAGGAGACTGCTGCATTTAACTGCCAATAGTCAGCAATTAAGTTAACTATACAGTAAGGCAGTGCCCGTGTCATAAACAGAATACATTATTTAGGTCACACAACAGTGTAACGGAGCAATTCAATACAATTACTTCACTATAACCAAAAATTAGATTTTTCAAACTAACAATGTAAAAACTGAACTTAACGGTTTTATTTGACTGTCAAAAATGCAGCGTGCACCGCAAATGTGCTATCTACCACAAAACCAACCAGCTACGTAAATGTTGAGTTCGAAAGGTTACTTTAAATGACTGAAATACAGGGTAGGCCTCAGATCTGCTATGTATCACAAAACCAGTGTTTAATGCAACAAACTACAGAAATGCAGTATGTCACTGCTAAATTTTAAAATACATTTTTGTGCTTTGTATGCCAAACTGCTCTGTGTAACAACAATACGGGTTTATTTCCCACAAAATTCACTAATGCAGTATTTCACTGCTGTAATTTAAACGTAGGTATTTGTGCAGTTTATTAAAAACTGCTCTGTGGACCAAAAATACAGTTATTTTTCCCCAAAAAAACACTAATGCACTATTTCAGTGCAGAAATTGAAAATAGGTATTTGTACGCTGTATGCACAACTGCTCTGTGAAGTAAGAATAAAGCTTTTCTTTTCAACAAAACAGAAAAATGCACTATTTCAGTGCTGAAATTTAAAATACGTATTTGGGCGGTGTATTTAAAACTGCTTTGTGGACCTGGAATACCACTTTTCTTTCCAAAAAATACACTGATGCACTATTTCACTGCAGAAATGTAAAATAGTTATTTGTACGCTGTATGCACAACTGCTTTGTGAACCAAGAACACGGCTTTTTTCCCCTAAAACACACTAATGCACTATTTCAGTGCTGAGATTTAAAATAGCACAACTGCTTTGGGGACCCACAACATGCTTTTTTCACTAAAACACACAAATGCAGTATTTAACTGCTGGAAATTAAACGTAGGTATTGATACGCTGTATGCACAATTGGTTTGGGGACCCAGAACACGTTTTTTTTTCACAAAAATTCACAAATGCAGTATTCAAAGGCTGGAAACTAAACGTAGGTATTTCTACGCTTTATGCACAACTGTTTTGTGGGCCTAGAACACAGCTTTTTTTCCCTAAAATACACTGATGCACTATTTCCCTGCAGAAATATAAAATATGTATTTGGGCGGTGTATTTAAAACTGCTTTGTGGATCAGGATTACACTGATGCACTATTTGACTGCTGAAATTGAATATACGGTTTTGTGGGTTCCAGTACATGGAGGGAGGCAGCTCTCACCTGTTAGTCTACTATCTGAGCACAGAGGTCGCACCTGTGTGCGACAACAATTAGCAGGAAAGGAAGAGATGTGCAGCTCCAAAAATAGTGGTAGAAAAATCTTTTATCTTTATTCTGCGGTAATAAAAACTTCCATACAGGATGCTAAAGTCAACATGTTTCAGACCATCACATATTCAAGGTCCTTCCTCATGATGAGGAAGGACCTTGAATATGTGATGGTCTTTCTTTCCTGGATTTGTGTGTTGTATGCACAAGTGCTCTATAGCACCACAAGTCCCAGACTACAGAAATGGGCTATGTAACCCCTTAATTATACAAAAATTAATGTAGGGGACTTGACCTGCCAGAAAAAAAGCATTTTTTCCTTCACTAAGCTACCAAAAAGGATTAGACTGATGTCCCTGGCAGGCTGGCACACATGCAGGTCACATGTAGTTCCAAGGACACTGCAGTGGCTAAAATGGCTGCCGACCCCCACCTCATTAACAGATGCATTTAAAAAAAAATCCTTTGCAGTGGCTGGGTACATAAATGTAGGATTGCAGAAGCACCCTCAATATTTGCTGTATCTTGAGGATTGCACAACAACAGGTTCTACAGATTTCTTCCCTAATCTCTCCCTGAGACCACAGGCAGCAACCTTTCCCTAGACTAACACCAGCAGAGTGACGTGTGGCACTACGTGACTCCAGCTTATAAAGAGGCTGGGTCACATGCTGCACTCATCCAATCACAGTCATGCCATTAGTAGGCATGGCAGTGATGGCTTCTTATGGCAAAGATGTAAAACACTTGCTGATTGGCTGCTGTGCAGCCCTTTAAAAAGCGCGAAGAATCGCCGAACAACGGACCCGAATGTGAACTTCTATGAAAATGTTTGGGTTCGTGTCCCGAACACCCCAAAATTCGGTACGAACCCGAACTATACAGTTCGGATTTGCTCAACCCTAATAATTACATCCATATGTCAATTCATTAATTGTCAAACAGTGGGGGTGATATATGTGACTGCATGTACATGACAAAAACAGACATATGGATAAGGTTAATAGAGAAAATTAGTATACCAATTAGATCGGTGAGGGATTCACATTGGGAGAACAGCTGAAAGTCGATTAGAACTGCAATCTAGGTATATCTCTGGGGTCTGAATCTGTGAGTCTGGTGTATAGGCCTGGCCCACTTAGCCCTCCCCTTAGTCATGTGACTAGTGGTTGGGTAATCATATGCACAAAGTCATCACCCCTGTCTCCTTGCTTCAATTGTTGACTTATTTGTTGCTATGCAATGTATGATTTTGCATATACTTGATCTCTCTGATTGTAAAGCGCTGCAGAATATGTTGGCATTGACACTATATACTGTAAATGAAGAATATTACTTTAGTACATGTGAAATTGGTATATGGATCTTTTACTTTCCACACATGCTGTTTCATTCGTTTATCATTCTAGAAACTTCTATTGAAAATAATTTTCACTGTATAGTTGTAAAATATTTATGTAATTTCTAAGTTTTTTTTTTTCATGAACTTCCATACTTTAAACTAAATTTATTTAATTGCATTCTCAAGGAGATTTTTTTCTCCCTTCAAAATGTCTTTCAAGGCTGTCTAAAGTCAGCCTGTCTAAAGTCTGCATTGGATTCACATTTGAAAATACAAAGCAAAGATTAAAAAAAAAACGTTGTTACAGTGTCTGACCCCTCTCTAGTAGTACAGTAATCCAGCTATGACTTGTTTCATTTAATTATATAATGTTTCAATCTGTTGCACAGATCAAAGGACATGATGGCAGAAGAAAGGATCATATGCTTGGAATAAATGTATTACCTCTACTATGTTGGGGCTTGAGACCAGATGTACCGCACATTCAGTAATAATGTGTATTAAGAATAATACCATTTGCATAAAGGCTACATAATGGGAGTCACATTCACAAACTGCTCTTTTTAACTAGAGTTAATGGTTCCTCAATCATTTAATAGGATAAGGCTTAAAACTATTTCAACATAATTATCTTAAAATCTTTGCCCGCCAGTTCTGTCAGCAGTGAATTTACATATGTTTTATTAGGCTCATCAGTAATTCATTTACCACAATCAAATCAATGTTATTTTTAGTTTGTTAAATAAGACTTCAGGCAGTAGAATTCCCTAATTTATGACAATGAATTATTTATTAATGTCTTTATATTGCTTGTTACATTTTTTCATATTCACAGTTATATCCTCTGATCAATAGAACATTTGTGAGTCATTCTATAGATGCAAATTGATGGGTTGTATTGGACCACATTCTACAACGGCACCAGGTTTGTGGCATGTACATATACAATAGAGTATGGTTATCTACTGTAGGTAAAGCTATAGAAGAGCTATATGGCTAATGAATGGAACTAATATTTAGGCACCATATTTTATGATACTTATAATTAGCACTGTTTGGCATGGTTATTTGAATACTGTATGGGGGGGGGGGGGGTGGATTACACAAATTTAAAAGTCAGAATTCAAAATTAACTCCTTAAGGACACATGACGTATGGGTACGTCATGTGTTCAGTCCCTGAAGATGGCGCCCGCTCCTGCTTGCTGCAGGCACCATCGCTGCGGGGGTCCGGCTGATTCCTGTAGCTGACCCCCGCAGCTGATGATCGCGGTCGGCAGCGCTGCCGATCACGATCATTTAACCCCGCAGATGCCGTGATCAATCCTGATCACGGCATCTGCGCGCGCTAAAACCGAAAGTAAAACTTTCGGCAGCGCTCCAGCTCCCCCTAGTGGTGATCGGGAGAATCGGAGCGCTGTAAGGGATAGCCTCAAGCCTTTCATTCAGCTTAAGGCTATCACTTACTATTTCCTATGGAGCCCTTGTTAGCAATAGGGCTTCATAGGAAAGTAGTAAAATGCTCATAAACTCCAATACAAGTGTATTGGAGTTTATGATAGAAGCAATCAGGTAACTGATTTATATCAGGTCCTATGGGACCTATATAAAAGTGTAAAAAAAAATAAAAAAAAATAAATAAATAAATAAAAAAACCTAAAAATTTAAATCACCCCCCTTTCCCCAAAATTAAAATAAAATAATAAAAAAAATACACATCATGGGTGTCGCAATGTGTGAAAACGCCCATAGTATAAAAATATAAAAATATATTTCCCATACGGTAAACAGAAAAATGGAAAAAAGCGCCCAAATGGCCAATTTGCCGTTTTTGGACGCTTCATTTCCTCCAAAATTAAATAAAAAGCGATCAAAAAGTCCTACACACCCCATAATGGTATCAACTAAAAGTTAAGATCGCCCCGCAAAAAATAAGCCCCCATACAACGCCATACACTTATTTACAAATACGTTATAGCGGTCAAAACATGGCGACAAAAAAATAAAATAAAATTTTTTCCGACTTTTGAATTTTTTTTCACTATCAAAACGCAAGAAAAGCTATACATATTGGGTATCGCCGGATTCGTACTGACCTTTAGAATAAAACTAAATGGTCAGTTTTATCGCAAATCAAACGTCGTAATTTAGAAACCCGTAAAACTGTGGTGAAATTGCTTTTTTTTTGCAATTTCACCCCATTTGGAATTTTTTTCCCGCTTCCCACTACACCGTATGCATTATTAAATGATTGCGTTGGAAAGTGCAACTTGTCCCGCAAAAAATAAGCCCTTATATGGCCATGTGAACGGAAAAATAAAAAAGTTATGGCTCTTGGAAGGCATAGAGCGCAAAACGAAAACGCAAAAATGAAAAAACCCTGTGTCCTTAAGGGGTTAAAGCTGGTCCTGCCTGTAACAGATTAATTCAACAAAAAATCTGGGTCAATAAAGCCAGGGTTTATAAAGAGCAGTTTTAGTGCAGCTTTTGATACTAATTTTTACCAAAACCGTGCTGAAACTTCCAAGCCATTTAACCATTTTTATGAAAAAAATAAACAAAATCTGCATACAACAGTGCGGTATAAACTAACCTGGGTTGCTCAGAGAAAGCTATCTACTGAAATGCATAGTGTCTAATGTAAAATTTATTGGACAAGACATATTGATATGGGACTATTTTCAGGGTTTGGAGTAGAACCTTTTCCTCCAATAAATGGTAATGATAACTACAGTAAAAAAATGCATTTTATACAATTGTATGCATCCAACCTTGTTGCAAACTTTTAGGAAAGGCCTTTCCGGTTCCAGCATGCCCATGTGCACAAAGTAAGGTCCATACTATGGTCTAAGGACTATGCAGGTACTCTCGTGGCCTGCACAGAGCTCTGATCGTGACCATGAGAAACACCTTTGGCATGAACAGTAACATCAATTCTGTTTTAGGTCCAATGTTCATTGTTGTTTTTCATAGCATATGAGTGATGAAGATTTTTGCCATATTTAAAGTCAAGGGTTTCCCCTTTCTGCCATATAGGAGTACAATTGGCAAGTAAATCCATGTGGAAAAACCGCACATAATCCGCAGTGTGAAAGTACCCTAAATAGGCTTACTTAGTACAAAAGGGTTCCCTTGGAGTATGTCCTCACATGAATGATATACTTAAAGTTTTCTGTGGCCGGAAGTCTGCAGAGTTTTTTCTGGAAATCCGCTGCAGAAAAAATTACACCAAATGGTGTGTTTTTGTTGTGGAAATGCTGCTGTTTTGATGTAGGTTATTCTCTTTGCATTGCAAAAGGTGTAATCTGAAATGAAAATTGAGCATAAATTGACATGCTGCAGAATTAAAATTTGCACTATAGGTCAATTTCCACTGCTGATTTCTAAAAACTCCTTCACTTTGCTGGTACTGTACAACTCTGCGGATTTGCACTATTAATATCTGAAATGGCAAAGTTGCAACATTTCATTTACAGATGAATGTTCTCTTAAGGGTATATTCTACATATACATGTGGAGGATATACTGCAGATTTTCTGTCACAGAATTGTGTTAGGAGAATCTGCAGTGCTTTGCCGTACCAATGTTAGGCTACTTTTACACTAGCGTTTTTCTCTGGATCCAGCAGGGTTCAGCAAAAACGCTTCCATTACTGATAATACAACCATCTGCATCCGCTATGAATGGATCCGGTTGTATTATCTTTAACATAGCCAAGACGGATCTGTCATTAACTCCATTGAAAATCAATTGGGGACGGATCCGTTTTCTATTGTGTCAAACAGTGTCAGAGTTTTGCTCCGCATCCCATGACGGAAAGAAAACCGCAGCTTGCTGCGGTTTGCTCTCCGGTATAGGAACGCAACCAAACAGAACGGAATGCATTTTGGAGCACTCCGTTGTGTTCAGTTATGTTTTGTCCCCATTGACAATGAATGGGGAGAAAATGGAAGCGTTTTTTTCCGGTATTGAGACCCTATGACTGATCTCAATACCGGAAAATAGAAATGCAAATTGTGAAAGTACTCTACTGACACTCCATGCCTCTTGCCTCCTGTTGGATACAGCTGCAGGAGTTCTCATATAATCTTCCCTGCTGTCTCTCCAGCAGTCTATGCCTGCTGACATCTTGCTGCTCCCTCCTGGTGGTTTTGGAAGACAAAGCAACACTACTCTCTCCAGATCTTAAATGTCCAGCATGCGCACCATAATCCTCCCCAAGCTATGGCTGGCCACCTCAGGGTATTTAAGCCACCTGCCCTTGTGGGAGGGTGCCTGAACAAAATGTTCTAGTAGTTAATTTGCCATGAAGGTGTGCCTTTGTATTGTTTGATCTCCTGCATGCCAACTTCTACCTGTTATCTGGATTTCAACCTTTGCCACCTGACCTGACCTCTGTCTGTCTCTTGTATTGACCTTGTGCTGCCCGTCCTGACCTTTGCACTATTTATTGGCTGCCTTCCCTCACCTCAGCTTGTTAAGTACGGTTTGCCTTATTCCTCGGTGCTCCGCACCTGTGTCTCTTAACCTCTGTGAATCAGCAATGGATTGAGCAGTGGATTCCAGATCCCTGTATAGGAGTTAAAGGGCGAAGACCAGGGAGCCTCTAAAACAAACTACCCTCACGAGTAGCCCAAAGTCAAATCTGTTCAGTGGCACAGTGGAGCCCCATCCATTACTGTAGCAAAGTGCATGAAATTTTACTTAATCTCATCCACATACTGCTGGATAAAGCTGTAGTGGAAATGAACCCGTGGTACAGCTCTAAAGTCTGCAGTATATCAATTTATGCTGTAAATTGTTATTTTGGATTTGGCCCTTTGCAATGCCAAGAGTATAACCTGTATCAAAAGAACAACATTTCAAGCAAAATACAGAACAAAAACATAGACACAATTTGGTGCATTTTTTTTCAGCTGTGAATTTTCAGCAGAAATACCCTAATGTTCCTAATTTCTTTTTTTTTTTGTTCCATATAACTTAATTATTTTCAAAAAGACAAACATATATAAAAAAATAAACAAAAACAGAAATTACACTACTAACATCATAACTAGATATGAATATCCAAATGATGAGAGAACCACTCGAGATTTGTTTTGGGTTCGGTTCGCCAATTTTTTGAAAAAGTTTGTTTTGGGCCGAACTGAAGTTGCTCCAGTTGGCCTAAAAGCTGGTATATAACACCCTGTAGCTGTCATGGACGTTCCCACGACAGGTGGGAGGAGATTGGTGAGACTGGCAGCAACATGTGGTTTGATCTGACATGTTTTCTGTTTGGATCAAATGACGTCTGTGTTATTTCTGGTGCTTGCCACGCCTTCTTACCCCAGGTGTGGCTATTATGGTAATTTAACCTTCTCTATTTTATTGTTGTTTCTCCCACTATGCTATGCGATTTATAGCTTCAGTTTGAGTTGTGGATAGCTGGTGTGTGGATCTCGGCTGAGTTCCTGGTGCTGCCATAGCCACTTGAAGTTAAGTGTTTTCTTTCCATTTTTTATTTTGTTTGGGTTATTTTGTGTGTTGCATTTCCCTGTCATTTGTATTAAGGCCTGAGGGAGACTCCTGTTCGTCCTTCCTTTTGGAGGAACAGGTTGTGTCAGTCCTGACATTAGTACCAGGGTCCTATAGGGTGAGTTAGGACATTAGGTATACCTGCACATGAACTCACCTACCTCTGGGGTCTGTTCATACTGGTAGTTAGTCAGGACTTAGATTAGTGTTTTACTAGGAGGTGTCCATCTCCTTTCCCTAGTTTCCAGGCCTTATTCCCTCACCCGTTTCCCTCCTATGTTCGGTGTGGTGTTTCTCTCCCACACCCGAACATGAGAGTAGCCTCCTAGGACTCCGAATTTTTGGGAAAATGATATCTCTTTTCAACTGCCATCATGCCACTGCTATGGCCTGCTGAGTGCTGACATCTATTGTGACTGCTATTAATGCAAAGTATCTGCCACTACAGCCATTACCACCACTACCACCACCACTACTACTACTACTACCACTACCCATACTGCCTTGTATGTTCCATATTCCATGTTATGCCAATCAAAAGGCAGAATTTTTTTTAGGCTTGTTCACAATGAGACACTTTTTCTTCCGACAATCAACACTTGTGCGTGTCATATGGCAGGCATTCCAACCCTGTCAAGGTATAATATCTAGACACTTGGTCACCCCAGCCACTTGTTTATTTATATTTTTATCCCATAACACTGTGTGTGTTTATACATCATCTGCTTCAAAAAGGGACAATTTGTGGAATGTGATGGTAGGCAAGTCGCAGCAGTGGCATGATGGAGGCGACAGCAGCAGCCGTACAGAACGTGAAGGTAGGCAGGCTGCAGGAATGGCATGATGAAAACGGCAGCTGCAGCAGCTGTACAGAACATGATAGATCTATTCATCGGAATCAGCCGGAGGAGTAAGAAAATACTCCTGAATCCAGCTTTGATTCATTTTGACAAAGTGGTGTTTTGGACACTGGCGGAGGACAACTTGGTCCATTTGGGTGTCACCACGCCCCCCCCCCATGACCCCCCCCCGCGGCTCTAAGAACCCTCTCGAAGATGACACTGGAAGAGCAAGAAAGATGAAAGAGAGTGCTCTGTGCCAGTTCAGGCCACTGTTCCAGACTGCCTGGCCAGAAATCCATAGGGGCAAGAAACAGGTTGTGCATCAGAGACTGGTCAGAGATTAGGTAAGTAATAACGTAATTTGGCCTCCCTTTCTGTGAGAGGAAAGCATTCCCCCATTTTGCCTTAGTAGTGAGGGTCTAAAAGCATGGCTATCCAGTAATCATCAGACTGCTTGATGTCAACGATACGCCTCTCCCTGCATAAGCAAGTGAGTATACAGGTTGCCATTCTGGCCAGCGTCAATTCTTTCTGGCTCCACCACCCACTGAGACGAATGGGTGTCATGGCCAGTGTCACCATCATTATCGTCCTCTTGCTCCTCCACTTTTGACTCCTCCTCCTCTTGCAGTGGCAACTCCTCATCTTCATCATCCTCCTTCTCCTCAAAATCGTTCATGGCTTTCCGCTGCTTGTACAGACGCTCGAGCATGTGCAATATTGAGTTCCAGCAATTTGGCACGTTGCGGATTAAGCGGTGTAGCAGCAGGCTGTTCTGTCACTGCAGGTCCAGGAGAACGTAAGAGTGGCCGAAGTGCTTGGAGAGTCTCCAGGACTTTGCCAGCACCTTGTGCAAGATAGTGTACTTATTTAGAAAGTACTGAACCACTAGGTTGATGATGTGTGCCATGAAGGGAACATATGTTATTTTCCCCAGCTTCAGGGCAGCCAGGATGTTGTGTGCATTGTCACTGACCACCTTGCCCAGTCGGAGTCATTGGGGTGACAGGCAGTGGGATGTTTGCTGCCTAATGTACTTGAGCTGTTCGCCGGTGTGGCTACTCCCTTCCAAGCCATTCAGTTCCAACACAGCATGGCAACGCTTGACTTGACACATGTGATAGGAAGGAGGGGTAATGTGAGTGACCCTGTGCGCTGCTGCCGTTGGGCACGGGAACATGTCCAAGGAGGAGGTGGATAAGTGCCTGGTGTGAGAGCCAGGCCAACACAATCTTGGGTGGAGGGAGGGGCTTCAAAATGACCCGGCCTCATTTCCAGGGAGCTGCCTCGCCAGAAAAAACATTGATCCAGGGGGCTATGAAAGACATGTACTGTCCCTGCCCGTAAGAGCTGCTCCAGGTGTCCACCGTAGCATGAACATTGCCGCACAGTAAAAATCGCAGGGAGCGGCCCACGTAGTCCGCCAGAGTACAAGGCAGGGATGGCCTTTTGGGAGGAATAATGCTGGCTAGGAATCTTTCAGTGAGGATGAGCGCACTCCATTAGATCCCTGAAGGCAACATACTCGACTAAATGTTATCGAAGCAACTGCACTGCCAGTAACTTGGTCAGGTGGCAATTAAGCTTGCGCACCATCGGATTGCGGGGCTAGTATAGTTGTTTCCTGGCCACGCATTCTGTTATCAATGGATGATAATGGAGTGGAAGAGTAGGAAGAGTTTGAATGGGAGAAGTAGAAAGAGATGATGACGATGTGAAAGACACCGTACTACTTGTGGATGAGGCCTGGCTGGTGCAAGGGGTACTGCGAGGAAAAATCTCCTGCAGTGCCTGGCTGCCACCTCTGTCTGCCCATGGGATGGGGTGATGTCTCTTCATGTGATTCAATAGAAATGTGGTGCCATTGTTTGTGTTCGCCTACCCATGTCTCATTTTGTTTTTGCACAGCTTGCACAGGGCAATGTGAAGAAAAAATGTCAGATGGGAGATACTTGTGCAGCAGAGGTAGATGCATCCAATCTTGACTTAGGTCTGGCAAGTTTTGGGCCTAACCCTCCAGCAGCATCAGAAATATCACCTGATCCTGAAGCAGACATGACCCTGGTTGTTCTTTGGGAGCTAGATGGCCTCTGCTCTTTATTACTGCCACCATCTGTCTCTTCTCCTTTGATGGTGCCACCTCCTCAGCACTCCAATTCGGCTCCCAGGTCCTGTCCAGCACACAATCGTCTTCGGAGCCCTCATCCTCCCTTTTGCTTCTATCAGACTGTGGGATATCATGGTGGGTTCTTTGAACCCCCCTCTTCTCCCCTGCTCTGCCCCGACTGCCAATGTTGCTGCCCCCAACTCCAATACCACGGCTACGGGTGCCACAACTACCACCACCAACACGGCTATGCCTAGGGAATGCAGCCTCCTCCTCCTCCTCCAGTCTGCCCTCACACAAGTTGTCAACAGGGAGACTCTCTTGACTGTCTGCCATAGAGTGTGTTGGGGTCTTATTGCCATTTCTTAGGAAAAAGGAAGGCACCACATTAGAAAGGGGCAGTGAAGACTGAAAAGACTTCTATGAAAGCTGCCTTTGGGGCTGCAAGGAGAAGAAGCATGACAAACGCTGTGACCCCTGGCTCCACAGCACGGTGTCAAACTCTGAAGTCACCTCCACATCATCCTGCTGTGACTCAGTGGGGGATTTAGACATCCAATCCACAATCTCATCCTCTTTTTCTTCAACTGTAATGTTGCGCCTTTCCGAAGCCAGCAGGGACAACTGTGGCCTACTACTACTTCTGGCCAGATAGTTGGTGCTGCTACTACCCACATTCATAGCCCAGACATTTTTGAGCCTCTTAGATAATGTTGTGCACTACCCAGACTAATGGTGTATTAATCACATATATATGCTAGTTTGAATATAATCAACAACCCCAATAAAAAAAAATTTAAATTTGAAATTTCAAATAAAGGTAAATGGATTTAGTCCTAAAGTTGTTATCACTCAAAGATACTTTTGTGTGCTGGCCGGGTTATTGGTGTACATATCACCTATATGTTGGTTTAATTAAATTGAACAAGTCCCAAAAAATTAAATTCCAACCATGCAGAGAAATAAATGAACTGAACGGATGAAGGGCCAGGCCTGATACTCAATTTCACGTTAACACTCAGAGCTAGATTGCTGCACTATCCTGTGTCTTGCTGTAGTAATAACATATATATGCTGGTTTAATTAAATTGAACAATCCCCCAAAAAATGAAAATTTAAACTGTGTGGATATAGATCAAACATGAATAAACAATTGAGGCCTGATGCTCAAATTCACGTTATCACTCAGGTAAATTGCTGCCCTAGGCTGTGTATTGTTGTAATAATCACGTATATATGCTGGTTTAATTAAATTAAACAACCTTTATGAAAGTTACATTCTAACTGTGTATATAGAATAAACAGATACAGACAGTTGTGGCCTGACTATGTTTTCTTCTCGTGACTGCACAAATCAATTCTCAGTCTGTTCTTTCTATGGGTAAAGATGATATGGATAAGTCAGAGTTAAACAACAAAAACAGTTAAAACTACAAATCATTACATTAAAAATACAGTTAAAATCAAAAGTACGGTTAAAATCAAAGAGCTACCTCATGGTGACGATCCAGGTCAGAGGGGCAAACGCAGAGAGCTGTAGGAAAGGGGCAAAACAGTTGCCTTAATTTAGTCCTCATAATGAGACAATGTTCAGAAGGGAAATCCATCTTGTTTCCTTCTGCCCCAATGTTCTTTTCTTTCCTGTTGTCTCCTCTCTGAGAGATACTCGCATGGTCAATGCCTCTAAAAAGGAGGAGGGAGCTATCAGAGTTGTGTAGTTATTTAAAATGTCTCAGGATAGTTTATAAGTCTTGAAAATATTCTGCCTCTCTTACAGACTCTAATGCCAATATATGTTCTCCAATCTGTCCCCTGAATTGGCGCAATGTCATCCCTACACAAATCAAATTACATGGGCATATGGCCCAATAGCCTACCCCAGTAGTATTACATGTGATTGTGGAAGTGGAATCCCAGAAATGTTCAGTCATATCCATGTTGGTACAAACTACACAACTGCCACACTCCTTACTGCCCAAAACAACCCTGGTTTTTTAATGATGTAATGGCTCTTTACCAAACGATCCCTCAAATTTCTTGCTCTTCAGTATGTTATTCTCAAGAGTGGCTCTGTTCCACCACATTGTCATTATTTTGTAAAGCATATTTATAGCCCTCAGCTCCCTGCTGCTCCTCTGAATCGGGTCGTCACCAATCACAGCACCCCCTGCATCCACCTGAGATGACCAAGATCTGTCACATGACCGGAAGTCCATGACATCTCCATGGGAACATTTCAATGTAATTATACAGGAATAATTAGAATACCAAAAACAACAAACTTAAACCAGTATGTCATGTGTGGAAATATACTCATCAACCTCGCCAAAAATAGTCAATAGTGAAATAGGGATTGACACACAGATAGGATCATGGTGGCACAAGGACCCGCCTCCTGTTTTGGTATAGGATCGACCCATCCCCAGTTTACGTGACCTGATCGGAACTTTTGGCATGATCTTGCGGCTATTTTGAGTGACTGGATGCACAGTACGTGGTGTGACTCATCTCCCCTCCCTATCTACAGGTGATTGTGGGATTATTGAGGAGGGGGAATAGTTTTCAGCTGTAGAGTGGGTATTAATGGTTTGGATATAACTGAGTGACATGCCCCTTAGAAAAAGCAAGGCGAAACATACGTCAGGGGAAACCTTATTCCTCTCTGGTTTTTGGTTAGTATGCATTTGATTATGCCTATGTGATTGTTTAAATGTGATTTGTCTATGCCTGGAGCAGTATTTTGGTTGGGCTTTAGAGCCGACTCTTTGGATGGATTGAGGTTTGATTGTAAATCCCAGCCATGTTTTGCAGCTCATGATAGGAGACATTGTATTTTGTATTTTTTTTATATTGGGCAATATGTTATCATTAATGTTAGGGTCCTATAGGGCTATAGGGCTCCAAGATAGGACTCTAGGTATTCCTGCGTATGAACACACCTACCTCTGGGGTCTGTTCATACTGGTAGTCAGTCAGTATTTTAGTTATGGTTTTACTAGGAGGTGTCTATCTTTCTCTTCTAGTTCTTAGGCCTGATTCCCTGTTCCCCTCTTCCCTCTTATGCTTGGTGTGGTGTTTACCTTCCACACCGAAGCGTGAAAGATATAACAACCACACTTGGGCACTTCATGGTCAGTGAAGCTTCCCTAAATACCAGTAACCCCACCTCCGGGCAGAAGAGACAGTAATCAGGAAGCGTGCTCTTCTCTCCTATAACAAAGAAAGAGGTGCATCCGCATGCTCTATAGCGCACAAGACTAGACCTGGTGCAGTGTCCCACTCGTGATCGTGGGCACAGCAAACTGGTTTTACTATATTTTATTGCCATATATTATGTCTGTAGGTCATACTTTATCTCATGTCATAATTTCCCATGTCACTATGTGATTCTATGTAAGATCCTTTCATTCAGGCCAGGTAGATTGCACTACATTAGTCTTACCACTAGATGGGGGCATTGTGACAGTGTGTATATAGCTTAGCTCGGGCCTAGTAGGCAGAGTAGTGAGTCTGGAAGTTTAGTCAGTGTGCAGTCAGAAAGAGTTCAGCTCTCTCCCTGATGGCTCCACGGTTCAGGGTTAAAGCCTACAAGATTCAGCCTAGAGGTGAGAAATCTACTTCTATAGCTTGCCCCTTGGGGGTGACCAGTGACAAAGCTGCAAACAAGTTTCAAGGAGACTAATATATATTTACAAGCATTCAAGTCAAAGGATAGCATAACGGCGATACTCAAAGGCTTCCCAGGCACCATTGCAATTAGGTGTAGGACACAGCTTCCGGCATCAACACCTCCAGGTTAAATCCTGAGGACAGTTAGGTCAACTGTCAGAAAAGTGGAAATAGAGGATCAAGGATTCTGAAAACCACCTTTAATCAAGGTTAGAATAAGGCGAGAGTTAATACTAGCCTAAGGCTGGGTTCACACGAGCGTGTCCAGATTAGGTCCGGATGCGTTGCGGATGCGTTCAGTGAAAACTGTGCGATTTCACAGGCAAAGCCATTCAGTTTTGCCTGCGATTGCGTTCAGTTGTTCAGTTTTATCTGCGCGGGTGCAATGCGTTTCGATGCGTTTTTCACGCGCGTGATAAAAAACTGAAGGTTTACAAACAACATCTCTTCGCAACCATCAGTGAAAAACGCAACGCACCCGCACTTGCTTGCAGATGCAATGCGTTTTTAACGCAGCCCCATTCACTTCTATGGGGCTAGGGCTGCATGAAAAACGCAGAATATAGAACATGCTGCGATATTCACGCAACGCACAAGTGATGCGTGAAAAAAAACGCTCATGTAAACAGCCCCATTGAAATGAATGGGTCAGGATTCAGTGCGGGTGCATGCGTCCACTTCACGCATTGCACCCGCGTGGAAAACTCGCCCGTGTGAAAGAGGCCTAAGACTTTTTATGTTTCAAAAGCCTAGTCTGAAGCAGTAGCTTATATATATATATATATATATATATATATATGACAAAGAGCCTGTTTTCCCTGAGGACTTACATTGCCCTAACTACGTATGCATGAGAGACTGTGTTTCATATCTGGATGTACTATGTAAAGTTATAAGTTGGATTGCACCATCCTTGTTTCAGTTTCCAATTCCTAAATTACTAGTACTAAATGGTTGTACCACCACAAAAGGTACTGGCGTCACGAAAATCAGGGACCTTGCCATAGGCACATTAATACAGACCACCAAGGGCACCTCGAAACACCATCTGGCCTGTGTCCCTTATCAGAGAGTGCCCAAGAGAATCGTTGTGCCGTTCTCATTACTTATGCAAGCCTGCCCAGGGTTGACATAACCGTGACTAACCAGAACTGTATTCACCTTGGCCCACCTAATGCTCACACCGTGACCTCACATATGATTCCCTTGTCGGTCTGGCATACCACAGTGGCTGTGAGGGCGAATGCAGCGGTATGCTGGCGGGTGCCTGCTCCTCCTGCAAAGGAAGGACAGAGCTGGGACCCATGGCGCTGCAGTGTGCAGATGGCGGTCTACCACACTGTGGTGAGGTCACGGACCCAATAGTGACAATAGTAAAGGTATCACAACAAACAACAATTAAATTTCTTGTAGAGTGTCTAGATATCAAATGGAGCATAAAGGTAGCATCTTAAAAAATGTAGCAATAGTGACCCATGCCTGTATTGCACGTGCATTACGCGAACATTACACTGGCGATTCTCGCAATCAAGAAAATAATTTGAGAATTTATGATGAATATTTTCCCAAATATTTGGGAAATATTGCGAATTCGAATATTGGCCCTGCCGCTCATCACTAATGATAAGCAAGTTAAGTAAAGAATGGCAAGAAAAAGATAACTAACCTTTCAATGGATTTTAATGGCTTTTGTCACGAGATAACCAAGATAACACTGTGCCATGTGTTATCAGAGTCCGGTTTAGGTCGGCTACATCTGTATGTTGAATCAAATTATGAATTTTCTTGGGAACCCTATCTAAGTCCATTCGCAATAGGTCACTTCTATTCCTACTACCTTATACAGCATCTCTGAAATGTCCTTCCAGAACCTACCTACTATATCACAATCCCCCCACATATGATTTAATGTTCCTTTCTCACCACACCCTCTATAACATTTATCATTATTCGTATTATAAATCCTTGCTATTCTGCTTGGAGTCAAATAGGCTCTATGGTACAATTTAAATGATGTTTCTACCACTGACACTTGCTCACTACCTTTACTAAGTTTTTTACTTGTTTCATTCTATTTTTCTCTTATCTAATCCAACCCTAAATCCTGTTCCCATTTCAACATGTTATCCAATTTAATATCCTGTGAGTCATTAATATTGTACTAGAGCTCCACAGTCATGTTTCTAATTATGTTTAAAGACAAAATGTGAATGCCTAAATGCAAACATGATAGAATAGGAGAGGGTAGTATTACAAACTGTCTATTAGGTTGTATTGTAGAAGCAAAAAATATGCCTATATTGTTTTGCTTGTAAATAGAATTTTTGTTAAAAAAACAAAAACTTTTGCTTGGGATTTTTGAAGAGGTTAATGAGATAATACTGTAATTTGGTTCATGCGAAACTTCATAAATATGTGCAATGTTAAGATGTCTTACCGTAAAAGTGTTGACTGGGCAGTATAAATTACTGAAACCCATCATTAACGTCTTTGATTCTGTCTATTTTCAGTGAGCTAACTAATGATTTTCTTTTGGCAACTTACATGGAATGCCACGTTCTTATTACAGTATAATTTGCTGAACATTTCTGGCTATGTACTATTATAAACTACTCTGATTCTTTTAGGACATAGGCACTAGTTATCTTCAATGTCTTTGCTAGGTACAAATTCAACGTGTAAAAGGGCTTTTACATAGGGTGACGAGCAGGAACACATGTTCCTGGGAACTTTCATTTGGTTGGTCTTATCACCCAGGGCCAGCAGGGGAAGTGCTGCTGACATAATGTCGCCCACCATACAATTTCGATCAGCCTGTGTATAGGTTGTTCAAATGAGCACCAATCAACTTAGTTTGGATTTGATTGGTGCTTGTAATGGCCCACATCGGGCCATGTAATAGAGTCCTTACAAAGTTTCATAATTATACAGACAATATAAGTAGATCTACTAAATACATAAATAAGTATTTCTGATGCATTGTGTATATATATAGTAGTAAGATGTAGAGTATGTACTGTGGGGAGTCGCTCTGGTAGACAGCGGTGCGGGTGCAGTTTAGAGGCAAAACAAGGAGTCCAGATTGTGCAACAAACAGTGTTTTATTCACACTTGCACACCATAAATGAAAAAACAGTCTCTTTGGTGACAGTTCACACACAACGGAAATAACGTGGCAAAACAAAAACAGGCCAACACAGGTTCAGTCACCTGGGAGGTGTAGGTGCAGGTTCGCACCACGCTGTCGGCCCAGCCGCAGGAGAATCCAGCTTCAGGTAGCCAGGAACAAAACACCTCCTTGCTGAGTTCTTTCCTCCAGGACAGAGAACTCCTCAGCCCTGTTAGCAGCTCCAGGATAATCACCACCTCCAGCTGCTGAGCTGGCTGAGCTTTTAAACCCAGCCCAAAACCAGGACTGGGTCGTGGGGAGCAGCCACCCACCCTACACTTTAGCTGCTCCCGGTAAGAGCCGGCCCGGATCGGCTTTGCAGCCATGCTATTTAAACTCTGTCAGTAGCACTAGCTGCTGCTGACATCAACAAAACGGGCTCTTACCTCACCGAGGCTATGAACCTCGGTGACACATACCTGCCATCCACGACGGCACCCTGCACCTTACCACACCCCCTTTGTTCAACCCTGAGGGGTGGACACATGTGAGGCAGTGGACGCGGGAAAGGGCATCTGCATTTCCCTGCAAGCGACCTGCCCTATGTTCCCACGGAGAACTTGAAATTTTGAAGGGACAGGAACCACCTGGTGACCCGAGCATTCCTCTCCTTGGCCTGACTCATCCATTTGAGGGGGAATGGTCGGTCACCAGACGGAACCTCCTCCTAACAGGTAGTAGCGGAGAGATTCGAGTGCCCACTTGATAGCCAGGCACTCCCTCTCCACTATACTATATCTGGACTCGGCGGGACTGAGCTTACGGCTCAGGAAGACAACGGGATGTTCGTCCCCGTTGACCTCCTGCGACAGTACTGCACCGAGGCCTACCTCCGAGGCGTCGGTCTGTACGACAAACTCCTTGTTGAAGTCGGGTGTCACCAAAACCGGGGACCCACACAGGGCCGACTTCAACACGGCGAAAGTCTCCTCCGCCTTCTCACTCCAGCTAACCCTCCCAGACTTTCGCCCCTTCAACAGGTCTGTCAATGGCGCTGCTATTGTGGCAAAGTGGGGCACAAACCTCATGTAGTATCCTACAATCCCCAGGAACGACTTTACCTGCCTGGTGGTGACCGGTCGGGGCCAGTTACGAATGGCCTCTACCTTAGTTACCTGAGGTTTGATGACTCCCCGCCCGATTACATATCCCAGATATTTGGTCTCTTCCAACCCAATCGCACACTTTTTTGGATTGGTGGTTAGTCCAGCTTTCCTCAGGGCATCCACTACCGCCTGCACCTTGGGTAAATGGCTTTCCCAGTCGGTGCTGTGGATGACTACATCATCTAAGTAGGCCGAGGCATACCGACGATGTGGTCGCAGCACTATGTCCATTAACCTCTGGAAAGTGGCGGGGGCGCCATGCAGGCCAAAGGGTAACACCTTGTAGTGATACAGGCCCTGCGGGGTAACAAACGCGGTTTTTTCCTTAGCCGCCTCCGTTAAGGGTACCTGCCAGTACCCTTTAGTGAGGTCCAGCACAGAAAAATAACGGGCTTGTCCTAAATTTTCAACAAGCTCGTCTACTCAGGGCATGGGATACGCGTCAAACTTGGATACTTCATTTAACTTGCGAAAGTCGTTGCAGAACCGCAACGTCCCATCCGGCTTGGGTATTAGGACTATGGGACTGGCCCACTCACTTTTCGACTCCTCAATGACATCGAGCTTCAACATTAACTGCACTTCCTCCGCGATGGCCCGCCGCCGAGCCTCGGGTACCCGGTATGGTTTTAACTGGACCTTGGCCTGAGGCTCAGTGACGATGTCATGTCGGATGAGAGACGTGCGGCCAGGGAGGTCCGAGAACACATCCGTGTTCCGACTGAGGAACTCCCTGACTTCCTGAACTTGTTTGGAAGACAGGCTGTCTGCAATTTTTACCGTGGTTACGGCTTCACAGGCCTCGAACTGTGGGGCTGGACCCTTTTCACCTAGAAGCCCTGGCCGGGGGCTGTGGTCGTCGGCCGCGTCCCTATCTTTCCACGGCTTAAGTAAATTCACGTGGTACACCTGCTCCGGCTTGCGCCGCCCTGGCTGGTGTACCTTGTAATTCACTTCCCCTACCTTCTCGATCACCTCATAGGGGCCCTGCCACCTAGCTAGGAGTTTGCTGTCAAGGGTGGGTACCAGAACCAAAACCCGATCTCCCGGATTGAAGTCCCGTACCTGAGCCTGACGGTTGTACACCCTACTCTGGGCTTGTTGCGCTGCCTCCATATGCTCCCGGACCAAGGGCAACACCCTTTCCATCCGTTCCTGCATCTGGGCGACATACTCAATGACACTTTTGTGGGGGACAGGCTGTTGTTCCCATGCTTCCTTGGCGATATCCAACAGGCCCTGAGGGTGTCTGCCATAAAGCAGTTCGAAGGGCGAGAACCCAGTAGAGGCCTGGGGTACCTCTCGCACTGCGAACATGAGATAGGGCAGAAGCAGGTCCCAGTCCTTCCCATCTCTAGACACCACCCTTTTTAACATATTTTTTAGAGTTTGGTTAAACCTCTCAACAAGACCGTCTGTTTGCGGATGGTAAACGGACGTCCGTAACTGCTTTATACGCAACAATTTACACAGTTCCTTCATTACTTTGGACATAAAAGGGGTCCCTTGGTCTGTCAGAACCTCTTTTGGCAGGCCCACACGGAAAACATCTCCATTAACTCTTTGGCAATGAGCTTAGCTGAGGTATGTCGCAGAGGCACCGCCTCCGGATACCGAGTGGCATAGTCGAGAACTACCAGAATGTGTTGGTGGCCCCTAGCAGACTTTGGTACAGGCCCAATTAAATCCATAGCAATTCGCTCAAACGGTACTTCAATAATTGGCAGAGGTACCAGAGGACTACGGAACTGTGGCTGGGGGCTAGTTACCTGACAGGTTGGACAGGACTTACAATAATTTTCTACTTCCTTGAACACACTGGGCCAATAAAACCGCTGCAGTATGCGGTCCTGGGTTTTCTGCCACCCCAGGTGTCCCCCAAGAACATGTTGGTGGGCAAGCTCCATGACAAGCTTGCGATACGCTGTGGGCACCACCAACTGTTCAACAGGTTCACCTCGGATTTGGTTCACCCGATACAACATATCCTGCAGAACAATAAATCGTGGGAACATTAATTCAGCCCCTGGTTTCTGGGGTTTACCATCAATTTCCAGCACATTCTCCCAGGCCCTGGTTAGGGTTTGGTCCCGGTGTTGTGCGGTCCCAAAATTTTCCCGGAGACATTGAGGTCTGCCAACTCAGGTCCCGGTGGCAAGTCCTCCGTGTCTCCCACCATTACACTCCAGTGGGGTTGTCTCCCCCACTACCGCTGCAGCAGTGGTCACCCCTACCGCTGGCCCTTCAGACTCGGGCTCCCAGGGTTCTGGCCTTCCAGGGGTATCAGGCCACTCTGCTAGGGTTACCCTGTCTCAGGGCTATTAGTCACTTTCATCTCAGGCCACAGTGACGGAAAACCAGGAAGTCTCTCCCAATTATTAGTTCATAGGGCAGCTTTGTGGAGATCGCCACTTCACAAGTCCAGGTGCCGACCGCCGTGGACAGAGACATTACAGCAGTGGGATAGTCCTTTAAGTCTCCGTGTATGCACACCACACCCACTGTCCGGCCCGTATACTGGGTGGGCTGTACCAGGGCAGCACTTACCAGGGTTACCAGGCTCCCTGAGTCCAACAGCGCCACTGCCAGGTTATCCCCGACTTGCACCTGGCACAGATGACGATTGTCTATTGTCCCGGGGATGCCGGTCGCACACAGTCTCCGGGCATACATGGAAGCCCGGTACCCATAATTAGTCTCCATGGGTTCCCCCCACTGTGGACAGTTGGCCCTTATGTGTCCAGGCTCCCGACACTGCCAACAGACCACTGAGGACGGATCTGCAAGAGGTACATCCCGGGCGGGTTTGGCCGGCCGCCGGGACTGGGGTGAGGATTTCCGGGGTTTGACTGGCCCCCTCCCAAAAGAACCCCCCTGCAGGTTTCTGGTGGCCTCATATCGCTCCACCAGGTCGACCATCTCATGGGCATCGGTGGGGGATACCTGGCCAATCCAGTGTTGAAGGGGGTAAGGCAAGGCCCTCCAAAACATGTCAGCCAGCAGCCGGTCCAGCATAGCAGTCAGACTTAGAACCTCAGGCTGCAGCCATTTTTGCAACCTGTGCAGCAACTCATAGTACTGCGGCCTGGCGGGTTCAGCCACTTTGAAGTCCCACTGGTGGACCCGCTGAGCCCGGACCAACACGTTTACCCCCAGTCTGGCCAGGATCTCCCCCTTCACCGTGGAATAGTCAGCAGCCTGGTCGTCTGCCAAATCAAAAAAAACTTGCTGGGGTCCGGATGCCAGGAGCGGAGCAACCACCTCGGCCCACTGGTCACGGGGTAGCTTTTCCCTCACGGCGACCTTCTCAAAAACCGCCAGGTACGTCTCAACGTCGTCTGCGGGGTCATTTTTGGGATCGCCGCACGGACCGCTTTCGGGCATCATGGACGTGGTGGGACGCTCCTGCCGCCTGTAACGCCATCACATGTTGTAGCAGTAGTTGGTTGGTCTCCCGCTGCTGCACGTTAGCCTCTATGAGAGCCTTCACAGCAGCCTCCATGTTGCCAGAAACTCCTGCTTGCAGCTTTGCTGGCTTAATATATTCCATGCACTTTAGAAAAACAAAACTTCGGCGTTCACGCCAGCCTCACTGCGCATGCCCGCATCCGACACCAAATGTGGGGAGTCGCTCTGGTAGACAGCGGTGCGGGTGCAGTTTAGAGGCAAAACAAGGAGTCCAGATTGTGCAACAAACAGTGTTTTATTCACACTTGCACACCATAAATAAAAAAACAGTCTCTTTGGTGACAGTTCACACACAACGGAAATAACGTGGCAAAACAAAAACAGGCCAACACAGGTTCAGTCACCTGGGAGGTGTAGGTGCAGGTTCGCACCACGCTGTCGGCCCAGCCGCAGGAGAATCAAGCTTCGGGTAGCCAGGAACAAAACACCTCCTTGCTGAGTTCTTTCCTCCAGGACAGAGAACTCCTCAGCCCTGTTAGCAGCTCCAGGATAATCACCACCTCCAGCTGCTGAGCTGGCTGAGCTTTTAAACCCAGCCCAAAACCAGGACTGGGTCGTGGGGAGCAGCCACCCACCCTACACTTTAGCTGCTCCCGGTAAGAGCCGGCCCGGATCGGCTTTGCAGCCATGCTATTTAAACTCTGTCAGTAGCACTAGCTGCTGCTGACATCAACAAAAACGGGCTCTTACCTCACCGAGGCTATGAACCTCGGTGACACATACCTGCCATCCACGACGGCACCCTGCACCTTACCACAGTACCTTTAACTGACTGTATTTCTTTATGTTTGTCTAGACTTCTAATACTATAGATGGCAACTGACCTTTGAAATTATTCAGTTGATATCTTCTGTTGATATCGCTAAAAAGTGTGGAGAAATTCAGCATTCATAACCAGAAAAGATCTTGAAGCTTACATATAGTATATTCTTTAGAGTAGAGAAAGAAAACCCCATTGGAAATAGACATTTCATTTTATTTAGGAGGGAAGAGTCCTTACATCATGCTACAGCCATATATTGTAATCTCTTATCTGTCATATTCATGACCACAACAGCACCTCCAGCCAGGGATACTTCTTCTCTTTGGAGAGTTGAATGTGTTTCATAAGATCATGATCTGGGACATATTTAAGTTCATTTAGGGTTAAAATTAAAAACTCAACATCTGGATAAATCAACTACTACTGTCCTTGGACTGTATGTGGGTCAGCTCCAGCAATGAGGAGCCTTTGACCTACAGGAAGAAAATTATCTAAGGGTCTGTCATTAATAAATGGATATATAGGGTTCTGGACTACAATATTATACAGTCAATCAATATCAGGTCAGTGAGGGTCTGACTTCCTCCACCTATGTCAGTAAGTGTTATGTTATTTAGGTGTTTCAGATCTGGAAAATACAGTGATTTTGGAGATATAAGCATTTGAAGCCAAATTTGAACCATATTGATTTAAATTGTATACCTTATAATGTGTAGCATATAAATAAATTTATTATAAGAACCCATAATTCCATAATGACAACAATGACAGGCAAATAAGTATTAGAGTTTGAGAAATAAAGAGTTTGTCAAAGCTTGTAATGGATAAATAGGCTTAAAAAAAAATATTATTTATTCCTTTCACATGTTTCACATGCTCTCCATGAACAGTATATCAGTTTTATATGCTGCCACTATAGTATGTACATACGTTATTGTTATGTATATACTGTATTTTTTGCACCATAATACGTACCCCCTCAAAAAAAATAAGCAGTAATTTAGCAGTAACAGTGCCAAACGTGACCAAATAACTCAAGTATTAACTCAGCCTTACAGGTCGATGTCAGTGTAAAGAAGAAGCACACTTCTTTTACACCCTCGTCAGCTGATTCCACATAGATGTCTACAGAACCTGTTCTATTAAACGCTTATACAAGTAGAGCCTCCCCGACAGAGTGGAGAGGGTGTCAGCAGTAAGTTTGTGTTGACGTCACTGATTAATTTGCCCAACCTCTGATGCGTCAGAACAATAACTCACAAAAAAGGATCCTGTCTGTGGAGCATACGCCTTCACTCGGTCAGCATTTGCTCAATAATCCATCAGTTTTGCTAATGCCAAAAAAAAACAGTAGTGGATCTAAAACAGAGATGACACGTGAATGGAATATTTGCATGTATTCTGTGATTTGTACCCACACTTGCTTTTGGCTACCAAATCATAAGCCAATTCTGATGGGACCATACAGGCCTTACAGCTGCTACACAGACAGGATCCATTATGCATCAAATTTTTCCTTCCTTCTGACAGATAAGAAGAAAGTTCAAATAAATGATGATGTCAGCCAGGCCGAAAGCCAAAATAGTGGACCAGTCATGAAGTGGGGAGGGTGGGAACAGCATGAGGAGACCACAGAGTGGCCCAATGACAGGGACTGGAGTTGCCAGCAGTATGAGAAAGCCACCGAGTGGCACAATGACAGAGTCTAGAGGTGGCGGATGCAGCAGCAGCATCATGAGAAGGCCACCGAGTGGCACAATGACAAAGTGATGATGAGGCCAGTGAGTTGCAAGGTGACATGGTATGGATATGGCGAGGAGAACACAAAGTAGCAAGATTACATAGTGTGGAGATGGCAGCAGCAGGAGGAGACCACAGAGTGGCAAGGTGACATAGTGTGCACATGGCAGCAGCAGGGGAAGACCACAGAATGGCAAGGTGACATAGTGTGCAGATGGCAGCAGTAGCAGGATAACACAGAGTGGCAAGGTGACATAGTGTGGAGATGACAGCAGCAGCAGCAGGATCCCACAGAGTGGCATGGTGACATAGTGTGGAGATGGCAGTTGCAGCATCAGGAGGATAACATAGAGTGGCAAGGTGACATAGTGTGGAGATGGTGTCAGCAGGATAACACAGACCCGGTAACAGAGTGAGGGGGTGGGTGGCAATACCAGTATCCGCTGATGAAGGTGGGTGAAATAAGGAGCTCTTGGCATCAGTTGTGTGGCATCAGGCGGGTTGCAGCATCAAAGTAGTAGCTTAGGCATGTAGTCAGAAGAAAACGGTCTCTTGTATCAAAGTGTTGGTGTGGCACCATGGATGATCTAGTCTGATGCATCAGGAATTGGTGCGTGGAAATCCTGGCTGATCCACGCCTGATTCATCTTGACAAAGGTCAGTCTCTCCACATTTTGAGGGGACAGGTGAGTTCTCCTTGGGGTAACTATGGCTCCCGCCGCACTAAACACCCGCTGCCGCTGATGCCACACTACGGGCCGGGCAGGACAGCTTTTCCAGGGCAAACTCTGCTAGTTGCGGCCACAAATCCAGTTTGGCTACCCAGTAGTCCAGCGGATCTTCAATGTGGGTTGGCAGGGTGCTGTCCAAGTATGCCACCACCTGCTGGTTTAGGTCCTGCTCTAGGTCTAGCTGCTGCTGCTGCTGCTGGTGAGTAGTTTCTTCACTATGCATGTGAAGAAAGCTACTCATCAGCGACTCTAGACCCAGGCTGCTGATGATGGAGCAGGTACTGCTCCTGCCACCCCACCACTCCCCAGCATCCATGGCAATGGCAGTGGAACGTGAGCGCAGAGGGCCCCCCCAGTCAGACCTGCCAGAGGATGGACGATGGGGCCAATAGGCAGCAGCCAACTGACTACATAGGATATCTCTGTAGTAGTTTAGTTTGTCCTCCCTCTCAGTGGGTGTAAAAAGGCCCCCATTCTTGACCGGAAGCAAGGGTCCAACAAGATGGAGAGCCAGAAGTCATCCCTCTGCCGAAGGGTGACAATTCGGCTGTCACTAAGCAAGCAAGTGAGCATGCATTGGGCCATTTGTGCCTCAGAGGGACTCCGTGTCTCTATCCACACTGTATACTGCCACAGTGTGTCTGGGTCCTCTGTCTCGTTTTCCTCATCGTCCTGTAGCTCCTCTGTCTGCTCCTGCTCCTCCTGTCTGTTGAGCTGAGTAGAAAAATTACCCATTTGGCTACAAATTGCCTGTGTTCTAAAGTCCTCCTCCCCCTCCTCCAGTTCAGCCCCTCACAGGGCTCATGTGGCCGTGAGATCGAGGCGCCACGTCTCCTGTCCCCTGACCAGACAATGTTACCACCATCTGTTCCAGGACATGAAGCAGTGAAATTACGGCTTTCATCCCGCAGTCCTGGCCTGAGCAAATGGCAGGTGTCATGCATGAGCTGCCAGTGGCTGACATCAAAGTTACACAGTGGAGTACTCCTATTTGCTTGCATCTTCAAGAAATTGTCGATGGCCTTTCTCTGTTCATATAGTCGGTCCAACATATGGAGGGTGGAATTCCAACGGGTGGAAACATCGCAGATCAGCCTATGTTGGGGGATGCCGTTCTGCCGCTTCAACTCAAGGAGGGTGTGCTTTGCGGTATACGAGTGGCTAAAGTGCATGCAGTTTCCTGGCCATTTTTAGGATGTCTTGCAGATGGGTGGAAGACTTCAGGAACCACTGGACAACCAGATTGAACACGTGTGCCATGCAGGGCGCATGGCTCAGTCTTCCTTGACGCAGCACCGACACAATGTTCTTCCCGTTGTCGGTCACCATAGTTCCCATTTTGAGTTGTCGGGGAGAAAGCCAATTCGATTTCTTGATGCATCACACTGAGCAATTTCTCCCCTATGTGACTTCGTTCACCAAGGCAAACCAGGTGCAGAACAGCGTGACACCGTCGAGTCCTGCACATGTGGTATGCTGGAGGGGCACTGTGATTTGTCCCTGCAGTGGAGGCCATGGTGGAGTATGAGGAGGCAGAGGCAGACATTGTCGCAGGACCAATTGCATGTCAATGTGGAGGAGGAAGCGGATTGAGCTGTCCAAGTTGCTGGTGTGGCTGTGCAGGAACCACATTCCCCCAGTGGGCCGTAAAGGACATGTATTGTCCCTGACTATAGTTACTGCTGCACTTTGGCAGACACCGACAGGCTCAAGGACTGGCCCACCTTCTGTTCTACATGCGTGTGCAGGGGTGGTACTGCCTTTTTAGCAAATAAATGACAGCTAGGGACTCTTCACCTCAGCTCGGCACAAGCCATCAGTTCTCTTGAAGGTGCAGAGTTCACTACTTCATCATCATCGATTAGTGTCTGCACATCATTTATGTCCCCTGGGTCAGCCTGACCACTCCCAGCACAAGCTCCCGTGCCACTTTCCTCATTACTACTTGCCCGACTAGCGGAGGAAGTGGCGGATGTCTCCTCCAGATCTTGGCTGGGCAGTAGCTGCTGACTGTCCACTTGTAGCTGTTCCTCGCTGAAGAGTGGAGCAGAGCCTACAGCATATACTACTTCTCGCCGTGAGGGAACAGAAAAGGACAGAGGCAGGTTGAGGATAGGTAAGGGCACAGGGCCTGCTCCCGAACCATGCCAACTAAGGGTTGTGTCTGACGAACCCACAGTCTGTTGGCTGGGGGTATTTGATGTCACTTGGGATGACGTAGATGACTGAGTTAACCAATCAAGAACCGCTGGGTTGCTGGTCAAGACACGACCACTAGATGACACTGGGAGCTCAGGCCTCTCGCTGTGACTACTTCTGCCATGACCCCTTACTCTTCTGCGACCTTTGCTTGCGAGAGAAACATTCAGGCCTCTGACACTCCTCTGTGCATGGCCTGGCACTTCTCTGCCTGACATACTTGTAGCTGAACTAAACAAATGAAATGGAAATTAAAACACCCCTAAAAGCAACGAATATATTTTTCTTTTTGTACTGAAATAGGCCAGTAATTAAACGCTTTTAGTACAAATACCACCAAATGTGAACTGCGTCTATTTTTCTCGTATTGTAGTGAAATATGACAATAAACGCTTTCAGGGCAAATAACACCAAATGTGAACTGCATCTATTTTTCTTGTATTGTAGTGAAATATGAGAAGAAATGCTTTTAGCGCAAATAACAGCAAATATGAACTTAGTCTATTTTTCTCTTTTTCTCTAGAAATATAGCAATAAACGCTTTTAGCGCAAATAACAATAATAGTGACCTGCGTATATATTTCTCGTATTGTATTGAAATGGGCCACTAGATTATATCAGTGCAGTTAACAGCAAAAGTGACCTGCGTACAGTGGATAAATAATTTAAAAACTTTTTCCACCTTTAATGTGACCTATAAACTGTAAAACTCAATTGAAAAACAAACTGAAATCTTTTAGGTAGAGGGAAGAAAAAATATAAAAATAAAATAATATGGTTGCACAAGTGTGCACACACTTAAACTAATACTTTGTTGAAGCACCTTTTGATTTTATTACAGCACTTAGTCTTTTTGGGTATGAGTTTATCAGCATGGCACATTTTGACTTGGCAAAATTTGCCCACTCTTCTTTGTAAAAACACTCCAAATCTGTCAGATTGCGAGGGCATCTGCTGTGCACAGCCCTCTTCAGATCACCCCACAGATTTTCAATCGGATTCAGGTCTGGGCTCTGGCTGGGCCATTCCAAAACTTTAATCTTCTGGTGAAGCAATTCCTTTGTTGATTAGGATGTATGCTTTGGGTCGTTGTCATGCTGAAAGATGAAGTTCCTTTTCATGTTCAGCTTTCTAGCAGAAGCCTGAAGTTTTTGTGCCAATATTGACTGGTATTTGGAACTGTTCATAAGATGGACCATGGTAAGATGGACCATGTGATTGGACCATGTGATGTGACGTCATCACAGGTCCTTTAGTTCTTAGCTGATGCTGGGAAAGAGAGGACAGATCGCAACTACGCGATCAAGTGGCTAAGGTAAGTTAACTTTTATTATTTTTAACCCCTTCCTCTTCATTTTACAATGGGGGACGGATCCGTTTTCAAATGCACCATATTGATTCATTGAAAATGGATCCGTTTGGCTCTGCATCGTCAGATGGACACCAAAATGGTGCAAGCTGCGTTTTGGTGTTTGCCTCCAGAACGGAATAGAGGCGGAACGGAGCCGAACTGATGCATTCTGAACGGATCCTTATCTATTCAGAATGCATTGGGGCTGAACTGATCCGTTTTGGACCGTTTGTGAGAGCCCTGAAATGGATCTCACAAACGGAATCCAAAATGCTAGTGTGAAAGTACCCTAACAGTCAGGAATAGATGCTGGTAAATCAGATGCTGGTAAATCACAGTAAATCACTTTGCATGATGACAGGAGCTTCTTCAGGGTCCTGTATAGCCCACAATGTTCCAGAAAAATAAAATGGTGCTCTGCCTTCACCTTGTGTATCGAGCAGCTCATCCTGGCATAGACCGAGGGAAGACTGTACTGTAAAGAGGAGCTAATAGACAACCAATACAGGTGTTCTACTAGACAATTGGCAATGTTGATTGGTTGGATCTGAGTTTGAGGCATTTTATGTTGAGTCTAGTTTCTAGTTTCAACTTACATTGACCCAGGAAAGACCATTGTATGTTGAAAATATTGTAGCATTAGGTCATTGTATCTTGAGGGACCACTGTTTATGGTTTCCCCTCATCACACTATTATCCATCCTTTAATTGCTGCAAACATAAAATAATAACGGCGATGTTTTCCTTCCTGCCGTTCAGTTTACAGCCCTACTAATTTGTGTCACAGCCCCGGTCGGAGATGGTCTGAATATAGGTAATTAAAAAGAGTGAATCAAAAGAGAAGAATGATTGCGTATAGGGGAATATTTTGTTCACCTAAACTGATCAGGTTTTAACTCAACAAAATGATCAGTTTAACTGATATATAGGGGCTAATGAGGAGCGAAGCCAGCTTCGGATGCTAGATCCGAAATTGCTTCGCTCAAAACTTCGGTATAATGCTATATGGAGATCCATCTCCGTACAGCACTAAAATGTATTACATCCGACGAGGGGAAGTCAGTTATTCCAGAAGTCTCGGTGAATAATTTTGGTATTTTATTTTTATACTGGAAAACTATTTTAAAACTTGCATCTGCTCTTTCAGTGTATCATTTGCTGGTTCCGCTTCTTCTCCTCTCCCCTCTCCATATATAGATCATTTATTATCATTTCCTGAACCTGATCCTCCACCAAACTCTCCACTGCACCCATGCACCCAGAAGTACTACAGATATTGGCTGGTGACCAGCTCATGCAGCTTTATATCTAGTCCTCTATTTTACTAAGATGGCTGGACCATAGTACAAAACAAGCACTTTTACCTTTTGTGTTACCCCTACCTCCTCATAGATTGTAAGCTCTTGCGAACAGGGCCCTCATTCCTCTTGTTGTAATTATTGACTTGTCTGTTGCTATGTTATTTATTGTACATGAACCCCTGAATTGCAAAGTGCTGTGGAATATGTTGACGCCATATAAATAAAGATTATTATTATTACTAGATAGGAAATCTCGGATGTCTGTTTTTCCATCTGTCAAAAAAAACAAACAAAAAATGGTAAAATTGGATCAGTTTGAAAAAAAATACACATATGTGTAGACTTATACAAACTTCTAATCAGTTTTGGTAACATAGTTTCTATAAAAAAACAGATGCAGTGCCTAAAGCAAAAAAAGATGCAGATGCAGTGCCTAAAGCAAAAAATATATAAAATGCGATGTCAATGAGGCCTTATGTAATCAGAGCCTAACACCTGTATCTCAGGGATTTCATCAAAACTTTTGAAACTTGAAACCTTTCCTTATTTGTCAAATTTGACCAAATAATAAATACCAGCAGAGCACATCTGTGATAAAGCATTGCTATACTTTAATATTTAGATGTTTCTATTCCATTACTATGCCCAGTATATTATACATATATTATAGTATATATTTTTATATTTCTTTCATTTATGATTATTGTCTTGAATCCTGTCATCTGAGTATATTACTTTACAGTTTTTTATTTGCTAGAATTTTAGTCAGTTGTTTGCCACACAAAATTTTAATCAACAGGATTCTAAAACTATAGAAATAGAACCGTGGGATCCTATTAATGGTAATTTCCTTTGGATAATGGTTTTATCATCCACCTCCAGGTGCATAGAGGATTATCTGTTCCTTTATGCATCTTTCCTTGGTAACACAACTTAAATCTGATCCAATCATTTGAGCTTTAGTCGTGTCAGGAATATGTAATGTGAGAATGCTTGCTTGACATTTACAAGAGAGATTAGTAAGAAAACTTCAACCACAGCAAGAAATTCTCTCTCTTAGGGCTCAGGCACATGACCATTGTGCATAACGGTCCGTTTTTTTGCGGATCCGTGGGTCCGTTTTTTAAATCCATTGTGTTTCCGTATCTGCTCCATTTCCATTTCGTTTTTGCGGAAAAGCATGTCTGTGTTGCTTCAGTATGTGATCCGTTTTTTGCGGATGATAAACGGAAACTGAAACGGAAACTTCCACCTTTTACACAAACCCTATTTAAGATGGTCATGTGATGGTGCAGACTCAATTTTCTACAGCTTTTTGCAGTATAAAGAGCTTGGTTAGAAGTTGGTGTCTTGTTGGCATTGGTTTCTGATTTTGGCTATCTGTTGTATTATGGCTGACTTTGAGGAAGACCTCCTCATGCGCTGGCTGGTTTCTCGGCAAGATGAACAGCAGCCAACTATGTTGACCAACGAACCAAGGAAGAGGCATTGGATTCACCCAATTGTCTTTCAGCGGCGCAAAAAGGGCCACTTCCACACGCTGTACATGGATTTGCGACAGCATCCTGAGAAATTAAATGGGTTCTGTCGTATGTCTGTGAACAGCTTTGACATGTTGTTAGTGTCTCTGCGCCCTGGCCTCACCCACCAGGACACAAATATGAGGCGCTGCATTTCTCCAGAGGAACGGCTCATTGTGACGTTGAGGTATGTAAATTTGTTACAATGGTTATTTAAACAATCTGTTAATATTAATCTTGATATTAAGTGTGTTAGACTCCCTTTGTTATGTGTAAATATCTTGGGTCATTAATTGAGCTGTAGTAAAGTAAAACTGCCTTAGTTGCCCATAGCAAACATTAATATCAAACCTTTCAGTTTGTACAGCTCCTTTATAAAACAAATATCTAATGCAGGGATGTCCAACCTGCGGCTCTCCAGCTGTGTCAAAAACAGAGGGCATGATGTGATTTGTATTTTTACAACAGCTGGAGAGCCGCAGTTTGCCCATCCCTGGTGTAATGTATGTATTTGATATGGGCAACTAAGCATGTTAGACTTTACAACACTATGAATAGTGTAGTGACCCCAGTAGTGGCTGTTTTATAATTTTTTTTTTTTTGTGTGTCTTCGTCAGGTTTCTGGCGACTGGGAATTCATTTGCTTCTCTGCATTTTGAGTTCCTGCTGGGAGTGTCAACTATTTCTAGGATTGTTCGTCAAACATGTGAAGTGATTTGGCAGTGACTCCGGGAAGCGGTAATGCCAGAGCCCAAAGCTGAGGATTGGATCCGAATTGCTGAGGGCTTTCATCTTGATGCGCAGTTTCCAAACTGCATTGAGGCATTGGATGGCAAACACATTCGTGTTAAGAAGCCGCCTCACTCAGGGTCCCGTAACTACAATTATAAGCAATACCTTTTCATTATGCTGTTGGCTTTAGCTGACACTACATATAAGTTTATAATTGTGGATATCAGGGCCTATGGGAGCACTGCAGATGCGCGCATTTTCAGTTCTTCCAGATTGAGTGAGCGACTTAATGCCAACCAACTTGCCCTCCCAGAGCCCAGATTGCTTCCAGGTTCTGCGGGTCGTCGTGCTCCATTTGTAATTGTGGCTGATAAAGGGTTTGCTTTGGCCCCACAGGTCATGCGAACCTTCCCCAGATGCAACATGGATGACAGGCGACGCATATATCAGCTGACTACCAACCAACAAGTGGAGAGTATTCCTGTCATCCTTACAGATGTCGCCAGACAATGCCACCGTTGTTCTTAAAGCTTGTGTGATCCTGCATAACTTCTTCAGGATTCATGATGCTCCCTTAGATGCTGGTTTAGAGGAGTCTGGTACCTATTCTTCTTCATCTGGAGGATTGGACCAGACTCATCATGGACGGCCTGGATCTGCTGGACTTGCATTTCGAGACCTTTATTCTAATTACTTCATCAGCCCTGAGGGATTATTACCGAGTCATCTGTACTCTGGCTATTGTAGTATTTTGTTATTTTACAGTCATTGGTTTATTATTTTATTATATTAGATAGTGTAGGGACTCGCAAGACAAAGAGGACCCTTGATGTGGGCTTGCGGGCTGGGGTGTATTGTATTCAAAACTGTTAAGACCAAAAGTTCCAAATATTTTATGTACAATGACAATGTACATGATTGTGTTTAACATCAAAAGTGTCTAATGTTTTGACTACATAAACCTTCTAAAACCTCATTATACCTAATACATTACAAAATATTTGGTGCTTTAGAATAACATGTTTATATGAGTATGAGTGCTAACATTATCTATCCTTCTCTTAGGTTTGCATAGACGACAGGTTACAATGTTTTTCAATTGTCCTGGTTTGGATGTTTGACAATTGCTTTAGCAATACATACTATACTTTTTAAAATTGACATGGTTTGTAAATAAATATAACTGTGTTTGCATTGTGACTTGTAACCCTTTATGTTTGAAATAAATTAGTTTGTAATATTGTTTTTATTTTATTTAAAATAAAGAGATCTACACAAGACTCGATTGTCTACAGTTTTTATATTTGAATAAATAAAATTATAAAGGCTTCACATTCAGCCATAACTTAAATGTCCAAAATAAAATATACACAAATCACAAGTCCAAAATATTTCTGGTGAAAGGGCCAATAGCTTGGCCTGGAATAACATCAACATCACAAGGTGGATTGCACTGTTGTTGGGTAGAGCTTTGTGTGGTGTACTGCGGTTTCCAATAAGTTTGAATATTTTGAATACAGGGGCATAGGAACACAGGTAGGGCGGATGTGCATTTGTGGCATGCAGGGTCCCGGTTGGGGCTGAAGAGACCGAGCATACACTCGCTCCTTCTTGGAATTAATAAAGCGAAGGAGCTACAGTGTGTCAGGTTTGGACTCCATTATAATGGCCACGGATGTCATCATAACCATATACATTGTGTTTTTTTCTTGGGGCCAGCCTTGGATCAGGGGAGCTAGGCCACCAAGCATCCTCTCCTCCTTACCCTCCTTCCTTCTCTCACTCAAATAATTGAGCACCTGCCCCTCAGCCACTACTCGACTATCAAAGTGAGAAGAAGGATTGTCCCTAGCCCCCCTTCTCCGCTGACGTGGCCTGGCCTGGGCTTCTGGACTGGAAGCTGCCACTCCTGTAGCTTCCACACCAGAAGCTTCTCCTTGCAGTTGTGAAGTGGATAGGTCCTGTGGGCTGACATCCTCCTCACCGGTCTCAGGATGTGGGGTATGTCGGCCAGGAGCATCTTGCTACTCATGTTGGGAGCTACTTGAATTTTTCCCATCATTATCAAGGTTGTCCACGGTGCTGAAAATGCAAATTAATGAGAATTAACATATATATATATATATATATATATATATATATATTCAACATTCAGAGAAAACAAAGGTAGCATATTCTTATGGCCTTAATTCCAAACGGGACGCTAAAATTGGAGTTGGCGTTTATACATGTAGGGTTTTTTCATAAACCACCGTCGCCGCTATGCCCCTTGGATTGCATCAATTCCCTGCGGAATTGGTCCCGATATGAATGCATCTGGTTTTAACTTTTTGAACTGTCAAAAAAACAACATACACACAAAATAAATAAAGACACAGTTCTTACAAAAAAAATTACATTGGTTCATAATATTACACATTACACTGGTCCTGTATATTAGAAAAAAATAAAAATAGTGGGTGACCTTTAGCTACTTTGGATTCATGTAAATTTTTTAGGGCAGGTTATAAATAGAGTTGAGCGGACACCTGGAAGTTCGGGTTCGACGGGTTCGGCCGAACTTCACAAAAAAGTTCGGGTTCGTGATCCGAACGTCAGCAAAATGTGCCTAAGAGCAATGGCAACTGCTCTGCAAATAAATCTGGATAGGGAAATGACTTAAAATAACATAAAATACAGAAGAAAAATAAATAAACATTCTAAACCTGAGCCCAAGTGAGTGACAGTGGCACCTGCCACCCAGCAAACAGAGGATATGGCAGCAATTCCCCCACATCTTTCAAAGTCACCAAGCATCTCCACAGAGTCCCATGGAAGCGTTCAGCTGTCCATCTCCCAAACACTGGAGAGAAAGAGGAAGTACCCCCCTACCCACCCGCGATCCCTGTCTCTGAATACCTGGATTTCAAAATTCCTGATCCTTTGTAATGTTGTCATTCTGTCTGGTAGAGAGTTTTAAAAACCACAGTACGTGGTTCCCAGCTGCCACTACTTTTGCAGGCGAGCCATCCCTTCCCTGCACAACCAAGTGGCGAATAAAATCAGGTTTGCACTGCGCAATGCTATCTGTGGCAGCGTCCACATAACCACCAATATGTGGACCGGTAAGCACGGGCAGGAAAGTAACATCTCCCTATCAACACACTGGGTAAATGTAGTGGCGGCTGGCCCAAAAGCGGATAGAATTTTTACGAATGTCCTTCCGTCCCTGAGGATTGCAGGGCATTTCTCTTTCCGTCCTGTTGCCTCCTCCTCCTCCTACTTGGCTTCCGCCATCTCTACCACCTCCTCATCCGCTCAGCATTACACCTTCACCACCCACAGCAGCACAGCCAGGAGGAAACGACAGTAGGCTGTTTTAAAAATATCATAGCAGCTCTGGGCCTAGCCGGTTTGACGCACATCCCCTGCCTGCCACATGTGCTGAATTTGGTGGTGCAGAAATTTCTGAACACCAGACAGTGAAAATCAATTTAGTTATTCCAACACTTATATTCTGGTGGCACAAATTCACTTTTATTGTTGCTCAAGGATCCCTGCAGCCTGAGCTGCAGATGTGACAAATAATTTTATTAAATTTGTTGGTTAGATTTTCGGTTAACATTTCCACGACTATCAGGACTTTTTATTATATATTGGAACACAAACTTTACAAGGAACATTTCAACAAGAGAAAATTAACCTGAATAGCCTCACACCCTACACACACACACAACACCCCCACCCCTCTTTCAATCAAACCATTAACACACTATTTACAAATTTACTTAAAAACATATTAAAATAACTAAGCCCTGGCCTGGAACACAATTGTCTAGCCAGGGCACAGTTTTGGAGGATGAGGAGGAGTAGGAGGAACCGTGTTCTCAGAAGGGTGGCACCCAAGCCAGCTCACGGGCATCACTAGAGCGTAGCTGGGGGATACAAAGGACACAGATGATACACTTCCCTCAAAGAGGACAGCTTATCCTTGCCTCTGGGCAGCCTGGCACACATGAGCGTCTACATGGTGCAGTGCCTGTGCAACGTCTGTCGAATTACTGCCACATTCTAACTTGTGCTGATTACTGGGTGGCCACCCTGCTGAATCCCCGTTACAAGGACAACATGCCATCCTTATTTCCCTCACTGGAGCATGATAGGAAGATGCGCCTGCCAGTAGACACGCTGCTGATGGCATTCACAACTGACACCGGGGACTCAGTGGAATCACAAGGTGAAGGCAGAGAAGGAGGAGAAGGAAGTCGCCAACGTAGCTGGGTCACCACCAATATCTTAGAAGGCAGGGTTAGCATGGGCAAAATGTGGAAAAGCTTTGTCATCACGTCACAACAACCAGCCCCACCAGCAGATATGGAATGTCTTAGCAGAAGGCAGCATTTCAGCAACATGGTGGAACAGTACACGTACTGACTGATGGGTCTTCCCGGGGATGTAGCAACAGGGGAAGCAGGGGAAGCTACTGCTTTGGGGCCCTGACCTAGACGGGGCCCATCCACGAGGAGGAGGAGGACTAAGAGACTTTGTCAGGGCCCCCTCAACAGTATTATACAATTAAATTATATACAGTGGCAGTATAGACAGTGTAGAAAATGGATGGAACAACTGCCGGGCCTGGTCTTAGAGAGCGATCTGTAGTAGCCACAGGAATGGCGGCATGAAAGGAAGGCGTTGCGCAAAAATTACTGGGGGAGGGGGGCCCCATTCAAAAATTTGCTGTGATGCCCAATCATTTCTAGCTACGCCACTGGGTCTGCCCCATTCAAATTCTGGGTCTTCAAATTGGGCACATGGCCTGAGGTTTACGCCTTGGAGGTGCTGGCCTACCCTGCATCACTGTATTGTCTGAACGTGTGTTTAGCATGGCTGGGGGCATTATCACAGACATGCGCAGCCGCCTGACCGCAGCCATTGTGGGCAAGCTTTCGTTTATTAAAAAGAACCAGGCATGGATCCCACAGGACTTGTTTGTACCCTATGCGGAATAGACGTGTATACCGGCCTCACCCAACCATTGTTATACTACAGTGCACTTACACTTTGTGTTATTTTTTATATTTTCCAATGTTTTGGGGTCTACCCAAATTTATTAAAAAAAATAAAAAATAAAAAACCTGTTGTTGGCGACTACCTTTGGCTTCACAGCGAAAAAAGGCTTTATGTCTAGGTATTTGTGCGGTGTATGCACAAGTGCTCTGTGAATCAACAATACGGGTTTCTTTCCCCAAAATACATAAATGCAGTATTTCACTGCTGAAATTTAAAATAGGTATTTATGCGGTGTATGCAAAACTGCTCTGTGGACCAACAATATGGGTTTCTTTCCCCAAAATACACAAATGCAGTATTTCACGGCTGAAATTTAAACGTAGGTATTTGTGATGTGTATGCAAAACTGCTCTGTGGACCAACAATACGGGTTTCTTTCCCCAAAATACACTAATGCACAATTTTACTGCTGAAATTTAAACGTAGATATTTGTGCGGTATCTAATAGGTGACCTTGATTAAGGCGGTACATATAGGTGTGTGTGTCTCTCCTCCCACCGGTTGCTGATGCACATGGAGGTAACAAGGGGCAGCACACCATATGTGCGGGGACTGTGCTCCTGAAAAATGCACCACAGCATGAATAGGTTAGCATAGGAACCCTCCTGAGACCACCTTGTTGCCGGTAGGTGGGCTTAGATGTATTTTGATCAAAATGTATTGACCAAGTGTCTCAGTTTTTATCAAGAGTGAGGGCCTAGTCCATACGTCTTGCATCTATTTTATAGTGCATTATTTTCTGTTATTTTGTAAATGTAGCCATATACATCCGCACATTTAATACTGTATCGTGCAGGATCATTTATATATAGTTTTTTCTATGATTTGTTTGATTTGTCTTGAAGGAGTGGCACCTTAATGTGTGAATACGCTCCTATACTGGGAGTGATATTCAAGTGCTCTTTTGCCCTACCTATCTAATAGGTGACCTTGATTAAGGTGGTAGATATAGGTGTGTGTGTCTCTCCTCCCACCAATTGCTGATGCACATGGAGGTAACAAGGGGCAGCACACCATATGTGCAGGGACTGTGCTCCTGAATAATGCGCCACAGTGAGAATAGGTTAGCATAGGAACCTGCCTGAACTGAGACCACCTTGTCGCCGGTAGGTGGGCTTAAATGTATTTTGATCAAAATGCATTGACCAAGTGTCTCAGTTTTTATCAAGAGTAAGGGCCTAGTCCATACGTCTTGCATCTATTTTTATAGTGCATTATTTTCTGTTATTTTGTATTCGTGCGGTATATGCACAAGTGCTCTGTGAACCAACAATACGGGTTTCTTTCCCCAAAATACACTAATGCAGTATTTCACTGCCGAAATTTAAAATAGGTATTTGTGCGGTGTATGCAAAACTGCTCTGTGAACCAACAATATGGGTTTCTTTTCCCAAAATACACAAATGCAATATTTCACTTGTGAAATTTAAAATAGGTATTTGTGCGGTGTATGCACAAGTGCTCTGTGAACCAGCAATACGGGTTTCTTTCCCCAAAATACACTAATGCAGTATTTCACTGCTGAAATTTAAAATACATTTTTGTGCATTGTATGCACAAGTGCTCTATAGCACCACAATACAGGTTTTTGTCCCCAACTACAGAAATGCACTATGTCACCCCTAAATTATAAAGTAGGTAAGGTAGGGGACTTGACCTACCGAAAAATAATTAGACTGATGTCCCTGGCAGGCTAGCATACATGCAGGTCACATGCAGTTCCAAGGACACCGCAGTTGCAAAAATGGCTGCCGACCCCCACCTCAGTAACAGATGGATTAAAAAAAAAATATTTTGCAGTATCACTGGGCTCAGGGAGGGGTACAAAAATGTAGGATAGCAGTAGCACCCTCATTCAATAATTGCTGTAGCTTCAACAGATTTCTTTCCTAATCTCTCCCTGAGAGCACCAGCAGCAATCTGTCCCTACACTAAGATCAGCAGAGTGACATGCGACACTACGTGACTTCAGCTTAAGTAGAGGCTGGGTCACATGCTGCACTCAGCCAATCACAGCCATGCCATTAGTAGGCATGGCTGTGATGGCTTCTTAGGCCAAAGTAGTGAAACGCTTGCTGATTGGCTGCTCTGCAGCCTTTCAAAAAGCAAGAAGAAATCGCAGAACAACGAACCTGAACTTTTACGGAAATGTTCGGGTTCGGGTCCGGGTGTGAAAAATAGTAAAGTTCGGTACGAACCCAAACTTTACAGTTCGGATTCAATCAACCCTAGTTATAAACATAATATTGGAGTACCTGAGAAATCACTATGATGCTTTATAAATTGAGGACAAAAGTCAATAGTGTCTAAAATACAGGACAATAACTTAAAAAAAAAAAAAAACAATGATACAAGGTTTAGATCCAAACAGGTACTGAGGGTGAGCGACATTTTTTATATAAATGTATACAACCCTGGATGTGCCCCTTCATAGTTCTGCAGCTAATTACACAATAGTCCTGCTTCTCAAATGTGACCTTGCAAACGACTGTTGATCATGCTGCGAGTGTGCAGCGCAGCACCCGGCCTGAACTCCCATTACTGCACAAGGGGTGACATAGCATTTTATTATTTTAGGATGCTAAGTAACCCTTTATAGCTCTGCTATGTATTTGATAAACACTGACATAATGCTGCCAGTGTTATCCAATCTATTCCATAACCGTAAAAGGGTTAACCTAGCATCACTAAATCAATATAATGCTATGTGACCCAAAGCAGTGCTGGGGGGTCAAGCTGGGAGCTGTGCTGCAGACTCACAGCATGACCAACACTCATCTTCAAGGGCTCTATAGCTCTTGAAGATATAGCTCGATTTAAAAAAATTTTTTTGGTTCAATCCGAATTTATTTGCGGCGAATCGCGTTAAAAAATGACTATTTCCAGGCTGTAGAGAGCCTTTATAGGGGTGTAGAACACCGTGCCTTGCAGTAACACGCATAGGGAGTCTGCCGTGGTAGTGAAATAATACTGTGAGTTAGTACGACATGCAGATGACAGGTGTTTCTCTTAGAATCACTGCACACTTCACTTATTTGGGCAGTCACAGGGCCGAAACTGACCAAATAACTCAAGTATGAACTCAGCCTTACAGGTTGATGTTAGCACCAAGACGAAGCGCACTCCTTTTACACTGTCATCAGCTGATTCCACATAAATGTCTACAGAACCTGTTCTATTAAACAGTTATACAAGTAGAGCCCCCTGACAGAGTGGAGAGGGTGTCCGCAGTAAATTTGTGTTGACATCACTGATTATTTTGCCCTTCCTCTGATCTGTCAGAACAATAACCCCCAAAAACGGATCCTGTTTGTTGAGCATACACCTTCACTCGGTCAGCATTTGGTCAGTAATCCATCAGTATTGCTAATGCCCAAAAAAACCTGGAGTGGATTCAAAACAGAGATAACCGAGTCAACCATTCAAGAACCACTGGGTTGCTGGCCAAGACACGACAATTACCTGACACCGGGAGCTTAAACCTCTCGCTGCGACTCCTGCTGCCACGCCATCTTACTCTGCTGTGACCTGTGCCTGCACCAGAAACATTTAGGCCTCTGCCACTGCCCTCTGCAGGGCCTGCCACTTCTCTGTCTGACATACTGTTAGATCAAATAAATAAATAAAAAGGAAATTAAAACACACAAAAAGGGCTTTAGAACATATAACTGCACCTCTGAGCGGCAAATATATTTATATATTTTTCTCTTTTCCACTTATACACTCCACAAAAGGGCTGTAGAACATATAACTGCACCGCTGAACAGCAAATGTATATTACTTTTGCCACTAATACACGACAAAAAGGGCTTTAGAACATATAACTGCACCGCTGAACGGCAAATATATATATATTTTTTCCACTAATACACGACAAAAAGGGCTGTAATTTTTGGATTTCACCACACAACGGCTAATAATCCCTTTTAATAAACCCTGTTAATGGCTGTATCAAACAGCACTTGCACCTCGATAAAAAGAATGGTTTGCTGGAATTACAGAGCTGTATAATGGCAATTTGGGTCCCCAGTGCAACAAGGTGTAATAGGATTGTTCCTATTACCCAGGCTGTAACCTCCCCTACTGAATCCTGTTCAACATAAATACTGTGGAATGATTCCTCCCTATCCTTTCCCTACAACTTGAATAATCTTGCTGAACTTTTAAATGGTTTTCTGAGCACAATTAAGTTTTTTTTCTAGCACTGTCTCTAGCGCCTGCTGACGTCTCTCCCTGCACTATGTACACTGGAAAATGGCAGAATCCAAGATGGCTGTGACATCACAGGGCTGCTGATTGGCTGAATGCATGGCATTATGAGTGATCCCACCTTTCCAGAGTTCCTTGCTCTATGTCCTCAAACGTGCAGCAGCCATTATAGGAAAAAATGTGATTTGTTACCACGAATCGCGAGGAAAATCAGATTTGGTGCGAATCGAATAAATCCTGAAATTCGGATCGAATGCCACTTCGTCAACTTCTATTTACTAATCTCTAATTATAATATATGGATCCGTGAAAACCATGGACACTGCACGAATGCCATCCTTGTTTTGTCTATTGCCGTTGCTAGAATATGCTCTGGAAATTATTTTTCAGCCTAGTAGTGTCGGATCCTTCACGGACATCTTCATGGATGAACCACTGACCATCTTTTAACGGATGTTACCAGAGGCACGACGTGTGAAAGTTTCATTAGTTTGCTGCACTCCACTTGTCTGACTTTTAAATTTAAATTTTGCCTTATAGAGGTAGCACCTTTCCAAATGTTGCCAGGGAAAACTGCACCCAGGCTAATAACTACAAGGGGTACACTTGTTGCTGTTTAAATGAATGGCTGTCCATGTAATACTTGAGTAGATTTGATCCTGTGCTGAGCCACGCCCCCTGCACTGATCACATGACGGTGACGTCACCCCAGGTCCTTCGGCTGTTCAACAGTTCGGGTTGGTGGAAGCCGCCCCTTATGGATTCCATATGCCGCGATAGTCCGCGGTAGTGGAATCCATAACGGGATGCAGCGATTACCACAACCCGAACGCCGAACTTTTTTTTAAAGTTCGCTCATCTCTATCTACCAGCAATCACTTGCTCTGGTGAGTGTTATTTTGACATGGTTCCTACCTATTTATAAAGAAGCTTAAATAAAAATAAAAAAACACCTCTCACTAAAAGCCTGGGGTCACTCACAATACTTACTCAAAAAGGCCGTTATAGGTGAACTGTCAGTTTGTGTTCTGTTTTTTCATATCTCTAAGACAAGTTTAGAGATATTTATATCTTTAACCACTTTAATTATGAAAACTCATCATAAAAAACGAGAACATAAGCAAGGCAATTAAAATGATGACTGATTTCTTTTAAGCATGTTTTGTATTCCCAGGTGCGTTTTCCTCCAGATACATAATTACTTTTAAGCTAAAATAAACTCCTCCTAAGCTTCTATGTCTATGTGCTACTTAAAGTGTAACTGCCATTTTAATTTTATTCGTGTAATGTATAGGGGCAGTAATACTGACCATTTTTGTAATATACCTTAATTACTGAAATCATACATTTCTATTAGAAAAATAGCTCTAAAGTGGAGCATTTTAAGCCTCAGCTACTGCACCGCTGAACGGCAATTATATTTTACTTTTGCCACTAATACACGACAAAAAGAGCTTTAGAACATATAACTTCACCGCTAAATGGCAAATATATTTTACTTTTGCCACCAATACACAACAAAAGGGGCTTTAGAACATACAGTATAACTGCACCACTGAACAGCAAATATATTTTACTTTTGCCACTAATACACAGCAAAAAGGGCTTTAGAACATATAACTGCACCACTGAACGACAAATATATTTTACCTTTGCCACTAATACACAGCGAAAATGGTTTTAGAACATATAACTGCACTGCTGAACGGCAAATATATTTTACTTTTGCCACTAATACACAACAAAAACCCTTTTAAGGAAGTAAGAAGGTGATAGTTCTCTTAAACTACATATATTGACATTTATTATCCTGTAAGCTTTTAAAAAGATGGCATTACCCTTCTAATTTTAAGAGGACATCCATTGAAAGAAATCTTTTAGTTAACTGGAATACAATATCATTTGTTGTAGTTTAGCATATGAAGGAAAGATTTTTTTTCCTTAAGTGGCACAGAAAACCATATGTGGAGTGGGAGCCATTGAATTGCTTAGGAACAAACATGTTGATTATTCTTTCAGGATCCCAGTTAATCAACAAGCCTAAATAAATTTAAGCCATGTAAAATATAGCTCAAAAGTGATACCCTTAGTTATTTTCCAACAGATTTTTTTTTCATATTTGTAGGATGTTGGTGGGGACATGCAGGGCTATGCATACAATGTTTAGCTTATTTCTGGTGTGAAAGTCATATTCAAATATTAACTGTCACATTAGGTAGAGACCAGTGCAGACCTAACCTCCCACACCACTGTCCCTCACTACTTGGACAATCCACCCTAAACAGTGGCCCCCAACTGGGTGACTGTCCCTGACCTGACTAAGCACAGAACCAACTTAGGAGAGACAAAAGGGGAAGTCAGACAGGCTGAGTGAAAACCAGAGAATACTAATAACCAAGGAAGAAACAAATTTAGAATAATATACCAAGTAGGGTCAAAACCAGGAGATAAAATCTGAACCAGAATAAGCAGTCAGAGGCAAAATCATTAACAGGCAGAAGGTAAGAAGTCCAGGAATTTTGCATTTCTAAGCTGAATGGCTGGCAGTTAATGGACTGTTGATTATGTTGCCTGTTGCTTGCCAATGGCAAAAAAAGTCAAAATGGCCTATTTGCACTGAATCTGAATTTCCTCACGCTTTATGATAACGAATCCCATTTTTTCCTAAAATGGCTGCTGCACGTGTGAGGACATGGAGCAAGGAACTCTGGGAAGGCGGGATCACCCATAATGCCATGCATGCAGCCAGCCAGCCCTGTGATGTCATAGCCCCATAAATAGACTCAGCCATTTTGGATTCTGCCATTTTCCAGTGTACTTAGTGCAAGGAGAGACATCAGTTGGCGCTAGGGACAGTGCTAGGAAAGACTTCATTGTGCTAAAAAAAAAACGATTTACAAGTTCAGGGAAAGATTACTCAAGGTGTAGGGAAAGTATACAGAGGAATCATTTTACAGCATTTTTGTAGAACAGGGTTCAGTAGGGGAGGTTACAGCCTGGGTAATCCTATTACACCTTGCTGCATTGACTGGGGATCCAAATTGCCATTATACAGCTCTCTAATTCCAGCAAGCCATTCTTGTTATTGGGTGCAAGTGCTGTTTGATACAGCCATTAACAGGGTTTATTACAAGGAAATAAGGAAATATGTCTTATTTGCCCTTGTGCGGTTCAGTTAAATGTTCTAAAGCATTTTTGGGCTTGTATTACTGTGAAAAAGGGCTTATTAGCCGTTGTGTGGTGAAGTGCAAAAATTACATCCCTCTTTGGCGTGTATTAGTGGCAAAAGAAAATATGTATTTGCTGTTTAGCGGTGTAGTTATATGTTCTAAAGCTCTTTATGGCGTGTATAAGTGGCAAAAGAAAAATATATTTGCTGTTCAGTGGAGCAGTTATATGTATGTTTTAAAGCCTTTTGTGGCGTGTATTAGTGGCAAAAAGAAAAATATATTTGCCTTTCAGCAGTGCAGTTATATGTTCTAAAGCCTTTTGCGTTGTGTATAAGTGGAAAAAGAAAATACATGATTTAAAAAAAGAAAAGAGAAGAGAATTAGATCGCACATCCACAATCTTTGCTTTGTCAGTCGACAGGACTACGGGATGAACAATGTCATACCACTGCTTCGTGTCCTGGAACAGATGCTACTAAATCTGGCTGCTCAGGGCACTTTAGACATAGCGCCTAGATCTCATGGCCACATGAGCCCTGTGGGGGATGAACTGGAGGAGGACATTGGAGCACAAGCAATGTGTAGTGAAATGGGTGTTTTTTCTATACAGGTGACAGGAGAGGAGGAGCAGGAGGAGCCAAAGGAGCTACAGGGCGATGAGAAGGAAGAGGCAGAGGACCCAGACACCATGAGGCAGTATGCAGTGGAGATGGACGCAGGGAGTCCCTCCGAGTCACTTGCACAAATGGCCCGATGCATGCTCACTTGCTTGCATAGTGACAGCCGAATTGTCAGCATTCGCCAGAGGGATGACTTCTGGCTCTCCACCTTGTTGGACCCTCGCTACAAGTCCAAAATGGGGGCCATTTTTACACCCGCTGAGAGGGAGAACAAACTGAACTACTATAGAGACATCCTATGTAGTCAGTCGGTCACTGCCTATCTGCTCCATCGTCCATCCTCTCACATGTATGATCGGGGGAGCCCTCTGCGCTCATGTTCCACTGCCATGGCTGCTGGGGAGGGGTGGGGTGGCAGGAGCAGTACCAGATCTATCAGCAGCAGCCTGAGTCTAGAGTTGCTGATGAGCAGCTTTCTTCACCAGCATAGTGAAGAATCTACTCACCAGCAGCTAGACATAGAGCAGGACCTGAACCAGCAGGTGATTGCATACTTGGACAGCACCCTGCCACCCCACATTTAAGATCCGCTGGACTACTGGGCCGCCAAACTGGATTTGTGGCTGCGAGTTTTTCCTGGAAAATTGTTCTGCCTGGCCAGTAGTGTGGCATCAGAGTGGGTGTTTAGTATGGCGGGGGCCAAAGTTACCCGCAGAAGAACTCATCTTACCACTCTGTGGCCTCCTGATGCTACCTCCACCACTCCACCACCACTGTCATTGTGCCACTCTGTGCCCTCCTCCTGATGCTGCTGCTCCCGCCACCTCCACACTCTGTCATTGTGCCACTCTGTGGCCTCCTGATGCTGCTGCTGCCACCCCCACACTGTCATTGTGCCACTCTGTGGCCTCCTCATGCTGCCTCCACTTCACCACTATGTCATGGGCCTTGACATGACTGGGCCCCTATTTTGCCTTTCGGTCTGGCTGACATCATAATTTATTTGACCCTTCTTCTGATTTGTCAGAAGGAAGGAAAAATGAGATGCACAACGGATCCTGTCTGTGTGGCAGCTGTAAGGCCTGTATGGTCCCATCAGAATTGGCTTGTGATTTGGTAGCCAAAAGCAGGAGTGGGTACAAAACACAGAAGACATGCAAATATGTTTTTTTTTTTTTTGGCATTAGCAATACTGATTACTGACCAAATTCTGACCGAGTGAAGGCAGGTGCTCAACAGACAGGATCTGTTTTTTGGGGGTTATTGTTCTGACAGATAGGGCAAAATAATTAGTGACGTCAACACAAACTTACTGCTGACACCCTTTCCACTCTGTCGGGGGGCTCTACTTGTATAAGCGTTTAATAGAACAGGTACTGTAGACTTCTATGTGGAATGAGCTGACGACGGAGTGCGCTTCTTCTTGGCACTTACATTGACCTGTAAGGCTGAGTTCATACTTGAGTTATTTGGTCAGTTTTGGCCCCATGACTGCCCAAATAAGTGAAGTGTGCAGTGATTCTAAGAGTGACGTCTGTCATCTGAATGTCGTACTGACTCACAGTATTATTTCACTACCACAGCAGACTCCCTATGCTTGTTACTGCAAGGCACAGCCAGGAAAGGGCCGTTTTTAACGCAATTCGCCGCAAATGAATTCGGATCTAACCACTTTTTTTTTTTTTAAATTCGACGAACCGGCTGAATCGACTATTTGCAAAATGTTCTCATCTCTAGTCAGAATATGACAATGAAGAGAAAATAATATAAAAATAAAGTTTTTATATTTTTTCAGTATTAAAACACAAGAAAAACTACATATATTTTGTATTCCCGTAATAGTATTGACCTGGAGAATAAAATTGACAGGTCAGTTTTACTTCATAGAAAACGGTGTAAAAAAACCAAACAAACATGAAATTCTGGTGGAATGGTGTTTTTTTTTTAAATTCCACCCCATTTGGAATTTTTTTCCCACATCCCTCCACATGTTATCCAACCGTATATGGTGCCATTAGAAAGTGCAATACGGCTATGTGAATGAAAAAATAAAAAACTTATGGCTTTGGGATTGCAGGGAGTAAAAAATTAAAACAAGAAAATTAAATAACTTCTTGTGCTGTTGTGAAGAAAGGTAAGACTTTAGATGGTGCTAGATTAAACGTTTTAAACAAATATATTACTCATGCACTCGAACATGTTTTTTGCGGCCCTCATGCAGAACCATTCTTTTCAATGGAGTTGCAAAAAAAAAGAAAAAAAGAAATGGCTTTGTGTGCATTCCATATCCATATGTCCACAAGTCCGTTTTGCAAAAAAATAAAACATTTCTTATTATTGTCCGTTTTGCAGACAAGGACAGGCATTGTTACAATGGATCCTCAAAAAAATGGATGTAACACGGACATCACACGAATCCATGTTTTGTCATCTCTTTTTCTTTTTGTGGATCCATGTTTTGCGGAATGAAAAATACATACGGTCATGTGCATGAGCCCTTAGTGTGGGGTCTACTTGATGAACAAAGTCTAAATCACCAGAAAATGTTCAAGCTTCTGAGGTACCTGTTTATCATCTACCTGTTTATTAAGTAGGTATTTCATTCTGACCATTTTCTTTTAAAGTAATTATGAGATTATGAGAGGAAGTTAAAAAAATAAAAGAACTGATACTCATCTCACGACCCTATGGGCCTGGATGCCCAGGTTCTTGCTGGCCTCTTCTGGTCTCTACCTCCTGGTCTCCCTGGAAATGCTTGCTTAGCCAATCACTTCTTTGACCCACCACAACAAGTGATTGACTGAGCAGGTATTTCCAGCATGTCAAAACAGGACGAAGAAGTACAGACCAATGAGTACCTCCGAATGGAAGTGGTTTGGATCAGAATATTGATTCTTTTATTTTTTCACCCCCTATGAGCACACTGAGACCAATTTTTTTCTTATTTGAAAACCTCCTATAAAGGCAGACCACACAATTGGTAAGGGGCCCCAGAGGAGATACTTTTCTCTTTCCTGTTCTGTTTCAAGCAGCTGCCATTAGGACAAGCTCAGTGCAAAGACATTATTACAGCTTCCATTGCATTGTAATAACTCCTATGCACTGAGCTCCCTCTAGTGGTAGCTTCAGGCAAACAGCCTTGTAATATGGGACATGAAACTGGAGAATTCATCAATGTATTTGTCAGGTGTCTTGTATAAATACATTCAGAAATACAGTGCTCAGGATGAGCAGTATATTTTTGACCCTCCTTTCCACTTTTTACGACACAAAAGTTAGATAAAGTGGGTGAGGCCAAAGGTGACTTTTTTTTAATTACAATTTTCTAATTAAAATTTCTTGTCTTTAATATAAATCTTAAATTTTCAGAAATATGAGGCATTGCTCTTTGTTTTCTACATTGCCTGGGAGTGTTTGATACACACATACTGGAAAAATTGGTGGCGCAGGGAGGCCAATACAAAGTTTTGCTTTGGGGCCCTATAAGTTCTGTGCATGCCCTGTGGAAAACCCTTTACCATAAGATGGAAATTCCTGCATTACATATAAGCGTCTATTATGTCTGATAATGTTTATCACTTATCCACTGTATAAGTAGTAAATAGAGATGAGCGACTCGAATCCCACAAAGTGGTATTTGGTTTGAATTTCAGGATAAATTTGATTATCCTCGAAGACAAATTTCCTTGTGCTTCGTTTTAGTGAATCGATTTAACCTGAAATAGTGTAAAAAACAAAAAAATTCATACTCACCTCCAGCTGGACCGCCAGCCGCCATCTAGATTGAAGATCTCTGACGAAATCCCGTATGTGGTGACGTATGATGTCACCACGCCGGACGGCCGGCCAGCCGGCCGCCATAATGACGTAATCTTGAGCCTCGCAAGATTTCACTTTAGATCTGCACTCAAGATGGTTGCGGCCGGCCCATCACGAGCAAATGGAGGCGGTAAGTTTGACTTATATATTTTTTTAATGTTTTTACACTCAGGTGCCACGATCATGTATAAACACGGCATCTGAGGGGTACAATGACAGGGGCGTAATTTGTCACAAACCGATTTTTTTTTTTTACATTCGACAAATCAGCCTAATCGAACTTTTCAGAAATTCGCTCTTCTCCAGTGGTAAATATTAGATCAGTGATGTTTCTTCTGTTGGACCTCGGCACCTTCATCCCCATTGCCACTCCATTGAGGAGGTGGTGCAAGAAGTGAGAGCTGTGGCCAATTTGGTTATTTCTCAGAGTTTCAGAAAGAGGTGTTTGAAGTACCATCAGTTGATTCTAACTAGTCAAATACATGAAGTCAAGAAAAAACCATAATGATAATTTATCCAGCCATGCTTATCTACCATATGGACCAACTGTCAGAGTAAAGGCAAAGGATCAATAATTGCCTATCATTGCCAAACATTCTAGCAAGCAGATAATAGTAGGGACATGATGGTTCATACCAAATAATGTCAAATATGTTATTAAAGTTGTTTTCCCATCTATGTGGCACATCCTATCCATGGGATATGCCATAAATTTCCAATAGGAGTGACCTCACTCATGAATTGGCAAAATGTAACAATTTTGTGAATGGAGAGGAGGTTGTGTATCTCTCCGTTCACTTCTATGAGACTTACAAAAATAGGTGAGCCACGTCAATCTGACATTTATAGTATACCCTCTGAACATGCCATAAATTACACCCTTTGGTCCAGATGGGACAACCCTTTTAAATATGTTTGCTTATATCTACAATGTAAGAATCTGAATATTTACTACAGAAGCATGTATTCAGATTAACAAATGGCTTACTGACTACTGAGTCATTTGTGGTGATTGTGCACTGTCAATAGTTCTAGCCATTCCACTGACAAAGAGTTACTTTCAGCTCCTTCTAATTTATTATAAATGGTGAACAATAAATTGATTATCTAATTAATTTAATTATAGGTAAAATTACACAATTAACACCTTAATGGCCTTAATGACTAGGCCTTAAAATGCCTTAATATTATTTTTTCATTGAAGTAGCTATCTGAGACTTTATTTTATAGCGGAGAAATGAAAGCGTCATTCATTCCATGGCGCTGTACATCTTAGAGGGGTTGCACATACATAATATAAAAAATAAGCATAAAACTTTTAACAGACTGGTACAGAGTTGGTGTGGACCCTGCCCACATGAGTTTCCAATCTACAAGGGAAAGTGGAAAGACACATGAAGTGAGGGTCAAAGCTGCAATCTGGCTGTGTGGTAGCAGCATGCTTATTGCAGGTTGTAGGCTTTCCTGAAGAAGTGGGTTTTCAAGGTTGCTTTTGAAGGTTTGTATGTTGGGGGAGAGTCTGATATGCTGGGGTAGCAAGTTCCAGAGTAGGAGAGTTGCACATAAGAAATCTTCAAGAGGAACAGACAAGAGGAGTACAAAGAAGAAGTTTCTATAAGAATCAAAGATTATGTATGTAGATCTATCTGGAAAGATGGCCTTATATGTTGTCGTTAGTATCTTTAACTGAATTTGCTGGGCAATGGGGTGCCAGTGAAGGGTTTGGCAGAGGGGAGTAGCAGAAGAGAAATGAGGGAAGAGGTAGATTTACCAGGCAGCAGAGTTGAGGATAGATAGAGGGGTGTGAGGGTACTAGTTGGGAGGCCACAGAGGAGAATGTTGCAGTAGTCCATTCAGGACAGGAGATGAGGACATACAGTAGCATTTCAGTTTACTCAGGGAATACAAGATATGTTCTCGAGTTGAAATCGGCAGGTGATGTTAAGGGTTTGGATATGTGGCTTGAAGGACAGGGCTGAATCAAATGTTATCCCCAGGCAGTGGAGCTTTGAAACTGGAGAAAGTTTGGTGCTGTTAACTGTAATGGATAGGTCTGGTAGGGGGGCTGAGTGACATGGGGAAAGATAATGAATTCAGTTTTCTCCATGTTGAGTTTTAAGAAGCAGGAGGAGAATAATGAAGAGCTCATAGACAAGAAGGGATCTAACATAGAAGGGAAGTTACTTCTGGGACAGAGAGATTTGAGTGTCATCAGCATAGAGGTGGTATTGGAAGTCATGGGACTCTATGAGCTGGCCCAGGCTAAATGTATAAATGGAGACAAGTAGGAGACCAGGGCAGAGCCTTGAGGGACACCAACAGAGAGAGGACATGATGAGGCAGTATATGAATGGGAAACATTGAAGGCTTTATTGCTAAATGGTGTTTAGCTTTAGCAGGTAACAGATCATTGGTGACTTTGGTTAGGGCTGTTGCAGTGGAGTGATTGGGTTGGAAGCCAGATTGTAGCTGATCAAAAAGTGAGTTGGATGTGAGGATAGTTCGAGATGGACATGTTGTTCTAGGAGGTTTGATGCAAACAGGAGTAGTCAGATGGTGCAATAGCTGGATAAAGAGGATGGGCCCATAATTCTTTTTGTATGTAAATCTAAAAAAATATGATTTTTCATGATTTTTTTAATACCATTTCAAAATAAATATCCAAAATTTCTTGATAAATAAATTCTTCAGGGTATTATGGTTGTGTGGATATCTAATATGTGTAAGTTTTCTATTTTTTTCTTTTTATTACATTATTTAACATATTTTATAAAATCAAATTTGGGGATTGCCATATTTACACCTATATTTTAAATGTATAATGTGTTAGCATACTCCTGTTTGCTAATACATTGGAGGTAATTCATCATTCCACCTAAACCTTTTTTGGCTTAAAAAAGTAGGAAAAACACTGTTTTGCGAATTTTACAATTCAATTGTTTCTTTTTAAGTCACAACTGGCATTTTATGTTGCCCTCGCCCGGTTACCAAAAATAGGCAGTGGCTAGAGTTGGATGTGGGCTTGCCAGTTGGCCCTTGCACATTTATTATTATTTACCAGAAAGTGGCATACAGATAATAATGACCAAAATCTACAGCAGTTCCGAGCTGCCATAGATTTCATTTTGGCACATGGACTGCCAGAGAAGATCATACTCTGTGTCTCTGTGATACAATTTGCTGTTTGGGCAAGACTAGTGTGCTCTAACAGCAGGATAACTGGAGAAGAAGCTTTGGGGTCCTTTGTAGGTTCTCTGGGCTGACAGCAGATGGCTCCCCCAGTCTCAGATCAGGTCACTGGGAAAGACAATCGCAGGTTTAGTCCCTTTTGATTATGCTATGTTCATGGACCACAGTTGAAGGGTTAAAAGCCAGGATTGGCTCTTCCTCTAACCCCAGCTGTAAAGCAGGAGCCTGGACTAAGAACTGGAGCTAGTTCTGAGAGCCGGCAACCCTCCTCTACTGCAGCGATGCTAAAAGATGTCTCTGTAGACTGAGGCCCTGCACTGCTTGCTGTCAAAAGAGAGTAGGCAGTTGTTAAGGGGTTAATAGATAAAAAATGCATTAAGTTTGCTTACACATCATGTTTAATGCTAGAGAACAGTCTTGGTCTGAAATTCTGCAGTTGTTTCAGGTGTGGTTTCCCTAAGATTCCCTTCACATTTCATCTAAAATCCTAAGGAGGAAGGGAGGGAGTGGTGATAAGCAGACTAGATGACACAGAAATTGTATGCAATCATACTATTCCCTTGTGAAGGAAGAGCAAAAATCCTTGAAAAGAAACTAAACCAAACACGAAAGTTGATAAGTAGACTAAAACAACCTAAACATTAACATACATCATACATACCCATGAAACCTGTTTGAAAGCTTTTCTGCTATGAAGTGACTCTACAGCACACTTGCACACGACCGTACTTTCTTTCCACTTCTGTTCCATTTTTTGTGCGCCCCGTATGCGGGACCATTCACTTCAATGGGGCTGTAGAAAATATGGAAGGTACTTCGTGTGCATTCCGTTTCCGTTTGTCCGCATGGCCGTTCCGCAAAAAAGTAGTGCATGTCCTATTATTGTCCGCAAATCACGGTCCGGGCCCCATTCAAGTCAATGGGTCTGCAAAAAATACAGAACGCACACGGAACACGTCCGTATGTCATCCGTATTTCATCCATATTTTGCGGATCCATACTGTAGAAACGCTATGCCCAGCCCATATTGCTCATGTGTTTGGTGATTAGTAAGTTACTGTTTCCGTTCCTCAAAAAACGGATCGCATATGGAAACCATACGGATATGTTTTGTGGAATAACGGAACGGAAGAGGACTTAAATCAGAGTAAAAAAACTCAGATGTGGAACAACGGATCCGTGAAAAACGGAACGCAAAATATCAACGATCGTGTGCATGAGCCCTTAAAGACTTTTTCCAGGTTTTTAATATTGATGACCTATCCTCAGGAGAGGTCATCAATATCAGATGGTGGGGTCCAACGGCCAGCACCCCAGCAATCAGCTGTTTGAGGAGGCAATGCTTCAGTGAGTGCTGCGGCCTACTCACAGCTTACCTAGCACAGAGTCGTCCATTGTATAACATCTGTGCTTGTTATTGCGGCTCAGCCCCATTCACTTAAAGGTACTAAGCTGTGCCTAGGCAATGTGACTGATGAACGTAAAGTTACTGGCCTAGGAAGAGACCACAGTACTTACCGGCAGTGGTGTCAGGAGTTTACCCCCATGATCCTGATTGGACAACTCTTTTAATCACAGATCATAGGTAGGTTTGATAAGTAATTCTCAAAAAAGCAGAAAATCATGGAGCAAATTGCATTTTCTATACAAGGATTGCCTATAAAATTATGATCTGTCTTCCCATTGATATATGAAGGGACCTCTCCCTAGTGGCTCCTGCAGATAGAGAATAATCATGTAGTTCTACGGCTGTGTGAGATGAAGCCGCATTTTTGAGGTCCTGTATTGAAATAATGAAGTTCTGATCCCTATAAAGATATATTTTGCAGTTTATGGGACCACAAAAACACTTCTAGACAACATCAAATATTTCCTGCAGATTCATGTTCAATATACCATGTTTATACCTTACATTAAGGCCTCATGCACACGACTGTATGTGTTTTGCGTCCGCCCCAAAAAAAAAACGGATGACTGACCGTTTTTTTTTGCGGATCCGTTTTTTTGGCAGATCCATTGTAATAATGCCTATCCTTGTCCGCAAACGGGAAAAAAATAGGATATGCTCTATTTTTTTGACGGAATGTAAACACGGACCACTGATGCGGAACAAAAACGGTCGACCATCCGCATTTTTTGACAGACCCATTGAAATTATTGGGAAACATCCTATCCATGAAAAAAATCAGAAAGGGACGCGGAAACATACAACGGACGTGTGCATGAGGCCTAAATATGTAATCATCAAAATCATCAAACCATTGTCCTGTAAATCACCAAAAGCTTCATTAGAATTCTAACTATGAAAAGTGTGTTAATTGATACAATGGAGTCCTTGGAGATTACAGTGTGGAGTTACTCATAAATGCTTCATCAGCTAAAAGACAGCATAAATGCACTGATGAGCCAAGGGCTAGCTCATTCTTCTATCTGCATCCATACTAATGAGAATATGAAGTCCAGATGCCTTCAGCAACTCTCACAAGACTTAATATACTAGCCCCATGACATCTTTTAACGAAGAACTATCCTAAACCACACACGTAATTTATAACATGAACAATATAAATACTCAGTAGCAAAAGTGAAGTCTATATTAGTAGAGTTTTACTGGCTCTAATGAAGGAACTGGGGCAAGGAATGCTGAATGTTAATAAATGATGCTCTGCAGCTGTAAGAATGGGATGGCTGCATGATGAGAACATTTAATTGACCAAAAAGAGTATGTAGACATCTGGAAAAGATATCGGAACCGAGTGTGATTCATTCATGTTACCTGTTAACTCAGCTGTTTTGGGTCTTGATAGCTCTAAAAGTTATTGTCATGTTTGTTAAACAGAGGAACTCATTTATTTGCCCTAGGTTGATGAATGTATGCACTCTGTCTGGAATATGATATTGTTGTGTTGCTTATAAAGTTTATATTTTAGACAATGAAGAAGTGGCATTTTGGTTCTTCTTAGAGTTCTCTAATGTTCTATGTAAATAGTGAGTATTCACATCTCCTGAAGGAACTGCAGTTATTTTAAAATTTCAGTCTGGGGTTGTAAGAAACATTAGATTTTCATTTTCTCTGATGTTTAACATATCAAGCAGCCTTTTTTGTGCTATGATATTCATTGTGTTAATTAATTCCATAGATAATAACCAAGGATATTAAGAATTTCTCAGAGTTCGTCAACCAGAAATGAATTTGAAGGTCTATTTAGTCTATTCAGACTACGTTTGCAGTGTATGCTTGGCATATAAAATCTGCTGGCATATGCGCTGAATGTATCTGCCAGATATATGCAACTGCATGCCATGCCTATAAACTTTTGCTGGTGCCCAGCTTGGAGCCTTCAGTGTAGGCTCCAACAGTAATACCCAACACATACACAGAACATACACTGCAAAAGCAAAGCACTTTAACAAAACTGCATTGTGTAACCTCACAGCTTCTGCGTTATACCATAAAGACTCCCCTAAGAACAATGGAGAAAGGAATCAATAGAGAAATAAGGTGTTCTTCACAGCTTTGTCTTCTAGCCTACTTTGACTTTCTGCATGTTTACTGCAGAGAGCCACATCATAAAGTCTTATATCTTTTTTGTACATGAAGAACAGATTTAATCAGTGTTCATAGTGCCGGATCCATCACACAACCGACACCACCAGTGACCAGCAGTGGATGTGGGCACAGTTTCACCAAATAGATTTGACTTAGGGCTACGCCTAAGAGTCCATTCAAATGACTGTGTCCGATTTGCAGACCACAAACCACAGATCCACAAAACACTGACACTGGCTGTGTGCACTCCGCATCACGGTATGGACTAGGGCTGCACGATATGGGAATTTTGTGCGATTGCGATTAGGGCCCTAAAAATTGCGATAACGATATGCGATGCGATATTTTAAGGGAATTGTGCTAGAGGTCTATCTACTTGGATTTTCAAGGTAAAAGCACACACAGAAGACTGATAATGTGAAATGTAGTTATGCTGAACTCAAGAACTGAAATGGACAGTGTTTTTCAAAATAAAATACATATTTGCATTACTGCAAAAGTACAAAATACAAAACTTGCCATTTTCTTAATAGCACTGCCTAGAACAGATAAATAAAATAGATATAAGAAGATGTGTTCATTAAAATAACGACTTTCCACCAGCCCCTCCTCCCTCCCCGCACTGTGACTGATGTATCGCTGGCCGCGCTGTGCAGCATAGCGGCTGGAGATACAGTGTCAGTGTCACATAGAAAGTCAACCATCGCTTTATAAGACGCACTGCCATTCCCCCACACTTTTGGGGGGAAAAAGTGTGTCTTATAAAGCGAAAAATATGGTAATATAATTGCAGCATTTTTGGGTCAGCAAATTGCGATTGCGATATGGTGATTAATTGCGATTGCGATTGCTTTCGCGATATATTGTGCAAGCCTAGTATGGACCCATTAACTTCAATATGTCTGTGGTCTGCAAGCTGTGACAAAGAATAGGCCATCTTATCTTTTGCATGTGGCCCCACGACCCAGAAGCATAAAGAAACAATGCGATGCGGCATGCACACTGCCAGTATCTGTGTTTCACCACCATGTAAATCGGCCCTATGGGTGATATTTAGGTGTCAGTGGCATACCATCAATGGAAGCAGACCACGTGACTTCTGTAGGACCTGGCGGGAGGATTAATCTGGTACTGAACTACTTTATCTCTTCCTGATGCCAAAACACAGCATTTTCATTGAGGCGCCAGTAGGGGGAACAAGAAAAAAGAAGATTACAGTGTCCATTGTATACAGTAGTAACTGTCTAAACTCCTGTGCACTGAGCTCCCCTTAATGGTAGCTGCAGGCAGACAGCTTTGTAATATGTGAAATGAATCAGAAGAACTGAGTTGTCTGCTATAAATACATTTAGAATTATAGTGTTTAGAATGAGCAAAATAGTTTTGGAGTGCCAGTTCCGCCTTTTCCGACAAAAAAGTTGGGTACTGTGGGTGAGGCCGAGTCTGACTTTACTGCTACAATTGTTTTTTTATTACAGTTTTTTCTGCTCACTTTAAAAGTTCATAAACTTATCAGAAATCCAAGGCATTGTACTATGCTGTTCATGTTACATGGTCTCCAGTTGTCGGGTTTATAATAATCCAATTAAGAATTATTAATTATGGTCATAAAATAATTAATCATAATTTTTTTTCATAACTTCTCGAAATTATGACCTGGTGAATTGTAGATAATCCAATCGATGCAATTCACATCTGAGGCCGACTATTTCCTCAGATAATAAGTTATTTTAATGAGAGATGACATTAATGCTAAAGATGTAGTTTTGACATTAAATAATACTCAGATATTATAAAAATATGCAGATTTTATTAGTTACACGATTATAAACAAATAGGTAAGTACATAACACAATGATATATGCCAATGAATATATATGGCGTTAATATAAAGCATTACAAGCTTAAAATAAGTAAATAAACAATGATATATGCCAATTAATATATATGGCATTGATATCAGGCACTAGAAGCTTCACAATAAGTAAATAAACACATGTGGGTAAGAGCAGCTTGTCACATTATAACAAAGCTATTTGGTTAGGATATCAAAACAAGAAGTTAAATTATATACATTACTCCTGTTCAGAGGCGTGTCTAATCCTAGACATCTATATGGAATGCTGAATACATTCCCCACCCCTCTCTAACCAAACTAAACCTCACATGACTTCAGGAATGGGCAAATCCATCAAAGGATATAACTTAGAAAAGATAACTGTATCCTTCCGCCCCATCCTGGACTATTCTCACATGTATGACTTGGTAAGACTATTAAGACACACAACAGAAATGGGAAGAACTTGGAACAAGTCTTTCCAGTGGGAATTTATCACCTAGCTTGGCGAAGTATGCTACTATCAATATATCTATATCTATGCATATATGTATGCAATCATTTAATACTCTGATAAATTATGAAACTTGATTCTTCTGCAGGTAGAATGAAGCCTCACAATTATTCTATATCTAAGACTACATCTCATATAAAGAGATGATAAATAAATTAATATGTTCGCCAACATAGATGCTATGATTTTACCCACATTATCTAAATAGTCTTAATAAAATGAAACATCATTCTTTGTTTCTTACAAAGTCCTAGCAGGAATCTCACTTCTGCTCCTAGGAAAGCTGGATGGTCCATCACCATGGCTTTCATCTTGGGTGTTGGCTCCTGGAATGCTATGCTTCCTCCTTTGTTCCTTAGCTTTCCTCGTTCTTGCCTCTCTCGTTTCTCCTTCCCTGAGGCTCATCTATCTAGGGTAATTATCTCCCTTGTAATCTAACATTACCACCCCCTGGATTAGTATTCTCCAATCAATTGAGGGGGTGTAAACATAAGTAATAAGATCCTATGAGATCATGTTTACCCATAATGCAACTATGGAGGATGGTGTAACGATATCCGTCTCGGGATGGCACTGTTGTGCAAGCTATTAACACCATACCATAAAGACTTAACTAGGGTATTTTTGCATTATATACATTTGACCCTTGTCGTCGTAAATTAGAGACAAGGATTAATGTAGACATTTTGTATCAACTAAAGATAGACAACTTGGAGTCTCTCTGACACTATTGATCTATGGGCCATTATGGTATGAATGGGCCTTGTTCTCTAAGACATGTCTGGAGAATCCAGTGTACTCCCTTACAGATAAGCCCACATCTGTGGCAATAACTTTTAAGACACAATACTCTCTGTATTTTTACACAGACTGAGCTTGGCATGACTTCATCTTGGCCTGTCTCAGTCGCATATGAAAACTTTGGCTCATGTATGTTTCTTAAAGACAATGAGCATGCATTTTGAATATAATATGACCAGGTATCAATATATATACCTATGAAAATGCCTGACACAGTGCAGGGAAACTACTAGACTGCTACCTCATGGAGTAGTTTCCATTCAACGACAGCTGAACCAGGTGGGTCAAGAGACACCAGTGTATGGCACCAAAAGAGACAGGCCGAATCATAGTGGACAAGGTGAGGTCAGGGCAGGCAACGTTTACTCAATCTAGTAAACAGGCCACAGGTTGTGGCTGACAGCACAGGGTCAGTATGATAAACAGATGGAGGTCAGGACAGGTTCAATATGAACAATACAGAAAACAGGCAGAAGTCAGGCACGGAAGACCAGATGGCAATAGCACCTTTGCATATGGTACTGTAGCAAACTAGAGAACCTTTTTGCTCAGGTACCCTTCCACAGGGGAGTGTGCCTTAAAGATGTTCTCCAGTCATTTCCTCTAATTAGCCCATTGTACTAACATGTGTAGGAAGGTTTTTCACATAACAGGTGAACAGGAAAAGAACCATCCGCATCAATTCGGGACCCAGGAGGAAGAGCCCACAGGGTCAACAAGTGCAGGGAGACAAAGGCATTAGCAGAGAGAGGGAGGTAAGTACTATGTGAAACAACTTCCCTCTGCAGATTAGTATCATGGGCTAATTCTAGGTAATGATCCGAGAACCTTTTTAATTAGAAGGCTAGCCATAGGCTGGGTCAGACTACAACACACATTCTAGAACTTTAAGCGCAGAGAGAGCTTGCATGCTCACCCTACGCGCATAGAGGAATGCAGCCCTAGTGTGGAGTGGACAGGTTGACCACTGCTCTAGTGGCAGTGCTGCCTGGGAAGGGGAACAGTGATACGGTCCGCAGGAGAAACATGAGCTAAATAAGAAAACCCATTACATTTTTTAAAGATTTTCGCATTGGGGCCAAAGTTCTTCAAGTTACACCTTTTTCAGTAAACATACAGTAGCTTTTAGTGAACTACTGTGTAAATGAGGATACAAGGTGGGCTATGAAAAACTGTTGGAATAATACTTATAATACTGTGTATTGCATAGCTACATTATGTGATTCCCTGTTTCCAGACAGTGTAAGACAGTGTTATGTTGTTAATAAAGTACTGCTAAAAAGAAAAGACAGGAAGGGATCGGAGACATGCTGAACATGTACAGAGAGAGAGAGCTGAGAGAGAAGAAGTCCAGAAGCAGATGTGCTGAGATTCGGATCTTACTGAAAGTTATATCCATTTGTTGTGCTGTTGTTTCTGCATTTAATACACAGGATCTAGTCACAAGCAAAACTCATTTAACCCCTTAAGGACGCAGGGTTGTACAGGTATGCCCTGGCGTCCTGGTACCTTGGCCCAATGCCTAGAGGGGTCCTGTGTCCCCCCCTTCCATATCGGCGATCGCTGCAAACCGCAGGTCAATTCAGACCTGCGGTTTGCAGCGCTTTCTGCGATCTCTGATCTTGCGATCACAGAAATGCCCCATATGTGGTCATAAACTGCTGTATGTCCAAACAGCAGGGCGTAGAAGGAAGAGAACGCCATATGGTTTTTGGAAGGCAGATTTTGCTGGACTGGTTTTCTGACACCATGTCCCATTTGAAGCCCCCTGATGCACCCCTAGAGTATAAACTCCAAAAAAGTGACTCCATCTAATAAACTACACCCCTCAAGGTATTCAAAACTGATTTTACAAACTTTGCTAACCATTTAGGTGTTCCACAAGCGTTATTGGCAAATGGAGATGAAATTTCAGAATTTCTATTTTTTGTTACCTTGTCTCAAAAAAAGTGTAATATAGAGCAACCAAAAATCATATTTACCCTAAAATTGTACCAACAAAACTGCCACCTTATCCTGTAGTTTTCAAAATGGGGTCACTTTTTTGGAGTTTCTACTGTAGGGGTGCATAAGGGGGGCTTGAAATGGGACATGGTGTCTAAAAACCAGTCCAGTAAAATCTGCCTTCCAAAAACCATATGGTGTTCCTTTCCTTTCTGAGCCCTGCCGTTTGGCCATACAGCAGTTTATGACCACATATGGGGTGTTTCTGCAAACTACAGAATCAGGGTAATAAATATTGAGTTTTGTTTGGCTGTTAACCCTTGCCTGGTTACTTGAAAAAATTGGAAATTTTTCCATAAAATTGAAATTCTGAAATTCTATCTCCATTTGCCATTAACTCTTGTGGAACACCTAAAGGGTTAACGACATTTGTAAAATTAGTTTTGAATACCTTGAGGGGTGTAGTTTCTAGAATGGGGTTATTTTTGGGTGGTTTCTGTTATGTAAGCCTCACAAAGTGACTTCAGACCTGAACTGGTCCCTAAAAAGTGGGTTTTTGAAAATTTCAGAAAATTTTCAAGATTTGCTTCTAAACTTCTAAGCATCTAATGTCCCCAAAAAAATAAAATGGCATTCCCAAAATGATCCAAACATGAAATAGACATGTGGGGAATGTAAATTAATAACTTTTTTTGGTGGTATTACTATGTATCATAGAAGTAAAGAAATTGAAACTTGGAAATTTGCAAATTTTTCCAGATTTTTGGTAAATTTGGTATTTTTTTGTAAATAAAAATTAATTTTTTTGACTCCATTTTACCAGTGTCATGAAGTACAATATGTGACGAAAATTTTTTTTTTCAAAATGGCTAGGATAAGTAAAAGCGTTTTAAAGTTATCACCACACACTGGTCAGATTTTCTAAAAATGGCCAGGTCCTTAAGGTGAAATAAGGCCTTAAGGGGTTAAAGGAGACACACCAGTATATCTGTAAAGAATAAATCAAGGCAACTTGCTGTAGATTTCTTGAAAACGTTTCACTCGTTCTTCCAATGAGCTTCCAACAACAGTGTTTTTATGCAAGAAAACAGGTCATCTGAAAGATGACTGCAGAGTTTGGCAAGTTAAAATCAAACAGCTAAAAAGGCAAGGTGATCACCAAAGAGTTAAAAGTGCTGTCAGTGAAGAAAGTAACACTCCAAGTACTGAAGCTGCATTTACTATTAATTGAAGTACAACAAAACATGCATGGTGTATAGCAGGGATCAGCAACCTCCGGCACTTCAGCTGTTCTGAAGCTACAACTCCCAGAATCCTCCTTTGACTTCCCTGGTTGTTACAAGAACAGCTGGGTAAAGTTTGCATACTGGGAATTGTAGTTTCACTGCAGCTGGAGTGCTGAAGGTTGCTGATCCCAGGTGTATAGACTCTGGAGCAACTACTCATTTTACAAATGACAGAAACTTCTTCTCTAACCTTGACCAAAGTAAAACAGAGAACGTGATCCCAGCTAATGGTCAGTATATGACTTCAGAAGGAGTAGGAGGTGGCTACAGTAATTGTCAAGTCTCCCCCACACAAAGCAGAAGGATTCCAGTAAAGGATGTGCTGTATGTCCCTAGTATTGGGACACTGCAATGAAGTCAAATTTAAGTATGACCGCTGCCTTATCTCAAAACAACAGTACACACTTGCAGGTGAAAAAATTACAAATGAACTGCATCAACTAAAATGTCTTCTACAGAAGCGGAATATGTATCTGCAGCCTATGCCAGTCAAGAAGTTATCTGGTTGAATCAACTCAAAGATCTTGGTAAACCATTAAGTCAACCAACAATAGTCTATGAAGACAATCAAACATGCATTAAACTTGCAGTGAGAAATGTAGCACAAGAACCAAGCATATTGATGTAAAATATCATCAACTGCGTGATTTGGTGGAACGAGGCATAATTCAGTTTGCTTACTGTGAGACTGAAAAAATGGTAGCTGATGCTATGACGAAACTACTGCCCAAGTATAAGTTTGAAAAACTCAAGACAGCTATGGAACTAAGGCCTCATGCACACGAATGTATTTTGGGTCCGCGTCCGAGCCACATATTTTGCGGCTCGGGCGCGGACCCATTCAGTTCAATGGGGCCGCAAAAGACAGCAGTCCGTGTGCTGCGTTCTGTGGCCCCACAAAAAAACATATAGCATGTCCTATTCTTGTCCGTTTTGTGGACAAGAATAGGCATTTCTACAATGGGCCGCGTTCCGTTCCTCAAATTGCAGAACAGAACGCGGAACAGCTTCCGTGTTTTGCGGATCCGCGGACTGCGTACCGCAAAACACCTACTGCCGTGTGCATGAGGCCTAACAGGATAAGAAGTTGTTGAGTGGGGGTGTTGGAATAATGCTTATTATTCTGTGTATTTCAACAACTACATTATGTGATTGCCTGTGTTATGTTGTTAATAAGGTCGTGCTTAGCAGGTTGCCAACCTAGAACAAAAATGCTTGTCCTAACTGGCCGGTACCTAATGCCTTAGGACGAGCATTCTCGTCCTAGGGTTAACCAGATGCCCCACATACGCTGCCGCGATCAGCAGCAGGGGCCCAGCTGATACAGACAGCCCGTTCCCTGCTATATCCGCCAGCAGTGAAGACAACAATGCCAGCAGATTAACCCACTGTATGCTGCGGTCCCGCTGACTGTGGTATACAGTGGGTTTGCGGCAGCTTGTACATCCACATTGGGCAGCTTGTACATCCAATGCGGTGACAGTCACCCGATGATTGCTATGGCAGCTCCGTTGCACAGGCATAGGGACTGCCAGTTGCGGAAGCCCAGGAGATCCAGCCCCAGGGCTGGGTCTCCTAGGCAACTACAGTGTAAGGCACTGACAGTTCAATACAGCACAATACAGATGTATTGTGCTGTATTGTAACAGGGATCAGACCCTGAAGTGTTGAAGTCCCATAGTGGGACAAAAATAAAAAAAATAATGAAAGTGAAATAAAAGTGCTTTTAAAAAAGGACCTTTCATCAGGATAACAAATATAAACTAAGTATGCCGACATGTAGAGCAGAGCCCAGGGATCTCCCTGCACTTATTATCCCTGGGCGCGGCTCTGTTCTCCCGGTATTGCCTCCGTGGAGAAGGAGACGCCCAGGACAAAAAGGGCAGACTCCTCCTAGTTGAGCCTAATCTCTAAACATACCGGAGGCAATACCGGGAGAACGGAGCGGCGCCCAGGGATAATAGAAAGTGCAGGGAGATCCCTGGGCGCTGCTCTACATGTAGGCATACTTAGTTTATATTTTTTATCCTGATGAAAGGTCCCCTTTAACACTAAAAAAATAATGTTTCAATAAAAAAAGCCCCTTCCCCATAAAAATAGACATATAAAATTGTAAAAAATAGAAAAAAAAAATAACACATATTAGGTAAAATAAAGTTTTAGTAAAAAAAGCCCCTTCCCCATAAAAAGAGACATATAAAATTTTAAAAAATAGAAAAAAAAAATCACACATATTAGGTATCACCACATCCGTAACAACCTGCTCTATAAAAATATCCAATGATCCACCCTGTCCAGTCAACACTGTAAATAATAAAAATTGTGCTAAAAAAACAAATTTTTTGACACCTTTCATCACAAAAAGTGTAATACCAAGCAATCAAAAATGCTTTTATTGTTTAAAAACAAAATATATTAAAAAAAACAAACATATTAGGTATCACCACATCTGTAAAAACCAGCTTTATAAAAATATCACATGATCAACCCTATCAGGTTAAAAAAAAGGAAGAAAATAAAACAAAAACCGTGCCAAAAATAACATTTTTGTCACTATACATCATAAAAAGTGTGATACCAAACGATCAAAAAGTAGTATGTACCCCAAAATAGTACCAATCAAACTGCCACCTCATGTCGCAAAAACTGAGTCCCTACATAAGATAATCGCCCGAAAAATATAAATAATATGGCTTTCAGAAAAAGGAGACCCGAAAAGTTTTATTTTTTAAAAATGTTTTATGTAAAACTGAAACAAAAGAAAAATTAAAGTAGACATATCTGATATTGTCGCCTGTGTCAGAACAGCCATTTTTTGGTTACCTTGTCTCACAAAAAAACGTAACATAGAGCAATCAAAAGTCATATACCACAAAATAGTAGCAATAAAACTGTCACCTTATCCTATAATTTCCAAAATGAGTCCAGAGTGGGGAATTTCACAGCTTAGGAGTCCTTGCTTTGACTTCATATATGGATGTGTCCATATATGGAGTTAGTGTTATGAACATGAAAGGGGTATTCTGAAGCACGATCACTATGCTTGGGGACACCCTTTACAAATCTAATTTAGACTCTATTATAGAAATGTTTGTGTGGGGATTTGAACTCCCAACCATCTACATTAAAAGCAAGAACATTAACCACTTGGCTATAGAGCACAGTGCTAAGTCATTGCTGAAAAACCTCATAGAAGTTTCTCTTGTACAATACAAGAGAAACTTCTATGCAGTTTTTAACAGCAGAGAAGCTTATATGAGCTCTATAGCCTAGTGGTAAGGTTCTTGCCCTCAATGCAGATGATTGTGAGTTTGAATCTGCACAGAAACATTTTGAAAATAGAGGCTAAATAAAACTTAAAGGGGTTGTCTCATCATGGACAATGGGGGCATATCGCTAGGATATGCCCCCATTGTCTTATAGGTGCAGGTCCCACTGCTTGGACCCACACCTATATCGAGAACGGAGCCTGCAAGTGAAGGAGGGTGCACTGCGCATGCGCAGTCACCCTCCATTTATTCATTTTCTATGGGGCCGGGGAAAATAACTGAGAGCTATGAGATTAAGCTGTGAGATTAAGAAACAACTCCCATTGTTTGCACACTGTTTGTGTGTGGATTAAATGATATGTTCTGGACTGACGTTCTGCTGTTTGGCGACAAGATGCTGCTGTTTCCTAGGCACAGCTGACTGACTGCATATGTATTTCCATATTCATAAGAGTGGTGGTTTTTGGTCAGAGCATAAAGAAGGAGAACAGCAGCCATCTTAGGAGCTATCTGAGACTGAGGAGCTGTGTGTGAGCAAAGAATCCAATGGATCTAGGAGTGAGAGGACCCCTCAGTTACGACAGCTACAGCTGAGTAAAGCTGATCTTTGTCCAAGACCCAGATCCTGTCCAGGGAAAGGAAGATTGTTTCCAGGAAGGCTGATAAGAGATGAGGAACAAATCTGCACCCTGCGGGACTTCATGTTTGCTGAAGAAACTGGTTGTTCGGTTCCGAGTTGTCATCGGATAAAGAGCAGACCCGGGTCGATAAGATCGTGCACGCATCTCACTGCAGTTGAGCGCCTAGAGACTGAAATCAGGCCTGTAGTTAGATAGTTAGGGTCTCTGACTGTGTCAGGTCTAAAAAGTTGCTATTGGTACTACAAGGACTCCATTACTAAAAGCGACATTGCACTTTTGCATTGCCCCACAGGCTAACCCGTACTAAGCACCCAAACAATTGTTTGTGTTTGCGTCAAGGTAATAATTGGTACGGCGAGGCAGTTTAAGTTGTGCCCACAGTAGGTAAATTACTGAGAAACTTCCGCTGGCATCCATCAGGGGGAGCCGTGCTGTGCAACACAGGGGTCTCAGCCTTTGGACTGGGTGTATGTAAATTTATTTTATGTTCTCAGCTTTTGCTGTTGTATTTATTATCACTTGTTAGTAAAATTCAGTTTTTGCGAAAGCTGGTGTCAGAGTTGCTTTCCTTGTTCGTGATTTTGCTGTAACCTGGGGAGCCCACCCTGATACACGGCTTGCACCACCACCACCTTGCGAGGCACCGTTCTCTATATAGGTGCGGGTCCCAGCGGTGGGACCTCACCTATAAGACAATGTGCTCCCATTGTCTATGATGAGAAAAGTTTGATTTTATTGAGAAAATAAATTAAGCAAAATGTAAAATATGATGATCAAATATCACCCGTATTAACCCACATCAACCTTTTTAACTTGTGTAATCAGTATTTTTTGTTGGGAAAGGTGGCAACCCTAACAGCACCCCTGCTCAGAGCGTCTATAGGCCCGCTCACTGCAGCAAGCTAAGCCTCATCAGGACTCACTTTGTAGAAAATTATTTTTTTCTTTTTATCGTGATATTCTGACCCTCATAACTTTTTTATAGTTATGTCTACGGACATGTGTGGAAGCTCATTTTTTGAGGGATGATCTGTCGTTTTTGACAATACCATTTTGGGGTGTGTATGACTTGATCACTTGTTATTCAATTTTCTTGGGGGATAAAGTGAAGAAACAAAAATGCGAATCCGCAAATTGGCCTTTTTGGGGAATGGGGGTGATTTTCATTTTTAAGTTTTTTTTTATATTTTCAAAACTTTTTTAAATTTTTTTTTACTTTTTGTTAAGTCCCCCAATTGGACCACAACTTACAGTACAATGATCAGATGTAAATTGCGCCATTACTCTGTATATAAATCACTATATCACAGTTCAGTGCTGCCATCTAGTGGTCTAAACTGGGATATACTAACAATGAGCCTGGAAGCCTAGTACAGGCTGTGGCTTATTTATAGAACAGGGTGCTTTCCCCAATCTTCGCTAGTGGAAAGTGCACCTGAAGAGGAATCCCACGCTTCCAGTTTTTAACACTCTCAGATGCCGTGAGTGAGGGGAACTCATTGCTGTGAGGGGAGGGGAGGAGGCTTGTGGTGTATTCTGGAGCCATGAGGGTGAAGAACTGTGTGAGGAGCTTTATGGGGCGTAAATCTGTGAGGAAGGGCCGTAATCAACAGAATGTAACTGTGCTGTTACTACATTATTATAATATGTATTTAATTTTGCCCAGGGCCACATTTTGTCTAAAACCAGCCCTGCCCGTACAGCAGTTTAAGACCACATGTGGAGTGTTTCTGTAACCTGCAGATACAGGGAAATAAATATTGCTTTTTATTTGGCTGTTAACCCTTGATGTGTTACAGGAAAAAATTTATCAAAATGGAGAATCTACCAAAAAAAGTAAAAATTTTAAAATGTCATCTCCTTTTTCCTTTAATTCTTGTGGAACACCTAAAGGATTAACAAAGTTTGTAAACTCTGTTTTGAATAACTTAAGGGGTGTAATTTCTACAATGGGGTCATTTATGGGTTGTTTCCACTATGTAAGCCTGACAGAGTGACTTCATAACTAAAGTGGTCCTTAAAAAAATGGGTTTCGGAAATTTTCTTTTAAAATTCACGTTTACAAAAGAATGCAAACGTGAAAGTGGACATATGGGGAATGTAATGTAATAACTATGTTATGATGTATCACTATCTACCTTAAAAGCAGAGAAATTCAAATTTAAAAAATTGCTAATTTTTCCAAATATTCTATACATTTAGTATTTTTAATAAATAAAGGTGAATTATATTGGCTACATTTTTTCACTATCATGAAGTACAATGTATTGCGAGAAAACAATTTCAGAATGGCCTGGATAAGTAAAAGCATTACGAAGTTACACCCATAAAGTGACGGCCTGGTCCTTAAAGTGAAAAATGGCAGGGTCCTTAAGTTGTTGTTAGAAAAGATAGGAAGGGGCAGAGACTTGCTGCACCTGTACAGAGAGAGAGCTGAGAGAGAAGAAAGCCAGAAGCAGATGTGCCTAGATCTGATCTTACTGAAAGTTATATTCACATGTTTTGCTGTTATTTTTGAATAAAACCCTGTCGTTCATCGTGCTAAGCCTGATGGAGACCTAATTAATCTGCTGCCAAGTGCCAACAAAACCAAACCTGTTTCGCTTGTGTGGTTTGTATGGGATAATGATTATTGGATCTCATTCATCAAACGTGTCAACTTACTTTAAAACTCTTTGTTGCCTACAGCAACCAATTAGTGCACAGCTTTCATTTTACCACAGCAGTTTAAAAAATAAATGAGGCCCATCCTATCTGTCCTTGTTATTCAAGTGGTAGTCTTTGCGGCGTGCAGTAGTATCGTGCATAAGTGTGTCCAACAAGCCATACAGAAGGAATTACCATAGCGGAGGCCTATGTACACAACTTAAAAAAATAAACAGCCATTTGTTTGGAATCCCATCATTCATAGAGACATACAGGAAAGGATTATGAGCAGCCCCAGGAAAATCAACATGAAAATTACCCCAGCAAATCACATCACCTGAAGCCATACCAAGTTATAAAAGAGGAGGGATAAACAGAAGCAGTGGCATATTGCAGTTGGCTACTAGATATGATCGTAGGTGGACATTTGGACCCGCTACAGTACATCATGTCCAATGAAGCGTGGTTCCATCTAACCAGGTGTGTTAATAGGCAGAACAATAGCCACTTCATGATCCAAAATCAGTGTTTTATGTGCGGCCATGGGTGCACTTCCAGCATGTCCTGTAACAGGTAAATATGGCATTCTTCCATTATCCATTATTCTGTATAAACCACACATGGAAAACTGGATAATGGCCAACCCTGTACAATATGTATTGTTCTCCCAAAGCTGGACTTTCAATCCAAGTCATTTGATGTCAAAATTATGAAGTGATAATGTATAAGAACTCAAGGAAAGTTCTTAAAGTGCCACCATATCAAGATTAATGATTACTAAAGCAACATTTTAAATACGTGAAAAAACATTTGTAGGATAATCACATAAAATACTGAATATTTTTTCATTTTTACTCTAATTCCTAATAGCTTGATAAAAGTACTATTTTCCAGTAATCTTAGCTAGAAAACTGCTCTAGTTAAACTTCCTGCAAGCCTACTTAGGTGGACCACAATGACAAACAGATGACTTTTTCCTATAGCGCATGTATTAACTGTTTCTCTACAAGCCGTGACTGACCAAGAGCACTTAATCTGTCACAGTCACTGACGTTCATTAAGAATAAAATCCTCTTTGAACCCATGTGTTGTTGGAATGCAGTGAAATTCCAAATCGTCTGAATTACTAAAATTAGAAAACCTCTATAAGAAACAAATAGAAACTTTTACAAACACTGTGGAAGTACACTCAAGGGACTATAACTCATCCAAAAAACCACATAGCAGGCCATATTATGAACAGAGCCTACAGTAGCTTAAAAGGGAGAAAGCATTAAAGGAGTTGAGCAATGTCAGGTTATTAAAGACCTATGCTCAGGTCTGATTCTCAGCACCACCGCCAATCAGCTGCTTGAAGGGGTTGTGGCACTTTTCCTAGCGTTGTGTCTTCTTCAATTTCTTATTCTATTCATTTGAATGGGATGAGCAGTTGTCATTACACTGCGCCACTGCTATAATGTAGGCTGCATGGAGGTAAACACTGAAGAAGATGCAGCACTGCACAAGTGCTGCAACCCCTTCAAACAGCTGATCGGCGGGGGTGACGATCTGATATTGATTATATATCCTTAGGATAGGTCATCAATTTCCTGAAACTGCAGAACCCCTTTAACATATGGCAGATGCAATGAATTTTTGGATCCCAGGAAAACTATAGCTTGTGATGTGCTTTTCTATAATATCTTAATTACAACACTTCTCAAACAGCTGATCAGCGGTGGTGCCAGGTGTCAGACCCCACTGAACAGATACTGATGGTCAACAGTAAAAATGGCTTGGCCTTTAAACTATTTATTTTGCTTGAGTGTAGATTATTTTATGATGTAGCTTTATGATGTAGTGAGGGTCTAGTCTGGAAACACTTTACGTATTATATTAGAAAATAGCACTATGAGCAATTTCTAGGTAGAATGGAATTGCTTTCTTTATATATGAAGGCTTGCAGAACTGTGGGAGAAATTCATTTTCCTGCCAATTTTCCTGGTGCCTTTGACAGCATCATTTTATTCACAGAATCACAGCTTCTGTACATGGAATATGCTTGTCGGGCACTTATCCAGACACTTTCCTGTGCACGGCAGTTCCAGGAAGGCTGCCATGCTGAGCAGTCAAGCCTCAACTGGTCAGCCTATCAGTGAGTCTAGATGCCAGGCCAATCAGGTCCCTGGTGCAGCATTCATTCTGCGAGCTAGGCAGGGTATTTAAGTCAAGCACTTTCTGTAGATCCCTCATTCCAGTTATTACTTTAGTTGCCCTCCTCTGAACCCTCTTCAGCTCTGCTATGTCTGTCTTGTTCACAGGAGCCCAGAACTGTACACTGTACTCCATGTGTGGTTTGACTAGTGATTTGTAAAGTGGTAGGACTATGTTCTCATCATGGGCGTCTATGCCCCTTTTGATGCAACCCATTATATTATTGGCCTTGGCAGTAGCTGCCTGACACTGGTTTTTGCAGCTTAATTTGCTGTTTATTAAAATTCCTAGATCCTTTTCCATGTCAGTGTTAGCGAGTGTTTTACCATTTAATATGTACGGGTGACTTGCATTATTCCTTCCCATGTGCATAACTTTACATTTGTCAGTGTTAAACCTCATCTGCCATTTTTCTGCCCAAGCCTCCAATCTATCCAGATCCCTCTCTAGCAGAAAACTGTCCTCTTCAGTGTTAATTACTTTACACAGTTTAGTGTCATCTGCAAAAATAGATATTTTACTGTGCAGGCCTTCTTCAAGATCATTAATAAATATATTGAAGAGAATAGGGCCCAATACTGACCCCTGAGGTACCCCACTAGTTACAGTGACCCAATCTGAGTATCTACCGTTAATAACCACCCTCTGTTTTCTGTCACTCAGCCAGTTACTTACCCACATACAGACATTTTCTCCCAGTCCGAGCATCCTCATTCTATATACTAACCTTTTATGAGGTACGGTGTCAAATGCTTTGGAGAAGTCCAGATATACGACATCCATTGATTCGCTGCTGTCAAGTCTAGAACTTACCTCCTCATAGAAACTGATTAAATTTGTTTGGCACGACCGATCCCTCATGAAGCCATGCTGATATAGTGTTATTTGCTTATTTTCATTGAGATACTCCAAAATAGCATCTCTTAGAAACCCTTCAAACAGTTTACCAACAATAGATGTTAAACTTACCGGCCTATAATTTCCGGGCTCTGTTTTTGGACCCTTTTTGAATATTGGCACCACATTTGCTATGCGCCAATCCTGTGGAACATTCCCTGTTATTATAGAGTCCGTAAATATCAGAAATAATGGTCTGGCTATGACATCACTTAATTCCCTTAGGATACGGGGGTGTATGCCATCCGGTCCTGGCGATTTGTCTATTTTAATCTTTTTAAGTCGCTGTTGTACTTCTTCCTGGGTCAGACAGGGCACTTTTAATGGGGGATTTACTTTTACATTCTGCATTTCATCTGACAGTTTATTTTCCTCAGTGAATATAGTGGAGAAAAAAATATTTAATAGTTTTGCTTTATCCTCGTCATTCTCTGCAACTCCCCCCTCATTGCTATGTAGAGGGCCGACTCCTTCAGATTTATATTTTTTACTATTTATATAATTGAAGAACATTTTAGGGTTAGTTTTACTCTCTTTGGCAATTAATCTCTCGGTCTCTAGTTTGGCAAATTTTATTAGTTTTTTACATATTCTATTTTTTTCCTTATAGTTTATCAGTGCTTCCTGACTCCCCTCCTGTTTTAGCAATTTATATGCTTTCTTTTTGTCATTTATTGCCTTCTTTACGGTTCCATTTATCCACATTGGTTTCTTATTGTTCCTTAGCCTTTTATTCCTATAAGGTATGTACCTCTCACAATTAGATGTTACAGTGCTTTTAAAAATCTCCCATTTTATGGTTGTATTTTTATTTTTGAGGACTTTGTCCCAGTTAGTTAGGCCTATGGCCTCGCTTAGTTGGCTAAATTTAGCTTTTTTGAAGTTTGGTATTTTTGTTCCTCCCTTTAGAAACTCTCGTTTGAAGGATAATTGGAAGGTTATAACTTTATGGTCACTATTTCCCAGGTGTCCCCCAACCTGCACATCTGTTGTTCTATCAGGTCTATTGGTTAATACTAAGTCCAGTATGGCCGTCCCTCTAGTGGGGTCCTGAACCAGTTGGGAAAGGAAATTGTCTTTGGCTATTGCCAAGAACCTGTTTCCTTTTGGGATGTACAGCTTTCAGTTTCCCAGTCTATATCTGGGTAGTTGAAGTCCCCATGATAACGACTTCATTATGATTTGCCGCCTCGTCTATCTCGTTTAGTAATAGATTTTCTGTGGACTCTGGTATATTAGGTGGTTTATAATACACTCCTATTAGTATTTTATTATTGTTTTTTGCTCCATGTATTTCTACCCACAGTGACTCCACATGTTCATGTCCCTCAGAGATGTATTCTCGAATTACGGGATTTAGACACGACTTCACATAGAGGCAGACCCCTCCACCTCTCTGGTTTTGACGATCCTGTCTAAACAGATTGTAACCTTTTATATTAACTGCCCAGTCATAGCTATCATCCAGCCATGTCTCAGTTATTCCCACTACGTCATAGTCCTCCTCACACATCACTAATTCCAGTTCACCAGTCTTGTTAGTCAGGCTTCTGGCATTAGTATACATACATTTGACAGGTTTATGTGTATTTTTTACCCTACATCTTTCATTCTGAGCTGTTCTAGTGCCCCCTTCCATTCCTCCCCCAGACACACTACCTCGCCCCTGGTCTCTATCTTCCCCTCCTATAACGTAATTACCCTCCCCCCCAGTCCCTAGTTTAAACACTCCTCCAACCTTCTAGCCATCTTTCTCCCCAACACAGCTGCCCCTTCCCCATTGAGGTGCCGCCCGTCCCTACGGTAGAGCCTGTAGCCAACAGAGAAGTCGGCCCAGTTCTCCAGGAACCCGAACCCCTCCTTCCTACACCAATTCTTGAGCCACTTGTTAACCTCCCTAATCTCCCGCTGCCTTTCTTGTGTGGCTCGTGGTACAGGCAGTATTTCAGAAAATACTACTTTTGAGGTCCTTGCCCTAAGCTTTTGACCTAAATCCCTGAAATCATTTTTAAGGACTCTCTACCTTCCTCTAACTTTGTCATTGGTTCCGATATGGACCATGACCGCTGGATCTTCTTCAGCCCCTCCCAGTAATCTGTCAACCCGATCCGCGATGTGTCGAACTCTAGCGCCAGGAAGATAGCACACTGTTCGACGATCACGATCTTTGTGACAGATTGCCCTATCTCTACCCCTAATAATTGAGTCTCCCACTAGCTGCACCTGTCTGGCCTGCCCTGCTCTCCTGGTCCCCTGCTTACTGGAGCTGACATTCCCCTGACTGGCAGAGGAAGTGTCTGGCTGCAGCGGTGCCGTCCCTGAACTGTCATCCCCCTCATCTGCCAACCGTGCAAACATGTTGGGGTGTGTCAGATCAGGGCTAGCCCCCCTGGCACTCTTCTCTCTACCCCACTTTCTTACTGTTACCCAGCTAACTACCTCACTCTCCTCAGCCTCCTCGCTACCACCCTCCCCCACATCTACCCCATAGAGTGCTTGCTCAGTGAGCAGCAAACTCTTTTCCAAATTGGCAGTGGCTTTCAGTGTTGCAACTCGCCTGTTTAGAGACTCGATGTGCGATTCCAAACGGGTAATTTGCTCACATTTTGAACAAACATATGCACCCTCGAACGGCTGTTCCAGGACTGCATACATCATACAAGATGTGCACTGGACGGCGCTGTCAATAATGGAAGTCATACTAAATGGGGATTACACAGGAAAAGAGAGGGAAAAAAATAAATAAATACAATATAGAGCAGTGATATCAAGATTCTTACTTACTGTGGTCCCTTACAGCAGTAGGAAGACTAGCTAGAATCAAACCAACTGTATACAAGTGAGATTTTATTTATTATAACCAAGTAGGCCTGTCTCCACTGTCTGCCAAAACCTTGCTTCTAGCTTGCACCCTGCCAAAACATACCACCTAGGGTACCACCTGAGGGGAAAAAGGGTTGTGCCCCTCCAACCACCTCAGCCACTACCCAGGGGAGAGGTGGATTTGGCATTAGGCACCATGAGGACTACTACCAGCCCGTATCTGCTTCATTCACCACTCCCATCCTCTCTAGCCCTATCCACCATGCCTCCTCTGTGTGCCAGCACACTGAACTTACTGTTCCTGACCATATACAACTAGTCATCACACTGCCGATATAAACAAATCATGGTGTCATACGATGTTACTGACATCACAAGGATGATGCCAAATTAAAAATATTACCATACTACATTTGGTCATTTTCAGTCATTTGGAGCATGTTGGGGCTTCTTTTTGGATTTATTTTTCCCTTCACACAGACGTATCAGGGCTTGTTCTTTGCAGGACAGGCTGCACTTTCTAACTTTACCATTTAATATTTTATATGATGTAGTAGTATAGTGAGCCGACCGCACACCACCAGTTGGGGTCGGACTGAACGTATCCAATTTCACCATCTCCTTGTACCGGCACCCGATGATAGGTGGGGCTACACTCGCTATAGAAACCCATTGAGCGTGTAGGGAGACAGTCAGACCAACATAAGGCTGACTGTGTTTTTCAGCTCCTATTTTCACCCTGTCTTTTAACACTGCAGAGATTCTGCTCCTGCAGTGTAGTTCGTGTTAGCTGGAGTTTAATTTATCCTCTATGCAGAGAGAAACTCCTGCATGAGGACAATCAAAAATTTTGGCAGCAACTGTAATAGGCAGGGTGATAGCACTGCAGAGAGATCCCTCCTGCAATGCTTATGGTAGCTAAACTGATACACAGCTGATCCGAGCTGCCAATAAACTGCAGCAGGGGGGTCACTGTGTACCTACATTTAAAGGCACAGGAGCGCCAGAAATGTTACATACGCTCCTGCATTAAGTGCCGGGGTAATTTGTGAAGGTAATTTGAAGAGGGAGAGATTTATTTTACTCTCCATTGTACCTTAGGTGTGCTGTTTAAATGCCCCTAGCACACCAGCAGTAATACACCACTAGGGAATTCACCTTTATTTTTCCCTTAGTGATACTGTGATCTACCCATATGCCTGGTTCAGTTATTTTGGGTGTCTGCCCTGTTTTAATACATTAGGAATTGAATTAAGTATTTATTATTTTCTTTTAATGTTCAGGCGTGAATCCAATAATTTGAGTGTTTTGTGAAATTCTCTATGTGGTGCCCTTCCTTTTCCTGGTTAGTACGATTACAATAATACCACATTTTCCACATTTATATCGTTTTTTGTGTTTAATGCTTAAAAAATTCAAAGCTTTGGAAAAAAAAATTATTTTTCATTCGCCATGTTCTGACCTCCATAATTTTTTTTTTTTTAGTTATGTCTATGGAGCTGTGGGAGGGTTTATGTTTTTGCAGGACAATCTTTAGTTTTCAGTGATACCATTTTTGGATGTGCATGGCTTTTTGATCACTTTTATTACATTTTTTGAGAAGGTGAAGTGATAAAAAAATGTTAAGCCAGCCATTTTTTCCCAGTCGTACTGAAATTGGTCAGAACCAGGAGGACAACAAAGTACCAAATCAAGACACAGAGAGCAGATAATAATAATAAGGGGATCAAAGGGAAAAGGGAATAGAAAAGACACAAGGACATAAAAAAGGGAAGAGAGAGGAGGGCGGCCGCCCAAGAATAGAATAAATAAATACATGGTTGGAAAAACATAGGTTTTAAGTATATAAAAAAGAAAATTAAAAATAAAAGAAGGAAAAATATTAACAAGAGATAACGATGAAAAAAAAAATTAATGGATAATAAAAGATAAATACAAAAAATGGAAATAATAAAAAATAAAAATAATAGTAAATGATAAATAATAAATATGTGAAGTGTATGATAATAAATATCATGTGATTAAATCATATGACCATAACAAATGAAATCCATGAGTGATTGCTGCCAACAAATACCTCAATGTATGTTATGTAAAAATCAAGTGACTAATATAAATGTGTGAACAAATTATGTGACTATAAGATTCATGACCGCTTGATAAAACTAAAACTAAAAAACAAGTGCACATGTGTAATGTGTGTAATAAATTATATAAAGTACATTATAAATATACACTTAATTAATTATAAATCAAACTAAATGTGAGTCTCTGTGAGTCTTGACTCACATTTAGTTTGATTTATAATTAAGTGTATATTTATAATTTACTTTACACTTTATAAATTTTATTACACACATTACACATGTGCACTTGTTTTTTTAGTTTTTCTAGTTTTATCAAGCGGTCATGAATCTTATAGTCTCATAATTTGTTCACACATTATATTAGTCACTTGATTTTTACATTGAGGTATTTGTTGGCAGCAATCACTCATGACTTTCATTTGTTATGGTCATATGATTTAATCACATGAATTATTATCATATTCAATTTTACACTTCACATATTTATTATTTATCATTTACTAATATCAATTTTTATTTCTTATTATTTCCATTTTTTTGTATTTATCTTTAATTATCTATTAAGTATTTTTTTCATTATTATCTCTTGTTAATATTTTTCATTCATTTAGGTTTAATTTTATTTTGTATATACTTCATACTAATGAAAGCTTATGTTTTTCCAACCATGTATTTATTTACTTTATACGTGACTTTTAAAAGATATACCTTTAATTTTAAATACATCGGGTACGGGTATAAATATACCATTACATAATACAGTGTGCTAGATCAATTATAACCTGGTTGGGGAGCATTACTCCCATAGACATTCTACAGAAAGACAGGAATAGGTAGGAGGGAAGATGGTGAGCCATTCACAATGATACAGATAAGTATATAGCCCTACAATGGCCCTAATCTTCTCAGCCCAGGGTGACCCCCTGATGGTGGAGGCTCCCTGTCCCCGAACCTAGTAGAGGTCACGTGCAATATCTATGCGGTCAATTATGCGTTCCACCGCACTGGAAGTCGACAAACTGGAAGTACACATCATGTGATGCGCTCCAGGATGCGCTCCAACTTATGCTATGCTTCCGGTGGTGTCTGATTCACGATAGTGAGCATGCGCACGGCGGGATAACTTAAATAGAGGCCAGTTAGTCCGGGCGTTTGTAGCTTCTCAGGCATGGGACGATATCGTGGTTATCCCAGTAAGTAAGCAATCTTATTTCTGACATGAGCCTAACTGTTTAGAGCCATTGTTGATTATGGCTTTATGTTATTTTTAGGCTTATATCAACAGGACTTGAATAACTTGACCGTAACCACTGCCCAAGGGTTCGGGGACGGGGAGCCTCCACCATCAGGGGGTCACCCTGGGCTGAGAAGATTAGGGCCATTGTAGGGCTATATACATATCTGTATCATTGTGAATGGCTCACCATCTTCCCTCCTACCTATTCCTGTCTTTCTGTAGAATGTCTATGGGAGTAATGCTCCCCAACCAGGTTATAATTGATCTAACACACTGTATTATGTAATGGTATATTTATACCCGTACCCGATGTATTTAAAATTAAAGGTATATCTTTTAAAAGTCACGTATAAAATATGGATATATAGAAATTGATTCAAACGTGTCAGACTATCAGATTTGATTATCTATACTCAATAGTGGATCATGTATTTATTTATTCTATTCTTGGGCAGCCGCCCTCCTCTCTATTCCCTTCCTTATGTCCTTGAGTCTTTTCTATTCCCTTTGAACAATGGTCCCCTTATTATGTGGTGGACTTTGACAGCTTTTATTTCTGACATGCGCAATATAACTGCTGATATAATTACATGATTTTTTTATGATCATGTGATTCTCTAGCTGTGCGTTTGCATATGAGATCACACAGAGCTACAGCTTTTATAGATAACGATAATCATTGGATCCATGGTGATTGGTTGGTTGGTGTATTTAACCTGTGTCCTCCAGTGATGATGCCACCCCCAGACGAAGGTTCGCCAATACGTGCGCCTGGTCTGGCGCCATCCTGGAGGGAGCACAGCGTGTGTAATAGTTTGTTGTTCAATTGATTAGTATATGTTATGATTGCACTTGCACTGAGTATATGGACATATATATGAACTGTTTATCCGCTATGTCCTTCCTCCAGATGATGTCGCTTTTTCCTCTGCACTTGTATCCCTTTTTAATCATGTATGTCATATGTTTTTGGAATTGTGTAATAAATTGACATTGATTTATAAGCGCTCTGGTAGGGATTTATAGGTTCGACTAATGCGATTTAATACATTAGTGTATGAGAAGTTCAGCATATTCCAATACAGTGGTCCGTCAAGATACAATATTAATTGGTTCCAGGACGACCATTGTATGTTGAAACCATTGTAAGTTGAGTAATCGGTGCCAAAGCCCTAAAATGTCATCCAAGATAAGAGAAAATAAAGATTTAAGAAAAATAAGCAGATAACTAAGACAGATAAAACAATTCCTTACATATAACAGCCAGAAATAGCGGCTAACTAGCAACTAATACAGTTATTTTACCAGAGAAGTGGCCTTGATTGGTTAGATCTGAGTCTGAAGCATTGTATGTTGAGTCTAGTTTCAACTTATGATGGTTCGGAAAAGACCATTGTATGTTGAAAATATTGTATCCTGAGGCCATTCTATCTTGAGGGATCACTGTACAGTGCTGCCACCTGCAGCCCTATATTGGAATATACCTGTGATAGGCCTAGTAGCCTCGTACAGATTCTAGCCTATGAACACCAAGGAATGGCTTCCCCAATCTCAGCATAAGGAAAGCTTCCTTAGTCACAATTGCTGATTGCAGACATTAGCCCCAGATGTCTCCTTTGTACTATGGTGCCCGCTCCATCTTTAAAGAGACAATATGAGCAGTTCATGTACAGTGCATATTGTCAAGTGGTTAATATCAGATCAGCAGGGGTCCGACTCCTGTGATACCCGCTGATCAGCTCTTTGAGGAGGCTGTGGTGCTCTGGTGAGTGGCACGGCTTCCTTACAGCTAACCAAGCAGAGCACTGTCCATTGGATAGTAGCTCCTCTTTGTTTTGCTGTTTAAACATATTCACGGGAATGGAACTGAGCTGCATCTAGGCCATGTGACCAATGAATAAGACATTATAGGCCTAGGCAGTGGCTGCAGCACTCAATAGAGTGCTGGCGTCTCTTTAGCATCATAACAGTTTGGCCTAAACCCTGCTCAGGCTTTGGTAAAGGGACATAACAGTTCAGCTGATTTACTGATTTAAAACTTAATATCTCCGACTGTGTAGCAGCTAGAAATGTAGGTCTTATCATCTTGTTTGAATGCTGGCAATTTAGCTTTAAAACATGAATATGATTATGTCTTTTAACCACTTCAGCCCCCCTAGCTTAAACACCCTTAATGACCAGGCCACTTTTTACAATTCCGCACTACGCTACTTTCACCGTTTATTGCTCCGTCATACAACTTACCACCCAAATGAATTTTACCTCCTTTTCTTCTCACTAATAGAGCTTTTATTTGGTGGTATTTCATTCTTGCTGACATTTTTACTTTTTTTGCCATTAATACAAATTTAACAACATTTTTGCAAAAAAATGACATTTTTCACTTTCTGTTGTAAATTTTTTTTAAAAAAAACTACATTTCTATATAAATTTTTCTCTAAATTTATTTTACGTCTTTGATAAAAAAAAAGTCCAATAAGTGTATATTTATTGGTTTGGGTAAAAGTTATAGCGTTTACAAACTATGGTGCAAAAAAGTGAATTTCGGCATTTTGAAGCAGCTCTGACTTTCTGAGCGCCTGTCATGTTTCTTCAGGTGCTAGAATGCCAGGAAAGTATAAATACCCCCCAAATGACACCATTTTAGAAAGAAGACACCCCAAAGTATTCGCGGAGGGGCATGGTGAGTTCATGTAACATTTCATTTTTTTTCACAAGTTAGCGGAAAATGACACTTTCTGAAAAAAAAAAATAAAGTTTCAATTTCTGCTAACTTCTGGCAAAAAATAAATAAATCTCAAATGGACTCACTATGCCCCTCAGTGAATACCTCGGGGTGTCTACTTTCCGAAATGGGGTCATTTGTGGGGTGTGTTTACTGTTCTGGCATTTTGGGCGGGGCTAAATTGTGAGCCGCCATGTAAAACCTAAAGGTACTCGTTGGAATTTGGGCCCTTTAGCATCCAGGCTGCAAAAAGTGTCACTTATGTGGTATCGCCGTACTCAGGAGAAGTAGGGCAATGTGTTTTGGGGTGTATTTTTACATATACCCATGTTGGGTGAGAGAAATATCTCTGTAAATTGTCAACTTTGTATAAAATTTTTTAAAAGTTGTCGTTTACAGAGATATTTTTCACACAAAGTAGGGGTATATATAAAAATACACCCCAAAACACATTGCCCTACTTCTCCTGAGTACGGCGATACCAAATGTGTGCCACTTTTTTGCAGCCTGGGTGCGCAAAGGGGCCCTAAAACCAATGAGTACCTTTAGGATTTCACCTTGTGCCAAAAAAATTTGGCATAAGTTAGCGGAAATTGATTATTTTTTTATTTTTATTTACAGTCTCATATTCCACTAACTTGTGACAAAAAATAAAATTTTGCATGAACTCACCATACCCCTCACGGAATACCTTGGGGTGTCTTCTTTCTAAAATGGGGTCACATGTGAGGTTTTTGTACTGCTCTGGCATTTTAGGGTCTCCGCAATCATTACACGTATGGCCAGCATTAGGAGTTTCTGCGATTCTCCTTATATTGAGCAGACGGGTAATGAGATTTTTTTTCCCGTTCAGCCTCTGGGCTGAAAAAAAAGAAATAAATGAACGGCACAGATTTCCTCATTCGCATCGATCAATGTGGATGAAAAAATCTCTGCCCAAAAATGTGCAAAAAAAAAAAAAATGAACGGCACAGATTTTCTCATTCGCATCGATCAATGTGGATGAATAAATCTCTGCCAAAAAATGTGCAAAAAAAAAAGTAGTAAGGCCCCATTCACACGTCCGCAAAAATGTCCGCATCTATTCCGCAATTCTGCGGAATAGATGTGGACCCATTCAGTGTGAATGGGGCTGGCGGTGATGCGGAGAGCACACTATGCGCTCGCCGCATCAGCATTTGCGGAGCTGCGGCCACAAACTTCCTGGTTTCGGCCACCAAACTTCCGGCTGCAGCTCCGCAAAAGATAGAGCATGTCCTATTCTTGTCCGCAATTGCGGACAAGAAAAGGCATTTTCTATATAGTTCTGGCAATGTGCGGATCTGCAAAATGCGGAAAGCACATTGCCGGTGTCCGTGTTTTGCGGATCCGCGGATCCATGGATCCGCAAAACACATACGGACGTCTGAATGAGCCTTACAGGGGGGTGATTAGTGTCAGGGGGGTGACATGGGGTGATCGGGGATTAATCAGGGGTTAATCAGGGGTTAATAAGTGACGGGGGTGGGGGGGGGGGGGGGTCTGTGTGGTGATTGGTGCACTTATAAAAGTTTCCTTTGGTGGTCCCAAGCAAAAGGGACCACCAAAGGAACGATCAGCAAGCATATCAGACGCTGTGAACAAAACAGCGTCTGATATGTGATTTTTTTTAACTTCTACAGCCTGCCAGCGCACGATCAGCGCTGGCAGGCTGTAGTTTACCTTCTCCCCGACGCGATCCTGTGAACGCGCTCACGCGCGTTCACAGGAAATCTCGCGTCTCGCGAGATGATGTGCCCGCGCGTCAAAGAGGAACAAACCGACCGCCCGCAGGACGCAATCCTGCGTTAGGCGGTCGGTAAGAAGTTAAATTGGAAGTTATAGCCTTTCGAAATTGGGTTGGAATTAATAGCAGCTGAAAGTGAAAGTGGGTTTCAGTTGACCGATTTTTAAAGACTATACCTCCCTAATGCCTGGTCTTGTTTTAAAGTTTAGATTGTCAGCTTTCAAACCAGGCCTACATCTCTGGCTGCTACGCAGCCTGAGATATGATGGGTTAAAGCAGCCATCCTCCCTTCAGCTGATCTCTGCCAGCCTGGAGAAGGAAAGGGGTCAGTGGATGAGCTGACATTTTGTAGTAGGGATGAAAAACGTACTCCCTCATGACTGAGGAGGGAAGGTACATGGACTTCTGTGCATGCTACCTATTCCCCTCTCCACCATCAATCAGAAAGCATACTTACTATTTAATTGTCACATATGAGGGGCTGTTTTTTTTCAATCTAAAAAAGGAGTGAGAAGATGAGTGCTTGCCCATCTAATCACCCCTCTGTGCCAAATTAGCCATGTATTGAAACCATGACCCAGATGTTTAGCAGCGGCATCAAATAATTCACACCAAACATTTATACCCCCCTTCCACACACACACACACACACACACAAATATCAATAAGGCTTCTATTTCAGACTGTTCCTCCTGTCCTTACCCTATCTTTTCCACATAATATGCAAACTGCATCTCTAGCAATAACTATTACATGCTGCAGTAACATTAATAATGATTATCACAAGAGAAGAATCTAATATATTAGCCCTCAGACAGTTATGTCTGCAAAATCGAAGGTTTCATATATCTAAATTAAAGGGGAAAAAAGTTGAAGAAAAAATTAAAACGGTTATAACCCTGGAACACAGAGGGGATAAAACTAAAATTAGTTGAGTCCCCCGAGTTGTGCACCAACTACGTTATATTCAATTCAGAGTTCAAAATCTAGTATTAAAACAAGTGATAATTTAAGGAGGGTTTTTCAAATTTTTAAAAGGGTTTTCCAAAACTTTTTAAATGTTGACCTATGCTCTGGCTAGGTCAACAGTATCTGATTGGTGGGGGTCCGACACCTGGGACTAGCGCTGATCAACTCTTTGAGAAGGCACTGGTGGTCATGTGAGCACTGTGGTCTTCTCACAGATGATCAAGCACAGTGCCATACATTGTATAGAGGCTGTGTTTGGTATTGCAGCTCAGTCCCGTTCAAGTGAATGCGCCTAGGCCAGTAAAGGCAAACCTTTAAGAGACCAAGTGCCCAAACTGCAACCCAAAACCCATTTATTTATCGCAAAGCAAAAAACAACTCATACATTAACATGAGTCAGACTGGGACTTAAAAGCATGGATTCCATATACAGGGCAGTATAATACATAGGTCATAGTCTCCTTACATCCACCAAATACAGGGCAGTATAATACAGAGCTCATCCCCTCCATACATACATCCTTCATATATAGGGCGGTATAATACATATCTCATCAACTCCTTACAACATGTATATATACATCATCCATATACAGGGCAGTATATTACATAGCTTATTATTACATACATCTTCCAATGGAGAACTTCCATAATATTGAGTCCATATACAGGGCTGAGGCCTACCTACATCGACTCGGGGGTCCCGAACTGTATGGGAGTCCATCACACACTGAGGCTGCAGTGGAGGGTGTGAGCTGGAAGCGCAGCAGAGTGTCTGTACTGCTGACGTCAGCACTCCTTCCGGCGCACGCTAATACTGGCGATGGCCCAGACAGAGCTAGTGGAGGGAGTGCGCGCGGTCAGCCAGGACGCATCGCTGTGCCTCACATTTGAAGAGCAGACTGGCTGGCCCTCAGATTGCCAATCCGTGCCTGCCTGCCTATTATCTGGCCTTGTGCGCGTGCCCACAGATAGGGTTCTGAGTGCCCCCTCTGGCACATGTGCCATGGGTTCGCCACCACTGGCCTAGGCCATGTGACCACTGGCCTAGGCCATGTGAATGTGATGTCACATGGCCTAGGCTCAGCAGCTGTGGTCTTCTCAGACAGCTGATTGACGGGGTCTCGGGTGTCAGACCCCACTAATCAGATACTCATGACCTATCCAATATAGGTTTAAAAGTCTGAGAAAACCCCTTATATGTGACTGTTGGGGGGGGTTAAATATCTGATCGACAGGGGTGTAGGGAGTCAGACCCCACTGATCAGATATCCTGATAGGACATCAATATCAAAATCTCATACAATCCCTATAATCACTCACCAAACAGCCGACAGTACAAATTTTTGCGATATTTTGATAAATATAATAAACCACCAAGAAAAATTGATATGATTTGCTTGCGGTTTGAACTTTGGAATGTGCAGTGTAAAAACAATTGCCATTTTGCAATTATTAGTAATATGTGATATGTTTCTTTTGATGCATTGCAACTCACCCGACATGCTGTTTATGCTCCATGGATTTGCTTTAAAGTTATACAAAAACTGAATCTATAACTATAAATCAGTTAATCAACCTTTGGAGTTACTGCACATGTACAAGGAATATACTACATTTCACCTGGAACTGATTGTCATCATGCCTTTCAACAAATCTTTTCACCGCTCATCAAAGGTAACTTCAAGGGGACATCATATCCTGTTATTTACACAGCTCACCAGAATGCCAAGGGTTAACAGCTCCCAGACCACACATCTGCAGGCCAGCTTCAAACAAGTGATGTGGTTTATCACACAATAAAAAAACTGCTGAACTTGTATACTGTATCCCAGCAAATTTCATAGTGTGCCTTCTCATGTGGCAGATATTGCTGCAGAAATTTCTTCAACCGAAAATCAGTTCCATTCACCTGAAAAGGGCTGTCTTATCGACAAGCACACAGATTCCTGCAAGTCCCTTTCGGAAGAACAGAACGGATCACATACTTTGGGGAGCAAAATCTGCCGCTGGTAAAGCTACCTTTACATGAGACAATGATCAGGAATGAACATTTGTATGAACATCCGTTTGCCTGATCATTGCCTAGTTTAACATGCTGCAATCACCTGACAATCGAGAAAACAGTTATTTGTCAGGCAATATAATCTTTAACCCTTTTAGGACCAGGCCATTTTTCACCTTTCTGCCGAAGCCATTTTTAGCAAATCTGACGTGTCACTTTATGTGGTGATAACTTTAAAACGCTTTTACTTATCCAGGTCATTCTGAGATTATTTTCTTGTCAAAATTACATTTTTATTTATAAAAGAATACTAAATTTACCAAAAATTTGGAAAAATTAGCAAATTTCAATTTCTCTACTTTTATAATAGATAGTAATACCTCAAAAAATAGTTATTACTTTACATCCCCCATATGTTTACTTCATGTTTGGATCATTTTGTAAATGACATTTTCTTTTTTGGGGATGTTAGAGGGCTTAGAAGTTTAGAAGCAAATCATAAAATTTTTCAGAAAATTTCCAAAACCCACTTTTTAAGGACCAGTTCAGGTCTTAAGTCACTTGGTGAGGCTTACATAATAGAAACCACCCAGAAATGACCCCATTTTAGAAACTACACCCCTCAAGGTATTCAAAATCACTCTAAAATAGTACCAACAAAGCTGCCACCTTAAAAAGTTATGGGGTAACTTTTTTGCATTTTCTATTCTAGGGGTGCATCAGGGGGGCTTCAAATAGGACATGGTGTCAAAAAAACAATCCAGCAAAATCTGCCATCCAAAAACCATATGGCATTCCTTTCCTTCTGCACCCCCAGTGTGGCCATACAACAGTTTACGACCACAAATGGGGTGATTCTGTAAACTACAGAATCAGGGCAATAAATATTGAGTTTTGTTTGACTGTTAACCCTTGCTTTGTTACTGGAAAAAATGGATTAAAATGGAAAACAGTGCCAAAAAATAGCTGTTTTGGCACCATCTTTATTTTTTTTTGTTATTTACAACGTTCATCTGACAGGTTAGATCATGTGCTATTTTTATAGATCAGGTTGTTATGGACAGGACAATACCAAATATGACTACTTTTTTTGTTTTTTTGTTTCAGTTTTACATAATAAAACATTTTTGAAAAAAAATGTTTTTTTAGTGTCTCCACATTCTGAAAGCCATAGGTCTTTTTGGGGAAGACTATCTTATGTTTGGGCTCATTTTTTGTAGGATGAGATGATGGTTTGATTGGCACTATCTTGGGGTGCATATGACTTTTTTATTGCTTGCTATTACACATTTTGTGATGTAAGGTGACAAAAATAGCTTTTTTGACACCGTTTTTTTTTTTTTTTTTACCGTGTTTATCTGAGGGGTTAGGTCATGTGGTATTTTTATAGAGCAGGTTCTTACAGATGCGGCAATACCTTAATTTTTTTTAACTTTTAACACCAAAAAACAAGTCTAAAAGCCATAGTTTTATTTATATTTTTGGGTGATTGTCTTAGGTAGGAGCTCATTTATTGTGGGATGAGGTGACGGTTAGATTGGTACTATTTTGGGGGGGCATACGCGTTTTTGATTGCTTGGTGTTGCATTTTTAGTGATGTAAGGTGATGTTTTTTATTAACACAGTTCTTATTTTATGAGGGGTTAGGTCATGTGATATGTTTATAGAGCCGGTTGATACGGATGCGGCGATACCTAATATGTCTACTTTTCCAGTTTTCCCGATTTTTTACATATTTTTTTTTTCTTTATTTGGGGAAAATGACTTTTTTGTTTTTTACTTGACATTTAATTTTTTTGGGGGAAAACTTTGTTTTTTCAACTTTTTCTTGCACTTTGTTTTTTGTCCCACTTTGGGACTTCAACTTTTGGAGGTCTGATCTTCTTTACAATGCATTCCAATACTTCTGTATTGGAATGCATTAGCTGTAAATTTAATACAGTGTGTATTACACATACAACTTCCTTCCTCAAGCTGCCTTCCCTGCTCTCAGGTCCCCGTCACAGCAGCTCCGATCCCTGCCCGACATCGCACGTGCCGCGGTGAGCTGGCGGATGCAGCAGGGGTCCGGCTATCAGTGACTGCCGTACCCTTGCCGCTGATCGGGCGGGCACAGCTCCTGCACCCGTCCGATCACCATGAAGTACATGTACGTCACTGGGCTTTAAGTCACGTCCAGTGATGACGTACATGTACGTCATAGGGCGTGAAGGGGTTAATGGGCATACATAAAATAAAAATAATTGTTTGCTGGCAGCACGTCACCTTGTGTAAACAGAGGTTGTGCTGCTGACAAATAAAAAATGTTTAGTGTTAACAACATTTGTCCGCATGAAGTACCCCAGAACAGGGTACCTTGCAAATTGTTCTTGATTTGATGTTACTGAATCTGGTAATGCTTTGTATTATGCTTTGTATTTATTCACAAAAGCTGTCTGTAGGTAGCACTGTTTAGTTAATTATGCCCTAACTCGGCAGAGGGAATTAACTTTCCCCTCTGAGGCGGGAGCTTTCACACTACAGTTTAGCTCTGCCTGTTATTCAGGGCAGAAACTAGTTCAGCTCCAGGAGAAACATTATTCCTGTTGAGAGAACAATTCCTGAGGGAAAGCTGGAAAATACATTCTTTAGCTTCTTTCACTGTTTCGGTCTACAAGTCTGGCAGACAATGCCAGGAATCAGCCAGAAATGCTGTGTGCATTGTTTTTCCTCTGGCTGAATCTTAGCATATTTTCTGGGTAGCGGTCAAATCTCTGCTGGACTCAATTATAGTCAGTAGGGTCTGATGAGAAGGTAGAAGTATCTGGCAATGCAGGATGTGAAGAAGTCCAGCAAGCTGTTCTGTGCTTGAACAGCCTGCTGGAGTTCCCTGCCACAAGCCCGCCCCTTACCTCCCCGGCCGGCTCTTCACTGTCCTGAGCGTGTACAGCACCAGGATGTAGTGCGTGCACTATGACCTGACGCTGCACGCTGTCAGCTTACAGTGCAGGGCCGGTCGGGAAGACAGAGAGGAAGGAGAGCAGAGGAGGCGGCGATCTGTGGTAAGTATGTTGGAGCTGGCCTGGCTGGGCCCTCCCCTGCCTGCCACAGCTGATCTGATGGGGTGGGATGACTGGGTCTGGGGTCTTTGGGCTAATCTGAGGTCATAGGGGCTGATTGGGGGTCTAATGGGGTCCTTGGGCTGATCTGAGGTCTGATGGGGGCTGACTAGGGGTCTTTGGGCTGATCTGAGGTCTGATGGGGGCTGACTGGGGGTCTGATGGGGGGCTGATCTGAGGTCTCATGGGGGCTGACTGGGGGACTTTGGGCTGATCCGAGGTCTCATGGAGGCTGACTGGATGTCTGATGGGGGTCTTTGGACTGATCTGAGGTCTGATGGAGGCTGACTGGGGATCTGATGGGGGTCTTTGGGCTGATCTGAGGTCAGATAGAGGCTGACTGGGGATCTGATGGGGATCTTTGGGCTTATCTGAGGTCTGATAGAGGCTGACTGGGGGTCTTTGGACTGATCTGAGGTCTCATGGGGGCTGACTGGGGGTCTTTGGGCTGATCTGAGGTCTAATGGGGCTGACTGGGGGTCTTTGGGATGATCTGAGGTCTCATGGTCTTTGGGCTGATCTGGGGTCTGATGGGGGCTGACTGGGGGTCTTTGGGCTGATCTGAGGTCTGATGGGGGCTGACTGGACATCTGATGGGGGTCTTTCGACTGATCTGAGGTCTGATGGAGGCTGACTGGGAGTCTGATGGGGGCATTTGGACTGATATGAAGTCTGATGGGGGCTGACTGGGGGTCTTTGGGCTGATTTGAGGTCTGATGGGGGCTGACTGGGGATCTGATGGGGGTCTTTGGGCTGATCAAAGGTCTGATGGAGGCTGACTGGGGATCTGATGGGGGTCTTTGGGCTGATCTGAGGTCTGATGGAGGCTTACTGGGGGTCTTTGGGCTGATCTGAGGTCTGATGGTCTTTGGGCTGATCTGAGGTCTGATGGGAGCTGACTGGGGGTCTTTGGACTGATTTGAGGTCTGATGGGAGCTGACTGGGAGTCTTTGGGCTGATCTAAGGTCTGATGGGGGCTGACTGGGGGGCTGATGGGGGTCTTTGAGCTGATCTGAGGTCTCATGGGGGCTGACTGGGGGTCTTTGGGCTTATCTCAGGGTCTGATGGGGCTTACTGGGGGTCTTTGGGCTGATCTGAGGTCTGATGGGTGCTGACTGGGGGTCTTTGGACTGATTTGAGGTCTGATGGGGGCTGACTGGGGGTCTTTGGGCTGATCTGAGGTCTTATGGAGGCTGACTGGGAGTCTTTAGACTGATCTGAGATCTGATGGGGGCTGACTGGGGGGTCTGATGGGAGTAGGAAACTAACATATCTGTTGGTTAAACTCTGCAGAGATGAGAGATGGCTGAGAGAGAAGTCACAATTGCGTACTGGTCTGAATGGAGAAGATGAAGACAAAGAACATCTACATCAAAGGAGACGTCCCTGACCATGGATGTAAGAGTTATGGGCACGATATATGGGTGGGGCTGTGTGTGGCTTGAGGGTGGACGGGGACACAGGGGCCCCATGATCTCTTATTTCTGGGGGAAGTGCCCCTCCAAAGACCAGGCTCTGGATTCGCCACTGGAGCAGTGTCGGGGAGGTGGCGGGGGCGGCGGGGGCGGGGGGGGCATGGTGCTGGGGGGGGGCCCAGGCTTTGAGCTGTGTAAGGGGCCCCAAAATTTCTGATGGCAGCCCTGCCTAGGAGTGCCTGAACACACATAGCAGATTGACTAACTGTGTGAGTATCTTGTGAGCATTTCACAGTGGAAGTGTGGACTTGCAACTTGTTTAAAAAGGGTACAGAATGTAGCCTGCTGTGGATGGTCTACCTTGTTCGTTGCATTGGTTTGCACCACACGCCTGAATGCTTATGTCTAAAATCAACTAGATAAGTGCAGTGTGAGGAAAGGAGGAAGACTACTTTAACCCCTTAATGACATAGGACGTATGGGTACGCCTTGATGTCCGAGTCCTTAAGGGTGTACCCATACGTCCTGAAAAAATTGCGTATATTAAAAAAAAACCGCGCTAGGAGCATGTTTCCTGCTGCAATCGTGCAGCAGGAACCATGTTCAAATGCCGAGGGTGGTCCTGTGACCCCCCCCCCCCAAATCAGCGATCGCAACAAACCGCAGGTCAATTTAGACCTGCGGTTTGTTGCGTTTACGGTCCATTCGGGTCTCCGGTGACCCGATGAACCGGAATGGAACGGTGATCGGTGGTGTGATAACACACCACCAATCACCGTCCTTGCATTGGGGGCGGTGGTGGCGGTGCTGGGATCAGATTGGCTGGCGCGGCGGCAAGTTCAAACTTGCCCTCCCACTTGTCCCAGTGCTGCAGAAGAGACAGGAGCGTTCTTCATCGCCTGGACCTGCATCCCCAGCGGACATGCTGCATCCCCAGCGGACATGCTGCATCCCCAGTGGACCTGCTGCATCCCCAGCGGAACTGCATCCTCGCCTGACCTGCATCTTCGCCTGACCTGCATCTTCGCCTGACCTGCATCCCCGCCTGACCTGCATCCCCGCCTGACCTGCATCCTCGCATGACCTGCATCCTTGCATGACCTGCATCCCCTGCAGCACCTTCAGGTAGGGTAGGGAAAGTAAGGGAGAGGGTACTATTTAGGCAGGGATAGTGAGGGAAAGGTAGTTTTTTTTTAATTTTTTTACCACTGTTACATTTTTTTTTAGTTTTTTGTTTTTAACGCGAACACCCGTGGCCCCCCACACACGCACATAGAATAAAGTTTTACACGCACGTCCACACCCTTTCACACACACATACCCATGGCCCGCCAGATGTTCACGGTGGAGGAGGCATATGCCCAGATGCTCTCCGTCTCTGAGCCCCAGTGAGGATGAGGATGACCCCACGTTCCTCTTGTCATCCGCATCATCCTCATCATCTTCTGATGATAATGAGTCCCCAAGGCAGCGGAGATGCTGCCAGGCGGAGCCAGGGCCCCAAATGCTAGGGGCCCCGTGGCCCACACCAGTACAAGCAGCTCTAGGGCTCGTACTGGTTTCCCGGCCCACCAAATAAGCCCACCGGAGCCCCCTACTGGTGAACTTAGCTGGTGTACCCCAGTGGACTTTGAGCCTGTGATTCCTGATTCTGATGATGGAGCAAACAAATCTGTACGCCCAACAGTTCGTTGTGCAACACCCGGGCTCATTTTTGGCTAGGCTCGGTGGCTGCAGCCGAGATGAGGATGTTTTGGGGCCTCGTGCTGCACATGGGCCTAGTCAAGAAACCTAGTGCCAGGCATTACTGGAGTGAGGACGTCCTCTACCAGACCACACTCTACAGTATGGCCATGACACGCTCACGGTTTGAGGCCATCCGGAAATGCCTGCACTATGCAGATAATGTAGCTCCTCCCCGCAGTAATCCTGCCTATGACGGTCTGTATAAAATACGGCCGGTCATCGATCATTTCGGGGCCAAATTTGCGCAGGCCTATGTACTTGGAAGGGAGGTCTGCGGTTAATGAGTCTCTCGTTGCTTTCTGCCAATACATTCCCACTAAGAGAGCGAGGTATGGCGTGAAAATGTAAAACATTTGTCAGAGTACCTCAGGGTACACTTACAAATTTCGTGTCTACAAGGGGCTAGATTCCCGTATTGAACCCCCAGAATGTCCCCCCACTCTGGGTGTTAGCGGGAGACTTGTGTGGGACCTTATGTACCCACTGCTAGATAAGGGTTACCACTTGTAAGTGGATAACTTTTATACTAGTATCCCCTTGTATCAGGCCCTCACCGCCAAATTCACGTTTGCTTGTGGGACCGTGCAAAAAAATCAGCGCGGCCTCCCTGCCCACCCCCTTCAGGTACCTATCCCCAGGGGTGAGACCCATGCCCTTACCAGTGGAAACCTGTTGCTGGTCAGGTATAAGGATAAGAGGGATGTCCTTGTACTGACCACAATTTACGGTAACGGCATCTCCCCTGTCCCTGTGCGAGGTACCACGGCAACAGTCCTCAAGCCCGATTGTATCGTCGATTATAATCGGTATATGGGAGGAGTTGATCTCTCTGATCAAGTCCTCAAACCATATGATGCCATGTGGAAAACCCGGGTATGGTACAAAAAAGTTGCGGTCTACTTGGTACAGGTTGCCTTGTACAACTCAAGGACCTGATCTTTTCAGACCGGGAAAGAGCAGGTCGGAGTACCTCGGGAATTGGAGGCACCCGGATCGTCCCTGGCCAACACATTCCAGGTGTGGTCCCCCATACTGGAAAGAAGGGAAGAACCCAAAAAAAAAAATCACAGTGTGTCACAGGAGGGGGATACACTCAGTGTGACACGTACCCCGATCATCCGGGCCTCTGCGTTATTGGTTGCTTCAGGGAGTATCACATTTCCATGGAGTACTAAATTTTTATAATTCCCGGCCGTCCCCTAGAGAACATAAAAAACTATGTCTCTCAGACTTTGGAGACACGGAAACAACCTTTTTTTCCAAAAAATAATATTAGTTTTAGTTGTTTCTCCAAAGTCCGAAGGCCATAGATATTGGGCATTGCTGCGTCTGTAAAAATCTGCTCTATAAAAACAGCCCATAAACTAACCCCTCGGATAAACGCCATAAAAAAATAAAATAAAAACTGTCAAAAAAGCAATTTTTATTGTCACCTTGGATCCCAAAAAGTGTAATAGCGAGCGATCAAAACATCATATGCACTTCCAAATAGTGCCAATAAAACTGCCATCTCATCCCGCAAAAAATGAGCCCCTACATTAGATAGTTGCCCCCCCCAAAAAAAAACTGTAGCTCCAACTGTAGCTCCCAGGCTATGGAGATACTAAAATTATTAATTTTTTGTTCCTAAAATGATAAAATTGTGTAAAATCGAAACAAATTTTAATAAAGTGGACATATTAGGTATCACCGCGTCCGAAAGAATCTGCTCTATAAAAATAACATTTGACCCAACCCCTCAGATGAACAGTGCTAAAATAAAAAAATAAAAACAGTGTAAAAAAAAGCCATTTTTTGTCACCTAACATCACAAAAAGTATAATAGCGAGCGATCAAAAAGTCATATGCACCCCCCAAATAGTGCCAATAAAACCGCCATCTCATCCCACAAAAATTGAGACCCTACATTAGATAGTCGCCCAACAAAAAAAAAAAACTGTAGCTCCCAGGCTATGGAGATACTAAAATGATTTATTTTTTGTTCCTAAAATGATAATATAGTGTAAAATCTAAACAAATTTTAACCCCTTAAGGACCGGGGGTTTTGGGATTTTTGCGTTTTTGTTTTGCGCTCCCTGCCTTCCAAAAGCCATAACATTTTTATATTTCCGCTCACATAGCCATATGACGGCTTATTTTTTGCGGGACAAGTTGTACTTTTTAACGCTACCATTTATTTTTGCATGTGATGTAGTGGGAAACGGGAAAAAAATTCCAAATGGGGTGAAATTGCAAAAAAAAAGCAATTTCACCACTGTTTTACGGGTTTTTAAATTACAACGTTCGATTTGCGATAAAACTGACTGGTTAATTTTATTCTTCAGGTCAGTACGAATCCGGCAATACCTAATATGTATAGTTTTTCTTGCGTTTTGATAGTGAAAAAAAATTTAAAGTGGGAATTTTTTATTTTATTTTTTGTTGCCATGTTTTGACCCCTATAACTTTTTGTAATTATGCGTACGGAGCAGTGTAGGGGCTCATTTTTGCGGGGCAATCTGAACTTTTAATTGATACCATTATGGGGTGCGTATGATGTTTTGATCACTTTTTATTCATTTTTTTTTAGGAAATGAAGCGTCCAAAAATGGCGAATTTGCCTTTTGGACGCTTTCTTTACGTTTTTATGTTTACCGTATGGTGAATATTTTTTAATATTATTATAGTATGGGCGTTTTCGCACATTGCGACACCCATTATGTGTTTTTTATTTTTTTATTTATTTTATTTTCATTTTGGGAAAAGGGGGGTGATTTGAATTTTTATATTTTTTTTATTTAATTTTTATTTTTTAAACTTTTTTTTTTTTTTACCACTTTCTTATAGTTCCCATAGGGAACTATAAGATGCAATCATCAGATTGCTATTCTCATATATTCCAATGCAATAGCATTGGAATATATGAGAAAATCGCATATTTCCTATGGAGACTGTGTAGTAACCTAGGTTTCATTCACAGAAACCTAGGGTACTACATGCATGCTCCGGCTCCCCTTGTGGCCATCAGGAGCCGGAGCAAAACCAGTGAAACTTTTGGTTTTGCGCGATCAGATGCCGTGGTCAGGATTGACCACGGCATCTGAGGGGTTAAATGTCCGCGATCGGCATCGCTGCCGGTCGCGGACATGAGCTGCGGGTGTCAGCTTGATGAATCAAGCGTTTACCCGCAGCTCATGCGCCCGCTCCGTGCGGGAGCGGGCGCCATCTTTAAAGTGCGGACGAAGGGCGTACATGTACGCCCTTCGTCCTTAAGGGGTTAAAAAGTAGACATATTATGTATCGACGCATCCGTAAGAATCTGCCCTATAAAAATAACATTTGACCTAACCCCTCGGATGAACACCGTCAAAAAAATAAAATCTGTGCCAGAACACCCATTTTTTGGCAAAATTTCCATTTGAATCAATTTTTCCGGTAATAAAGCAAGGGTTAACAGCCAAACAAAACTAAATATTTATTGCCCTGATTCTGTAGTTTGCAGAAACACCCCATATGTGGTTGTTAATTGCTAAATAGCCACACGTCAGGGCACGAAGGGAACGCCATATAGTTTCTGAAAGGCAGATTTTGATGGGTTGATTTCTTTTACACCATATCCCATTAGAAGCCCCCCTGATGTAGCCTAGACTAGAAACTCCAAAAAAGTGACCCCCATCTAAGAAACTACACCCCTCAAGGTATTAAAAAGTTACTTTACAAACTTTTTTAACCCTTTAGGTGTTCCACAAAACGTAATGGCGAATGTAGAAACAATTTTAGAATTTCAATTTTCAATTTACCCTAAAATAGTACCCAAAACACTACCACCTTAACCCAAAGTTTCCAAGATGGGGTCACTTTTATGGAGTTTCTACTCTAAAGGTGCATCAGGGGGCTTGAAAGGGTACATGGTGTAAATAAACCAGTCCTGCAAAATCTGCCTTTCAAAAACCATATGGCGTTCCCCTTCTTCTATGTCCTGACGTTTGGCCAAATAGTAGTTTACGACCACATATGGGGTGTTTCTGCAAACTACAGAATCAGGGCAACCCAAATTGAGTTTTGTTTGGCAGTTAACCATTACTTTATTACTGGAAAAAAGGATTAAAATGGAAAATTTTCAAAAAAATTAAAATTCCAAAATTGTTTCTCCATCTGCCATTAACTCTTGTGGAACACCTAAAGGGTTAACAAAGTTTGTAAACCCAGTTTCGAATACCTTGAGGGGTGTACTTTCTTAGATGGAGTCACTTTTTTGGAATTTCTATTCTAGAGGTGCAACGGGGGGCTTGAAATGGGACATGGTGTAAAAAACCAGTCCCGCAAAATCTGCCTTCCAAAACATAGAAACATAGAATGTGTCGGCAGATAAGAACCATTTGGCCCATCTAGTCTGCCCAATATACTGAATACTATGAATAGCCCCTGGCCCTATCTTATATGAAGGATGGCCTTATGCCTATCCCATGCATGCTTAAACTCCTTCACTGTATTAGCAGCTACCACTTCTGCAGGAAGGCTATTCCATGCGTCCACTACTCTCTCAGTAAAGTAATTCTTCCTGATATTACTTTTAAACCTTTGCCCCTCTAATTTAAAACTATGTCCTCTTGTAGCAGTTTTTCTTCTTTTAAATATTCTCTCCTCTTTTACTGTGTTGATTTCCTTTATGTATTTAAAAGTTTCTATCATATCCCCTCTGTCTCTTCTTACTTCCAAGCTATACATGTTAAGGTCCTTTAACCTTTCCTGGTAAGTTTTGTCCAGGCGTCACAACACAAATATATCCAACACACATACACATAAATACACCATATACATGTTACACATACATAAATACACTATATATACAGTCCCAAGGAATATGGCCCAGTTCTCTAAGTCACCCCCTGCCCCCACGCATTTTGCTGTACTTGCTATACAGCAGCACGTACCTCTCACATCCAGGGCCTCCAGGTGACGTCTCCTCCGATGTAGATCTTCTCTGTCATCATCTTCTCCATTTCGTCCAGTCACTTCTTTCAGCCGCTCCTCGTCTCTGTACAGTTTGACACACGGACATCTTAGGTCTTCACTTTTCTATCATCATCCCCCAACCTGGAGCCCCCACAGTGTTATCCTGCTGCTCGCTGCGCTCCCCAATACCCCCAAATACTACCCTGAAGAAATAATAGTGCCCCCCATAGTAATAGTGCTCCTTATAGTCCCACCAATAGTAATGTCCTTCTAGAATGTCCACATTAGTAATACTGCCCCACATTAAGTATTTTGCCCCCTCACATTAAGTAATTTGCCCCCCACACTGTCCCACATTATGTGATTTGCCCCCCCACACTGCCCCACATTATGTAATTTGCCCCCCACACTGCCCCACATTATGTAATTTGCCCCACACTACCCCACATTATGTAATTTGCCCCACATTATGTAATTTGCCCCTCACTGCCCCACATTATGTAATTTGCCCCACATTATGTATCTTGCCCCCCCACACTGCCCCGCATTATGTAATTTGCCCCACACTGCCCCACATTATTTAATTTGCCCCACATTATATAATTTGCCCCACACTGCCCCACATTATGTAATTTGCCCCACATTATGTATCTTGCCCCCACACTGCCCCACATTATGTAATTTGCCCCACATTATGTATCTTGCCCCCACACTGCCCCACATTATGTAATTTGCCCCACATTATGTAATTTGCCCCACATTATGTATCTTGGCCCCCCCCCACACTGCCCCACATTATGTAATTTGCATCCACACTGCCCCACATTATGTCATTTGCCCCCACACTGCCCCACATTATGTAATTTGCCCCACATTATGTTTCTTGCCCCCCCCCCACACTGCCCCACATATGTAATTTGCATCCACACTGCCCCACATTATGTCATTTGCCCCCACACTGCCCCACATTATGTAATTTGCCCCCACACTGCCCCACATTATGTAATTTGCCCCACACTGCCCCACATTATGTAATTTGCCCCCACACTGCTCCACATTATGTCATTTGCCCCCACAATGCCCCACATTATGTCATTTGCCCCCACACTGCCCCACATTATGTAATTTGCCCCCACACTGCCCCACATTATGTAATTTGCCCCCACACTGCCCCACATTATGTTGTTTGCCCCCCACACTGCCCTCCATTATATAATTTGCCCACCACACTGCCCCCCACTGAGTAATTTGCCCACCACACTGCCCCCCACTGAGTAATTTGCCCCCCCACAAGTTAATTTTCCCCCTAGACAGCCCTCCATTGTGTAATTTGCCCCCCACTAAGTAATTTTACCACCACACGGCCCTCCATGTAGTTTGACTGCCAAGCTGCCCCCAAGTTAATTTTGCCCCCAGACAGAGACAGCCCTCCATTATTGTCCCCCCCACCCCCCAAGTTAATTTTGCCCCCAGACAGAGACAGCCCTCCATTATTGTCCTCCCCCCCAAGTTAATTTTGCCCCCAGACAAAGGCAGCCCTCCATTATTGTCCCCCACCCCCCCAAGTTAATTTTGCCCCCAGACAGACAACCCTCCATTATTGTCCCCCCCAAGTTAATTTTGCCCTCAGACAGAGACAGCCCTCCATTATTGTCCCCCCACCCCCCCTAAGTTAATTTTGCCCCCAGACAGAAACAGCCCCCTGCCCCCCGCTGATCCTGTACACCGTCACCAGCCAGCTCGCTCCCCGACACCATCAGGCTTTCAACTGCACGTCCTGCAGGGCACATGTTAAAGCAGCCCCAGCCGCCCCAGGGCTGGCGGCCTACCAGGAAATTTCCCGGGATCCCGGTAGGCCAGTCCGGCCCTGCCTGCAATCCATGTACTAGTTAAGTAGCTCTTCTCTGAACTCTCTCCAAAGTTTTAATATCCTTCTGCAGATATAGTCTCCAGTACTGCACACAATACCCCAAATGAGGTCTCACTAGTGCTCTGTAGAGCGGCACGAGCACCTCCCTCTTTCTACTGTTAATGCCTCTCCCTATACACCCAAGCATTCTGCTGGCATTACCTGCTGCTCTATGACATTGTCTGCCCACCTTTAGGTCGTCTGACCTAAACCCATATGGCATTCAAAGGCCACATTAATTTTTTAACCCGATTTTAGCAGTGTCATTAAGTTCAATATGTGACGAAAAAACAATCTCAGAACGGCCTGGGTAAGTAAAAGCGTTTTAAAGTTATTCACACATAAAGTGACACTGGTCAGCATTTCAAAAAATGGCCTGGTCCTTAAGGGCTTAAAGGATTATTTTGGCCTACCAACTACCTGAGCATCCATGAACCCTGTAACATCTGTAGAAAGTGCATTTTGTGTACGATTGCCAGTCCATTGCATACTAAGGACTGTCCTGATCTGTTTTCATTTGAATAACGATTGCTTCCTGCCCTGCTTCAATGCAAAATTTTGGTGCTGCAAACCGGGACCCTGTCTTGCACATCAAAACCTTTAACATCAATGGCATCTCAACCGTAATAAGGTAGGTGAACCCCAGAACCAGAGTGTGCCCCAAAGGGAAGAAGGGTACGCCCTTTCCATCACCGCAATGCCCAGAAAAGCGACAGAGTGAATACTACTACCTCCATTCTTGCTACTAGTACTCTTATCCTGTATACCATTCTGGAACCATCAAAATAAGTATACAGATGGCACATTTGCATAGACATTTGCCAGGTGGGAATACAGCCTCTTCCTGACTGAGAAAGGAACCCCTTCTTCTGAAGTCATCTTTGCACTATTAACTCCTAGTTAAAATATTTCTGCTTATTCAATGAGAATCACAGAAATAAACGTGGCCTAAATGGGTGGGACTACTCCAAACCCCAAACACTGTGGCGTGTTTCTAACTGGGGGGGCAGTTCCTCCGCATGTGGTTCGCAGCGAACGGCTATCCCCAGCAAAAATTGCATACAATGGAGGATACCGGCGCGAACCACCAGCACCACACAAACATCCTACACAAAATAAAGCATGTGCGGATGAAAATATATAAACACATAACTCACAGAAAAAAGATGCACCACATGGATAAGCAACTGACAACACTGGCTAATCCCTCACTCTGGTGTTAAAAGCTGAGAGATTCGCCAATATTTCCAATCAGGAACATATCGGAGCCCCTTCAAGCACCACGTCACGGTATCTCAGCATGGCATGAGGTCCTACCACTAGACTACCTATGGTGTGTGAACAAGGTCTGAACAGGTATTAAGCAGCCTACAGCCCCCTCCCACTCACCTGCATTGCAGGACCAACAATGCAATGGTGTATTGTATGAATGTGCCATGTGCCATTGCATATGGCTGGTAAACATTCTGTTGCACCTGGAAGCCGGTGTCACATGGTCTGTTGTAGGTGTAGCTTGCGGCCTCATTTGTTCCCCATTGCATTGTTGGTCCTGCAATGCAGGTGAGTGGGAGGGGCTGTAGGCTGCTTAATACCTGTTCAGACCTTGTTCACACACCATAGGTAGTCTAGTGGTAGGACCCCATGTCATGCTGAGATACCGTGAAGTGGTGCTTAAAGGGGCTCCGATATGTTCCTGATTGGAAATATTGGCGAATCTCTCAGCTTTTAACACCAGAGTGAGGGATTAGCCAGTGTTGTCAGTTGCTTATCCATGTGGTGCATCTTTTTTCTGTGAGTTATGTGTTTATATATTTTTATCCGCACATGCTTTATTTTGTGTAGGATGTTTGTGTGGTGCTTGTGGTTCGCGCCGGTATCCTCCATTGTATGCAATTTTTGCTGGGGATAGCCGTTCGCTGCGAACCACATGCGGAGGAACTGCCCCCCCAGTTAGAAACACGCCACAGTGTTTGGGGTTTGGAGCAGTCCCACCAATTTAGGCCACGTTTATTACTGTGATTCTTGTTTTATATGTATTGAATGTGCCATTGCATATGGCTGGTAAACATTCTGTTGCACCTGAAAGCCGGTGTCACATGGTCTGTTGTAGGTGTAGCTTGCGGCCTCATTTGTTCCCCATTGCATTGTTGGTCCTGCAATGCAGGTGAGTGGGAGGGGGCTGTAGGCTGCTTAATACCTGTTCAGACCTTGTTCACACACCATAGGTAGTCTAGTGGTAGGACCCCATGCCATGCTGAGATACCGTGAAGTGGTGCTTAAAGGGGCTCCGATATGTTCCTGATTGGAAATATTGGCGAATCTCTCAGCTTTTAACACCAGAGTGAGGGATTAGCCAGTGTTGTCAGTTGCTTATCCATGTGGTGCATCTTTTTTCTGTGAGTTATGTGCTTATTCAATGAGTCTCATAAATGGAGAAAATCTTCTTTCCTGCTCATCCACAACAGTTCTGCTGGTAAGGCCAGTAATTGATTGAGGTCAATGGGGAAGATTAAAGTGGTATTCAAGGACTCTAATATCTATCATCAATATCAGATGAGTGAGGGTCTGACTTCTGGCACCCCTGGCGATTAGAACTGCATAGTAGCTGAGAAATGTATTGTACTGCAAGCTCAATCCCGTTCAAGTAAATAGAATTGAGCTTGTAGTACATTTACTGCTCTCTACACAGAGAACAGAGCTGTGCTAATTCTGACGCACTGCAGCTCCTGCACTCAATCGGCCATCAAGGGTGCAGTGCTGGGATTCAGACTCCACTGTTCAGGCATTGATTACCCAAGAATAATTCCTGAAATACCCTTTTGACATTAATTGACAAAAGTTAAAAAGGATAGGCTCAACCCTATTACATAAATGCACCTGAATACTGAAGAAGGTGAAGTCAAATAATTTTTAATATGCTATTGGATAAAAAATGACACTATTAAGAAACGACAATATAGTGATGGCATAAAAAGAAAAATGTTAAAAAGGCTGCAGGTTGGTACAAACCCGTGGTTATCTCCAGTATAACTTACACTGCATATCTAGCCCCAATGGATAGTCAGGCTGCTGACACCCTAAAAAGGGTGAACTGACACTGCAATCCTGACCTGCTCTTTCACCTATATTTGATTTCTTCAGTGGCGTAACTAGAAATGACTGGGCCCCACAGCTAATTTTTGGATGGGGCCCCCTCCCCTAGTAAGTTTTTCACAACCCCTTCCTTTCATGCCGCCCCCTTTCCTGTGGCTAGTAAAGATCGCTCTCTCAGACCAGGCCCGGCAGCTGTTCCATCCGTTTTCTCCACTGTCTATACTGCCACTGTATATAATTTCATTGTGTAATAATGTTGAGGGGCCCTGACAAAATCTTTTAGTACTTCTCCTCCTCTTGGATGGGCCCCTTCTGGGTCAGGGCCCCAAAGCAGCCGCTTCCCCTGCTTCCTCTATAGTTATGCCCCTGGATTTCTTATACATATCATGCTTGGAATGATCAGCAGGAGTTCAGCAGGAAAAAAACAACACAGTAAAATTTTAAAAAGGTACAAAGCGTCAGTGGATGGTCATGTGTCACAGTCAGTCCCACACAGAATTCAATACTGTTGACATTGTTAATAATTTACATTGTTTGTTAAAGTGAGTCTATTGTCAGGCTATGAACAATTAAGCATTTTTTAGCTTGAGGTTCTTCTTTTGTTACTCTATTTTATGGCAATGGGTGTGGAACCATTGTGTCAACAAACAGACTTGATTTTGTAGTAATCCTAAAAGCATTAACTTGGTATTCCACTGGTACTCACCTTTTAACCATTATACAAGGATCTGGACTTTGCTGCAGGGGAGCCCCAAGCTACTATCTCCTGGAGTAGTCTCTGTGTGGTTGACAGTTGGCCCACAGGCACTGTGGGGTCAGTCATAGTGTAGTCAGGGACAGGCCAAGGTCAGGACTGGCGAGGTACATGAAACAGGGTAAAAAGTCCGAAGTCAGGGCAGGCAGCAAAATGTCAATGCGGAGGTCAGGCAGAGAAGGTCAGAATACAGAAGAAATGGGCAGATGTCAGTACAGGGGCAGACAAATGGATACAGCACGCCTTTGCATGAAATGCAAGCTAGACAACCTATTGCTCTGGCATCTTCCTATAGGGGAAGGTTCCTAAAGTACTCAACGGTTATAAATCTTTGGCTGGTGTGAATTAGGGTGCACATGCTACTCCTGAGCTGGGGGAGTGAATTCACCCTATGGGAAAAGGGAAGAGGCCCTTCTGGCATGAAGCAGGCAACGGCCTGCTGAAGAGCAGGGCAGGGACTCCTCTGGTAGCCATGCCTGTTGCAGGGCAGCAAAGAAGACTGGAGGGTCTGACCACTGGGGAGACAAAAGGAGCTTGAGTGAAGTGGCAACTGTGCCCGCCCAAGAGAGTGGGACAGTGGCGAGCACATGTAACACTCTAGTCTTGCAAATTGGCTAATTACTTATACAGCAACTCACTAAAATAATTTACCTAATGTACCAGTGGTTACATTCTGCTAATTAAGCAAGAACGCCACAGGAAAAGTAGATTTTCTGCAGCTTTACTGCATTCTTCAGACACAGACTAAATTCTGCTAATGGATTCATTGGGCAACTACAGGGAATATAATCTCCCCACTGCTGCCTTCCTCTGTTATTACATTGATCCCACTTATAAATGGATAAATCCTGCTATTTATTGCAGAATTCTTAAACCATTCGTTAGGATATGCTTCTAAGAGATTATCCATCTTGGACAATTGGATCCTCTGATGATGACCTAGATTTACTAATGTGCCTGCTCCTAAAATGTGTATAAAAGTGGCGCAAATTGGCACAACTTTGGCAAACTTTGGTGCATCTAGGGTTTCTACACTATTTTTCCAATATAATTAATGGTGGTGTTGCTTATAAGTAAGGGGTTGAGCTTCATGGGAAAGTGGCTGGGTCATTTTTCACCAAAATTGTGGCACAATTCTGTTGTAAAAATCTGTCTCAAAGTAAGTCAACTAATAGTTGGTATAGAGTCAGTGAATAGTATTTCTATTTCTGCACCACATTTAACATCCAGCCTGAGCCCCTGTGATACATCTGGTTCAAGTCTAGGCAGCCTGTCTAAGCTTACGGCATCTCTAGGATTAGTACATCTAGGCTTTTGACTTGCTGCTATGAGGGAACTGGACGGCAAGTGTTCACATTTTTTCAGCGCTTCCATAGGAAAAATAAAGCACTATACAGTTATCTTTGAAATTAAAGGGCTATCCTTGTAGTGCAGCCACACAATGTTTAAGAAGCTTTGTTATAGGGGCACTTTCTTTTTATATTCTCATTGTTAGCTGATTGTTGTGTATCCTAATACAACAGATAATTATTTCTTCTCTTTTGAAGCATGGAAGTTTATTTTCACCTTTACTCCTCAAAGTTAGGAAGTGTGCAGGCATAAAAAAAAACAGCAGTGCGGGTTTTTGTTCCACCATTGACAAGTTTTGGCTGAATATTCCTGTGCTTTGTGCACAGGTTAAGCTTACACATGGACTGCCCTTCACCCTTCATTGAAGGAACTACAACAGTATGTTTTGTGACTTTTCTGACCCAATAAACAAGGATTTGCTGTAATCACTGAAATAGAAATATAGATAGGATGTTGCCTTCGAAATGGGAAATGCCACAACATAACTGCCAAAGTACTGGATTCAATTCAAAATGCTGAGTAACCACTCCTTGCATAACCCTTTCCTGACATGGTGATTTTTTGTTTTTCACATTTAGCCATATGAAGGCTTGTTTTTTGCCGGAGAAGTTGTACTTTCTAATGGCACCATTTAATATTGCATAGGATGTAGTGTAAACCTGGAAAAAAGAATTCCAAATAGGGTGGAATTGGAAAAAATAAAACAGTTTAAGGGTCCATTCACACATCAGCAAAATGGGTCCGCATCCGTTTTGCAATTTTGTGGAACGGGTGCGGACCCATTCATTTTCAATGGGGTCGGAATGGATCCGCAATTCCGCATCCGCACTTCCGTTTCCGCCAAAAAATAGAACATGTCCTATTCTTGCCCGCAATAGAGGATAAGAACAGGCATTTTCTATTATCGTAAAGGCTATGTGCACATGGCCGGTGTCCGCGTTTTGTGGATCCGCAATTAACAGATCCGCAAAACACTTACGGATGTGTGAATGGAGCCTTATGGGTGTTGTTTTTATGGCACTCTCTGTGCGGTAAAATAATGTCACCTTGTTCTGTTTTAATGCTTTAGGGTACTTTCACACTTGCGTTGTGAGGATCCGGCAGGCAGTTCCATCGCTGAAACTGCCTGCCGGATCCGGAATACCGTGTACAAATGGAAAGCATTGAAACACCGGATCCGTCTCTCCGGAATCATCCGGAAAAATGTATCCAGGATTTTTATTCATTTTTAAAGGTCTGTGCATGCATGTTTTGCCGGAACACTTGGTGCCGGATCTGGCATTAATGCATCTTAATGGAAAATAATGTCGGATCCCGCATTCCGGCAAGTGTTCTGGAATTTTGGAGGGAGAAAATACCTCAGCATGCTGCGGTATTTTCTCTGGCCAAATACCGTAGGAGTGACTGACCTGAAGACATCCTGATGCATATTGAACGGATTGCTCTCCATTCAGAATGCATTAGGATAAAACTGATCCGTTTTTTTCCAGTATTGAGCCCCTAGGACAGAACTCAATACCGGAAAACTTTGACAAGTGTGAAAGTACCCTAAAAACGTTGGAAAAAATTATTTCTTTTCATCGGCATATTCTGACTCCCATAACTTTTATATTTACATGTGCACCGTCGCATTTACAATCACAAAATTTGGCACACAGGTACATCAGGTGTCCGGAAAGGTTTTAGACTAGATCTCAGCTCGCTAGCACGTACCGTTCCTGAGATATTCCCAAAAAATTCAAATATGGCACATCACATGACCTACATTAGCCAATAGAAGCCTGCAGGTCTTTCTCTTCATATCCCAAATTCATATCCCAACTGCCATATACACGGTCACATGTCCCTTATCACCCAATAGAAGCTTGCAGGTCCTTAGTCTCCACATACACACAGTTTTACAGGTTTTCATAACAACCCAGCCATTTTCTTCACTGCTGCAGGTTAGCTTTAAAGGGTCAGGGCGCTGTGCATGACACTGTTAAGGGAGCAGAGTGCTGTGGAGGTCACAGTTCAGGGGGCAGGTAGGGTGGCAATTCAGGCCACCCTCAAAAGATGGTTAAAAAGCAGTGTTTTTACCCTGCCCCCAGGTCCCACTAAGCCATGTCCCCAATCCGATTAGGCCTTGCCCCCACCCCACTCCGCAGCCGACAGGGATTGAAAAAATGAAGGTAAAAACAACTTCTGTCAGCTGCAGGGATGGGAGGGACTGTGACTTTCTTCCTGCAGCTCATGCTCAGACTGACAGTGAGCTGTTCAAAAGGACATCACCGCGTCCGTTCATTGCCAGCAGGAGAACCCAACCATGGTCCTTTTTTTTTTTTTTTTTTACAGCATTTTTAACTATAGCTGTTAGCTCAAGGAACGTATCCTTTTTCTGGGAGCATGCCCTTTCTGCTGCTGCTCTCTCCCTGTAACTGTCTCAGCTTCTAACGGCTTGTGGTAGCTGAAGGATAGAATGGAACATGTGCAACCATACTTATCCATCTTAGTAAGTGGATCCACACCTTACTGTATAAATTAAATATCAATGGCTGTGAAGAGAATGTCTGACAATTAGCGCATTTTTGGAATAGAAAGAAGATTACAAAAGTAACTAGTTTGTCATTGTGAATTATATTGAAATAACATTTAATGGTGGCACAACCTTTTTAAGGCTGGGTTCACATCAAGTTGGGAAAAAATGATGTAAAAGTTGGGAAAAAGATTATACTACACTTTTCTATTCTGCATAAAAAAAACTATACAGTACGTTATGATATCCAGCGGAGGCATCCGTTTAACATATATGTTTTTTGTATATGTTTAACATGAGACAAAAACGTGATGTGAACCCAGCCAAAGTATCAGTAACCTTTTTCCCCTCTGTGTTCCAGTGGTCATAAGGGCTCATGCACACAAATGTGGTCTGCAATGCATGGGCATCAACTGTGTGCCCGCCGTCTAGGGACCCTGATCCATTCACTTGAATGGGGCCCGCGATCTGCAACCAATGGCCTGCACTGCAAAAAAGTAGCACATGCACTACTTTTTTGTGGTGCATAGGCACGGCCAGAAAACCCACAAAAGCACTTCATAGGGCTTTTGTGGGCTTCCGATCCGTGCCCCTGTTCCGCACCATATCTTCTGGACTGTGGACCCATTTAAGTTGTTTGTGGGCCACAATATCGGCATGGACCTGCTACGGTCGTGTGCATGAGGCCTAACTCTTTTATTTTATTCTTCATTCTACCTGTTTGAGACCTTGAATTTTGTGGAAAAAATTCTAATTTTTATAGGAATCATTTTAGAGTATATAATGTATTTCAACATTGTTTTTTGGGAATGTTTTCTACTGCATTGACTGTGTGGTATAAATATCATGATAACTATTCTGGGGGTCAGTACATTTGTTAAAATTACAACATTATACAGTTTTTATTATGTTATACTACTTGCACAATAAAAACACTTTTTTTTTACAAAATTATTTGTTTTGTGTTGCCACATTCCAAGACCCAGAACATTTTTAATCCTCTGACGTTATAACTGTGTGGTCTTGCTTTATGTGGGATGGTTTGTCATTTTTTCTGGTACCATTGTTGATTGCTTTTCTTTCTGTTTTTCATAGGTGAGATGATTAAGGAAGCATCAATTCTTGTATTTATTTTTTACTGTGTTTTCTGTGACTCATAAATAATGCATTATAGGACAGGTCGTTACTCATGCAGTGTCCAGTATCTATGGTTGCCAGCTTTCTCAACAAGAAACACTGGCCCAGTTTAGGTAAAAGGGGCTTGCAGTTCAGGAGCGTTGCTTAACACAGAGTGTTGTTACCAATTATTTGACAAATCTTGAATGTTTATTTTATATAATAAACTTAGGCACTGTAAAGATGCTCCAAATTTTTTACAGTGGCTCTGGCTGGTTGATAAATTTGATGCACAGCTTGTCAAGCAAGGCCCTGTGAATTATTCTATTTATGCCTCATTAATATGTCTAAAATAAGATGGCCCAAATTGTGCCAAAAATGTGCTAAATTTGAGAGCAAATGACTCTACAATACAGGCACAATAGTAACTGCAGATATGCAGATATGCAGAAATAAGAAGCCCTGCAGTTGTTAGTTCAGCTGGTATCTTGACTACAAGGCATCATGTGTTGACATCAGTAGGATTAAATGTTTGGATTGTTGTGTAGTAAGTCGTTGTTTCCCTTAGTAAAAGACATCAGGAGAACACAGTTTCTTCCACACAATTTGGCTTCATAGCTATAGCTAGAATCTAAACACAGATTGAGTCATACCTGGGTGTGGTGAAAAGAAAGTATCAAGCTGAATTAACTCTTTAGGGCTTTATTGTTGTTTCTCATTTAGGCTGGAGCTACGCAGAGGTCTTGCCACGACACCCATCGTGCTACCAAATATCACACCTTTACTATGCTACATTAAAACACAGTGAAAGTGAATGGAGTTGTGTTGACTCGGGAGAAGCTACTGCATGCTGGGTGGTACAGTTGGCATGGAAAATATATGGCATATATGGCATATGGTATTGTGCATTAGAATAGCATCTATTCTATACTTGCCACAGCAACAGTACCTCCCAGCATGCAGTAGTGTCTCTCCATGCCAAAAGTATTGCCAGGTGGAGGAATACTTTAAAGTGACTAACTCCTTGTGGTGGTCAGCTCACCACTGCAGCTTCACCCAGACTACCAGGTGCACGGAAAACCCGAGCGGAGCAGGTAAACATGCAAGATAAAGCGATCCAGCCCTCTAGCTTCTGGATAAAATCCACAGGCTTTATTGGAAAGAAAAAATAACACCATGTAGCACAACACCACATGCCATGCCTGATTAAGAACAGCAGGGTTCAAAACATGTAGGTTAGGAAAGGCATGCTATGTTGTTATTTTATCAATAAATAAAGCCTGTGGATTTTATTAAGAAGCTAGAGTAACTTAGTATATAATATAGTATATAAGGCTGAAAAAAGACATTTGTCCATCCAGTTTGGCCTTTTATCCTGCAAGTTGATCCAGAGGAAGGCAAAAAAAAAAAAAGCTGTGAGGTAAAAGCCAATTTTCCCCACTTAAGGGGAAAAATATTCCTTCCCGACTCCAGTCAGGCAATAAGAATAACTCCATGGATCAATGACTCTCTAGTATATATATCTTGTAATATTATTACACTCCAGAAATACATCCAGTCCCCTCTTGAATTCCTTTATTGTACTCACCATCACCACCACCTCAGGCAGAGAGTTCCATAGTCTCACTGCTCTTACCGTAAAGAATACTCTTCTATGTTTGTGTACAAACCTTCTTTCCTCCAGATGCAGAGGATGTCCCCTCATCACAGTCACAGTCCTGGGGATAAATAGATGATGGGAGAGATCTCTGTACTGACCCCTGATATATTTATACATAGTTATTAGATCTCCCTTCAGTCATCTTTTTTCTAACGTGAATAACCCTGTAGTTGACCCATTCCTATTATTACTTTAGTTGCCCTCCTCTGAACCCTCTCCAGCTCTGCTTTGTCTGCCTTGGTCAGAGGAGCCTAGAACTGTACATGAACACACCAATTAAGCACCGGGTATCCACTCCCGTTTAGGAGCAAAAAGATCAAATCACTAACACCAAATATCATTGGACACAGTACACCAAGGAATTTAGAAAAAATGATACAACTTTATTTCATACATAATTGGAATATAAAAAGATGGTAAAAATTGTGGTAAACAGAACAACAATGAGGAAGCAAAAAATGGAGGAGACCGCAAGGTCAGCACATAGCGGGCACACACATAAAAGTGCATAAAAATATATATGTATAGGTAGCAAAACTCATAAGTTATTTCAAAGTATTGGGGCCCTGGGAAAGGAAGTCCCAGATGAACAGGCCTAACCACAAAAAAATAATAACAATATGGTGATGAAAATATAATGTCAAATACCCTCGTAATGTGCTGGATCCTGCGGTCGCCTCCTCCCAACGCTGTTTCGCCCTTACAGGCTTCTTCCGGGGATTTTTTATGCACTTTTATGTGTGTGCCCGCTATGTGCTGACCCTGCGGTCTCCTCCATTTTTTGCTTCCTCATTGTTGTTCTGTTTACCACAATTTTTACCATCTTTTTATATTCCAATTATGTATGAAATAAAGTTGTATAATTTTTTCTAAATTCCTTGGTGTACTGTGTCCAATGATATTTGGTGCTAGAACTGTACATGTGTGGTCTGACCAGTAATTTGTAAAGTGGTAGGAGTATGTTCTTGTCAAGGGCATCTATGCCACTTTTGATGCAACCTATTATATTATTGGCCTTGGCAGCAGCTGCCTGATACTGGTTTTTACAGCTTAGTTTGCTGTTCACTAAAATTCCTAGGTTCCTAGGTCCTTTTCCATGTCAGTGTTACCCAGTGTTTTACCATTTAGTATGTACGGGTGACTTGCATTATTCCTTTCCATGTGCATAATCTTACATTTGTCAGTGTTAAACCTCATCTGCCACTTCTCTGCCTAAGCCTCCAATCTATCCAGATCCATCTGTAGCAGTATACTATCCTCTTCCGTGTCAGTTACTTTACACAGTTTATTGTCATCTGCAAAAATTTATATTTTACTGTGAAAGCCTTCTTCAAGATCATTAATAAACATATTGAAGAGGATAGGGCCCAGTATTGACCCCTGAGGTATTCCACTGGTGACAGTGACCCAATCTGAGTGTGTACCATTAATAACCACCCCCTAAGCCCTACGCTTTTGACCTAAATCCCTAAAATCATTTTTAATCAATTTTTCATTGGTACCGATATGGACCATGACCACTGGATCTTCTCCAACCCCTTCTAGTAATCTGTGAACCCGATCCGCGATGTGTCGAACTCGAGCGCCAGAGCACAAGACAACACACCATTCATCGTTCCCGGTCTTTGAGACAGATCGCCCTAGCTGTACCTCTAATAATTGAGTATCCCACTACCAGCACCTGTCTGGCCTGCCCTGCTGTCCTGGTCTGCTTCCTACTGGAGCTGAGATTCCCCTGACTGGCAGAGGATGTGTCTGGCAGCAGCAGTGCTCTCTCTGAACTGTCATCCCACCATCTGCCAACCTTGCAAACTTGTTGGGGTGTGTCAGATCAGAGCTAGCCTCCCTGGCACTCTTCCCTCTACCCCTCTTTCTGTTATCCAGATAGCTACCTCACTTTCCTCAGCCTCCACGCTACCACCCTCCACCACATCTAGAGTGCTTGCTCAGTAAGCGCAAACTCTTTTCCAAATTGCCAATGCCTCTCAGTGTTGAAACTCGCCCGGTTAGATACTTGATGTGCGATTCCAAACGGCCAATTTGCTCACATTTTGAACAAAGATATGCACTCTCAAATGGCTGTTCCAGGACTGCATACATTAGACAAAATATGCACTGGACGGCGTTGTCAATAATGGAACACAGGAATTGAAAAAATGAAGTTAAAAATCAACTTCTAGGTCCCGCTAAGCCACAACCGTGACCTTTTTAGGCCATGACCCCTCCTCCTACTCATCCAACGGAAGTTAAAAATCAATCTTTTTATTTAATAATTTTCTTTAACACTTAATAGTACTACAAGGGGAGTATAGCAGACAATATTAAGATTGATTTTAAAATACCCCTATAGTGCATTGCATTTTATTGTTAGTGCTATACTGACATTGAACAGCAGGCTGCGCCAGCGAGGCACAGCCTGCTGGAAACTACTCAAGACTGGTTTGAGGCCTACATCGGACCCCAGCCAGCCTTCACACACGTAAGCTCCCCGCAATCGAAATTACCTCATGTATTTGAAACTTGTACACAACTTCCTATACAAGTTTCAGATCTGTGATTTTGGCAGTCAGTTTGGTATTTGGATATGCTCCTACGCATGCTCTTTTCTGCTTTTTTCTTTAGTTAGGATTCTGTTCTCCCTTCTCATAGACTGACTAAATATTTGGTATAAGATGGAAGGGCTGAATATGCAGTACTTCATATATGACAGTTTCAAAGGGTTATTGTGCTTAGGAGAAGTATAGCAGCCTTCCTTAGGTACCCAAGATATTTACCCAATAGGTTAAAAGATGTAAATTGTTGCACTTAAAGGCTATGTACACCTTTGGGGACAATTTTTTTTATTATTGCACTGTAATCATTTTGAGCAAAAAATAATTTTTTTAATTGGTCTTTATTAAAAATATGATATCCTTTTTTTCTGTAAAGAGCTGGGATGCTCTAGAAGCATCTTTTGGATTTTCTGTCTTTTCCGTCAGACCAGGAGCTGACGGACTCCTTATCTCTGCTCTCTGACATTATAAACAGACATTATAGCTTTATAGCTTAGTACTAATCTTACTGATAAGAATGTGGCTTAAATAAGTGTTTATGACCTCTCAGTAGTTTAGAAATAAGGTTTATTAGATGATGGCACAAAGTGAAAGTGAAAGTACCAGTCACACATCTAGAAAAACAGTTAACCCTTTGTGAATAAACGGCTCAACATTTTTAACAATGGCCAATTAAAAAAATTATTTTTAGCCAAAAATTTGTAAAAAGCAATGATAAAAAAATTTGCATCCAAAGGTGTACATAGCCCTTAAGTTATTTAGGGCTCTTACCATTTGCCCATATAGCGCTCCAGATATTTCTGATGGCAACCCTGACTATGCAGGCTAATAGAGTAGGAGGGAGGGTTGGAAAAGGATCAATATCCCAACTATTTGGCTTTATACATAAATATAATAAATTTAACATAAAATATGTTATAAATATTTCAGTGGTTTATTTTTACTCATTCTATAATTACTTTTGACTTCAAGAAAAACAGCACATACATATGGTACTTCGCTTAGCACATGTTTTCGACAGCCAACATGTAGGTTTAATTAAACTTTAACAAACCATATATAAGGGCCTTAGCTCTCCCACCTCAATGTCTATTTTGCAAGATCACATGAGATAAATGAAAAGTGTGTGCCTTTGGTGGGGTGGGGTGGGGGAAAAGAGGAATTGTGTAAGTGAATTCTACCTATCCTGGACATCTGGCATGATGCTTTACGAATGGGAAATTGCCTACACTGAACACCCAAAAGATTAATTTGTTCCTAACTATAGGTAAATTCTCGCTCCCTGCTTACCTACAGTGTTTGAAGCAGCTACTACGTAACTGCCTTACTCCTGAATCTGATTAACTTGCTTAATAATTTAGAGAGGACTTTGGTGAGATTTATAATCTCCTGGTTCCAGTTTTCTGGCAGAAAAAGTCACAAACCCCGTGTTTGTCACAAGTGACATATTTTTGCCATCCTCACCACTTTCTAAAAAGGGGGAATGGTGAGGGTGGGGAGGGTTGGGCTCGGCAGGCCCAGGACATTTATCTTCATTTGCACTAGTTGTCTGGTGCAAATGATAACAGAGTCTACAGCAGCTCCGAGTTGCTCTAGATTTCATTCTGGCGCACAGACTGCCAGTGGATGCACCTAATTTATGGTGAGGTCTTTGCCTCCTCATAAATTAGGAGCATCCTTTGGCAGTGCGGGAGATTTTGAACCTCCCCCTTTGTAATCAGTTGGCCTTTCTTCAGAGTTTATGTAGAATACTTATTTTCCAGGTAAATCAAAAGCTCTGTGCAATTGTTTGTTTGTTTCCAAATACTTGTATTATAGTCTAGTCCAGAGAGTTCCAGTACCCATCTGTAAAACTACACCTCCCAACATGCTTTATTTACTTCTATGGGAGTTCTGAGAACAGCTGAGCAAGTGTGCACTCTGGGAATCACAGTTTCACAACAACTGGACTGCTGAAGGTTGCAGTTCACAGGTACACTCTATTAAAATTGTGTCAGTCTTTCCTGGGACCTGTGGTTCTACAGTCTTTCATTGCTGCTTGCATAGTAATTGTGTTTGCTATGCATTCCGTTTTCTGTTTCTGTGTATTCTTGACTGTCTTGTCTGCCATGTTTTTATTTCTGCTCACTGTTATTCACCATGGTCTCCTTGAATTCCATTACTATCTTCCATGTGCGCCATTGCTTGATTTCCACCACCTTCATCAGCTGCCATCATCATTGGGTTCCTGCCATCTGTTGTTGAGTTAATGCTGTGTATTTGTTTCCTGACAGTGTTGATATGTGCTTTTGTGTTTCATATATTTTTCTTAAGATCGTATGGTTGTTATGCAACTGTAAGTTCTGGGGGTAGTTGTTAATCAAGAGACACTGTTAGTACTTGGGAAATGCCACTGCTATAGGTGAAGTCCAGTTCTGTGGTCTTGTGATCAACTGGCATCATTACAGAATTGTCCTGGACTGTGTCACATGTGGTACTGCAGCCAATACATGACTTCAGCTGTGTTGCATCCCCTAGCGGCATGTAACACATGTGAAAATTAACAGATAGGGATTCTAAGTCCAGTAAAGAGTGCCTAGCAGTTATGGAGCCAAAAAGGAGAGGTGAGGAACAAGTATGGATTTCTTTGCAGGTATTGCTGGCTTGGAGGGAAAACTTAAAACTTAAAAAAAGCGTGCTCAGCCTACAGAAACAAAACTATTCAAAGATTGCTGTTCCAGCGTAAGGTTCCATCCCCTCTACTTGCACCAGAAGTTTGATGTTCTGTCCAACATCATGTTTATTGCTGTAGCCATTCACGGGTCTCAATAGTCACATGCTTCTTGGGGACACGTCATTGCTGAGTCCAGTGAGTGGGAAAAAGTGCTGACCTATGCGTACTTCCGCGGTCCCAGCCACCAGAGAGTTTGGTGCATTTTCCTGTAGTGTGCAAGCATGGCCCCCACTGCTGGATTGCTGGATGGTCGTAACCCCTAAATATGAACAGTCTATAATGTGATGGAAAAATTAATCAAGCCAGCAAAAGAGGCAATATGGAAAATCACAATACATTAGTAAGTGCCTTGTATTAACTTTGGCTACATAATAAATGCCATTTGCTGAAGTGAGACAAACCCTTAAATGTCTTTCGTGCAAAATTACATTTACTAATACTTTTTTGGGTACTTGGTCCGTGTACTTAAACTATAAATACATAGTGTAAAATATGCAAAGCAGGTTCATAATATGCCAAGATTTATTTTGAATAGAATACCACCTCCTCTCCTCCTCTGCAACATGTGTGAAGTTACAGAAAGACTACATTTACCAGCTCTCCAGCAGAAAATTAGAATATGTGATTATATATTCAGCCATATAATATAGTAAGTTTCTTATTGCAAACATTTATATATCTATATATCTATATATACATCAGTTTTGATGCTAATTTGTGGACATCTAAAGGAGATTTCCCTTCATTCAGGTTTGGCTCATTCATTCAGCTGATCAGTAAAGGAGCCAAAGCATGTGTGAACAAGGAGTTAGACGGCCACCTGAAAAAACATTTTGGAACGTTGAATAGCGGTAAGAGGTAACATTTGGGCCAGAGAGGTACTGAGAGCCATGGGACTCTATGAGCTGTCCCAAACAAAAAGTGTAGATAGAGAGGTGCCGGAGTCCAAGGACAAAGCATTGAGGGACACCAACCAAGGATGAAACGAATTGATAGTGTTAGTGGGAGGTGCCAAGTGGGTTATTTGCTAACAGAAATACATCTATATTAGGCCTATTTCTGGCGCAGATTGTGGTGCAAAGGTTCTTTGCACTGCAATCTGCAACTTTTCCCAGCTCAGACCAGGTCTAAAAAACTAGGCATGGCATGGGTGGGTAAAGAGGACAGCAGGCCTGTTGTATTCATCAATTTCTACATCTGTGTTAGGCATAGGAAATGGTCTAAATCTACACCAGCAATGGAGCTGTCGTAGATTCAGAAGCAGCGGTTGATCGATTCGTCTGGTGCCTCTACATAACTTCAGTGGATCCACCTCCAGCGCAGGGCCTAATTATGACCAGCATCTAAAATGTTGGATGACAGATGGGAGGACAGTTCAAGGTGGATTTGTTCATTGACTTTTGAGGCAAATAGGAATACTTTAATAGGGCAATAACTGGACAGAAAAGGCTAGTTGATGGATTGCTTCTTAAACAAAGGTGTTATGGTCACATGCATAACTGAAGAAGGGAAAACACCAGCAGCGGTGGATTGGCCATAGACCCTACAACAGGGAAATTTCTAAGTGGGCTGATGCCCAGGGGGCTGCCTGAGCCCTTCTCTCGGCCACCAGGCCAAGTACATAATTATCTGATGCACTAAGTATTTATTACTGCTAGGAGCATCAGGTTATGCTACTGGCCAACGAGTGCAGATGCCCTCTTGAATTCAACTCTCACTATCCTCAGGATGGTGTATGAATACTGTAGTAAAGCAGGCATTATATTTTTGTGCACTGTGCTATTTGGTTCTGCTGGGGAGGTATTTTGTCCTGCACTACACTATTGTAGGCCTTGTCTACTTGTCTTGTCCCTGCCTACGTGTGTTTCCCTGCCTTCTGTTAATTTGGACCCACCTATAACATGGGGTCACTTTTAGTTCTTCCAGGGCCACTTCCAGGGACACCGGTGGTTAGTGATAGATTGAACAGAGCTGGGATAAACACTGTAGTCAGTTTTGTGTTAAACGTTTATGACCTTTCCTATGTATAGGCCCTAAAACCTCCTTTAAAGAGTAACTGTTGTTTCAGAATAAGCAGCGGTTTCTTTTTGTATGTTTCATCTATTTTTCTAAACTCAGCTCCAGAAGTGGCAGAGATTAGCTTCAATGATGTCCCCCTAGGCATATCAGAAGGAGAAGAGGAGATCCTACTCCTCTATTTCTCTCTGACATAGATACATAATAAGCAGTAGCAGCATAGGTGACATTATGCCCACTAATGAGCAGGGTTGCTGTGAATCCAGCAATGGTGTGACATAGTGGAACACTTTACTACAAACAATGGCAGAGTTTATGTGTGTTTCTCTGCCTCGGCAGTACCTCCCTTCTCATCTTCTACCTCCTCTCTTCATATGAATTTATAGACAGAAGCCGTAACCTAATCTTCCAGTGAGGGTATTTTGCCATGGAACTGAGATTGAGCAATTGACACAGGAGGCATGGAAGAGGTAAGAGTCTCATGAGTAAAGAAATATTTTTTTTTCGGTCATAATATACACCATATTACAAAGTTCCTTATCTTAACAATCGACATCTAGTCTTACTAATGCAATTGATTTCAGCGTCTCAACCCTTTTTTGGAGTCTGGATTGGGGGTACTCTACCATCCAACAAAACCTACAGCTAGATAAAAATTACACCTGTTTAACTAGTGGCAGTCTTACTAATCATGTCTAATATTAGGACTGTGTAAGGTTAGACAGTCTAAGAATCTAAAACTCAAATATATCCAGCTGATGCTGAATTATTAATCTGGTGCTCCTTTAGACTGTCCACCTAATGGTTTGCTTACGTAGTGACAGAATTTTGGTGCAAAATGTCACATCTTTAACCATGCCCCATTTCTCACAAATCCGTGTCTCTTTGAAGGGCAAAGACTTTTTTTTGTCTTTCTTGCTTTATGAATATGTCTAAAATGAAATACTTCAGATTGCACTAAAGATGTGCCAAATTTTAGCACAAATCACTCAAAAATCCTGGCACAGCCACAGTAGCGAATATGGCCACATGTTTACTCTTTAAAAAAAAAAAATTCTGTTGCAATAAAAGTATGTAGAGCTATGTCTGGGTTCACATTATAGGAACAGAACAAAGAGAATAACGGAAGTGCCGGATCTGGCACATAACTGAGACAAACGGCGATGGGCAGATCCCATTGACTATGAGATCAGTCTGATTTCCTTTCAGGAATCCAGCATTTTATTGGCCACTAGGATTAAGCAAATAGAAGTATCTGAAGTGGACTTTGATCCGATTTTCAGGGAATATATGATTTGTCGCAAAGCTGAATTTCCTCAGGCTTCATGGTAACAAATTTTCTCTGAAATCCATAAAAAAAATACTTGTCTCATACATTTGAGCCCAAAGAGGCTGCTGCGGCCATCTTGACTGAAGATCCCACGCAAAATCTAATTTTTGCGCAAGATCTTCTATCAAGATGGACGCCATGGCCTCTTCACACTCAAATGGATAAGGTGAGTATTATTATTTTTTAAACCCCCCCCCTTTCCCCCCGGTTTTTGAAGGGCTCAATGACAGGGGGTAGCGTAATTGCCATTCACCATCATTGCGCTCGCTGCTTACAAAGAAATGCGCTTCTTTGTGAAATTCGTGAAAGCAGCCGAATTAAAGTTTTCATAACTTTGCTCAAGACCACAATGCTGTGCTATAGTTTTCTTTATTATTGATGGAATTTGCAATGGAGGCCACTATTGGAGACTCCAAAGCAGGTATCCTCAAACTGCGGCCCTCCAGCTGTTGCAAAATACAACTCCCAGCATGCCCAAACAGCCTACAGGTATCAGCCTGCAGCAGGGCATTGTGGGAATTGTAGTTTTACAACAGCTGGAGGGCCGCAGTTTGAGGATGCCTGCTCCAAAGCATGTGTGAACAAGGCCTAAACTGCACTTTCCAACAAATGGTTTTCAGCCAACAACCAGGCTGAAATAAGGAAACGTCTTTTATCAGGGGTAAACTGCCATAGAATACAAACCATTAGAAAACGTGGTGTGGTGTTTAACAAGCAGGATATGCTCAACCCATATGCAGTTGTGCATATATATAGGGGAGCACATCCTGCACTTGTAGTCCGTTGCTAGGAGCAATCAACAGCAAAAAATGCATACAATGGAAGATGCCAGCAACGGACTTCAAGTACCACAATAACCATCCTACATACGATAACGATAATGAGGATGTGGAGAACAATCAAAAGACATGTCCTCCTAGTAGGATGTGTCGAACTAACCTCCCAATTTTAACATCAGTGTGAGGGTTTAGTATTGCCGCAGAGTGCACCTGCCTTTGCTATGGTTATGTTGTGGACTGCCATAGACCCTACAGGGAAATTTCCTGGTGGGCAGATATCCAGAGGGCCACCCCAGCCCTCCTCAAGGCCACCAGCTGGGTACACAATGGTCAGATGCACTCAGTATTAACTGCTCCCCCTGAATTTAACTGTATTGCTGTCCTCCCAGTTGAACAATGCAGCTGGGGCGCAGTATATATTTTGTTCTGCACTCTGGTATTTGGTTCTACTAAGCTAATATTTTGCGCAGCCCTGTGGTATTTGGCTCTGCTGGGGCAGTATTTTGTTCTGCACTACGGCATTGCTGGCCCCGCCTACTTCTCTTGTCCCTGCCTACATGTGTTGGCCCCACCTACTTGTGTTTCTTGTCATCTGTCAGTATTGCCCCACCTACAATATGGGGCCCCTTTTATTTATTTTTTTCCAGGCCAACTTTAAGTTCTTACTCCACCCCTGTCTTTTATGTTGCTTACATAACTTTGTAATATGAAATTTGCTAAGTGAATTTTGTAAGTTTTCAATTATCTACCAAACTATCCGAGTACTGTATAAAATAGATACAGTAAAGTACTAGTTCTTTCTTTCTTTGAAAAGGATATCTGGACTATACTGTACTTGCAGGAATAAAAAAAGTGTAGTTAATTATTGAGACTACAAAAAAATAGGTAATATATAAATAATCATGTGACATATTTGTGTATGTTTAACCAGTTGTAATTGTGTATATAGTATCAATAACGTAGCATATGTAAGCACATTTTATACCTTTCTCGCTGTTAGCCAAAGTATAGTAATAAAAGAAAAATGCACAGCACTTCCTCATAACATGTTATCAAATGGTGGTTGCTTAGCATCTGAACACACAGCATAATTGACATACAAATGTATTGCAATAAAGTATTAAATCTTATGCAAACATGACATTGAAGCAGGTTTCTTTAGTGATGAGTCTGATGACCTAGGAACCTGGAAGATACACAGGTATTACTGTACATTAGACAAGGCAAAGAGTGGAATTTATCATGTCCTGCACTCCAGAAGTCTGGCTTCAAAAAGTCGCAAACATACAGCACTCACTTCAGTTTTAAAAAGTGGTTGGGAAAGTGGGCAGGGTTAGCCATGTTAATGAGATTCACTCCACATTTATCATTGGGACTTTTTCAAAAAAGTCACAAACTCACTCCAGTAGTGGGATGGCGCAGAAAAACTTGAGTAGCATTATTAGGTTTTAATAGGTAAAAATTTATCATTGTGCTCTGTTTGATAGATTTGGTGCAAAGTACTCCAACGCAAATTCATGCAAAACTGACTTCAAGTATTTCTTCTATTATCTTTAGAAAAACAAAAAAAATAATGCCTTGCTCTAAAAATTCATGTGCCGTGGAACTGCATAGAGAAACAAATGAATATCAAAAGTTTGGGCGGGTTCACATCACCATTATGGATTCTGTCATTGTTTTCTGTTATAACATGATTATAACGGAAAATAACGGAATCCAAAAGACGGAAGTCAAAACAGAAGCCTTTAAGACGCATTCCGTTTTGATCAGTCATAATAGAAGTCTATGGGAATCATAACAGATCCGTCTGGTTCGCGTTATGCAAGACGGAACATCAAATTCTGTCGACGGGACTTTTTTTTTCCGTTCTGCATAACGGAAACCAAACGGATCAGTTATGATTCCCATAGACTTTTATTATGATGGTAAGCAAAACGTTTTGCATTCCGTCATAATACAAGACTATGGGCAGCACAACGGACCCGTCCTGGTTTCCGTTATGCAGGATCAAAGCATGCCTCTTAAAGGCTTCCGTTTTGACTTCCGTCTTATGGATTCGGTTATTTTCCGTTATAACCATGTTATAACAGACAACAAAAACGGAATCCATAACGGTGATGTGAACCTGGCCTACCTAATCTCACAAGTCTACCTTTCGGATAATCTCCAGGAAAGAACATTGAGGCAGATATTTGATTTATGATGAGGAGTACGCCTTGTCATAAATTAGACGCAACATCCGTCAGTCTGTGCATCTGAACAGGGACTGGCATAGATTTCAGCTTTGTTCTGCGCCAGAAAACTGACCTCACCCTCACCACGCCCCCTTTTTCAGGAAAGTGGCAAGGCTGGTGGAGAAAAAGCACTTGCGCAAATTGTGCAAGTGCCCGTGAACAAGTTGCAAGTGTCCAGTTTGCAAGTTTTTCACGCAACAAAAATGATAACTGCGGCCCTATATGCGTATGCATGAATTTTGTACGATTTCTACATCAGGATCATTGCTTTTCTAGAATAATACCAGAATCAAAGGCAATTTGTAACAGCGGCTGCTGTGCGCCGCTGTTCCCCTGCTTACAGCCGCGGTCCCGGGCACCATGTTCAGCTGTGATCTGCTGCCAGCACTTCCCCATTCACCGCTGCAGTCCTGGGCTCTGTCCGTGTAGGTACTGTTGTTCTGGGATCCGCTCCACAGTTTCCTTTCAGCCCTGGCCACAGTATGCTTGCTGCTTGTTTCCATGCAGCACTTCCTTAACCAGCTCCGGACCGCCTCATGCTGAATCGCGTGATCTCGGCGGCCCGGTCATTCCTCGTTGACGCGTCGGCGCGTCATCTCGCGAGAGGCGAGATTTTCTGTGAACGCGCGCACGCTCACAGGATCGCGTCGGAAGGAAGTTTAACTACAGCCTGCCAGCGCTGATCATGGCTGTAGATGTAAAAAAACAGCATCTGAACCGCATATCAGACGCTGTTTTGTAAACAGCGTCTGATATGCCTACTGCCTGCTCCTCTGGTGGTCCCTTTTGCTTGGGACCACCAGAGGACACAGGCAGCTATGTAAGTGCACCAATCACCACACACCAACCCCCACCCCCGTCACTGATTAACCCCTTGATCACCCCATGTCACCCCCCTGATCACCCCCTGTCACTAATCACCCCCCTGTAAGGCTCATTCAGACGTCCGTATGTGTCTTGCGGATCCGCAAAACACGGACACCGGCAATGTGCTTTCCGCATTTTGCGGATTTCCACATTGCCAGAACTATATAGAAAATGCCTTTTCTTGTCCGCAATTGTGGACAAGAATAGGACATGCTCTATCTTTTGCGGAGCTGCGGCCGGATGTTTCGGGGCCGAAACCCGGAAGTTCGCGGCCGCAGTTCTGCAAATGCTGATGCGGAGAGCACATAGTGTGCTCTCTGCATCACTGCCGGCCCCATTCACACTGAATGGGTCCACATCTATTCTGCAGAATTGCGGAATAGATGCGGACATTTTTGCGGCAGTGTGAATGGGGCCTTACTTCGCAAGCACTCCTATGTCCTCTCCCCTCTTTTTTTTTTTTTTTACACATTCTTTGGCAGAGATTTTTTCATCCACATTGATCGATGCGAATGAAGAAATCTGTGCCGTTCATGTTTTTTTTTCAGCCCAGAAGCTGAACGGAAAAAAAAATCTCATTACCCGTATGCTCAATATAAGGAGAATAGCAGAAACTCCTGGCCATGCTGGCCATACATGTAATGATTGCGGAGACGCTCAAATGCCAGGGCAGTACAAACACCCCACAAGTGACCCCATTTTGGAAATAGGACACCCCAAGGTATTCGCTGAGGGGCATATTGATTCCATGAAAGATTGAACTTTTTGTCACAAGTTAGCGGAAAGGGAGACTTTGTGAGAAAAAAAAAAGTCAATTTCCACTAACTTGTGCCAAAAAAAAATCTTCTATGAACTCGCCATGCCCCTCACGGAAAACCTTGGGGTGTCTTCTTTCCAAAATGTGGGGTATTTATACTGCCCTGGCATTTTAGGGACCCTAAAGCGTGAGAAGAAGTCTGGAATCCAAATGCGTAAAAATGCCCTTCTAAATGGTACTCATTGGAATTTGGGCCCCTTTGCGCATCTTGGCTGCAAAAAAGTGTCACTCATGTGGTATCGCCGTACTCAGAAGAAGTAGGGCAATGTGTTTTGGGGTGTATTTTTACATATACCCATTTTGGGTGTGAGAAATATCTCTGTAAATGACAACTTTTTAAAATTTTTTATTCAAAGTAAACAATTTACTATTTCTCTCACTCAGCATGGGTATATGTAAAAATACACCCCAAAACACATTGCCCTACTTCTTCTGAGTAAAGCGATACCGCATGTGTGACAGTTTTTTGCAGCCTAGGTGCGTAAAGGGGCGTAAAGTCCAACGAGTACCTTTAGGCTTTACAGGGTTGCTCACAATTTAGCCCCGCCCAAAATGCCAGAACAGTAAACACACCCCACAAATGACCCCATTTCAGAAAGTAGACACCCCAAGGTATTCATTGAGGGGCATAGTGAGTCTGTGGGAGATTTTTTATTTTTTTTTGCCAGAAGTTAGCAGAAATGGAAACTTTATTATAATTTTTTTTCCTCAGAAAGTGTCATTTTCTGCTAACTTGTAAATTTTTTTTAAATCATACATGAACTCACCATGCCCCTCCGCGAATACTTTGGGGTGTCTTCTTTCTAAAATGGTATCATTTGGGGGGTATTTATACTATCCTGGCATTCTAGCACCTGAAGAAACATGACAGGTGCTCAGAAAGTCAGAGCTGCTTCAAAATGCGGAAATTCACTTTTTTGCACCATAGTTTGTAAACGCTATAACTTTTACCCAAACCAATAAATATACACTTATCGCATTTTTTTTATCAAAGACATGTAGAACAATAAATTTAGAGAAAAATGTATATAGAAATGTATTTTTTTTTTAAAAATTTTGCAACAGAAAGCGAAAAATGTCATTTTTTTGCTAAAATTTCGGTAATTTTTTATTAATATCAAAAAAAGTAAAAATGTCAGCAACAATGAAATACCACCAAATGAAAGCTCTATTAGTGAGAAGGAAAGGAGGTAAAATTAATTTGAGTGGTAAGTTGTATGACCGAGCAATAAACCGTGAAAATAGTTTTTTGTAAAAAGTGGTCTGGTCATTAAGGGTGTTTAAGCTCGGGGGGCTGAAGTGGTTAAGGGCCGGCACGCGTCACTTCCTGTGCTTTATGGGTTAGATCATGTGACCTCGCTGACCAATCCTAGCCTTCCTGCACATATATAAGTGGCTCAGCCCCCTTCCCAGATGCGTCAGCATCAAGGTCCTTGTGTCCCGATAAGGTTGCTGTTATCTCTGCTAGTGTTCCTGTGTACTTGACTCGTGCTTGTGTTTCTGGACTCTGCTAACTGTTTGATCCCTGCCTGCTTGCCTTGACTCTCCTGTTGCCGACCCAGATTGCCTGACCTGCTTGTTTGAATTCGCCTTTGCCTCATCCTTCGGTCCTACACTGTTGCTCCTGGTTATGACAGCCTAACTCTGGTACCTTGCTCCGGTGCCTCCTGGTCCGTCTGGACCAGCTGCCTCGTGTGCCAATCCTCCTCAAGAGGTAGTGACCTGGTGTTCCCCTCGGGAAATTCTATCCCCACCATCAGGGGTACTATGAAAGTAGAGGGGTTCACTTAGACAAAACCCTCAGAGGAGGTCGGACACGCGGCACAGTGGGTTCACTCCCGCTGGTTCATGACACAATTCTATAGGATACTGTTCCTGTTTGGAGGTTACAGGGATTTCATGCAGTGCACATTGGCTACGTCTCAAACAGTGAATATGTTTGTCACCTTTCTTTTTCTTTTCTTTTTGTCAACCTTTTTCTTTTTTATTATTTCCATGCCTCCTTCTAAGAACCATAATGCTTTTACTTTTCAGTTCATACAGCCATCTGAGGGCTTTTTTTCTGTAGTACTATCCGTGGAGCTGAGAAATCGGGGTCCACATTTACTAATGTGCATGCACATAAATAATACAGTAGTCTGGGACCTCGTTATACTAAATAATGTAAAACTTATAAAACTTAACTTTTACTTAATTATTTAAAATGTCTAACATTGATACAAAAAGTGCTCAAAATATTCAGTAGTCCAGGTACAGTAAAGGTTCAGATAGCTCTGGCTGCGTATAGCAAATTGTGTCTCAAATACATCAGTGGTGGTTTTTCAATGGAAAGACGCTTATATCACTATTTACCTAGGTACTCTGACCCTATAGATACTAGTCTTATCAGCGGGCAGCACCTCAAGTGGCTGTAGTCAGAGCACCCGCCCTGAAAAGAGCGACCCCCCAGCCTGCTGAAAACCTTGGGTCTGTTCTAAATTACCCTGTTGCTTACTAGACCCTTCTAACGCATTTCGCAGGGCTCCTCCAGCTCATCAGGGAGCAGCGTCACAGGTAGTTGCAGTACAGAATGATAGTGGCAAGTGAACACTGCAAACCACTTCCTATTAAGCATCAAATCCCGCGCATAATGAGGGCTAGTCAACGCGGGTGTCACGAGCAGCAGCACCAGAGTCACGAGGGGGGGAAAAGTTGCCATGGAGATGACTGACGCTTCCCCAGCAGGTTTGTTTATGTCGTGCCTAACTAAAGCCACACAAGCATCTCTTAGTTCAAGCTAATAATACTTATTAGTCTGCATTGCTTATAATATACAGACTAACGACTACTGTATATAAATGGCGAGGCTGGTGTTAGCTACCGATCTACATAGGCAAATATATGATGAAGAGATACATATAAATGGTTACGCTAGGGGTCATGGATGGGTGACATACAGATGCCGCCAGCAAATCCCCCCGAGAACTGTCACCCACATATAATAAAGAGAGAGACTATCAAATAGGATCTATCTAAAATCACGTAACACCTGTTTAAACTTGTGGTATGATTGTTTCTTAAAAGAGCAAAATTAAGACATCTCATATTATCTGATTATAAGAAAGTCTTAAATGAAAGCATTTCATTCAGACCATCAGGGGTAACACTCTTTATTTTAAATATCCATTTTGATTCTGCTTTGAGGATAACACCATCCCAGTCACCCCTACGTGACTTCTGGGGTATATGCTGAATCCCCATAAAGCAAATGGAGGATGTGTTCCCATTATGTATCTCACTTATATGTTGAGCTACACTTGTGTCTTTATTGTTCAGAATGTTCAGGCCCCCCAGAGCGCCTAGCTTGGGGGACACATGGGGGCAATGACACCTCACTGTTTTGTTATTTTCTATGGGCTGTGTTTTCTCCCCCCCCCCCTTTTTTTTTTCTGTCTGTGGCTGTTTTCCCGCTCTTTATTTTTCAGAATCTTACCTGAGGTAATTCCAGTTTGGTCCGGTCAGCTGTAAAGGTGATGTGGTAAAGGTGCTTCCTGATTGGTCCACTCCTGTTGCTGTGGGAGATTTCCAGGCTCCTGATTTGTTGTGCTTCCTACGGCGGGAAGCTTGTTGCCTTTATATTGCAGGTCCGCCGCTGATTCTGGGTCAGTTCAAAGAAGAAGACGTCGGCGCTGGAACCAGGATGGAAGACCTGCTGAGAAGACTGGTGGAGAGAGCTGAAGAAGCCGGCGGAGAAGACTGGCTGAGAAGCTGCCTCCAGATGCCGATACAGCCGCCGCCTGAAGCGCCTGGAGTGTCGCCGCTGCCGCCGCCATCGCCGCTGAGGAGGACATCGCTGCCGGCGGCTGAACAGCTGAGAGAGCCACAGGATGAAGGAAGAAGCCGGCGGGGGAACAGTGCTGAAGCTCCGGAGTCTGGCCTGCCACGGGTGGAGGAGTTCTCTGCGCTGCCCAGCAAAAGAGCTAGAAGGGTGCGCAGCGCTATACTCCTCCCCAGAGCTTGGTCGGCGCCGCGGGAGCAGAGGAGCCAGGAGAACATCACCACGATGTTCACAGTCCTCCAGGAGCAGAGAGAGACAGGTACAGAGCGGTGGCTCTCTCTGCACTTCAACTTTGAGCAGCAGGGGGCGTGGCCAGCATCCAGGAAGTGAAAGAGCTGCCTTGCCGATGAGAGCCTCCAGGAACCAGCATCAGGAGCTGGGGCTGCCTGTTGAGAGGCTCCCACAATCTGTGGTTGAGCTGTCTCCAGGCCCCCAGGGAAGATCCCCTCATCATGGTCCTTCAACCTCTGGTGTTCTCCAGGAGGAACGTCAGGAGGGTGAGAACTTCAATGTTGAGTCTGTCCCTAATGTTGATATATTGTCTCAGTTAGCTAGGCTTTTAAATAATGCAGTGAATAGTCAAAGGGTTAATCCTGTTTCTGAGGTATGGATCACTGAGCCGGCTCCGGCAGTTACTGCGCCTGTTGTTGCGAGCGGTTCAGTGATTCCTAGTATTGAGAAAGGTGTAGGTGTTAGCGAGATGTGTTTTAAAGAAGCTTTAGCATGTGAGGTTTCGCCGTTAGGTTATCATTTAAATGCTAGTGTTAAGGAACGTATTTGGAGATTAGAATATATTGATTTAATGTCATTATTACCATCCGTAAAAGAAGTCCCAGTTAAAAAGGAGGATAAGCCTGAGGAAGATAGGAGGCGCTTTCCACCCAGGTCTTTTAATAATTGGCTTCAAGCCTTTTGCATTTATTCGGCGGTTTTGGGTGAGAAGCGTCCCGATTTTTGCTCAGGTTTATTTCAACACTTAGATATTATTATTGAGGCCTATAGGAATTTTGGCGGGATGGCTTGGTTTTATTATGACGAGTCATTCCGTCAAAATTGGCAGTACACCCTTCACTGAAATGGGGAGTAAAAGATATAGGTTTATGGGTTAACTTGATGTTACCTCAGAAAGCAGCGCCTGTTAAATCGTCTCATTCCTCTCAGATCAGCATGAGGAAAGGTGTGTGCTTCGCCTATAATGAAGCCGACGTGCAAATGGTTGAATAACTGTCGCTTTAAGCACGAGTGCTCCTTTTGTGGAGGTACACACCCCATGTCACGCTGTTTTAAAAGGAATTCCCAGTCAGGTCAGCAGCAGCCAAATATTAGAGAGCAGATTTCAAAAGCGCAGAGTCCAGTGAGGCTGTCAGAAATGCGCCCTGGCTAGAAGTTTACCCAGACCGAATGAAAGCTGAGCTAATTTTAAACGGTTTCCAGTTTGGTTTTGAAGTCCCTCAATTTTTGGGTAGTGGCTGCTGCTGGGTTGAGAATTTGAAGTCAGTGTCGCTGCATAAAGAGGTGGTTAGGAAGAAGCTGCTAAAGGAGATGGAGTTGGATAGGATAGCTGGACCTTTTTAAATCCTCCTTTTGTGAATTTCAGGCTTTCTCCTTTGGGCGTTGTGCCTAAGAAGGAGCCAGGTGATTTTAGACTTATCCATCATTTGTCATTTCCTGAAAAAACATCTTTGAATGACGTGGTGGATAAGTCTAAGGCGTCAGTGGAATATGCGTCTTTTGAGGATGCTTTAGCGCTGTTGAGGACTTTTGGTCAGGGGGCCATGTTGGCTAAAGCGGATATCAAATCTGCTTTTCGGTTATTGCCCGTTTCACCTGTTGGTTTCAATTCGTTAGGTTTTCAGTTTGATGGTCACTTTTATTTTGATAAATGTCTCCCGATGGGTTTTTCTTTATCGTGTTATTATTTTGAGGCCTTCTCTTCATTTATTCAGTGGGTGGTAGAATTTGACATGCGGAGTGGAGGTGTCCTGCATTATCTTGATGACTTTTTGTTTGTTGGTTTTCCGGATTGTAATTTGTGTTCCCTTTGTTGAATAGGTTTTTAGATATTTGTTCCTGTTTTGGTATTCCTATAGCGCCTGAGAAGACGGTTTTTCCCTGTTGTTGTTTAGAGTTTTTAGGCATTATTATTGATTCCGGTCGCATGGAGTTTCGTTTGCCATTGGAAAAATTGGTTAAGATGGAAGCAAGTTTAGTGTCGTTGTTAAGAAGGAAGAAATGTAGCCTTAGAGATATGCAATCCTTGTTAGGTTCTCTTAATTTTGCCTGTAGAGTGATACCGATAGGTCGGGTTTTTTCTAAGAGGTTATATTTCTCAACAAGGGGTTTGAAATCTCCCAGTTCTCATATAAGACTGACTAAGGCTTTGAAAGAGGATTTGTTGATTTGGTGGGAATTTTTGCAGGATTTTAACGGTTCATCTTGTTGGCAGGACGAGTTTATGGACGCTGGCGCTTTGGGTTTGTTTACAGACGCAGCTGGCAGCTGTGGTTATGGGGCTTATTGGAATGGCAAATGGTCAGCTGAGAGATGGCCGCAGTCTTGGATTAGTGGCGGTTACACGAGAAATATTGTGTTATTGGAATTATTTCCGGTAATTGTGGCGATTGTGTTATGGGGTTGTGATTTCCGTGACAGAAGGATTTTATTGCATTCTGACAACAAAGGGGTGTGTTTTGCAGTTAATACTCTTTCTTCTAAATGCGACGCAGTTGTTAAACTTTTGAGACACTTAGTTTTGTTTTGTATGCGTTTTAATATTTGGATTAAAGCGAAATATGTTGTGGGTGTTTCAAATGTTATCGCTGATTCTTTATCTCGCTTTCAGTTTGTGAAATTTCGGGAGCTCGCCCCAGAAGCAGACGTGGTTGGGACCCCATGCCCTCTACATCTGTGGGATCTTTTATGGGAGTGATATCCAGTTCAATTAAGCAGTCTCTGGCTCCAAGAACATGGGCAGCGTACTCTGCCGCATGGCGTGATTGGTTAAATTTTATCAATGCATTCCCTAATGTCAGTCAAGTTAATCAGTTAGATTGTGGGTTAATGTTTGTAGCTAGTTTATTTGATATAATACAAAAAAACTAGAGACTAGTTTATTTGATAGGGATTTGTCAGCCTCGTCGGTATCTAGGATAGTTGCTGGTATATCATTTTTTCAGAAGCTCTATGGCAATCAACCTCTGTCTTCTCATTTTCAGGTGAAGCAGATGTTGAAGGGTTATAAGAGAGGCGTGTCAAATATTGATCTTAGAAGGCCGATCTCCATCCCCTTATTGTTTGAATTGTGTAATATTCTGCCTAGGGTTTGCTCGGACCAGTTTGAAGTTTTTCTTTTTAAGACGGCGTTTGTTTTGGCTTTCTTTGCAGCGTTAAGAATCAGTGAGTTGGTGGCTGCCAGCAGAGTTGTTTGTTCTGGTTTGGATGTTTCTGATGTTTGGCTAGGCGACCAAGTGGTTGAAATTTTTCTTAGAAGATCTAAAACGGATCAATATGGGAGAGGTAGATTTATCAGGCTTAGAGTGTGGTCAGGATCGAATTTATGTCCAGTTTTGACGGTACGGCAGTGGTTTAGTGTGCGTCCTTTTGTAGCGGCCCCTTTTTAGTTCATAAGGATTTTTCACCTCTTACCAAGTTTCAGTTTAATTCAGTGTTAAAAAGATGTTTGGTTTTGTTGGGCCTTGGTGACTGTAAAATATCATCTCACTCTTTCAGAATTGGTGCTGCCACAGAGGCGGCTAGATATGGGTTGGAGGAATCAGTGATTAGGAGGATTGGGAGGTGGGATTCCCATAGGGTTAATTTATATATCAGGCCAGATTTAATGTTGTGAAGCTAAATTCAATCTTATTTTTCAGGTAGCCAGTTTGTTGTGTGGATTTTGGGCCACTCCTTTATTTTTTGGGCTCAGAAGCGAGCTGAGAGGAGAAGTTATTCTGTGAACCTTTCCTTTAATACCGACAATCTCCATATTTTCTGGTGGGGAGTTAGAGGGTTAAACTGGAAAAGTTTAGTAGTGGAAGTTCGTAAGTTAGTGAGTCGGTGGCCTGCACCTAACTTATTGATTATTCATTTAGGAGGCAATGATTTGGGAAAAATGAAGACTTGTGAATTGTTATGGGTGATGAAAAAGACCTAACCCTACTTCAGTGTATGTTGCCACAGACGACCCTAGTTTTTCCGAAATAGTTCCACGGTTGTTGTGGGAAGGGGTAGAATTCAAATTTCTTGAAAAAATTCGTAGGCGAATTAACAGAGCTATGGAGAAATTTCTCCCCCTGCTAGGGGGTTTAGTTACAGACATGTCGATTTAGAGGGCTTCGTGTCTGGTCTGTACAGATCAGATAATGTGCATCTTTCTGAAGTGGGGTTGGACATTTTTAACTTGGGTTTACAAAATGTGGTTGAAAAATGGCTGTGGTGCTTTGGGGGCCTCGCCTTAGGAGGCGTGGCTTGTGGGCTGTATCGTTCAGCTAATGCTGAACGGATCTTGGTTCGTGGTTTGTTATTGGTATAATTTATTAATGGCTATTGGTCTAATTTATTTAAATTATTTGGTGTTTTTTAATACTGTTTTATGGTTACCCATAATAAAGCACTGCGGCCATTTTATTCCATAAAGTCGTTCTTGTGTTTTTATTTTTAATTTAAGGTTATTTTATAGTAACTGAATATTGGCGTCATTTGCCTCCATGTTCAGGCCCCCAGAGCGCCTAGCTTGGGGGACACATGGGGGCAATGACACCTCACTGTTTTGTTATTTTCTATGGGCTGTGTTTTCTCCCCCTTTTTTTTTTTCTGTCTGTGGCTGTTTTCCCGCTCTTTATTTTTCAGAATCTTACCTGAGGTAATTCCAGTTTGGTCCGGTCAGCTGTAAAGGTGATGTGGTAAAGGTGCTTCCTGATTGGTCCACTCCTGTTGCTGTGGGAGATTTCCAGGCTCCTGATTTGTTGTGCTTCCTACGGCGGGAAGCTTGTTGCCTTTATATTGCAGGTCCGCCGCTGACTCTGGGTCAGTTCAAAGAAGAAGACGTCGGCGCCCGCCCTCCCTCCCCCTTTTAGAACCTTTTTTACCCCTGTCGCTGTGCTTTATTAGTGGGGCTGTATCGTTCAGCTAATGCTGAACGGATCTTGGTTCGTGGTTTGTTATTGGTATAATTTATTAATGGCTATTGGTCTAATTTATTTAAATTATTTGGTGTTTTTTAATACTGTTTTATGGTTACCCATAATAAAGCACTGCGGCCATTTTATTCCATAAAGTCGTTCTTGTGTTTTTATTTTTAATTTAAGGTTATTTTATAGTAACTGAATATTGGCGTCATTTGCCTCCATGTCATTGAAATGATCCCTAATTCTGCGTCTAAGCTCTCTTTTAGTTTTGTCTATGTAATCCAGTGGGCACGTGCATTTAGCAAGATAGATCACCCCACTTGTCTGGCAGTTACTAAAGTCTCTGATGTCATATTTATGACCTGTACGTGCTGATCTAAATCTTTTCGTGATCAAGACTTGATCACAGGCAACACATTTGCCAGATGGGAACATCTCCCTTGGTGTCCGTGATTAACATGTGTCAGATTGTAGTGGGGGTTGGTAGTAGCTATTGACCAACCTATTCCTCAGGCTCCGCCCCTTCTTGTATGTAATCTTGGGGTAAGGACTGATGACTTCCTTCAGGTCTGGGTCATCACATAATATATCCCCAAATTTACTGATTTGTTTCACCTCAACATGTGCACTATGAAAGCGGCCAATAATCCGAATTGGTTGCTTTTGATGGGTATCCTTTTCCTTAGGTGTTAACAGTTCTTACCTTTTTGAGTGACAAGCATATTCAAATGCTGTCCTCAGAATGTTATCTGGATAGCCTCTCTCCCAGAACCTATGGTTCAGCTCATTGGCCTGTGTTTAAAAGCCTGCAATTTCTCCGTAGCCTGAGATATTGGCCCTTTGGGATCCCTTTCCTCAGAGGGTATGGGTGGGCACTTTCCCATCTGAGTAGACTGTTTGAGGCGTTCACTTTTCTAAATACCTCTGTAGTAATCAAGTTGTTGGGGCCCCTTTGAAACAGGACATCAAGAAATGGCATACTTACTGAAGGATTACTTAGTCCCCTTCCAAAGAATTAATATGTCATCGATGAATCTCAGCCACAGGCAGATATGATCCTGCCAGTGGCCAAGATCATCCAACCAGATGACATTGGCCTCCCACCAGCCCAGGAATAAATTTGCGTACAGACGGCGCACACGGACTTCCCATAGCGGTGCCCTTGAGGTGGTGGCAATAACGGCCGTTAAACTTAAAATAGTTCCTAGTAAGGTTGAATTGTAGAAGGTCAAGAACAAATCTATTATGTGTCACCAGAGCAGTATTTCTAATGGCAAGGAAGCTTGCTACTGCCTTAAGACCCAGGTGATGATGAATTGAACTATATAATGCTTCTACGTCAATTGACGCAAGAAGCATTTCATCATCTAGTGAGATCCCCTTTAAGTCTAAGGAATAGGTCTGATGTGTCTCTAATATAGGATGCCAATGTTTCAACGAAAGGTCTGATAATCCTATCTCTATAGATTCCCACATTTTGTCCTAAAATTCCCACCCCTGAGGAAGAGAGGAAGTTTTAGTGTTGATACATCTCCTGCGACTGCTCCCCCAGCTGTATCAGGCACACAAAGCAGACTTTATCCAGGGTCAGAATTGACAATGCCCAGTAATAGTACTGAATATGGTGATATGACAAGATTAGAAAAGACATATCCCGGACCACCAACATATACCAGTATGATGCAGTGGAGACCTTCTCAGCCATCAACTCCCTTGACTCCCTCTGTGAGGGAGGGTGAGTATGGTTGTCAATGTATATATTGTAGTCAATGTAATACCTTAAATATAAATCTATGTGAGAACTTTAATACTCCTCAAAGTGAGTTTGCGAGGAATTGCTGGAGGGAAGCCCCGTCTGTAGGCTCATCTCAGAGTATTCTGCCCAGCTCTCCAGAGAATGCTTCTACTCCTGCTCATAGTACTCCTCAGTATACTAAGAAGGTTAGAACCTGGGTAAAGGAAAGGGGGAGTCAGTGGCTAGCAGTATGGAAGGAACCAGATGCAGAGAGACTAACTATAAACTTACGATCGGCCACATGAATTTGTGAATGCTGGGATTCTCATAGGCACAGTAACAGTCCAGGATGTGCAAAATGTGGGGCAGTTACACCTAAAGTAGTGCCTCCCCCTACATTTGGGACTTATCCAGTAGTAACTCAAGTTACTATGGCTTGCAATGAGCAGGGCGACCCAATTAGAGCTGCACATCAGGTAGAGTGGTATAAGCCCTGGAGTCAGGGTGAGAAGTTTATGATGATAGATAAATTACCTGATCCATATAAAGATCCAAATGGTGGGCAGTAGCAGCATGTGCCCTGTTAACTAAAAAAAGTTGCTGACATGGTTCTGGATTATGCACTGACAATGTATGTGCCACATGCAGTCCAGGAACTATTGTCACAAGCAAAGATTTGACATTTATCAATAGTAAGACTTACAAAATATTAAGTGACACTTCTTACTCCACCAAACATAACAATAAAAAGGTGCACAATACTGACAGGGAATGTCCCACAGGATTGGCGCATAGCAAATGTGGTGCCAATATTCAAAAAGGGTCCAAAAACAGAGCCCGGAAACTATAGGCCGGTAAGTTTAACATCTGTTGTGGGGAAAATGTTTGAAGGTTTTCTGAGAGATGCTATCTTAGAGGATCTCAATGGAAATAAACAAATAACGCCATATCAGCATGGCTTTATGAGGGATCGGTGCCAAACGAATTTAATCAGCTTCTATGAGGAGGTAAGTTCTAGACTTGACAGCGGCGAATCAATGGATGTCGTATATCTGGACTTCTCCAAAGCATTTGACACTGTACCACATAAAAGGTTAGTATATAAAATGAGAATGCTCGGACTGGGAGAAAATGTCTGTATGTGGGTAAGTAACTGGCTGAGTGACAGAAAACAGAGGGTGGTTATTAACGGTAGATACTCATATTGGGTCATTGTCACTAGTGGGGTACCTCAGGGGTCAGTATTGGGCCCTATTCTCTTCAATATATTTATTAATGACCTTGTAGAAGGCTTGCATAGTAAAATATCAATGTTTGCAGATGACACTAAACTGTGTAAAGTAATTAACACTGAAGAGGACGGTTTTCTGCTACAGAGGGATCTGGATAGATTGGAGGCTTGGGCAGAGAAGTGGCAGATGAGGTTTAACACTGACAAATGACAAAGTTATGCACATGGGAAGGAATAATGCAAGTCACCCATGCATACTAAATGGTAAAACACTCGGTAACACTGACATGGAAAAGGATCTAGGAATTTTAATAAACAGCAAACTAAGCTGCAAAAACCAGTGTCAGGCAGCTGCCGCCAAGGCCAATAAGATAATGGGTTGCATCAAAAGGGGCATAGACGCCCATGATGAGAACATAGTCCTACCACTTTACAAATCGCTAGTCAGACCACACATGGAGTACTGTGTACAGTTCTGGGCTCCTGTAAACAAGGCGGACATAGCAGAGCTGAAGAGGGTTCAGAGGAGGGCAACTAAAGTAATAACTGGAATGGGGCAACTTTGGTACCCTGAAAGGTTATCAAAAATAGGGTTATTTACTGTAGAAAAAAGACGACTGAGGGGAGATCTAATAACTACTGTATGTATAAATATATCAGGGGGCAGTACAGAGATCTCTCCCATCATCTATTTATCCCCAGGACTGTGACTGTGACGAGGGGACATCCTCTGCGTCTGGAGGAAAGAAGGTTTGTACACAAACATAGAAGAGGATTCTTTACGGTAAGAGCAGTGAGACTATGGAACTCTCTGCCTGAGGAGGTGGTGATGGTGAGTACAATAAAGGAATTCAAGAGGGGCCTGGATGTATTCCTGGAGTGTAATATTATTACAGGCTATAGCTACTAGAGATGGGTCGTTGATCCAGGGAGTACTCCTTTCCTCTGGATCAACTAGCAGAATGACAGGCCGAACTGGATGGACAGATGTCTTTTTTCGGCCTTATGTACTATGTTACTATGTTACAATCCTGAATCCAGCTACTTTACTTCCAGAGTCAGATAAGGTAGAGCAGGATGGTACCATAAGTGATGTCCATGATTGTTTTGAATTAAGAAAAACTGAAACAAAAGAACTTGATAATGTCACAGAAATACCAATACCTAATGCTAATCTTGAGCTTTTTGTAGATCGATCCAGGTATTACCTTGATGGAAAACCATACAGGGGACATGCAGTGACTACTTTGGAGGAAGTTGTGAGACAAGGATCACTCCGATCTGGATGCTCTGCACAGGAAGCGGAGTTGAAAGCCCTCACTGAGGCATGTATAATGGCTGAAGGTCAAACTGTAAACATTTACATTGACTCCTGATATGCTTTTGGCATAGCACATGACTATGGTCCCATTTGGAGAAGCAGGGGAGGTGGATCTAACCCTCCTCCAGAAGTTGTAGGAACAAGTTCTTAAATCAGAAGAGGTAGAATGGGTAAGAAGAAAGGCAGAGAAGAATCAGAAAGGTTTGTATGCCATAGATGCTAAACTTTGCCTTTCCAGGGTACTATAACCCATGATGAGTGCCCTATCACATGGCCTTACCCACCAGTACAAGGAAGCGATGGTAAGTTTGTTAAGTCAAGGATGGTTGGCCCCGGGGTTCAACAATACCCCTGCTAAGTATGTCCAAGAGTGCATGGTCTGTGCTTGACATAACATAGGAAGGACTGTCAAGGTGCCCCCCAGGTGCACTCCAGAGTCACTATACCCTTTTTAGCGACTGCAGATTGACTTCATTCAACTTTCAAAATTAGGCACATATATGTTCTAGTATGTGTGTACCTCTTTTCATGTTGGCCTGAAGCTTGGCCTACAGCCAAAGCTAATACAAAAACAGTAGCCAAGAAAATTTTGTCTGAGGTGGTGTGCAGATTTGGAGTTTCAGAAGTGATCCAAAGTGACAGGGGAACTCATTTCACTTCAGAGGTTTTACAGGAGATACTTCACGCTCTAGGCATAGAGCAGGCATTCCACACACCTCCTAGGCCTCAAAGCAGCGGAAAGGTAGAACGTTTGAATGGAACTTTAACCCCTTTAGGACACATGACGTACCGGTACGGCATGTTTCCCGAGTCCTTAAGGACACATGACGTACCGGTACGTCATGTTTCTTAACGGCGATTGCGGCGGTGAAGGGGTTAATACAAACGGGATGCCCGCTGAAATCATTCAGCGGGCATCCCGTCACAACGCCGAGGGGGGTCATGTGACCCCCCCGTATCGGCGATCGCAGAAAACCGCAGGTCAATTCAGACCTGCGGTTTTCTGCGTTTCCGGTCCATTCGGGTCTCCGGTGACCCGATGCACCGGAAAAGAATGGTGATCGGTGGTGTGATGATTCAAACACCCAGCGCTCCTCTCTCCCCTCCTCTTTCTGCTGCTGCCGCCGACGTGCCCGCACCTGCCCGCACCGCTCCAGCTCTGCTCCTGCGACCCCCCCCTGCTCCATCCAGAACCCTCCTGCACCCTCCAGGTAGGTTAGGGTCAGTGAGGGAAAGGTCTATTTAGGCAGGGCTAGGAAGGGATAGTGTAAGTTTAGGGAAAGAAAAAAAACCTTTTTTTTTTCAGTGCCTGTGGTGGTTGGGGTCCACAGACACCTACCTCAGCCACCTACCTCCACCACAGCCACCTACCTCCACCACCCTCCGCTGCCACCTCCACCAGCCGCCCTCCTCCACCACCCGCTGCCCTCCTCCGCCACCTACCTCCACCACCCGCCGCCCTCCTCCGCCAACTACCTCCACCACCGCCGTCCTCCTCCGCCACTCTTTTTGTAATTCTTAGTACGCGAACACCCGCCCCAACACACACGCACATTGAATAAAGTTTGACACACACGCACATACACGCACACACACCCATGGCCCACTGGATGTTCTCAGTGGAGGAGGCATACGCCCAGATGCTCTCTGACACCGAGAGCGCCAGTGAGGATGACGATGACCCCACCTTCCTCCTGTCATCTGCATCCTCCTCATCATCATCTGATGATGATGAGCCCCCAAGGCGGCGGAGTCGCCGCCAGGTGGAGCCAGGGGCCCCACATGCTAGGGACCCTGTGGCCCACACCAGTACGAGCAGCCCTGGGGCTCGTACTGGTTTCCCGGCCCACCAAATAAGTGCACCGGAGCCCCCTACCGGTGAACTTAGCTGGTGTCCCCCAGTGGACTATGAACCTGTGATTCCGGATTTCGTTGGCAATCCTGGAATCCAGATTCCCACAGTGGGGTTCACTGAAATAGACTATTTCAGTTTTTTTTTCAGTGACCCGCTGGTGAATCTGATGGTGGAGCAGACGAATCTGTACGCCCAACAGTTCGTCGCTCAGCACCCAGGTTCCTTTTTGGCTAGGCCCGGTGGTTGGACGCCAGTCAGTGCAGCCGAGATGAGGACATTTTGGGGCCTCGTGCTGCACATGGGCCTAGTGCAAAAACCAAGCGTCAGGCAATACTGGAGTGGGGACATCCTCTACCAGACCCCACTGTACAGTATGGCCATGACGCGCTCAAGGTTTGAGGCCATCCGGAAATGCCTGCATTATGCAGATAATGCAGCATGTCCCCCCCCAAGGTGATCCCGCCTATGACCGGCTGTACAAGATACGGCCGATCATCGATCACTTTGGGGCCGCATTCGGGCAGGCCTACGTACCTGGAAGGGAGGTCGCGGTTGATGAGTCTCTCGTTGCTTTCAAGGGGAGACTCAGTTTCCGCCAATACATTCCCACTAAGCGGGCGAGGTATGTAAAATGTACAAAATTTGTGAGAGTGCCTCGGGGTACACTTACAAATTTCGTGTGTACGAGGGACGAGATTCCCGTATTGAACCCCCAGAATGTCCCCCCACTCTGGGTGTTAGCGGGAAACTCGTGTGGGACCTTATGTACCCACTACTGGATAAGGGTTACCACCTGTACGTGGATAACTTTTATACCAGTATACCCTTGTACCAGGCCCTCTACGCCAGATCCACGTTCGCTTGTGGGACCGTGCGGAAAAATCAGCGTGGCCTCCCTGCCCACCCCCTCCAGGTACCAATCCCCAGGGGTGAGACCCGTGCCCTTACTTGTGGAAACCTGCTGTTGGTAGGTATAAGGACAAGAGGGATGTCCTTATGCTGACCACAATCCATGGTAATGGCACCACCCCAGTCTCTGTGCGAGGATCCTCGGCAACGGTCCTCAAACCCGATTGTATCGTCGACTACAATCGGTATATGGGTGGAGTTGATCTGTCTGATCAAGTTCTCCAACCATATAATGCCATGCGGAAAACCCGGGCATGGTACAAAAAGGTTGCGGTCAACATGGTGCAGGTTGCCATGTACAACGCTTTTGTACTATGCCGAAGCGCTGGCAGCACAGGGACTTTCCTCCAGTTCTATGAGGCAGTCCTCAAGGACCTGATCTTTTCTGACCGGGAAAGAGCAGGTCGGAGTACCTCGGGAATTGGAGGCGCCCGGGTCGTCCCTGGCCAACATTTTCCAGGTGTGGTCCCCCATACTGGAAAAAAGGGACGAACCCAAAAAAGATGCAGAGTGTGTCACAAGAGGGGGATTCGGAAGGACACCACCACTCAATGTGACACTTGCCCCGATCATCCGGGCCTCTGCGTCATCAATTGCTTCAGGGAGTATCACACTTCCATGGAGTACTAAATTTTTATAAGTCCCGACAGTCCCCTAGAAAACATAAAAAGTATGGCTCTAAGACTTTTGAGGCACATAAACATTTTTTTTTCCCCAAAAATATTAGTTTTAGTGCAGGCATCCTCAAAATGCGGCCTTCCAGATGTTGTAAAACTACAACTCCCAGCATGCCCAGCTACAGGTATCAGCAGGGCATAGTGGGAATTGTAGTTTTACAACATCTAGAGGGCCGCTTTTTGAGGATGCCTGTTTTAGTGTCACCTAAGTCTGAGAGCCATACATATTGGGCATCGCCGCGTCCATAAAAATTTGCTCTATAAAAATAAAATTTGACCTAACCCCTTTGAAAAACTTCTTAAAAAAATAAAATAAAAACTATGTCCAAAAAGACATTTGTATTATTACCTAACACTACAAAAATTGTATTAGCGAGCGATCAAAAAGTTGTATGCACCCCCAAATAGTGCGAATAAAACCGCCATCTCATCCTGCAAAAACCTACATTATATATTCCCCCACCAAAAAAAAAATGCAGCTACCAGGCTATTTAGATTATAATTATCTTTTTTTTTTTCCTAAAATGATAATCTAGTGTCAAATCTGAATAAATCAAAAAATGTAAACATATTAGGTATCGGCGCGTCCGTAATAATCTGCCCTATAAAATTAACATTAGAACCAACCCCTCGGATGAACGGCGTTAAAAATAAAAAATAAAAACAGTGTTAAAAAAAGCTATTTATGTCTCCTAACACTACAAAAAGTGTAATAGCGAGCGATCAAAAAATCGTATGCACCCCCAAATAGTGCCAATAAAACCGTCATCTCATCCTGCAAAAAATGAGCCCCTACATTATATATTCCCCCCCCCCCCCCCAAAAAAAAAAAATGCAGCTACCAGGCTATTTAGATAGTAAAATTTTCTTTTTTTTTTTCCTAAAATGATAATCTAGTGTCAAATCTGAATAATTCAAAGAAAGTAGACATATTAGGTATTGGCGCGTCCGTAATAATCTCCCCTATAAAAATAACATTAGACCCAACCCCTTACAGGAGCGGTGTTAAAAAAAAAAAAAAACTGCAAAAAAAACAATTTTTTGGCAAAATTTCCGTTTTAATCCATATTTTCCAGTAATAAAGCAAGGGTTAACATTAAAAAAAAAAAATATTATTTATTGCCCCAATTCTGTACTTTGCAGAAACACCCCATATGTGGTCGTAAATGGCTATATAGCCACAAGGCAGGGCACAGAACGAAGGGAACGCCATATGGTTTCTGGAAGGCAGATTTTGATGGACTGGTTTATTTACACCATGGCCCATTAGAAGTCCCCTGATGTAGCCTAGACTAGAAACTCCAAAAAGTGACCCCATCTAAAAACTACACCCCTCAAGGTATTCAAAATTACTTTACAAACTTTGTTAACCCTTTAGGCGTTCCACAAAAATTAATGGCAAATGTATTAACAATTTTAGAATTTCAATTTTTGTTATATTGCCTCAAAAAGTATAATATAGAGCAACCAAAAAACAAATTTACCCTAAAATAGTCCCAAAACAACAACCACCATATCCTGTAGTTTCCTAGATGGGGTCACTTTTATGGAGTTTCTACTCTAGGGGTGCAGCAGGGGGCTTGAAAGGGTACATGGTGTAAATAAACCAGTCCCGCAAAATCTGCCTTCCAAAACCATATGGCGTTCCTCTCCTTCAATGTCCTCCCGTTTGGCCAAACAGTAGTTTAGGACCACACATGGGGTGTTTCTGTAAACTAGAGAATCAGGGCAACCCATATTGAGTTTTGTTTGGCAGGTAACCCTCACTTTATGACTGGAAAAAATGGATTATAATGGAAATTTTTCCAAAAATTCCAAATTTCAAAATTGTTTCTCCAACTTCCACGAACTGTTGTGGAACACCTAAAGGGTTAACAACGTTTGTAAACCCAGCTTTGAATACCTTGAGGGGTGTACTTTCTTAGATGGAGTCACTTTTTTGGAATTTGTATGCTAGGGTGCATCAGGGGGGCTTGCAATAGGACATGGTGTAAAAAAAAACAGTCCCGCAAAATCTGCCATTCAAAACCCATATGGCGTTCCCCTCCTTCAATGTTCTCCCGTTTGGCCAAACAGTAGTTTAGGACCATACATGGGGTGTTTCTGTAAACTAGAGAATCAGGGCAACCCATATTGAGTTTTGTTTGGCAGGTAACCCTCACTTTTTGACTGGTAAAAATGGATTATAATGGAAATGTTTCCAAAAATTCCAAATTTCAAAATTGTTTCTCCATCTTCCACGAACTGTTGTGGAACACCTAAAGGGTTAACAACGTTTGTAAACCCAGCTTTGAATACCTTGAGGGGTGTACTTTCTTAGATGGAGTCACTTTTTTGGAATTTGTATGCTAGGGTGCATCAGGGGGGCTTGCAATAGGACATGGTGTAAAAAAAAACAGTCCCGCAAAATCTGCCATTCAAAACCCATATGGCGTTCCCCTCCTTCAATGTCCTCCCGTTTGGCCAAACAGTAGTTTAGGACCACACATGGGGTGTTTCTGTAAACTAGAGAATCAGGGCAACCCATATTGAGTTTTGTTTGGCAGGTAACCCTCACTTTATGACTGGAAAAAATGGATTATAATGGAAATGTTTCCAAAAATTCCAAATTTCAAAATTGTTTCTCCATCTTCCACGAACTGTTGTGGAACACCTAAAGGGTTAACAACGTTTGTAAACCCAGCTTTATGCTAGGGTTTGTATGCTAGGGTGCATCAGGGGGGCTTGCAATAGGACATGGTGTAAAAAAAACCAGTCCCGCAAAATCTGCCATTCAAAACCCATATGGCGTTCCCCTCCTTCAATGTCCTCCCGTTTGGCCAAACAGTAGTTTAGGACCACACATGGGGTGTTTCTGTAAACTAGAGAATCAGGGCAACCCATATTGAGTTTTGTTTGGCAGGTAACCCTCACTTTATGACTGGAAAAAATTGATTATAATGGAAATGTTTCCAAAAATTCCAAATTTCAAAATTGTTTCTCCATCTTCCACGAACTGTTGTGGAACACCTAAAGGGTTAACAACGTTTGTAAACCCAGCTTTAAATACCTTGAGGGGTGTACTTTCTTAAATAGAGTCACTTTTTTGGAATTTGTATGCTAGGGTGCATCAGGGGGGCTTGCAATAGGACATGGTGTAAAAAAAAACAGTCCCGCAAAATCTGCCATTCAAAACCCATATGGCGTTCCCCTCCTTCAATGTCATCCCGTTTGGCCAAACAGTAGTTTAGGACCACACATGGGGTGTTTCTGTAAACTAGAGAATCAGGGCAACCCAGATTGAGTTTTGTTTGGCAGGTAACCCTCACTTTATGACTGGAAAAAATGGATTATAATGGAAATGTTTCCAAAAATTCCAAATTTCAAAATTGTTTCTCCATCTTCCACGAACTGTTGTGGAACACCTAAAGGGTTAACAACATTTGTAAACCCAGCTTTGAATACCTTGAGGGGTGTAGTTTCTAAAATGGGTGGTTTCTATTATGTGAGCCTCACAAAGTGACTCCAGACCTGGACTGGTCCATAAAAAGTGGAATTCGGGAAATTTCAGAAAAATTTCAAAATTTGCTTCTAAACTTCTAAGCTATGTAACATCTCAAAAAATAAAATGACATTCCCCAAATGCTCCAAAAATAAAGGAGACATATGGAAAATGTAAAATCATCCCTTTTTTGGGGGGTATTACTGTGTATTCTAGAAGTAGAGAAACTGAAACTTTAAAATTTGCTAAATTTTCAAAAATTTTTGTAAAAATTGTATTTTTTTATGCAAAAAAATTGACTTTTTTGACCCAATTTTAGTAGTGTCGTGAAATACAATATGTGACGAAAAAACAATCTCAGAACGGCCTGGGTAAGTAAAAGCGTTTTAAAGTTATCCACACTTAAAGTGACAGTGGTCAGATTTTGAAAAAATGGCCTGGTCCTTAAGGTGAAATAGGGCCGTGTCCTTAAGGGGTTAAAGCTAAAAATCCAGAAAGCAATGGCCGAGACTGTCCGGGAGTGTTTACCAATAGCATTGTATACAGTTAGAGTAACCTCTCATAGGAAAACACAGTTAAGTTCCAATGAGATATTTTTTGGCACTGTGCCAAAGACATGACTGTATTTTCCTCAGCAGCTCCAGACCATACATTCAGACTCAACACAATATGTAGGGGCATTGCACAGGAGATTACAGAAGGTTCATAATCGTGTTCTCAGTTCTATTCCAGATCCCCCTTCACTGGAAGGGACTCATTCCATAAATCCTGGCGATTGGGTTACTGTAAAACGACATGTCAGGCAAGCATTAGAACATCAATTTGATGGTCTATTCCAACTCCACCTGACTACACCAACCTCTGTGAAGTTGGAAGGCAAACAAACTTCGATCCACGCCTCCCCCTGCAAGAAGCTGATAAAGCCATGGTTTTGGGAAAGTATTTGTTCATAAGTATTGTAGTCCACACCTTTTTATCCAATTTGGGACACAATAACCTAGGTTGGAGGAGGTTGAAAAATATGTGGTGTGAGCTGATATCTATGTTGTCAGAAATTCTGGGAAATGTTTTTTTTTGGTATATGAGTCCAAATATTTTCCAGAATTTGTAAAATAACCTAGTTTACCTAGTTCTGAAAGTGCAAGATATTGCCAATATGTTATCATGTGTAATTATGTGATGCTCCACGTTTGATTATTAAGTATTGTAGCTGCCCCGAGAAACACCCAGTTACTCCCATTATCATAAAGGTATATTAATAAAGATATTTGGGAGGGATCTTTCAGATCTCCATAGATACAGCACTGTCATTCTGTTTCTGTCCGTCGGCCGACTTAATTACTTTGTACTTGAAAATCGAACTACTGTGACACTAGGAACTATTTTATGTTTAATGGACATTATTACCACCAGCTCAGGGGCACCGCGATGGGAAGCCCCTGTGCACCGTCTTACGCAAAGTTGCTCCTGGCTGGTGGCAGGCCAATGTCATCTGGTTGGATGATCTTGGCCACTGGCATGATCATATCTGCCTGTGGCTGAGATTCATCGATGACATATTTATTCTTGGATTGTTCCCTCCCAGCAGCTCTGAACCCCGATAACCCCTTTAAACCAGCCAATAGTTGGTACAGAGCTAGACAAACTTGCATCACATTTATTATCCATCCTGAGCCATCGTGGTAAATCTGATGCAGGTCCAGACAGCCTGTCTAACTTTATGCCATCTACAGGCATAGTATGCCACAGGGAGTTGTTTGGTGGTATCCTCATTATCGCGAGCTATTTTGCTTTCCCTGGACATGCCTGTGGCATATATGTAATTCTCTGATCCCTGGTATTACTGGTAATAGACCTTTGTTGCTTGAACAAATCTGTTTATTGGAGTGGTTGACTACGGATTACCACATTACTTCAGGAAGTATAAGACTGACCTGAGAATTCTGTGTAAACACATTCTTAAGTGACTGAACTGCACTGCAAAGGTAAGGCTGAAGCTCTTTTAAGAAACTGGTATAAATGTACACCTTTTATAGTTATAACTACTGAAACATTTCACTCGTTTTCTAAAAATGTGCACAATGTCTGCAGCTCTGGTTTGTGTGACCAAATTATATTTTCATAATGTTAGCTAGAAATGTTAACAATTATGGTTTAAAGGATGGTATTCAGTACTATGAAATATTACTTTATATGATGCCAAATACGTAATATTTGCGTCAGTGCTTGAAAGAGTCAGGATTACATAAGATGTGCACTATACAGCATACATCTATATATATAAAGAAGGAGGTATATATGTATGTATGTATGTATGTAGGTATGTTCCGCGATAACTCAAAAACGCAACTATCGATTTCAACAAAACTTAGTATACACATCCCTTGCTACCTGGAAAGAAATCTTGTGGGGGTCACAGCTCTCTAGGACGTACCGTTCAAGATATTCCATAAAAATTACCTGCATTAGCAAATAGAAGCCTGCAAGTCTTTCTCTTCAAATCCCAACTTCCATACACACGGTTACATGTCCCTTATTAGCCAATAGATGCTCGCAGGCCCTTAGTCTCCACATACACACAGTTTTACTCTAGGTTTCCATAACAACCCACCCATTTTTCTTCACTGCTATAGGTCAGCTTTAGGCTAGAGCTGCACAACACATAGGGCACAACTACACTGCTACATGCATCCATCTTGGATGGATTTTTTGCGACTGTCATGTCGCAGTAGCAGCATGTCTCAGTGCAACACCATAACCTATCATTATAAAAAATTGTTGCACGACATTGGTACGACAAAATGTCACTCGACACATGTCGTCATGTAGCCCTATCCTTAAAGGGGCAGGGTCCTGTGAAAGTCACTATTAAGGGGGCAGGGGCCACAATTAAAGGGGAAGACCACTGTGGAGGACACTGTTAAGTTGGCAGGGGCCACAATTAAAGGGACAGTTGCTGTGGAGGTCACTGTTAATCGGGCAGGGGCCACTATTAAAGGGGCAGGCCACTGTGGAGGTCACTGTTAAAGGGGCGGGCACTGTGGAGTTCACTGTTAAGGGAGAGGGCACTGTAGAGGTCACTGTTAAAGGGGCAGACACTGTGGAGATCACTGTTAAGGGGTGTTCACTGTGGAGGTCCCTGTTAAAGGGGCGGGCACTGTGGAGGTCACTGTTAAAGGGGCATTCACTGTGGAGGTCACTTTTAAGGAGGCGGGCACTGTGGAGGTCACTGTTAAAGGGGCAGACACTGTGGAGGTCACTGTTAAAGGAACAGGCACTGTGGAGGTCACTGGTAAAGGTACGGGCACTGTGGAGGTCACTGTTAAATGGATGGGCACTGTTGAGGTCACTATTAATGGGGTGGGCACTGTGGAGGTCACTGTTAAAGGTGCATGCACTGTGGAGGTCACTGTTAAAGGGCAGGCACTTTGGAGGTCACTGTTAAAGGGTTGTTCACTGTGGAGGTCACTGTTAAAAGGATGGGCACTGTAGAGGCCACTGTTAAAAGGGCGAGCACTGTGGAGGTCACTTTTAAAGGGGCAGGCACTGTGGAGGTCACTGTTAAAGGGGCGTTCACTGTGGAGGTCATTGTTAAGGGGTGGGCACTGTGGAGGTCACTGTTAAAGGGGTGGGTACTGTGGAGCTCACTATTAAGGGGAGGACCCCTGAGGAGGTCACTGTCAAGGGAGTGGGGTGCTGTGAAACTCACTGTTAAAGGGGTGGTCTTATGTGAAGGTTAAAGTTAAGGGGATGGGCTGCTGTGGGGGTCCCATTTTAAGAAGGCTGGGCACTGTGGGGGGGTCTGTGTTAAGGGGTGGGGGGCTGTGGAGTTTACTGTTATGGGGGATACTGTGAAATAGATTAAATATACCAGTGCGAAGCCGGGTCCTTCTGCTAGTAAAGCAATAACATTTCTTCCAACTCAAATAACTTGCTGCAGAACCAATACCTGTATCTCAGGAAATTATGATTACTTATACAGTACTATGATTGTTGCCACTGAAAAAGAACTGGAGAAAATAGGCTGTAGACATGTAGGTCATGCTTATTGGTGCACCACTGGCTTTTCTGCACTTAGATTTTTCGGAAGAGAAGATCTGTCAGCAGGGTTTTTAGGATTAGACTACTGCCATGAATTACAGTGCTTGTAAATATCTTTGTAGACATGCCCTTGTAGAAATCAGTAGTTTTACTAGAAGGGAGAAAGTGAAGGTACACAGTGTCAAACTGGGGCACCTTGGTTCCTCCAGTAAAATTAATTCTGGGGACCCACCAAAAAGTTACATGCAAACATTATCTGCTCACACAGTGGTAGCAGCAGCAGGAGGACACTACAAGATGATTGATTATAGGGATCTCTGCAGCGACTTCGAGAAAGTGGCTCCCTGGTGAAAGATGATACCAGTGGCCTGCCTCTGTACCTACAAGTCATCTCAGCCACCTGATGCTTCTCTAATAATAAAACGTGCCTATATACCTATATGCCTTATACAGAGGGTGGGGGACTGGGGACCCACCTTGCTCAAGGCCCCCCCCCCCCCCCAGGGGATTCACCTATTCCCTTGTGGGCCAGTCTGAGCCTGATGGTACAGCACTGCAATGTGCTGATCTCCCATAGACATTTGAAAGCAAAGAAGGCAACAACATACATTTCATTTTCAAAAGGCAAAATTTATTTCAGTTTTTTTGACCACCACATCTGAATACACAATGACCCATATTTACTAATGTGCCTCATCAAAAACCCATCAAAAGTAGCACAAATTGGCAGAAGTAGAGTTTCTACAATTTTTCCTGACATGCTCAACAGTGGGACTTAGCAAAAGGGGGTGGAGCTTTGTAGGGAAGGGTGATGGTCGTGGACCTAAAATACTCCACAATAGTTGGTAAAGAATCAGAGAGAAAGGCCTACCCTGTGCCACATTCATCATTCAGGCTGATCCACAGTGAAAAACCTAGTGCAGGTGTAGACAGCCTGTCTATGCTTAAGCCATCTTTAGGATTAGTATATCTGGGACGGTGTTTTGTCTTGGGGGTTCATAGACCACCAAGTGCTCTGTGGATAGATTGTAGAGGCCTATAAATTTGTATGGTAAAAATGCAGCTCTATTTTTTTTTTTTATTTACACCTACAGTACATCTACAATGAAGGTGAAATATTTTTTCTGTTTGATAAGATGTTTTTTCCGTATTAAAGGGAATCTATCCACAGTTTTGACCATGCTTCACTGGTCACAAGAATGAAGGTGCTGTGTCACTCATCTAAATGGAGCAGTGGTCAAGCGTTCGCACTGCTGCTCCATTCAAACTCTAAGGGGAGAAGGAGCCATGAGGAGACATCATTTGAAAACTTATAACAGTGATGTCAGTACCTTGTGTGTGTGGGAGCAGGTGGGAGAGGTCAGAGGTGAGAAGTAGCAGAAACCTCCGTAGGTAGTATGCATATAAGGTGGCCGGGAGGGGTAAGGGAGAGGCATGTTTAGAATACAAACTGCAAAGTGTATGAAGGCTGACTCCTTGGGATCATATATGTGTGGTGGAGCATTGAAAACTTACTGCTGACTTTAGAAAGCAGCATACACAAGGAAGAAGGGAAGATGAAGCAGACTGGGGATCAACACATAACTCACAGAAAAAAGATGCACCACATGGATAAGCAACTGACAACACTGGCTAATCCCTCACTCTGGTGTTAAAAGCTGAGAGATTCGCCAATATTTCCAATCAGGAACATATCGGAGCCCCTTTAAGCACCACTTCACGGTATCTCAGCATGACATGGGGTCCTACCACTAGACTACCTATGGTGTGTGAACAAGGTCTGAACAGGTATTAAGCAGCCTACAGCCCCCTCCCACTCACCTGCATTGCAGGACCAACAATGCAATGGGGAACAAATGAGGCCGCAAGCTACACCTACAACAGACCATGTGACACCGGCTTCCAGGTGCAACAGAATGTTTACCACCCATATGCAATGGCACATTCAATACATATAAAAGAAGAATCACAGAAATAAACGTGGCCTAAATGGGTGGGACTGCTCCAAACCCCAAACACTGTGGCGTGTTTCTAACTGGGGGGGCAGTTCCTCCGCATGTGGTTCGCAGCGAACGGCTATCCCCAGCAAAAATTGCATACAATGGAGGATACCGGCGCGAACCACAAGCACCACACAAACATCCTACACAAAATAAAACATGTGCGGATGAAAATATATAAACACATAACTCACAGAAAAAAGATGCACCACATGGATAAGCAACTGACAACACTGTCTAATCCCTCACTCTGGTGTTAAAAGCTGAGAGATTCGCCAATATTTCCAATCAGGAACATATCGGAGCCCCTTTAAGCACCACTTCACGGTATCTCAGCATGACATGGGGTCCTACCACTAGACTACCTATGGTGTGTGAACAAGGTCTGAACAGGTATTAAGCAGCCTACAGCCCCCTCCCACTCACCTGCATTGCAGGACCAACAATGCAATGGGGAACAAATGAGGCCGCAAGCTACACCTACAACAGACCATGTGACACCGGCTTCCAGGCTGGGGATCAAGCAACTCTTCTAGTGCTGTCTTCAGTCACACTGTAATCAGCATTTAGTAGTGTTCTAGAGATGACAGTGCCCCCTTGACTTTAGAAGTACTATGTACCCTGTGAACTTGCACAGGTCGCACACTACTAAAGCTGGCCCTGTATGCTAACTAGGAATACTACCCACTCGAATTAGGGACAGTTATCCATGCCAGTTAGGACTACTAACCACAGTGCCTCCCTTAGGGTTTGTCCTGGGGAAAAAAAGTGTGGGAACTCATCCAAGATCCAGTGCCTCCGCGTGACGTTATAGCGCGCGATGTACGCAAAGGGCAGGGGAGGTCGGGAGGAGGAGCAAGCAAGTACTGTATTTTTCGCCATATAAGATGCACCGGCCCATAAGATGCACCTAGGTTTTAGAGGGGGACAATAAGAAAAAAAAAATTTCATTACACCTCAGGTCAGACCACCAATCAGACCCCCAATGTTAATCAGACCTCAGCTAACAGCCCCAATAAGATCTCCTATGTTAATAAGACCCCAATAAGACCTCAAATCACACCTCAGCTCAGACCCCAATATGAATGACCCCCAATCAGACCTCAGAAAAGAGCCCCATGCCTTATATCAGCCCCCAGTAGCCATATATCAGCCCCCAGTAGCCTCATAGCAGCCCCCAGTGCCTCTCCATCAGCTCCCAGTGCCTCTCACTAGCCCCCAGTGCCTCTCCACCAGCCTCCAATGCCTCTCCATCAGCCTCCATCAGCCCCCAGTGCCTTTCCACCAGCCCCCGATGCCTATCCACCAGCCCCCAGTGCTTCTCCCTCAGCCCCCAGTGCCTCTCATCAGCCCCCAGTGCCTCTCCATCAGCCCCCAGTGCCTCTCCACCAGCCCCCAGTGTCTCTCCATCAGCCCCAGTGCCTCTCCATCAGACCCCAGTGCCTCTCCACCAGCCCCCAGTGTCTCTCCACCAGCCCCCAGTGCCTCTACACCAGCCCCCAGTGCCTCTCCACCAGCCCCCAGTGCCTTTCCACCAGCCCCAAGTGCCTCTCCATCAGCCCCCATGGCCTCTCCATCAGCCCCCAGTGCCTCTCCATCAGCCCTCCCTTGTCACTCTCATTCCAATTTGCCCCCCTCCATCCCTTGTCACCCTCACCCGACCCCCCCCCCCCTTCGCAACTCTCTTTCCTGCCCCCACCACTAAGTGAGCACTTCCTGTCAGTCCGGCCGGGTACAGGAAACAAAATCTCCTGTACTGCGGAGCGGACAGAGCTCGGCCATGCTACACTAGAGGGCCGTCGCTTCCCTCTTGTCAGTCGAAAGTATTGAGGGGCAGTAGGGCACAATAATTGATGCGCTACCCTGCTGAAAGGGAACGGCGTTCCTGCTATGAAAAAAGTGCAGGAATGCCATTCCCACGCGTTCCTGCAGGACCGAGCCCGGGGGTTTGTGTGTTTATTACATAAAGTTAAAGTATTATGTATTATATATAGTGATGAGCGGCAGGGGCAATATTCAAATTCGCAATATTTTGTGAATATTTGGGTAAACATTCGTCATATATTTGCAAATGCAAGAATTCGCGATTATTTTCTTGATTGCGAAAATCGGCAGTGAAATATTCGCGTATTGCGCGCGCCATACAGACGTGGGTCACTTTTGCTAGATTTTTCAAGCTGCTAGAAGTTTACTGAGACTGGAGAAAATGGTTGGCACGGCAGAACATTACAAAAGCTTTACATGCAGATAAAGTGCTCCAATATATTCACAATTGCGCAAATCATCAATTGATGCGCATATTTTTGCTCATTACGGGCAACTTCACATTTTAGCAGGTCTGACTACATATTACTGATTGGTGCACTAAGTATTGTGCAATTGTGACATCACAGCACTATGTATGTATGTATGGACAGCTACACTATATCACAATCTAACCTACACTGACTATCTCCCACCAACTATCTGTAATATATATATATATATATATATATATATAAGCTAACTAACTCTCTAATGTAATGTGATAGCAAAGCACAGAGCACAGCAATGCCACTGCCTTCTCTCTCTCAAAACTGCAAAAAACAGCAGAAAATGGCTGCTGGGGAGGTTCTTATATAGTAAGGGGTAGGCAACTTTCCTATTGGTTGCTAGGAATGTTGCTAAGCTCAAAGACATTTCTGTCTTCTCATTGGCCCACAAGCAAAAAGTAAGGAGGAACCAAGTGTTCAGATGAAAAAAAAAAAAGACAAATATTCGAAAATACGAATATATAGCACTATATTCTAAATATTCGCGAACACTCAAAGTGCCGGTATTCGTGAAAAATATTCATGATTCGAATATTCGCGCCCAACGTTAATTATATACAGTTAAAGCAGGTAGAGGTTTGCAGGACTAAGCTGGTAGAGCGCATGCTAAATTAGCACTGAAATCCCAGATCTCTGTTGTTTAACCCTTTGTTTATTATGATCACCTTCGATATCAGCATACAAAGAGGAGGTTCCCCTAATATTAACCCCCCCCCCAAAAAAAACAAAAAAACACCTTGTTCTGTATCTCTCCAGTACTGTTGTGCGCAGCATGTAAAACACATGTTTGGCTGTCACTTCATACAACTCCTCACCATTGAAGTGATGGTCACATAGGCCGCTCCCCACTATCACGTATTTTGTAAATGTATGATAAATGTTAATAATTGAATAACCTCTTTTATTATTAGATCTTTGAAGTTAGTAGCCAAAGATCTAACCAGAAGTACAACCAGAAGTACACACTTTAATAGGCAGCGAGATGGCTCAGTGCTTAGCACTGGTGCCTTGCAGCAAGAATGTGGCCAATATCTGCATGGAGTTTGTATGTTCCTCCCATGTTTCAATGGCTTCCCTCTGGGTTCTCTGGTTTCCTTCCACACTCCAAAGACATACTGATAGGGATACCTAGATTGGGTACTCCACTGGGGACAGCAAGTGAAGGCGATGCTAATGTCTGTAAAGTGCTGCAGAATATGTATATAGTTCTATAAAAGCGAGTAAAAGAAATAAAAAATAACCTTTGGTAGTCTATGGTAAGGATCATGTTAATAGACACATCTTTTGCAGTATAGAGATGGGGATTAAAGTTCACATTTCTGATGAGTGACCTATGGTAGTAAAGAGGTTAATGTGTACATCCTCAGCGGAGATTTATTAAACTAGTAGTTATATTTCACCTTTCATTTTCCAGAGGAACTAAAAGCGGAATCTGATCACTTACTATGGGCAACTAAGCCAAGTTTCACATAGTTTTTCAACATAGCCAAGTTTGCCATAGTTTTGGTGTAAATCTACCTCCATGTTTTCAGTGATTAAGCCTAATTTCACACTAGTGCCAGGCATCCAGCAGGCTGTTCTGGCAGGGAGCATCTTTTTGGATCTCTCTTCATTCCGAAATTGCTGGAAACTTGAACGTTTTTGCAGTGGCATGCCTAGGGTGTTTGGTACCCGGTGGGTCCTTTCTATGCCCTCCCTGTGCCCCTTTCACAGTTGTGATGCCCTCTTTGTGCCACTTCACAGGAATAATCCCCCTTGTGCCCTCTTCACAGTAATAATCCCCATTGTGTCCCCTTCATAGTAATAATCCCCATTGTGCCCCCTTTATAGTAATAATGCCCACTGTGCCCCCTTCATAGTAATAATGCCCATTTTGCCCCCTTCACAGTAATAATACGTATTGTGCTCCCTAATAGTAGTAATGCCCACTGTGCTAGTAATGCCCTCTGTGCCCCCTACATAGTAGAAATCCCCATTGTGCCCCCTTCACAGCAATAATACCCATTGTGCCCCATCACAGTAATAATGCCCACTGTGCTCCCTTCACAGTAATAATGCCCTCTGGCTCTGTGCCCCCTCCATAGTAGAAATGCCCATTGTGCCCCCTTCACTTTAGCAATGCCCTCTGTGCCCCCTCCATAGTAGTAATGCCCTCTGTGCCCCCAGCCCCCAGCTGCTTGAAGAGAGGGCAGCGCTCACATGAGAGCTGCTTTCTCTGTTCTGTTGACCTGCTCGCTGTAGCATTTGCAGTGAAGAGCAGGTAAACAGAGCAGAGAAGGCAATGCTCATACAGTGCTACAGAACATACAGGGTCATACAGCACCACATACCTCTTACATCCAGTGACTTCTCTTTTTTTATGTTAATATTCTCTTTCCTCTTCTTCTCCTGTTAGACCAGACCACTATGGTGACTTCTTTCAGCCGCGCCTCGCCTCTGCAGAGTTTAACAAACAGACATCTTACTTTCCTACTTTTCCATCATCCTCTCACCTTCTCAACATCCCAAATTGCCACCCCCAATACTGTGTCCACTGTGCTCCCCAATACTTTCCTACAGAAACGGTCCCCCTGAAAATACTGGTACCACACAGTAATGAAAAAAAAAACACCTTCCTTTCAGATAAGACCCCCATAAAACCCTAAATGATATCCCCCAATCTCAGATCAGACCCCCATTAGACCTCCATGTAAGACCCTGACCCAATATCAGACCGTAGATAAGACCACTATTAGACCTCCAGACCCACTTATCAGACCTCAGACCAGACCCCCATATCAGACCTCCAGACCCCCATTAGACCTCCAGACTCCCACTAGACCTCTAGACCCCCATTAGACCTCCAGACCCCCATATCTGACACCCATTAGACCTCCAGACCCCCCAGTGAGTGCTCCAGACCCCCAATCAGACCCCAGTAGACCTCTAGACCCCCCATTCAGACCTCCAGACCCCAAATCAGACCCCATTAGACCTCCAGACCCCCCATTCAGGCCTTCAGACCCTCCAGTCAGACCTCCAGACCCCCAATCAGACCCCCATTACACCTCCAGACCCCCCAGTCAGACCTCCAGACTCCCAGTCAGACCTCCAGATCCCCCATTAGACCACTCCAGACCCCCAGCCAGACCTCCATGCCCCCAGCCAGACCTCCAGACCCCCCCCCAGTCAGAAATCCAGACCCCCCAGTCAGACCTCCAGATCCCCCCAGTCAGACCTCCAGACTTCCATTAGACCCCTCTAGACCTCCATTCGATCTCCATATCAGACCTCAGATCAGACTGTAAAATAATAAAGTAACTTACCTCTCCTGTCACCACTCTCCCTGTCCTGGCTGTCTTCTCTTCTCAGGGCCCACGCTGCAGTCACCTGACCTGCAGCGTCAGGTCAGAGTGCACTCTGTACGTCCTGATGCTGCAGGCAGCACGGGCACAGCAGCACGGACCCTGAGAAGAGCGAGCAGGAGGAGGGGTAAGTACTGTACAATGCTCCCCCTCCTCCTGCAGACTAGTGAGCGCTTCCATTATGGAAGCGCTCTCTAGTATTCCCTTTATACTGCATCTGCACTGCATCTTATAAATGGAAAAGCAATGATGGCTTCCATCTTTATTGATGGAAGCGCTCATTGCTTCTGTTCTGGCACCCCTCTGACAGTCGGCACCCGGGGCGGACCGCCCCAGTGCACGCCACTGCGTCTTTGTCCAGCTCCATTAACTATAATGGGGACCGGCAGAGATCTGGCTACGCAAACTCTGGAGCTGTCTGGTGCTCGGATCAGTGGATGATAATGAGACTGGCAGAAGCTTTTTACAGCTTTATAGCCTAAGTGAGTGCAGATCATGACCATGTGCAAGGAAAAGGGCACTTGGTGTAAAAATAAAGGACTTATTCAAATGGTAGACAAAAGATCTGGCCTCCTGGTTCATTGTTGTGGACTCTAAAGAATGGAATGATCCGGACCGCAGGGGCAATCTGTAAACGCACAGTGGGCTGATGGGGGTAGTAGTCGTACTCATGATTTTGGTAGCTCCCTGGGCAGGCGTGCAGTGATGGGGAAAACAGCACTAAATCCTCCGGGGCACTCTCTAGTACAGGGATCACCAGCCAGATGGTAGTTGAGGTGCCCTTGATGGTATAGGTGTTTAGGTTGCTTTTAAAGCTGGGACCCTGGTTGTTTGTGACGCCAACACCGTTAGGTGCAAAGGTTGGTAGTGGAAAAGATAAGGAGTCGGTTCTAGTAAGATAGTTGAACTTTTACTTAAATCACTTGTCTCCAGGTAGTCAGTATAGTTCATTTATTTGGCATAAAGATATCTCAGATTGGTTTAGCTGTAATCCTTGTAATAGGCTGAACCAGTGGCGTTGCGAGGGTGGTGCGGTGGGTGCGGGCCGCATCGGGTGACACCACTGATGGGGTGACACCAGTGTCGGCAGAAGATAATTTATTCACTGCTGTAGCTGTACAGGGAATCCCTGGTTAGGAGTCCCAGCTCTGACTCAATATATGGTTGTGTCCATATATGGAGTCAGTGCTATGAACATGAAGGGGGTATTCCCCAAGCATTGTCAGTATGCTTGAGGACACCCAATGTATTTTAATCTAATTTAGACTCTATTTCTAAAAGGTTGCCACCAGGATTCAAACTCACAACCTTTTACATCAGAGGCAGGAACACTAACCACTGAGCTATGGAGCTCAATGGTAAATTGCGCTAGAAAAACCTCCTAGTAGTTTATCAAGTATTAGGTATTCCTATACAGCAGAAGTATAATTTTATATATTTTTTCCAGTAATTGTAAAAATAAATGTGTAATTACTACATACACAATGGAAACTAGTCAAACTATAAATAGGTGCATGTCCCCTATAGTATCAATAAACATATAATCTGAAGGGACGTTAAGAACAAAAAACAAAAAATCTTTATTGTTGGTTGCTATACTAAAATAAATGGAAGTCTACATACAAAAGTGAGTATCTATGGTATAGACTGGCAATGAAGTGCATCAGTGTCCTGCATACAGAAAGTTTAATGTGCAGGACATGTGCACTATAGTGCTGGTGTTAACCAGATAGATGCCAGTACGCCAGACTGGCCAAAACCTATATAACAAATACCCACACACCAGGGTTAATTCTTGGCTGGGCTGGCAGATACTATGGTTCCATCAGGGAATGTATCACATCAGTATCGCAGTTGTCAATAATTGCCAACAACATGTAGCCCCCTCTAGAATAAAGAGGAAATAGCTGTGTCCTGAGGATGATCAACAGCGCCCCATTGATGTGTGTGGTAGCGTTATGCAATAGCCGATATAGATCACGGACCGGTTAGTGTACCGCCCTATAATTATAGTGATCTCTCCGGCTGTAGATAGAGCTTCCCATAATGTTTTTAGGGTTGCCGTAAATATTAAACCTCCTCACTAATGCTAAATCTCATGCTCGACGCAATTCTGTGTGTTGTAACACTACATTTCATCAGGAGCAGCAGAGACAATTTTGCCGAACACCCCCGATCAGAGGGTCGGCGTGAGGTAACACGTGGAGGAACTCAGGTACAGAGTCTCGGCACTAGTGTGGTCGCAAGCTTAAATCACCTTTCTTTCCCATTCTGACATTCAGTTTGGAGTTCAGGATATTGTCTTGACCAGGACCACACCCCCAAATCCATTGAAGCAACTGCCATGTGATTGGTTGACTAGATAATTGCATTAATGAGAAATAGAACAGGTGTTCCTAATAATTCTTTAGGTGAGTGTATATATATATATATATATATATATATATATATATATAATATATATAGTAAACTATTACTGAGGTTTTTAGCCATAATATTAGTACAGCAGGGTAATATGAAGCTCTGATGGGGGGATTTGTGGAGGACACTGATGGGGGGGATGTGTGCAGGACACTGATGGGGATGTGCAGGACACTGATGGGGGATGTGCAGGACACTGATGGGGGATGTGTGCAGGACACTGATGGGGGATGTGTGCAGGACACTGATGGGGGATGTGTGCAGGACACTGATGGGGGTATGTGTGCAGGACACTGATGGGGGATGTGCAGGACACTGATGGGGATGTGTGCAGGACACTGATGGGGGATGTGTGCAGGACACTGATGGGGGTATGTGTGGAGGACACTGCTGGGGGTATGTGTTGAGGACACTGATGGGGGTATGTGTGCAGGACACTGATGGGGGGATGTGTGCAGGACACTGATGGGGTGTATGTGTGGAGGACACTGATGGGGGGTATGTGTTGAGGACACTGATGGGGGGATGCGTGGAGGACACTGATGGGGGGGATGTGTGGATGACACTTAGGAGGGATGTGTGGATGACACTTAGGGGGCACAAGGCCAGCAGCCTATCAGAGGCCGGCGCAGGCGGTGCGATGACGTCATCGCGCCGCCTGAGCCGTGCTGCTCGGAAAACAGGCCAGAAGAGGCCTGCATCGCATCGCTGCCATGGAGGTAAGTATGTGTTTTTTTTTGTTGTTTTTTTTTCTGTGAGGCGCTGGGCTGGGCTTCGCTGGGGGGGTCATTGCTGGCATAAAGGGGACACTTTGGGGCATTATTGCTGGCACATGGGGGACACTATGGGGCATTGGCTGGAACATGAGGGACACTATGGGGGCATTGCTGGAACATGGGGGACAATATAGGGGCATTGCTGGCACATGAGAGACACTATGGGGGCAGTGCTGGCACATGGGGGACACTATGGGGGCATCTAATGGCACATGGGGACTCTATGGGGGAATCTACTGGGGGCATTGCTGGCACATTATGGGGACACTATGGTGTTGGAGGGGAGAAGAATACTATGGGGGTATATTATATAGGCACATTATGGGGGCACTAAGAAGGGGCATTAAATACTGGCACATTCTGGGGGACACTATGGGGGAATCTTATACTGGCACATTATGGGGGCACTATGGGGAAGAGGAGAGGAGCACTATGTAGGCATTTACTAGGGGCATTATATAGGGGTATTTTATACTTGCACACATTATGGGGACATTAGCTCATATGGCGGCACTGAGGGAGTTTTTTTGCACTGGCACACAGAACAGGACCACTTTTGAATTAGTGCACATTATTATTATTATTGAAGGTGGCAGTTGAGTTGTTAAGAAGGTAGGAGGATGATAGAAAAGTAGGAACCTAAGATGTCTTTTGTCAAACTATAGAGACGAGAGATGGGTGAAAAATCATCATGGCGGTCTGGTCTGAAAGGAGAAGATGAGGAAAGATAAGGTCTGCCACCATTTTCTACTGCACCGGGTGACACCAGCCCTAGTAACGCCATTGGACAGTTGTCAGTTAAGGAGTTTTCCTAAGACTTTTACTTTAACAGGCAAGAAAAGGGCTCTTTCTTATATAAGCCTGCGCTAAATCCATTCTCTAGCACTCAGGTACTGAATATAATAACGCTTACTGGTCAGTACCAATCCACAAGGTGGCTCCCTAATGGCATGCATCAGTCTTCTGCTCCATTCTTTGGAAAGGATGCTCACTGAAGAATTACGGTCCACTATGTCCATAGAGGCATGTGGTAAAGGACTGTAATGCTGCTGTAATACTGTTTTCTATACTCCCTTAGCCTGGCCAGAGCCAAAGGGCTAAAATAGCAACTACATTGTGGACTAGGGCTGTTCTGCTCCTCCATTAACCTCCTACCTTCTCCTCTGTTCTCCTCTAAACAACCACCCGAATCCACACTTCCTTCCTATTAGCTTATCCCAGGCTATATATATATAAGTGAAGCCAGCACCACCTAGGGGCGACTAAATGAAATGACACTGCCAGTCTGTTAAAAGGAATTATAAATACATTCAATACATATGCAAAAGTTTAAAGTGTCCCCTTTTTACACAGAGTGGAACACTGCAAGTCTCCTTTTTACAGGCTAACACAGTAAGCAATTAACGGGATTCAACTGCATTGCTCATCCCAATACAGATTTGCTGTTTCTCGGCAGCAGATATCTGTTTACACAGAACAATACGCTGTCCAGAAACATCGATTTTGGTGTCTGATTCAACAGTGCTTTCACCGAATGAATGAACATTTTCTGAATCATTGGGTGATCGGCGGCACCTTTAAGCCTCAATCACACGTCAGTGTTTCACAGACATGTGCTTTACGTGTTCTCCACAGACAGAACACGTCCCCATTTGTTTTATTTTTGTGTATTCAGACATCAGTGTTTTAGCACGGTCCATGGGTCAGGGTTTTTAGCACGGACACATGCTCTATTTTGCCCGTGTTCACGGATCCATCACAGTATAGTCTATGGGTCCGTGAAAACCATGGATGCAACACGGATGCCATCCGTGTTGCATCCGTGTTTCAGGGATCATTAAGAAGAGATGCTTTGAAAATTATTTTTCAGCTGTTCAGTGTCAGTGAAACATCGATGCAACACGGACAGCAAAATACGTACACATGAACCCAACACGGATGCATCACTGACCACCTGCTCACGGATTTGAGCACTAACACATGTGAATAAGGCTTTACATTATCTGTTCATATAATAGAGAGGATAAATTTGCCACAGTAATGTCTGTCTGTCTCCCACCTGCCTACATCTTATGGTGATGTCTTCTTATACTCACAGAGGCAGTCGGAAATAGATGTATACAAGATATATGTAACACAATGTATTGTGTCAATGTGCTTAACACACAATTGTGGTCAAAATGTGACATTACAGTATGTGCAAATGACTTTTAACAGTTACGTGACTGTTGTGTTGCATTGCATTGTTACAGTAGACTGGTGCCATAAAGGCCTGACCCACTGGCTCAAGCGCTATGGTGGGCAATAGCATGCCTGGAATAGCTTCAATACCCTATATGATGTGTTTAAATGTACCAGAGAATGGGAGTCTGACTTGAAATAGAGTATCTCCAATTTTTCCAGTCTTTCCTAGAAGAACCTCATACAGTGTTTTGGATGCTCAATTGGTCTTATGGATGGTGAGCCCAGGATGAATCTGATGGACATACTATTTAAAGGCATCTTGCTTTCCAGGGGTGGTGGAGAGAGAAATTAAAGAAAATATATTTAGCAGTAAGACAAAGGACATTGTCCATATAATCCCATGAGGAAGAGTCATGTTACTCCACGCTTTCTGCCCTATCTGATTGTTAACCTGTAGACAGTAGTAGAGGAGGAGCATGATAGAGATTAAGAGATGAACTCATTTCTTTTTTTTGTAAATTTTTTTAAATTAAGATTTTTAACAGATGAAAGTTATAACATAGAAGCAAATGATAAATTAATAAACTGACAAATTGACCAGATTAAATATACAATCATCATGACCTCATAACTACATGGTTTGTAGGTAGTGTGGTTGAGTTCCAGTGCTCCCAGTCTAAAAGTCCAGAATCTTAGTGCTTTCTGCAAAGGTAAGCCTTGGGGATCGAGACTGTAATTCTGCATGTCTGCCTGGATCTAAGAGAATATATACAGAACAAAACACAAGAACTATTGCCAGTTGTAGTTAAGAATGTCCAAGAAAAGTATTTAAAATAGTGGAACGTCTAACAGTGGGATAATTCAAAATTGCCCAAGAGAGTGGAAGAGCAAGCGCGGCGACTATTAATCTACATTTTTCATATGAAATAGAATAAATTTCAAACATTCTATATCTTGCTACAGTTTTGCTGCACTTTTCTTTCTTTTTTTCTAGATAATTAAAAAAAATATGGAAGAAGAAAGCAACCAAACATCTTGCTTTATTGACCCCAATGTTGCCCATCCCATTCTGATTACAATTTATGTTGTGATTTTCATTGGAGGATTAACTGGAATAAGTCTTATGATTTTCTTGATAGTAGGTACAAACAAACTGTCTGTGACAACCACATCAGTCATCAACCTCTTGCTTGTCCATGGTATTTTTCTTATTTCTGTACCTTTTCGCATTGCATACTATGTCCAGAAGAAATGGAGCTATGGACTTTTTTTCTGCAAAATGGTTAGTGCCATGACACACATTCATATTTATATTTCTTTTATATTTTACGTCATCATGCTGTCCATGAGGTACATCAGCTTCTTTAAGAAAAAGGACAAGATTGAGTTCTACAGGACGCTCCATTCATTAGGAGTCAGCGGAACTACGTGGATTGTTACATCCATCATAATCCTACCCTTGGTTTTCACACAATATGGTAAATCTGCTAACTTCCATGAAACGGAGTGTTTCCAATTTCAAGATGCCTTTGAGAGCCAGGCTGTGGTTATAGTGAACTATATCTCCTCAGCCATCATATTCACAGTGGTTTCTTGTCTTCTGGCTGTGCAGATATTTATAATAGTTGAGGTCATAAAACAGGTCCAGAGACCTATCCTTGCCTATCAGGAAACCTGGGTGCAACTAAAAAGTCTCTTCTTTATTTTAGTGATGATAATGTGTTTCTTTCCTTTCCATATGTTAAAGATCTACTATGTGAACCACACAAAGGAATGCTTCTATGCCAATGAAATTTGTTTGAGCATAACTGCACTCAGTTGTTTAGATTTCCTTTTCTTTGCTGTAAAAACTTACTACCGAAAAGTATTTCAGTTCATATCATTTGATACATGATGAAATTATCTAAGAATTTTCTTCAACCTATATTCCAAAGTAATACCTAAGTCATAAATCTTCCATTTCTTTCAAGTTAGGCCTTGTTCACATCTGTTGGAGGCTCCATTTGGGGCCTCTGTTGCAGATTCAGTAAAAAAAAAAAAAACAGAGAGAAAAGTCCCACATGCAGGAATTTTATCTCCGCTGAAAAAGTGGACTCCAAATGGATCCCAATATAGTCAATTTGATCTGTTTGACTCTGTTGGAGTCAATAATTATATGCTGAATCAGTTTTTTTGTTGTTCTGCTTCTATAACAGGGCAGAACAAAGGAAAACACTATGCTGGTGTGAAATAGACATTAAAATGGTTGGCCACATCCTAAAAATATTTCCTAAATTCTCATATTCTTATACTTTACCCTAGCAAGTAATTAGAAAACCCCTATGTGCTCATAAGGATGCTATGTAAACAGTGTAGGGCTGGGATCCATACGAAGCAAGATGGTGGTGGCTACGTGATTTACCCAAGTGAGCGATCTTTTTGCTTTTCCCAACTGTATCCAACACTTTTAGCTACAGTGCAGAAAAGGATTCAGTTGAGGTCATCTGAGAAAGAAGTCACATGGGTATATCATGTGACAACCACCATCTTGCAACCTATTGATGCTGAATCCATGGCCCTACGCTGTTTACATAGTGCATAGATCTATCAACCTGTGGGGGTAAAGTTTAAGCAGCTATATAGTTTATTGTGCCACAGCAAACAACTTTAGGTATTTAGGAAATATTTTTGTGAAAAAGGGAAACCCATTCATTTAGTCACATATGTAAAGATTATTTTTAACAATCTGAACAATTTACCCCCATTAAAGGGATTGCTCACTTTGAAGAATCACTTTTTGTTAGAATGATCCCTGACAATACGCTGATAACAGAAGACCCAGTGATCAGCTGTAATCTGGAAACAATGGACTCTCTAATGGATGGACGTGTTGGGTCCCCCATTGAGAAATATGTTCTTTGTATGTGCACTGAAAAGGTAATCACCGCTCCAGCACCCATCTCAGATGTTAATGCATGTATCGCTTCTGCCGCAATATGCACCTTCAATAATGCTTTAATTAAGAGCATACCGTATACTGCATCAGAAGTGTGATCTCTACATGTGTATTCTGTACATTTTTAATGAATAATTAAAGCTGGATCGATACTTACTGACAATAATTAGGTCTATGACACTAAAAATTATTATAAGGGAGAGCTCTGGCCATATTAGGGCTCTGTTTTGTATTAAAATGCATTAGGGCTGCAATGGGAGTACATTAGCCCTCTATTGTATGCCATATGTATAGAACTACAAGCAAAACAACAAATCGGGCTCTGCATCACACACACAGAGTACAACGGAACCTGCATAGTCTTGCACAGGGTTGTACAGCTCAGGAGACACCTATGTTTTAGGCCCCTTGCAGACGAGCGTGACGGATTAGGTCCAGATGCGTTCAGTGAAAAAATTGAAGGGGGCTGCGTGAAAATTGCATCGCATCTGCAGAATATAGAACATGCTGCAATTTTCACACAACGCACAAGTAATGTGTGAAAAACAACGCTCATGTACACAGACCCATATAAATGAATGGGTCTGGATTCAGTGCGGGCGCAATGCGTTCGCATCACGCATTGCACCCACGCGGAAAGCTCGCTCGTGTGAAAGGGGCCTTATGCTTTTACATTTTCCTAATTGGTTACTGGCATACACTACAATTGTTTCATGCCTGCTTCCGCTTCATCTGGTCAGAATAAGTATGAGCAGGCACGAAACGTCCGTTGCCTAATTTCAATATTTCTTGATGTACTTGCAAGCCTAATAAAGAATATGTTTTAACCTTTGGGTAAGTGCCATGCAGTTTTCATTTCTTTCATAATATACATAAACCTCTTAATTGTATGTATACTAATGCCAGAAGCCTGACTAATAAAACTGGTGAATTGGAATTACTAATGTGTGAGGAGGACTATGACATAGTGGGAATAACTGAGACATGGCTGGATGATAGCTATGACTGGGCAGTTAATATAAAAGGTTACAATCTGTTTAGAAAGGATCGTCAAAACCGGAGAGAGGGAGGGGTCTGCCTTTACATAAAGTCCTGTCAAAAGCCCACAGTCCAAGAAGATTTAAGTGAGAGATATGAACATGTGGAGTCACTGTGGGTAGAAATACATGGAGGCAAAAACAATAATAAATTACTAATAGTTTATTATACACCACCTAATATACCAGAGTCCACAGAAAATCTGCTACTAAACTAGATAGATGAGGCGGCAGATCATATTGAGGTTGTTATTATGGGGACTTCAACTACCCAGATATGGATTGGGAAACTGAAAGCTGTACATCCCAAAAAGGAAACAGGTTTTTGGCAATAGCAAAATACAATTACCTTTCCCAACTAGTAAAGTACCCGACTAGAGGGACGGCCATACTGGACTTAGTATTAACCAATAGACCTGACAGAACAACAGATGTGCAGGTTGGGGGACACCTGGGAAATAGTGACTAGAGATGAGTGAATTGAATCCCACGAAGTGGAATTCGATCCGAATTTTAGGATAAATTCGATTTGCCTTGAAGCCGAATTTCCTTGTGCTTCGTGTCAGCGAATCGATTTAACCTGAAATAGTATAAAAAACAAAAAAATTCTAACTTACCTCCTCCATTTGCTCATGAGCCTCCATTTTGCTGGAAGATCTTGGCCGAAATCCTGTCCGGCGCGAGATTACGTCATCACGCCTGCTGGCGTTCTGACATATGATGTCATCACGCTGGCCGGTGTGATGATGTAATATGTCACCACGCCAGCTGGCGTGATGATGTAATCTCGTGTCGCACGGCATTTCAGATGAGATCTTAAAGCAAGATAGCAGTGGCCAGCCTATCGCGATCAAATGGAGGTGGTAAGTTTGATTACATTTTTTTTAATTGTTAATTTTACACTCAGATGCCGCAATCAAATATGAACGTGGCATCTGAGGGGTACAATGACGGGGCGGCTCTATCACAGCTCCCTGTCATTGCACCCGCTACTTACAAAAAAATGCACTTTGTAAAGAAGTTATTTGTCACAAAGCGATTTTTTTTTTTAAATTTGGCAAATAAGCCGAATCCAACTTTTAAGAAATTCGCTCATCTCATATAGTGACTATAAAGTAATAAATTGTCATTCAAAAGAGTGTTTCTTCAGGGAGGAACAAAAATACCAAACTTCAATAAAGCTAAATTTAGCCAACTAAGAGAGAAAATAGGCCTAAGTAACTGGGACAAAGTCCTCAAAAATAAAAATACAGCCACAAAATGGGATATTTTGAAAAGCATCCTTAAATCTAATTATGAGAGGTACATATCCTATGGGAATAAAAGGTTAAGAAACGAGAAAAAACCAATGTGGATAAACAGAACTATAAAGAAACAATAAATGACAAAAAGAAAGCATTTAAATCACTAAAACAGGAGGTTAGCGAGGAAGCACTGAAAAAAAAATAGAATATGTAAAAAACTAATAAAAGCAGCCAAACTAGAAACCGAGAGATTAATTGCCAAAGAATGCAAAACAAACCCTAAAATGTTCTTCAATTATATAAATGGTAAAAAGTATAAATCTGAAGGTGTCGGCCCTCTATAGAGTGATGAGGGGGAAGTTGCAGAGAGGGATGAGGAGAAAGCAAAGCTATTAAATATTTTTTTCTCCACTGTATTCCCTGAGGAAAAATAAACTGTCAGATGAAATGCAGAATGTAAAAGTAAATTCCCCATAAAAGTGCTCTGTCTGACCCAGGAAGAAGTACAGTGGAGTCCTGAAAAGATTAAAATAGACAAATCGCCAGGACCAGATGGAATACACCCCCATATCCTAAGAGAATTAAGTAATATCATAGCCAGACCCTTATTTCTGATATTTAAGGACTCTATACTGACAGGGAGTGTCCCACAGGATTGTGCATTGAAAATGTGGTGGCAATATTCAAAAAGCATCCAAAAACAGAGTCCAGAAACAATAGACCGGTAAGTTTAACATCTGTCGTGGGTAAACTGTTTGACGGTTTGAGATGCTTTCTTGGAGTACCTCAATTGCACAGTAAAATATCAATTTCTGCAGATGACACTAAACTGTGTAAAATAATTAACACGGAAGATGACAATATACTGCTACAGAGGGATGTGAATAGATTTGAGGCTTGGACAGATATTGTAAGTGGCAGATGAGGTTTAATACTGTCAAATGTAAGGATATACACATGGGAAGGAATAATGCAAGTCACCAGTACATACTAAATGGTAAAACACTGGGTAACACTGACATGGAAAATGACCTAGGAAGTTTTGTGAACAGCAAACTAAGCTGTAGAAACCAGTGTCAGGCAGCTCCTGCCAATAAGATAATGGGTTACAACAAAAGGGGCATAGATGCCCGTGATGAGAACATAGTCCTACCACTTTACAAATCACTAGTCAGACCACACATGGAGTACTGTGTACAGTTCTGGGCTCCTGTGAACAAAGCAGACATAGCAGAGCTGGAGAGGGTTCAAAGGAGGGCAACTAAAGTAATAACTGGACTACAGTACCCTGAAAGATTATCAAAATTAGGGTTATTCACTTTAGAAAAAAGACGACTGAGGGGGGATCTAATAACTATGTATAAATATATCAGGGATCAGTACAGAGATCTCTCCCATCATCTATTTATCCCTAGGACTGTGACTGTGACAAGGGGACATCCTCTGTGTCTGGAGGAAAGAAGGTTTGCACACAAACATAGAAGAGGATTCTGTACGGTAAGAGCAGTGAGACTATGAAACTCGCTGCCTGAGGAGCTGGTGATGATGAGTTCACTGAAAGAGAGTGGCTTGGATATATTTCTGGAGTGTAATAATATTACAGGTTATAGCTACTAGAGATGGGTCGTTGATCAAGGGAGTTATTCTGATTGCCTGATTGGAGTCGAGAAGGAATTTTTTCTACCTCATAGTTTTTTTTTTCCTCAGGCCGAATAACAGGCCGAAATGGATAGACAGATGTCTTTTTTAGGCCTTATAAACTATGTTACAATGTTACTATGTTAATAAGCAATGGTACAAGTGACTTTTTGGCATTGAGCACCACCAATGAGCGGTTTTGTGGAGGATTCATAATTGGATTTCCATAACAGAAAAAAAAGAAATTGCACACTAGAATCTCATTTCGAAGCAGAATCAGAAAAAATGAAGAAACAATTCATCGACAAAAAATACCCAATCTCTCTCATTAACTCATCATTAGAACAAGTTAAAAAGATGGAAAGAAAGGATTTCTTCAAAACCAAAATCAAACAAACACAAGAAAAAGATACAACACCCAGAATCATATTACCTTATAATCCCCAATATAGAAAAATTTGACGAATCATCAATAATCACTGGTACCATATAAAACAAGACAAAATCATAGGACCCACTGTTTCAGATACTCCTCAAATTACATTTACCAAAGCGCCAAATTTAGGCTTAAAAATTGCTCCAACTATAAAACAAAACACTAGAAACTCCCAGACAGTTCAAGAATGGGCAGACATAACGGGTTTCTTCAGATGTGGAAAATGCCCAAACTGTTTAATAACATCATTTCCGAAAAAAAACCCCATACATCCAATCAAAGATAAATCTACACAAACAAGACATAAAAGAATTCCTCACTTGTAGTTCCACAGAAGTAATATACAGCTTAGAATGCCCATGTCAAAAATTGTACATTGGCTGCACTAAGAGATCCCTCAAGAAACGGATATCGGAACACATCGCCAACATACGCAAGGGCTATGACAAACACACAGTTTCCAACCACTTCAAAACACACCATAATAAGGACCCCAGTGGATTAAAATACGCAGCAATAGAAAAAGTGCAAAAAGACTGGAGAGGTGGCAACCATATACTCAAGATGTCCAGATTGGAATCAAGAAGGATTTTTGAATTCAATACCATCGCACCGAATGGACTAAACGCCGACATGGAAATCTTTGGTTTTCTCTAGACACTGGGGGACCGCCGTTCTCTGACAAAGTACAGGGTCGTTAAGTTTAAACTGCCCCTGTTCTCCCTCGGAGTACGGCCGTCCCTCCTCATGATATCAATAACTCAAGATCCCCTCCAAAATATGACAGCGAATCAACATACCAGATGATTTGTATCCTATAGACAAGTGTGACATAAGAAAATTGCTTCACACCCTGCACATATATAACTGTGGTGCTAGTCATGTGTACTATATCCACCAAATACATCCACTACATCTATCCATAATTTGGATCAATAGATAAATGGATCGATGGTCCAGAAATACCATAATCAATAACATATGTCATACTTAACAGTAATATAAAAATAAAAAGAGGGTTCTTGTATATATCGACGTAGATTAACCCCCTATGAAAAATATCCTATGCTGTGAACAGATTGAAGAAGATACCATGTCCACTGGATCCATCTATAATATGGATCAGTGAAACAAATAAATCAATCTTCTATAAATATCACAACAAAAGAATATATATCTTGCATGATTTGAAAACTACTGAATGACGACACCTAAAATATGAATATTTCCATAACATGGAAGCAGGAGCAAAATAGACATGCTGGGTCTTTTGTTTTACGGACCAGCGTGAACCTAAAATACTCCAAATATTTATCTACCCTCAGGTATGAATATACAGTATATACCTCTAAACAAGGAACATTATATGTGCTGGACTCATTCTTATCGTGATTAGAATGGTGAAACTTCTTCATAAACATTATATCATCCACACCAAGCATGGCTCTATTGAAACAACCTCTGTCATATATTCATATTCAATATGACTAGCGATCTAGTAAGATTTTTCTTCCAACAATCAGTTTACTTTAATATTTTATTTGATTTTAATGACCTCACCTCTCACAATAAATAGCACTATATAAGAAACCACCCACAAAGATACGCACATAATAAGATCCAATTGGACTCAATCTAATTGCCATTGCAGGCAATTAACGAACTAATTACTAACTCCACACTATATATGGAAGACAGTCACCAGCAATCCTCAGCTCACTGATGAAGGGAGAGAATCCCGAAGCGCGTTTGAGCAGAGGATCGCATTTGTAGACATAGAAGGAGGACTCAACTATATAGGACTAACAATACCTACCGTCCAAACACAAAAACTTCGGACCGATCAAACGGACAAGCTACCACATCGAAACAACGATCACGTGATCAAACTTCAAACACAGAAGCGCGCAAAATCCATCGCGCTCACCACGAGGACGCCGAGGACGAGGACGCCGAGCTCCGTTACACAGGATCACCGGCCGGTAAGTAGGAGATCTCTGAGCCAGAGACCGCGCGGGACGCCGCGCCCAGGCTCAGAGCTACGTACTACGAATATACCAACTGTACCATTGTTCAGGATTTAAACCTCAAGATCCCTTCTCACAGAAACCTCTTTTACATAGCTTGTGGGACCAACTAGAAGATATTTTACTTTAAAAGAACCATATTGAACCACAAACAGACTTTGCTTTTACAGAATTTCACCCTAACACCTTTTTAAACCATTTATGGATACCCTCACTACAGCACTACCTATTTATTTGTGACAACTACCTTGAGACAACTAGCAACCACCACTTTTAAAGAATATCGATACTATTTGATGTCCAAACTACTATATTTTATCCACAAATTATCACTCACTCACTATCACCTGCACCCAATTCAATCAGCTATTTTTAGACATATTATTACTATATTATCCTAATTTTACTAATAAAATATCCATTTTATCCCAAATAAGAGTGTGCCTGCTACCCTTTTTTATCCTCATTACGGATTTCCATAACAGTAGATAAGTAAAGGAAACTGTGGTAATGCCGGCCACTTGTGTATTTGGACTACAAGTATAGCGTTTATAGACGTAAAATCTGCTGCCTGAGTTAAAATTATCTGTGTACAAATAGAGTTTTATATTGTATCGGGTGCCAATTCCACACTGAAAATCCTCAACAAATCTGCCACATCTGAATAGCATACCACTTATTTAAATCAGTGGGTTATTCCTGGATCCAGTGGGTCCTCTAAAGAGAGAAACAATCTTTCTTGCATCTCTCCACTCTAGCTGATAAAGAGAGTCAAAAGTGAAGGACTCATCAATATTACATCTGTATGCCATTAATAGGGCATATGGGCATTGGTTGTATGAGCTGTAAAACTCCTTAAAGGCTATGTACTCCTTTTGAAGCAATTTTTGTTTTAAATTGCATTTTACTCATTTTTGGCTAAAAATCATATTTTCAATTATCCTTTATTAAAAATATTGAGTCATTCTGTCACAAAGGGTTAACTGTTTTTCTAACTGTGTGACTAGTACTTTCACTTTGTGCCAGTCATCCAATAACCCTTATTTCTAAACTATTGAGAGGTCATATGCACTTATTTAAGCGATGATCTTATCAGAACAATAAGAACTGAGTTATAATGAATGTTTATAAGGTCAGAAGGCAGAGATAAGGAGTCCATCTGCCCCCCCAGATGAATGAAAAGACAGAAAATCCACAGGCAGCTAGTAGAGCATCTCAGCTCTGTACACAAAAAAGGACTCCATGTTGTCAAAAAAGACCAATTGAAAAAATGAGTTTTAGCTCAATGCAGTAATAAAAAATGCCCCAAAGGAGTACATAGCCATTAATGTCATACAGACTTAAGTGAGCTGTGCTGTTTTGTAAAACATTTAATTTCTTTGGAAAACCCCTTAATGTAATAAAGTCTTTATAAGTAAATGGTGCTGCTTTGTAAAACATTTAATTCCTTAGAAAAATCCCTTAATGTAATAGTTTTTATACATGAATAGTGCTGTTTTGTAAAACATTTAATTCTTTTGTAAAACACCTTAATGTAATAAAGTCTTTATAAGTGAATGGTGCAGTTTTGTAACATATTTGCTGCAGTTGATCAAAATAAACCATACAATATAGTATTGTTAAATCTTGTTTCGTGTTTACAACCAAGTTTTTATCAAAATATTAAAGAGGGATTTTTCTACTGATGACCTATCCTCTGGATAGGTCATCAGTATCTGATTGGTGGGAGTCCATCACCGGGACCCCCACCCATTAGCTGTTTGAGAAGGCACTGGCACTCCTGTGAGCTCCGCATTCTCGTAGCTCACCAAGCACGTACACTTTTTAATCATGCTGAGCCCGGTACCAAGCACAGCCACTATATAATTTACGGCGCTGTGCTTGGTAAGCACAGAGAAAACTGCAGCGCTCACAGGAGCTTCTATAATGCAGTGGGCAGTTGGTTTCTCAGACAGTACCTACTGTAAAGGCTTTATTTCTCAGAATACAAATTACTGTGACAAACTCAGTACAAACATGGAGCCGACAAGGTATACTTTAATATATTAGCAGAGCTATAACTGCAATCATGGATAATAATACAGTTGCAGTGGCCATGTTGGAGACGGCCTGCAACACTACACTAGATCCCTCGGACACAGTCGAGGTGTCGCCACATGTTGCTGCTCTCGGAAGGGGATGATAAGGCACGGTCACCTCAATGGGAAATAAATCTAGAGAGTCAAGGTTTGGGGTAAACAGGGCTAGGGGTCCCTGGGTATTTAAAGCACCCTCTCCAGACAGAGGGTGCCTTAGCTTCAAGGTTCCCTGTGACCATAAAATGTGTTTAGAAGACTTAGGGGGTCATTTATTAACCCCTTAAGGATCGGCGGTGTTTTATTTTTTGCGTTTTAATTTTGCGTTCCCTGCCTTTCCAGAGCTATAACTTTTTTATTTTTTGGTACACATAGCCATATGAGGGCTTGTTTTTTTGCGGGACAAGTTGTACTTTTTAACGCCACCATTTAATGTTGCATACGATGTAGTGGGAAGCGGGAAAAAAATTCCAAATGGGGTGAAATTGCAAAAAAAAGAAAGCAATTTCACCACAGTTTTGCGGGTTTTAAATTTCCGACATTCAATGTGCGATAAAACTGACTGGTTACTTTTATTCTACAGGTCAGTACGAATCCGGCGATACCCTATATGTATAGGTTTTCTTGCGTTTTGATAGTGAAAAAAAAAGTGGGAAAAAATCTGTTGTACTTTTTTGTTGCCATGTTTTGCCCCCTATAACTTTTATGTAATTATATGTATGGGGGGCTCATTTTTTGTATCATAATCTTATCTTTTTATTGATACCATTCTGGGGTGTGTATGACTTTTTGATCACCTTTTATTACATTTTTTGTGGAAAATTAAGCGACCAAAAATGGCGAATCCACCACGGGAATTCAGTACGGGGAATATTTGTTTATATTTGTATAATACGGGCGTTTTCGCACATTGCGACACCCATGATGTGTATTTTTAATTTATTTATTTATTTATTTTGGCAAAAGGGGGGTGATTTGAACTTGTATGTTTTTTCCCATAGAGGACTATAACATACAATCATCTGCAATAGCATCCCTTTGACGTCCGGATAAGAGGCGGGTGCGTTGCTGGAAAATGCGTGATTTTTCTGCGCGAGTGCAAAGCGTTTTAATGCATTTTGCACGCGCTTGGGAAAAATCGGCATGTTTGGTACCCTGACCCGAACCCGAACTTCATCACTGAAGTCCGGTTTCAGGTTGAGTATTCTGTAGATTGTATTATTTTCCATTATAACATGGTTATAAGGGAAAATAACAGCATTCTCAATACAGAGTGCTTAGTAAAATGTGGATGGAGGGGTTAAAAATAAAAAAATTAACTCACCTTAGCCACTTGATCGTGTATTTGCCGATCTCTCCTCTCTTCTTCATTCATTAGCTGTCGTCTAAAGGACCTGTGATGAGGTCACTGAGCTTATCACATGGTCCAATCACATGGTCCATCACCATGGTGATGGGCCATGTGATTGGACCATGTGATGTGACGTCATCACAGGTCCTTTAGCCTGTAGCTAATGCTTGAAGAAGAGAGGAGAGATCGGCAACTATGCGATCAAGTGGATAAGGTGAGTTTATTTTTAACCCCTTAATCCACATTTAACTAAGCATTCTGTATTGAGAATGCTATTATTTTCCCTTATAACCATGTTATAAGGGAAAATAATAAAGATCGGGTCCCGTCTCTTAGCAACCTTGCGGGAAAATTGCACTGCATCCGCACTTGATTGCGGATGCTTGCGATTCTCACGCAGCCCCATTCACTTCTATGGGGCCTGCATTGCGTGAAAAACGCAGAATATAGAGCATGCTGCAATTTTCACGCAACGCAGAAGTGATGCGTGAAAATCACCGCTCATGTGCATAGCCCTATAGACATGAATGGGTCCGGATTCAGTGCAGGTGCAATGCAATCACCTCACGCATTGCACCCGCGCGGAAATCACGCCCGTGTGAAAGGGGCCATAGGAATTACTACAGAGCTGCCTGGGTTCCATTCATAGAAACCCAGGCTACTACAGACGCATTCTGGCTCCTCTGATCGCCACATGGGGAGCCGGAGCACAGCCGAAAGATTGAACACGGCATCTGAGGGGTTAAACGTCCGCCATCGGCATTGCTGCCAGTCGCAGACATTAGCTGCGGGTGTCTGCTACAAGAACCATGCGGACCCCCGCAGCTAAAGCATGAAGCAGGTGCGTGCGGCATTTTAGGGACAGGACACAGGACGTACCCGTACGTCCTGTGTCCTTAAGAGGTTAAGTCCAGCATTTTAGCCGCCGGTCTTCAATATCCCTTATAGCTGGCGGTGGATCCACCAGATTTATGTAGAGACGCCGGCCTCTACAGAACTTCAGTGGATCCCCCGCCTCTTTTACAATGTAAGCAGGAAGATGGACGGCACTAGATTCTAGTGCACGCCGACATGGGAAGGAGAGACCTCCAGAAAACAATGTAATAAATTCCCAGCGGACGCTCAGTCTATTCAGTTTATTTGCTTTTTTATTCCAATAAGTATTTCCAATCAAAAAGGACACGTTTCGGCATGTCCAGCCTAAGTCAGCTGAAATGTGTCCTTTTTGATTGGATATACTTATTGGAATAAAAAAGGGTCCGCTGGGAATTTGTTACATTGTTCTATAATGTAAGACAGCTTCCTAACTGTCTTACATTTAGACCATTTTCTACACCAAAACCAGGCAAATAAAATGGTAAATGAGATGGGCCTACCGGCCCCTCCCCTTCCTCACCACCGTCTTCTTAAGACCTGGTGTGAGCAGGAAAATGTCGCAAAGGATCTTAGTGTTTTAGTGATTCTCTTGTGTTAGTCCTGCGTTATCGCTGGTCGCAGACATTAGCCCAGGTGTCTGCTGTTTAAAACAGCAGAAAGCCAGTGGCTATGGTGCCCGTTGCATTTGTGAGCAGCATTATCTTTAAAGACCCAACTTCCGCTGTACATGTACGTCGGTGGTTGGGAAGGGGTTAAGCGTAATATACTTAGTTCAGCTAATCAAAATCAGTTCCATACATCAGAATGGGGTTGTTCTCATAGTAAGCTCTTGGATTTCCAAAGGCCCTATGCAGATGAATGAGATCATTTCTGAGAAAAAAATTTCAAAATTTTACTACAATTATATAAATAGCCGTAAAAGCACATGGAATAATGACTCATTTAAATATTCTAAGACCGACAAAGGCAGTAATTCATACAACGAGCCCACTAGGCACGCCTGGGGGATCCCTTACCCCTCTGGAGGTATCTGCGAAATATGTCCCTCTTTAAGAGTAAGTAGTCGTAACTCCAGCTGCGGTTAAGCAGCGGAAGCACAAGGCTCCTTTTTGTATTGATGTTATGGAACCCAGTGGTCAGAGTCGTGTTAAACAGGCCACAATATCCCTGGAGATGTTGCGTAGCACTTTATCAAGGTGCTCCTACCTTTGGATATGGTTGGAATCCCAGACGCGGTGGACCGTAGCAGTGCAAAGGGGGGTTAGTAACTTGGGTGATGAAAGAACAAAGTTGAGTCCAGGCTTGGCTGAATGTTGAACAGTTGCTTTACTTGTAATAAATGGTAATAAATACAGTTTCCAGACTTGTCTTGGTTTCCAATAGGTTTCAGCAGGCAAATGGCAGGTAAATACTTTTTCTGCACACAAACTCCTCTCTGCTGTATCTTCTCTATAGCTCAGCTATGTCAGTAGTCAGTTTCTTACCGTAGATAATCCTAGGACCTTCTTGTCCTGGCTGTGAGTACCTCAAGCTCTAGCTTTAGCCTGGATTTCAGGCAATGCAAGCCAAGGAGGGGACATGCAACCAACATGCACAACCTCCAGTGATAAGATTCCCCTTAGCAGGGGTGAGACTGCACTCAAACTTTCCCCAGGAAGGGTAGGCGTGAACTAACTTGCCTACTAGCTAACTCCTCCTCTGCTTTTCCCTCTGGAGGGAGAGAGAGAATAGACAATCCAGTCCATTCCCTGCAACTAGAACTGCCATGTGTTGCTGCCACCTACTGGAGAACTAGGTAATTACATGAACACAACAGTTTCAATGGAAATACACATGCACATTATTTAGTGATGATATACCAGACATTAGATGACACAGTCTTAGCACATAGAAAGTGGTCGCAAGGTGCAAAAGAGTGGTAATGGCACTCCGAGTCATAACATTTACTCTTGGAAATTCCAGTAGCCAGACGTTTTATACTTTAAGGCAACTTAGCAGTATTATGCCTCATTCACACGTCAGTGATTTTGAGCTAAAACTGGGTGAGGGTCTAAACTCAGATCAGGTGTAGATCTTTCCCTTATGTCTGTGCAGGCTCCATTTTTGACTATTTATTTTTTACATTAGTGATTTAGTGTGTTTATCTGTCACCCTATGTACAGTACAGGTTGTTTTAGGTATAGTTATTCATTTAAGGGTGCATTTACACTACCGTATTTCTGGGTCCGCATCCGTTCTGCAATTTTGCGGAACGGGTGTGGACCCGTTCATTTGAATGGGGCCGCAAAAAATGTGGACAGCACACTGCCCCGCAAAAATCATAGAGCATGTCCTATTCTTGTCCGCAATCGTGGACAAGAATAGGCATTTCAGTCATAGGGCCAGCTACATTCACACAGTTGGTATCCGGGTTTTGCGGATCGGCAATTAGTGGACCCCAGAACATATACAGTCATGTATAGCCTAACAGAATGTATTGCAAAATTGTGCTCATTGTACTTTTTTTGCAGTTGTTAATTAAAAACTTGTAAGGGAAATTATTGGTCAGTTTTGCTTGAGTCCGCATTGCCATTATTTGCACCAAATTTATCAAATGTCACAATCTCCCTGCACTGGCGTGAGATGCGCTTGATTTGTTAAGTGTATGGCCAGTTTAAGCAAATGTAGGCTTTGCAGTGGTTCTTTAAATGATAGTTACTGATTGTGGTGTTTTCCAGCAGTGAAATTCCCTTTGATCAGCTTCTCTGTGAACCACCTACAATATGAATGGGGTTTTCCAAGTAATAGAATGCACTGAAATAAGCACCCTCATTTTTTTGGACATTCAATGCTAACAAGCCCTCATGACCGTAGATGTAGTGTTATGGAGACAATGCATCTAAGTGCAGGTTTGCGAGGTTCAGACAACTGGTACCCCCATTCTGAATATGAGCTGCTGATTTAAACGGTTTGGTCTAGGACCTCAATTTTTTATGGGCCTGTTTTAGTGTATGGTCTAGGACAGTGATGGGCAACGTGCGGCTCTCCAGCTGTTGCAGAACTACAACTCCCAGCATGCAAAGCCTGTCTATAGCTATCAGCCTACTGCAGGGCATGGTGGGAGTTGTAGTTTAGCAACAGCTGGAGAGCCGCACGTTGCCCATCACTGGTCTAGGATCTTCATTTTAGTCTGGTCTGATGTTTCAGTTTGTTTTGGGATCTAGGTTAGCCTCAACATTTTTGCATCATGGAATACTGTGACCAAACCCACTAGTAGGTATGCACGTATACCCCTTGTGAGTTCTGTCCATTTAGTTTTTTCTGTCATATTTTGGGGACTAGTCTGGGGTTGAAATTTATTTAGGGGGGAGAAATTTAGCAAAAATCACAGAAAGAAAGGGCACATGTAAATGGCCCCATGGCAGAACTGTAATTGGTCTAGTAGTGAAACTACCGCCATAGCGAACCCGCAGTGGCAGAGGAGCTCAAGATGTAAGGGATGTCTATCATACTTTACAGCCAGAGCCTTATTCCTCTGCCTGTGATCTCCCAAGCTACAGCAATGCAGTAACAGCATCGCACCTGCTGGGCTGCGTAGATGAGCGAAAGGGACAAGGATCATTCCCTGCCTGTTCTCGGCCTGTGTACTCTCGATGAAGGCAAAAGTACAGTGTGGTCACTAAGGTAGCAAAACTACAGTGCAGTGGGAACTATGGGGCAAAAGTACTGTGAAGCGTGCACTAAGGGGGCAAAACTAATGTGTGTGGGCACTAAGGGGCATAATCACTGTGGTGGTCACCAAATGGGCTTAACTACTGTGTGGGGGCACCAAGTGGGCATACAGTTAGGTCCATATATATTTGGACAGAGACAACATTTTTATAATTTTTGTTCTGTACATTACCACAATGGATTTTGAACAAAACAATTCAGATGCAGTTGAAGTTCAGACTTTTAGCTTTAATTCAGTGGGTTAAACAAAATAATGCATTTTTTAAACTCAATCCCTTCATTTCAGGGATCAAAAGTAATTGAACAAATTAAATAATTGTAAATAAAATGTTAATTTCTAATACTTGGTTGAAAACCCTTTGTTGGTCTTGAACCCATCGACATCACCAGACGCTGTGTTTCCTCCTTTTTAATGCTCTGCCAGACCTTTACTGCACTGGTTTTCAGTTGCTTTTTGTTTCTTGGCCTTTCTGTCTGAAGTTTAGTCTTTAACAAGTGAAATACATGAATGGGATGCCAACCCTGGACACGTGCACCGCACACTGCATAATTGAGTGACGGCTGTTTTACCCTTTGCATTTACCACTGTTGTCTTCCGTGGGCATCCAGGTCTTTTTGCATTGTTGAGGTCACGAGGGCTTTCTTTTTTTCTCAGGATGTACCAAACTGTAGATTTTGCCACTCCTAATAGTGTAGCAATTTCTCGGATGTTTTTTTTCTGTTTTTGCAGATGAAGGATAGCTTGTTTTACCTGCATGGAGAGCTCCTTTGGCCTCATGTTTATCTTCAAAATGCAAGCACCCCACCTCAAATCAACTTCAGGCCTTTATGTGCTTAATTGAGAATGAAATAATGAAGGAATTGCCCACACCTGCCCATGAAACAGCCTGTGAGTAAATTGTCCAATTACTTTTAGTCCCTTTAAAAACAGGGTGCCACATGTAAAGGAGCTGAAACTCCTAAACCCTTCATCCAATTTTAATGTAAATACCCTCAAATTAAAGCTAAAAGTCTGGACTTTATGTCCATGTCCATTATATAACTATAACTTGAATATATTTTAGTAAACGGGTAAAAAGAAACCAAAATTTGTGACAGTATCCAAATATATATTGACCTAACTGTAATTACTGAGTAAGTGGAGAGTTGTATGGCGAGCATAGGCTGTCTTTACTAGCCACGGAAGGGGGTGGGGGGGGTTGCTGTGAAGATGCTTGGGAGTGGGGGTATGATTTGGGGTCTGATACTTGGAGGGGGGGGGTCTGATTTGAGGTCTGATACTGGGGAGGGGGGTCTGACTTAAGGTCTGATACTTGGGGGGTTCTGATATAAGGTTTGATACTTGGGGGGTCTGATTTGATGTCTGATACTTGGGGAGGGGGTCTGACCTGAGGTCTGACACTTGGGGGGTTCTGATATAAGGTCTGATACTTGGGGGGTCTGATTTGTGGTCTGATACTTGGGGGGGGGGTCTGATTTGAGGTCTGATACTTGGTCGTCTGATTTGAAGTCTGATACTGCACATTGTATGGGGGTATTTGCACTGATGCACATTGTAAGGGGGTCGTTTTTGTACTGTTGCACTTTATAGGGGTATTTTTTGTACTGGTTAGAGATGAGCGACGTTTTAAAAATTCAATTCGGATGCTTTGCCAGTTTTTTTAAAACATTTGCTTCGTTACAAATGAATATGTGACGAAGTGATTTAAATCATCTAAATCCCAGCCTGCAGGAAGAGTGTATCTTGGTGTACTGTGCATTGCAGCAACATGCATTGAGAATCAAGGCCTAATAGAATTGCTTATCTATTAAACAAGGCTGACACCCCAATAACAGTAAAATTAGACAGCTTATTCACCCCAATTTGAAAATCAAGGCGTAATAGAACGGTTTATCTATTTAATAAGGTTGACACCCCAATAACAGTAAAATTAGAAAGCTTATTCATCACAATTCCCAACTTGAGAATCAAGGCCTAATACAGTTGTGTTCAAAATTATTCAACCCCCACTGAAATTGAGTGTTTTGGCCAGTTTGACATTGATTTTGATCATTTCAGTCATCTTGTTTACAATTAAATCAAAGAGGCACTTGTAAGTCAGACAAATATAACATAACATTTATAATGAAATAACCACAAATGTCTTTTCTGTGCTCACATCATTATCAGTTTTATTCAACCCCCAAGTGACATTTAATCTTAGTACTTAGTAAAACATCCTTTTTCAGTTATAACAGCTTTTAAACGTGAAGCATAGCTTGACACAAGTGTCTTGCAGCGATCTACGGGTATCTTCGCCCATTCTTCATGGGCAAAAGCCTTCAGTTCAGTCACATTCTTAGGCTTGCGCGCTGCAACTGCTTTCTTTAAGTCCCACCAGAGGTTCTCAATCGGATTTAAGTCTGGTGACTGCGATGGTCACTTCAAAATGTTCCAGCCTTTAATCTGCAACCATGCTCTAGTGGACTTGGAGGTATGCTTGGGATCATTGTCCTGTTACAAGGTCCAACGTCTCCCAAGCCTCAGGTTTGTGACGAACTGTATCACATTTTCATCCAATATCTCCTGGTACTGAAGAGCATTCAAGGTACCTTGCACATGCTGAAGCTTCCCTGTACCTGTAGAAGCAAAACAGCCCCAAAGCATGATTGACCCCCCACCATGCTTCACAGTAGGCAAGGTGTTCTTTTCTTCATAGGCCTTGTTCTTCCTCCTCCAAACATAGCGTTGATCCATGGGCCCAAACAGTTCTAATTTTGTTTCATCAGTCCACAGAACACTATCCCAAAACTTTTGTGGTTTGTCCACATGACTTTTGGCATACTGCAGTCGACTCTTCTTATTCTTTGGAGACAGTAAGGAGGTGCGCCTGGGAGTTCTGGCATGGAGGCCTTTATTACGCAGTGTGCACCTTATTGTCTGAGCTGAAACTTCAGTACCCGTATCTGACAAATCTTTTTTCAGTTCCTCAGCAGTCACGCGGGGACTTTTCTCCACTTTGCTCTTCAGGTAGCGCACAGCAGTCGAAGTCAGCATCTTCTTTCTGCCATGACCAGGCAGCGTTTCAACAGTGCCCTTTGCCTTGAATTTGCGAATGATGCTTCCTATGGTTTCTCTTGGTATGTTTAACATCTTTGCAATCTTCTTATAGCCATTGCCCTTCCTGTGAAGAGAAATCACCTCTTCTCTTGTCTTCCTGGACCATTCTCTTGACTTCACCATGTCTGTAAACACACCAGTAAAAGTCTAGAAGGAACTGAGTATCACAGTCATTTTACATCTGCCTAATTGGGGCTTATTATGCTTGATTGCTGCTCCTTGACATCCACAGGTGTTTTCAATACCTGATCGAAAACACTTGAATGAACCTCTGTTCTTAAGAGTGGTAGTCTTTAAGGGGTTGAATAATTGTATCAATGAAGAAATCACAAAAAAAACATTTAATACTGTATTACAAAAACAATTGATGTCATTTTAGTTGCATTTGGTTCTTTAAAAAGTCCTTGTAAGATTTCATTCTGAACACAATTACAAATGTACACTAAATTCCCTAAAACCCTTTACAGCATTGGGGGTTGAATAATTTTGAACACAACTGTAGAATTGCTTATCTATTAAACAACCCCAATAACAGTAAAATCAGAGGGACTCCGATCGGTTGGCATGGCAACCTGGATGCTGTTGGGTTCTAGCACTCTAAGGCTGCTAATAGTTAAAAAATAAAAAGTAAAAAAAAAGTTTAAAAAAGTTAAAAATTTTAAACGTCTAAATCACCCCCTTTCCCAATTTTACATATAAAAACATATATACAATAAAAAAATAAACATATTAGGTATTGCCATGTCCAGAAATGTCTGAACTATTAAAATATTTTTAAAAAATTCCTGTCCGGTAAACGCCGTAACAGAAAAAAAATGGAAAACACACAATTTACACAATTTTTAGTCACCTATTCCACCCAAAAGAAATTGAATAACAGTGATCAAAAAGTCGTATGCACCGCAAAAATGGTACCATTAAAGCTACAGTTCATTACGCCAAAAACAAGCTCTCATACAGCTTTGGGGTGTCAGCCTTCTCTCCCTACAGTGTAGGGATCGAATTTCACTTCAGGTGCTTTGATTCGCTCAACACTAGTACTGACATACATTATAAGGAGATATTTTTGTACTGGCAGTTATTAGGGGGTATTTTTCTACTGGCACACAAAGAGAATTATTACTACTGGCACAATGGGAACATTATTACTATTGGCGGCACTGTTAACACTATGCTCTATGGGAAATTGTTATTTCTATTGGTGGAACATTGGGGAGCACTATTACTGTGGGGGGCACCCTGGCACAGTATCAGTTTACCACAATAATTTTAGGGGAACATTATGTTTACACTATTAGAAGTCTATGTTGGCTGTAGATTTCTATTATGAGGAAATGCAATACGGAATGCCTCTTATAGGCTTTCATGGTGCATGCTGTCATAAAATTCTGTTATGGTCCGTGGTAACGGAATCCATTACGGAATTTTTAGATAACCTGAACACCGAACTTGCAAATTGCAAGTTCGCTCAACACTAGTTAAGAGGTATATCTACAAACCACTAAGCAACAAGATTAGTTGGAGTGGGGACAGCTAATAATTACTGTTGACCAGTTTTTACCACGTTGCATAAACTTTCACAAAGAAAAAAAATAATATGATTATTGAGTTCCTCTACACCTATAACTATAAACAAGTCATTTAATATATATGTCCAAATTCACAAGAAGAAAGTTCTGATGGCACTCACCACTTGTTGAAAAAGATTTCTTCTTTATTGTGCGGACAAGGACAAAATATCTTACAGTGCATTACAGAAACATGCGATTCGTGGCCAGATGAAGCGCCGAGTGCGCAAAACGGCCGTTGCCGCGAATCACATGTTTCTGTAATGCACTGAAAGATGTTCTGTCCTTGACCGCACAATAAAGAAGAAATCTTTTTCAACAAGTGGTAAGTGCCATCAGAACTTTCTTCTTGTAAATTTGAATATATTTTGCACTATCAATTTTTAATCGAGCACCGCCATATGAAACTGACCTGTTAAATCACCCTTTTGCGATGCAGTGTTTGGCTGATACGAACTGGTAATACATTGCGATAGTGCCACCACACCTTCTTTGCTTTCTCTGCTATTTAGTATTCAATATATATGTATTTGCAGTATATTAAGCGTCTGATTTATTGTTAGATTTTTTAGGAGCATCGTAGTTATGTAATTTTTTGTCCATGTGAAATTGGTTAATAATAGGCTATGTTGCACTGTTCAGGCAAAAAAGCTATAGTGAACTTTACAAATGTAAAATAATTGAGCAAAGTGTCAGGTAATTAAAGCTATAGTTTACAATGCAAATATAAAGCTAGAAATATATCATAATTTTGACACCTGTTACCATTTTTTCTTTCTCATCTTTCTTTTTATATCTACTCAAAACTCCAAAAGCTTCTTAATATACAATTATGTTATGCGAATAGTGCCACCGTGTGGTTATAAAGTTAGATTTCCTCATTTGTAAACCATGGGGGAAATTTATCACTGTTGTAAAGGAAAACTGGCTTAGTTGCCCATAGTGACCAATCAGATTCCCCCTTTCATTTTTCAGAGCTCTTTTGGAAAATGAAAGAAGCAATCCAAAGGGGTAGAAGATGGTAAGGTGCCAACAGGATGGAAGTGCAGATGAATCACAGGTTGAAATCATTAGATAGATAGATAGTGACTAATCTAGTCACTTTCATCAATAGTATTTTTTCTTAGATAGAGGAAGAAGAGGCTGCTTTTGCTTAATGATCACTCCGAAAACAGGAGAGATCCCAGTGGACAACTGAAAAGAGAGAAATAAATATATGGCAGGCGCCAAATCCACCTTTATGTCATACAGTATATGTAATGAAGTGGGTAGAGGGCAGTGAGATTATGTATTGATATCTGAAGCAGCTAGCATACAAAGTGGCTAAAAACAAGTGGTACTCACTTCACTGAAGTAGAGTACTGACTACCACTCAAGTAGGGTAAGAATCTGGGAGGATACACATTATGGCTACAAGTTTCTAGGAATACTGTAGCTCACTCCTATGTGATCAAGGGATAGGTGCTCTAGTCCTATATACTGTTTCACCCTTACAGAAGGAAACTATAGATAAAGAAAGTAATTGTGGACTGGCACTCTGGAATGTGTGTATAGGTAATTAAGTATTATGAATTAACAGGCTATCACCATAATAGGTATAAAAATAATTCTTACACATTTATTGATATACATAAAATAAAATAATACAAAGTCAATATAAAACAATAATCATAAAATAGCTGAATAGGTTCAACAGAAAAGACAGAGGTCCTTCTGGTGGTATTTTAAAGATCCAGGGTATACAAGCCCTATGAAAGGGGGATATGTGCACTTGATTTCTAGTGATGAGCGTCAGGTGCCATATTCGATTTCGACGAAATTCGCAAATATTTGAAAGAATATTCGTTTCATATTCGTCAAAATCGAATATTCGTCATTATTCTAGTTATCGCGATTAATATGCAATTTAAATAATCGCGTATTGCGATGTCAACTTAGGCTACTTTCCTATTGGTTTCATATCTAGAATTATAGCGAAGATGACGAATATGACGAATGTATTCGTCATATTCCTCAAAACGAAGATAACGAAGTATTCTCCATCTTCGTTTTAGCTACCTATTCGTCAACTTCACTAATTATAGCAATCAAATAGGAGGGTTGACTATAGAGACAGCTGTGTTTAATTCGCTATGCGATTATATTACTTAGCTTTTTTTAATAGAATAATTATATTACTTGATAATTATTATAATTATTCTATTTATTAAAATAATAATAATAATATAATCGCATAGCGAATTAAACACAGCTGTCTCTATAGTCAACCTTCCTATTTGATTGCTAGAATTAGCGAAAGTTGACGAATAGGTTGCTAAAACGAAGATGGAGAATACTTCGTTATCTTCGTTTTGAGGAATATGACGAATACATTCGTCATATTCGCTAATTCTACCAAGCCAACCATACATGGGAACGTCTCCATACTAAAATGTACTGTCGGATTTGAGAATTACATTAAAATCGCAATGCGATTAATATAACTTGAATTAATCGCATTACGATTTCTACTTAGACCTGGTTTACTATGGTTGGCTTGGTAGAATTAGCGAATATGACGAATGTATTCGTCATATTCCTCAAAACGAAGATAACGAAGTATTCTCGATCTTCGTTTTAGCAACCATAGTAATGTCTGTTGAAATCGTAATGCGATTAATTCAAGTTATATTAATCGCATTGCGATTACAACTTAGCACTGCTATCTTACATATTAGGCTAGAATTAACGAATATGGAATATAGCAGCATTGCTAAGTAGAAATCGCAATGCGATTACTTCAAGTTATATTAATCGCATTGCGATTTCAACTTAGAGCTGGGTTTATAATGGGTCAGCTTGCTAGAATTAACGAAGTTAACGAATATGGAATATATTATAGCAGTGCTAATTGAAATCGCAATGCGATTAATGTAACTTGGAGTAATTGCATTGCGATTTCTACTTAGCTCTGCTGCTATATTCCATATTCGTTAATTCTAGCCTAATATGTAAGATAGCAGTGAACTGCTATGTTGTAATCGCAATGCGATTAATATAACTTGAATTAATCACATTGCGATTTCAACGTAATTCTCAAATCCGACAGTACATTTTAGTACGCTCCATGAGCACGGAAGTCGGCAGAAGCGGTAACGGGCACTGACTGGAGCAGCCAGGAAGGCAGGAATCCTCAGGACAGGTAAGAACTACTTTTGGGAGGTGGGAAAGAAAAAAATATAATTAAAAAAATAAAATAATATTCGAAATAGTGAATTTATAGCCCTATATTCGAAATATTCGCGAATTAGCGAAGTGCCGATATTCGCGATAAAAATTAGCTACTCGAATATTCGCGCTCAACACTATTGATTTCCTGTGGGTGACTTTGAGGGCTCACAGTCTCTCTTTAGGGCTGGACTTACTGCGCAGTAGTTAAATGATATTGATCATATCTCTTGTAGAGAGCCCTAATATGTAAAAAGGGTGCAATTTGTATCATATAGTGACAACCAGTGGATTTCTTTGATTTATAGCATCTAGATTCCTAGGATTTTTGTATATACAGTCCAGCTCTAAAATGAGGGGGTCCGGACTCTATTTCAAATCCTGGACCGTGTGCTTGGTGTATAGGCACAACACACAACAAAGCAGGTAAGTGTACTCATACCTCCGCTTGTCTTCAAAGAGTTGTTTGGTTACATACCCAGCGTTAAATCTTCGGTTTGCTGCTTCGTCTGCTTGTGCTGATTTTCACATGATTTTCTGCAGGATCTCAATGTGGATCATATGACAGGATCTCACGAGAGTAGGTACCATTAGGTTATTAATAGGGATGAGCGAACCCGAACTGTATAGTTGGGGAATGTACCAAATTTTGGGGTGTTCGGGACCCGGACCGGACCCGAACATTTTCAAAAAAGTTCCGGTTCTGGTCCGTTGTTCGGCGATTTCTTCCTGCTTTCCGAAGGGCTGCACAGTAGCCAATCAGCTAGCGTTTTACTTCTTGCCCTAAGAAGCCATCTCAGCCATGCCTACTAATGGCATGGCTGTGATTGGCCAAGTGCAGCATGTGACGCAGCCTCTATTTAAGCTGGAGTCACATAGCGCCGCACATCACTGTGCTCTATATAGTGTAGGGATAGGACGCAGTTGCTGTGAGGGCGAGATTAGGCATGGAAAACTCAGCAAAAAAACCAAATTAAATGATCGATCTACAGCTGTGAAACATTCAACTTCTGCTAGTTAATTGCTCACTGGTTTTTAGGCTGCACAGAGCGTTTTTCTGTCACTTTTTTCTGGGGTGATTGGCAGCCATTTTGTGTCTTGTGGTGCACCAGCACAAGCTGCCACCAAGTCCATCAAAACATCAATTATAGTTTTTTTTTTGCTATATCCTACATCAGGGGCTTGGCTGTGCTTATTGTCACCCCTAGAAACTCAGGATAGAATTTCTATATTTTATTGAGGGGTTAAATTTAATTGCAAAAATAGCAATCCCCTAAATCTGGTGTTCCAGCTGTGGATAGCCAAGTGTACTACTGTCTGGTGTCTGGCAAAGGATACATTTTTTTCTGTGATGAAATTCAATAGCCAAAATAGCAATCCCCTAAATGTGGTGTCCCAACAGTGGCTGGCCAAGTTTAATAGTGTCCGGCAAAGGATATATTTTGTTCTGGGGTGAAATTCGATTGCCAAAATAGCAATACCGTAAATCTGGTGTTCCAGCTGTGACTGGACAAGTTTCATAGTATCCGTCATAGGATATATTTTTTTCTGGGGTGAAATTCAATTGCCAAAATACCAATAGCCTAAATCAGTGGTTTCAGCTGTGGCTGGCCAAGTTTCATAGTGTCCGGCAAAGGATATATTTTTTTCTGGGGTGAAATTCTGTTTCAAAAATAGAAATACCGTAAATCTGGTGTCCCAGCAGTGGCTGGCCAAGTTTAATAGTGTCCGGCAAAGAAAATATTTTGTTCTGGGGTGAAATTCAATTGCCAAAATAGCAATACCGTAAATCTGGTGTCACAGCAGTGGCTGGCCAAGTGTCATAGTGTCCGTCATAGGATATATTATTTTCTGCGGTGAAATACAGTTTCAAAACTAGAAATACTGTAAATCTGGTGTTCCAGCTGAGACTGGGCAAGTTTAATAGTGTCTAGCAAAGGAAATATTTTGTTCTGGGGTGAAATTCAATTCCCAAAATAGCAATACCGTAAATCTGGTGTCCCAGCAGTGGCTGTACAAGTTTCACAGTGTCCGTCAAAGGATTTATTATTTTCTGGGATGAAATTCAGTTGCCAAAATAGAAATACAGTAAATCTGGTGTTCCAGCTGTGACTGCACAAGTATAATAGTGTCCGGCGAATTATATATTTTTTTTCTGGGGTGAAATTCAATTGCCAAAATAGCAATACCATAAATCAGTGGTTTCAGCTGTGGCTGGCCAAGTTTAATAGTGTCCGGCAAAGGATAATTTTTTTTTTTTCTGGGGAGAAATTCAGTTGCAAAAGTAGAAATACCATAAATCTGGTGTCCCAGCAGTGGCTGGCCAAGTTTAATAGTATCCGGCAAAGGATATATTTTGCTCTGGGGTGAAATTCAATTGCCAAAATAGCAATACCGTAAATCTGATGTTCCAGCTGTGACTGGACAAGTTTCATAGTATCCGTCATAGGATATATTATTTTCTGCGGTGAAATTCAGTTGCAAAAATAGAAATACCGTAAATCTGGTGTACCAGCTGTGACTTGACAAGTTTAATAGTGTCCGGCAAAGGATATATTTTTTTCTGGGATTAAATTCAATTGCCAAAATAGCAATAGCATAAATCAGTGGTTTCAGCAGTGGCTGGCCAAGTTTAATAGTGTCCGGCAAAGGATATATTTTTTTCTGGGGGGAAATTCAGTTTCAAAAATAGAAATACCGTAAATCTGGTGTCCCAGCAGTGGCTGGCCAAATTTAATAGTGTCCGGCAAAGGGTATATTTTGCTCTGGGGTTAAGTTCAATTGCCAAAATAGCAATACCGAAAATCTGGTGTTCCAGCTGTGACTGGACAAGTTTCATAGTACCCGTCATAGGATATATTATTTTCAGCGGTGAAATTCAGTTGCAAAAATAGAAATACCGTAAATCTGGTGTTCCAGCTGTGACTCGACAAGTTTAATAGTGTCCGGCAAAGGATATATTTTGTTCTGGGGTGAAATTCAATTGCCAAAATAGCAATACCGCAAATTTGGTGTCACAGCAGTGGCTGGCCAAGTTTCATAGTGTCCGTCATAGGATATATTATTTTCTGCGGTGAAATTCAGTTGCAAAAATAGAAATACCGTAAATCTGGTGTTCTAGCTGAGACTGGACAAGTTTAATAGTGTCTGGCCAAGGAAATATTTTGTTCTGGGGTGGCTGGCCAAGTTTCATAGTGTCCGTCAAAGGATTTATTATTTTCTGGGATGAAATTCAGTTGCCAAAATAGAAATACAGTAAATCTGGTGTTCCAGCTGTGACTGCACAAGTTTAATTGTGTCCGGCAAATGATATATTTTTTTTCTGGGGTGAAATTCAATTGCCAAAATAGCAATACCATAAATCAGTGGTTTCAGCTGTGGCTGGCCAAGTTTAGTAGTGTCCGGCAAAGGATACATTTTTTTCTTCTGGGGAGAAATTCAGTTGCAAAAGTAGAAATTCCATAAATCTGGTGTCCTAGCAGTGGCTGGCCAAGTTTAATTGTGTCCGGCAAAGGATATACTTTGCTCTGGGGTGAAATTCAATTGCCTAAAGAGCAATACCGTAAATCTGGTGTTCCAGCTGTGACTGGACAAGTTTCATAGTATCCGTCATAGGATATATTATTTTCTGCGGTGAAATTCAGTTGCAAAAATAGAAATACCGTAAATCTGGTGTTCCAGCTGTGACTCGACAAGTTTAATAGTGTCCGGCAAAGGATATATTTTTTTCTGGGGTTAAATTCAATTGCCAAAATAGCAATAGCATAAATCAGTGGTTTCAGCTCTGGCTGGCCAAGTTCCATAGTGTTTGGGAAAGGATATATTTTTTTCTGGGGGCAAATTCAGTTTCAAGAATAGAAATACAGTAAATCTGGTGTCCCAGCAGTGGCTGGCCAAATTTAATAGTGTCCGGCAAAGGAAATATTTTGTTCTGGGGTGAAATTCAATTCCCAAAATAGCAATACCGTAAATCTGGTGTCCCAGCAGGGGCTGGCCAAGTTTCATAGTGTTCGTCAAAGGATTTATTATTTTCTGGGATGAAATTCAGTTGCCAAAATAGAAATACAGTAAATCTGGTGTTCCAGCTGAGACTGCACAAGTTTAATAGTGTCCGGCAAAGGATATATATTTTTATGGGGTGGTATTTAGAGATGAGCGAACACCTGGATGTTCGGGTTCGAGAGGTTCGGCCGAACTTCCGGAAAATGTCTGGGTTCGTGATCCGAACTCAACCCGAACTTCATCCCGAACCCGAACCCCATAGAAGTCAATAGGGACCCGAACTTTTGGGCACTAAAAAGGCTGTAAAAGACACCCAGAGGGATAATATACCGCAATAAACGCATTGCGATTACATCTTTGAGCTAACGATCACCATGGGAACGCCTCCTCCAGTAGAATGTACTGTCGGATCTGAGAATTAAGTTGAAATCGCAATGCGATTCTTATATATTTGCTTAATCGCATTGCGATTTCAACTTAGCATTGCTAAATAATTCCATCCATATCGTTAACTTACTGACTCAGTAAGTTAACGATATGGATGGAATTATTTATCAATGCTAAGTTGAAACGGCAATGCGATTAAGCAGATATATAATAATCGCATTGCGATTTCAACTTAATTCTCACATCCGACAGTACATTCTACTGGAGAGGCGTTCCCATGGTGATCGGTAGCTCAAAGTTGTAATCGCAATGCGATTATGCTAATACATAAGAATCGCATTGCGATTCCAACTTTTAGTACTCAACTTTTAAAATCGTACACCACTTTAAGTTCCAAAGTTGCAATCGCATTCGAATAGAACTTAAAGCTGTCTCTTAGTCAGTTTTAGTATTGGTGTGCTGTAATAGAAGTTACATTCGATGCCGAATATAACTTAGAGCAATAGAGTCAACTTTACACTGTTAGTTTTATTATCGCGATAATACAACTATTCAAGAATCGTGTACGTGCGTCTGTACGTGTGTGCGTTACCTCGGACACTATTCTATTTTGCCAGCCACAGCTGAAACCACTGATTTATGGTATTGCTATTTTGGCAATTGAATTTAACCCCAGAAAATAATCTATCCTTTGCCAGACAGCAGTCAGTATTATACTTGTCTAACCAAAGCTGGAACACCAGATTTAGGGGATTGGTATTTGGGCAATTGTATTTAACCCTTAATAAAATATAGAAATTTCTTTCCTGAGTTTCTAGGGGTGACAATTAGCACAGCCAAGCCCCTGATGTAGGATATAGCAAAAAAAAAAACTAGTATTGATGGATTGATGGACTTGGTGGCAGCTTCTTCTGGCGCACCACAAGTCACAAAATAACCGCCGATCAACCCAGAAAATAAGTGACAGAAAAGCGCTCTGTGTAGCCTAAAAACCAGCGAGCAAGTAACTAGCAGAAGTTCAATGATTCTCAGCTGTAAATTGATCCGTTCATTAGGTGCTGTTGCTGACTTTAACCTGCCTAATCTCGCCCTGACAGAAGCTGCGTCCTCTCCCTACACTAATCAGAGCAGTGTGACGTGCGGCGCTACGTGACTCCAGCTTAAATTGAGGCTGGGTCACATGCTGCACTTGGCCAATCACAGCCATGCCATTAGTAGGCATGGCTGTGATGTTCTCTTAGGGCAAGAAGTAAAATGCTAGCTGATTGGCTGCTGTGCAGCCCTTCAGAAAGCGGGAAGTAATCGACGAACACCGAACCCGAACCCGAACTTTTTTGAAAATGTCCGGGTTCGGGTCCAGGTCCCGGACACCCCAAAATTCGGTACGAACCCGAACTATTCTCGAACTGTTCGCTCAACACTAGTGGTATTCAATTGCCAAAATAGAAATACGATAAATCTGGTGTTCCAGCTGTGACTGGACAAGTTTCATAGTGTCCGGCAAATGATTTTTTGTTTTCTGGGGTGAAATTCAATTCCCAAAATAGCAATAGCATAAATCAGTGGTTTCAGCTCTGGCTGGCCAAGTTCCATAGTGTCCGTCATAGGATATATTATTTTCTGCGGTGAAATACAGTTTCAAAACTAGAAATACTGTAAATCTGGTGTTCCAGCTGAGACTGGACAAGTTTAATAGTGTCCGGCAAAGGAAATATTTTGTTCTGGGGTGAAATTCAATTCCCAAAATAGCAATACCGTAAATCTGGTGTCCCAGCAGTGGCTGGCCAAGTTTCATAGTGTCCGTCAAAGGATTTATTATTTTCTGGGATGAAATTCAGTTGCCAAAATAGAAATACAGTAAATCTGGTGTTCCAGCTGTGACTGCACAAGATTAATAGTGTCCGGCAAATGATATATTTTTTTTCTGGGGTGAAATTCAATTGCCAAAATAGCAATACCATAAATCAATGGTTTCAGCTGTGGCTGGCCAAGTTTAATAGTGTCCAGCAAAGGAAAATTTTTTATTTCTGGGGAGAAATTCAGTTGCAAAAGTAGAAATACCATAAATCTGGTGTCCCAGCAGTGGCTGGCCAAGTTTAATAGTGTCCGGCAAAGGATATATTTTGTTCTGGGGTGAAATTCAATTGCCAAAATAGCAATACCGTAAATCTGGTGTTCCAGCTGTGACTGGACAAGTTTCATAGTATCCGTCATAGGATATATTATTTTCTGCGGTGAAATTCAGTTGCAAAAATAGAAATACTGTAAATCTGGTGTTCCAGCTGAGACTGGACAAGTTTAATAGTGTCTGGCAAAGGAAATATTTTGTTCTGGGGTGAAATTCAATTCCCAAAATAGCAATACCGTAAATCTGGTGTCCCAGCAGTGGCTGGCCAAGTTTCATAGTGTCCGTCATAGGATATATTATTTTCTGCGGTGAAATTCAGTTGCAAAAATAGAAATACTGTAAATCTGGTGTTCCAGCTGAGACTGGACAAGTTTAATAGTGTCTGGCAAAGGAAATATTTTGTTTTGGGGTGAAATTCAATTCCCAAAATTGCAATACTGTAAATCTGGTGTCCCAGCAGTGGCTGGCCAAGTTTCATAGTGTCCGTCAAAGGATTTATTATTTTCTGGGATGAAATTCAGTTGCCAAAATAGAAATACAGTAAATCTGGTGTTCCAGCTGTGACTGCACAAGTTTAATAGTGTCCGGCAAATGATAAATTTTTTTTCTGGGGTGAAATTCAATTGCCAAAATAGCAATACCATAAATCAGTGGTTTCAGCTGTGGCTGGCCAAGTTTAATAGTGTCCGGCAAAGGATACATTTTTTTTTTCTGGGGAGAAATTCAGTTGCAAAAGTAGAAATACCATAAATCTGGTGTCCCAGCAGTGGCTGGCCAAGTTTAATAGTGTCCAGCAAAGGATATATTTTGTTCTGGGGTGAAATTCAATTGCCAAAATAGCAATACCGTAAATCTGGTGTCCCAGCAGTGACTTGACAAGTTTCATAGTGTCTGTCATAGGATATATTATTTTCTGCGGTGAAATTCAGTTGCAAAAATAGAAATACCATAAATCAGTGGTTTCAGCAGTGGCTGGCCAAGTTTAATAGCGTCCGGCAAAGGATAATTTTTTTTTTTTGTGGGGAGAAATTCAGTTGCAAAAGTAGAAATACCATAAATCTGTTGTCCCAGCAGTGGCTGGCCAAGTTTAATAGTGTCCGGCAAAGGATATATTTTGTTCTGGGGTGAAATTCAATTGCCAAAATAGCAATACCGTAAATCTGGTGTTCCAGCTGTGACTGGAAAAGTTTCATAGTATCTGTCATAGGATATATTATTTTCTGCGGTGAAATTCTTTTGCAAAATTTGAAATACCGTAAATCTGGTGTTCCAGCTGTGACTCGACAAGTTTAATAGTGTCTGGCAAAGGATATATTTTTTTCTGGGGTGAAATTCAATTGCCAAAATAGCAATAGCATAAATCAGTGGTTTCAGCTGTGGCTGGCCAAGTTTCATAGTGTCCGGCAAAGGATATATTTTTGTCTGGGGTGAAATTCAGTTACAAAAATAGAAATACCGTAAATCTGGTGTTCCAGATGTGACTGGACAAGTTTAATAGTGTCCGGCAAAGGATATATTTTGTTCTGGGGTGAAATTAAATTGCTAAAATAGCAATACCGTAAATCTGGTGTCCCAGCAGTGGCTGGCCAAGTTTCATAGTGTCCGTCAAAGGATTTATTATTTTCTGGGGTGAAATTCAGTTGCCAAAATAGAAATACATTAAATCTGGTGTTCCAGCTGTGACTGGACAAGTTTAATAGTGTCCGGCAAAGGATATATTTTTTTCTGGGGTGGTATTCAATTGCCAAAATAGCAATACCATAAATCAGTGGTTTCAGCTGTGGCAGACAAGTATAATAGTGTCCGGCAAAGGATATATTTTATTCTGGGGTGAAATTCAGTTGCAAAAATAGAAATACCATAAATCTGGTGTTCCAGCATTGACTGGACAAGTTTAATAGTGTCCGGCAAAGGATATATTTTGTTCTGGGGTGAAATTCATTTGCCAAAATAGCAATACCGTAAATCTGGTGTCCCAGCAGTGGCTGGCCAAGTTTCATAGTGTCCGTCAAAGGATTTATTATTTTCTGGGGTGAAATTCAGTTGCCAAAATAGAAATACAGTAAATCTGGTGTTCCAGCTGTGGCTGGCCAAGTTTAATAGTTTCCAGCAAAGGATAGATTTTGTTCTGGCGTGAAATTCAATTGCCAAAATAGCAATACCGTAAATCAGTGGTTCCAGCTGTTGCTGGCCAAGTTTAATACTGTCCGGCAAAGGATAGATTTTAAATTGTTGGGTGAAATATTACCATTCTCTCCAGGTACAAACCCCTGCACTGCGTAACTGACAGGAAACTTACAATTGGCGGTTACATTCTTGCATGAAATAAAACCTTTTTGGGCTTTGAAGCCAAAGGTAGTCGCAAATAACTGGTTTTTATTTTTTATTTTTTTAAATAAATCAGTGTAGAGTCGTAGACCCCAAAACATTGGGAAAATATAAAAAAATAAAACAAAGTGTAAGTGCACGGTAATGTAACAGTGGTTGGGTGAGGCCGGTATACTTGTCTATTCTACTTTTTAATAAACGAAAGCTTGCCTACGTTGTCAGCGGACAGGCGGCTGCGCTTATCTGTGATAATGCCACCAGCCATGCTAAACACACGTTCAGACAATACAGTGGCTGCAGGGTAGGCCAGCACCTCCAAGGCGTAAAGGGCGACCTCAGGACATGTGCCCAATTTGATGACCCAAAAGTAGAATGGGGCAGACCCAGTGGCGTAGCTAGAAATGATTGGGCACCACAGCAAATTTTTAAAATTGGGGCCCCCCTCCCCCAGTAATTTTTGCGCAAACCCCTTCCTTTCATGCCGCCATGCCTGTGGCTACTAAAGATCGCTCTCTCAGACCAGGCCCAGCAGCTGTTCCATTCGCTTTCTACACTGTCTATCCTGCCACTGTATATAATTTCATTGTATAATACTGTTAGTCCTCCTCCTGCTCCTGGATGGGCCCTTTCTAGGTCACGGCCCCAAAGAAGTTGCTTCCCCTGCTTCCCCTGTAGCTATTCCCCTAGGCAGACCCATCAATCAGTACGTGTACTGTTCCACCATGTTGCTTAAATGCTGCCTCCTGCTAAGATGTTCCAGATCTGCTGGTGGTGCAGGTTGTTGTGGCGTGATGACAAAGCTTTTCCACATTTTGCCCATGCTAACCCAGCCTTCTGAGGTGTTGCTCCACTGAGTCCCCGGTGTCAGGTGTAAATGCCATCAGCAGCGTGTCTCCTAGCGGGCTCATCTTCCTATTACACTCCGGTGAGGGAATTAAGGACGGTACGTTGTCCTTGTAACGGAGATGCAGCAGGGTGGCCACGCAGTAAACAGCAAAATTTAGAATGCGGCAGTAACTGGGCGGTCGTTGCGCAGGCACTGCAGCATGTAGTCGCTCGTGTCTGCCAGGCTGCCCAGAGGCAAGGACAAGCTATCCTCTTTGAGGGAGGCATATCGTCTTTGTCCTCTGTATCCCCCATCGTTTCTCCTACTCCTCTTCCTCATCCTCCAGAACTGTGCCCTGGCTGGACAATTGTGTTCCAGGCCAGGGCCTATGTTGGTGCAGTTTTATTTCTTTATATGGTTAGTTTAGCTGCCTTATAGGTATTTTAATATGTTTTTAAGTAAATTTGTAAATAGTTTGTTAATGGCTGTGGAATGAAAGGGGGGGGGGTTGAGTGTGTAGGGTGTGAGGCTGTTTGGGTTTATTTTCCATCCGCTTTCTACACTGTCTATACTGCCACTGTATCTAATTTCATTGTATAATACTGTTGAGGGGGCCCTGACAAAGTCTTTTAGTCCTCCTCCTCCTCCTCCTGGATGGGCCTCTTCTAGGTCAGGGACCCAAAACAGTTGCTTCCCATGCTTCCCTGTAGCTACGCCCCTGGACAAACCCATCAGTCAGTACGTGTACTCTTCCACCATGTTGCTGAAATGCTGCCTCCTGCTAAGACGTTCCAGATCTGCTGGTGGTGCAGGTTGTTGTGGCGTGATGACAAAGCTTTCCCACATTTCGCCAATGCTAACCCAGCCTTCTGAGGTGCTGATGGAGACCCAGCTGCTTGGGTGCCACCCTGCTGAGAACACGGTTCCTCCTCATCTTCCTCATCCTACTTATCCTCCACATCCTCTAGAACTGTGCCCTGGCTGGAGAATTGTGTTCCAGGCCAGGGACTATGTTGGTGCGGGAACCCACCCTTCGAGCCACTTGGATGTCCCTGGCGTGTATATAGTTTTGTTTGTTTATATAGTAAGTTTAGCTGCATTATAGTTATTTTAATATGTTTTTAAGAATATTTGTAAATTGTTTGTTAATGGTTTGAGTGAAAGAGGGGGTGGGGGTGTTGTGTGTGTTCGATTAACTGAATTGATTTTCACTGTCTGGTGTTTCTGCACCCCAAATTCAGCACATGTGGCAGGCAGGGAATGTATGTCAAACCGGCTAGGCCCAGACCTGCTAGTATATTTCGCCCATTAGCGCACAACACCAGGCCGGGCTGGAGGCTCAGTGGCACCAACCAATGGTCGGTCTGTTGTTCTATGCCTGTCCACAGCTCCTGCGCGGTGCGGGGTTTGTCCCACAAACACACAAGTTTTAAAAAAACCTGCTGTTGTTTCCCCCTGGCTGTGCTGCTGTGGGTGGTGAAGGTGTTACGCTGAGTGGATGAGGAGGAGGTAGAGGAGGAGGAAGCCGAGTAGGAGGAGGAGGTAACAGGATACAAAGAGAAATGCCCAGCAATCCTCGGGGGCGGAAGGACATTTGCAAAAATGCTATCCGCCTTAGGGCCAGCCGCTACATTTACCCACTGTGTTCTTGGTTATGTGGACTTTGCCACAGATAGCGTTGCGCAGTGCACACTTGATTTTGTCCGCCACTTGGTTGTGCAGGGAAGGGATGGCTCGCCTGCAAAAGTAACGGCGGCTGGGATACACGTACTGTGGGATAGCCACCGCCATAAAGTTTTTAAAACTGTCCACCAGACAGAATGACAGCATTTCAAAGGACCAGGAAGTTTGAAATAAGGCATTCAGAGCCATGGGTAGGGGGGTACTTCCTCTTTCTATTTCTTTTTCTCTCCAGTGTTTGGGGGATAGACAGCTGATAGCTGAACACTTCCATTGGATTTGGTGGAGATGCTTGGTGATAATAACAGATGTGGTGGCGTTGCTGCCACATCCTCTGTTTGCTGGGTGACAGGTGCCACTGTCACTCACTTGGGCTCAAGTTTAGAATGTTTATTTATTATTTTTCTGTATTTTATTTTAAGTCATTTCCCTATTCACATATGTTTGCAGGGCATTTACCTACATTTTGCTGCCTTTTGCAGCCCTCTAGCCCTTTCCTGGGCTATTTTACAGCCTTTTTAGTGCCCAAAAGTTCGCGTTCCCATTGACTTTAATGGGGTTCGGGCTGAAGTTCGGGTCGAGTTCAGATCCCGAACCCGAAAATTTTCGGGAAGTTCGGCCGAACTTCTCGAACCCGAACATCCAGGTGTTCGCTTAACTCTAGTTATTAAAGGTACTTGTAAAATCCGAAGTGCTTGGGTTGATCGTAAATAGTCTATGGAATGACTGTAGAGTCGATCTGTTAGGAGGCCTCCTTATATTCTGTAGTCCTATGGGAGTTAATAGCTTCACGTCAAAAAGGATACACATTATGTCAGGGACACAGAACCTTGTGTTAGAGAGAATATTAACAATGGTAATAACCATAACATTAATTATCCAATCCAAACTAGCCATGACCATACCATCCCTCGCTCATATGCTGAAGTTATCAGATACAGACCCTGGAAAGGTAGGACTATATACAACAGTAAATTGCAAGGGGGCATAAGAAGAACAGCACCCAAATCACCATCCATTCTTCACAACACCCATCCACCAACCAATTAGGGCCCCATTTCAACTCCACCACCTCACCACAATACATCTTACCATTATACGAAGGTGACCATATCTCCAACGATTGCCCCCACATCCCATTCTCCCGCACAATAAACCACGAGTTCTACAACATAGGATGCCTTGAAAGACCATCAACCATTCACTTCTAAACCCATTAATACATACAAACCGATATTAGGACTATAATGTCCACTACCGTCCTGTTTGAACAAGTCCCACTATGAGACTCCAAAATTACAATTACCATTCCTGGTTCAGAGAAAACCACCCCCTTACTCCGATCAGTAGCTCAGGTCACAGTTTGGGAGGCCTATCTCCCACCCCCCAGCCTGACCACCACTCCCCCCAGTGTACAACACCTAAGTCCGTTCCTACCACAACCAGGGTCTCCCAATCCAGACTACAACCTCTGAAAATCACTAATTTCTACACACCAATTCCATCCACAAGAAAAAGACCAACTACAGATGTAGAGGTTGCAGAAGGGGAGACATAGGAACTAGTGTTGATCAAGCACCACAGTGCTCGGGTGCTCTGGCCGAGCACCCGAGTATAATGAAAGTCAATGGGAGAACCCGAGCATTAAACCAGGCACCGCCTGCTTTGAAGAGGGGAGGGTGCCTGGTTCATAGGAAAAGGTCAGAGAATTGATGGAAACACCACTGAAATAGTTCGGGAACAGCATGGGGAGGATGTCTGGATGCATCTTGGCCTCCCATGGCGCTGCTGGGAACTATGTTTACAAGTGATACGCCACTTTTACAGACTGATAATAATACGCACAAAATAAAAAAATAAAATCGATTTTAGAGGAAAAATTGTTAGGAAACATTCTTTCCTGTATATTCACTTGTATATAAAGTGAAAGTACTGCAGGAAAAAAATTCCAAATTGGGTGAATTGCAAAAAAAGAAAGCTATTCCATCACAGTAAACTGACCGGTTACTTTTACTCTACAGGTCAGTACAAATCTGGCGATACCCTATATTTATAGGTTTTCTTGCGTTTTGAAAATTCAAAAGTGAAAAAAAAAATCTGTTTTACTTTTTTGTCATCATGTTTTCACCCATATAACTTTTTTGTAATTATATGTACAGAGCTGTATGGGGGCTAATTTTTTGCATCATAATCTTATATTTTTATTGATACCATTCTGGGGTGTGTATGACTTTTTGATCACCTTTTACGTAATTTTTTTCTGGAAAATGAAGCGACCAAAAATGGTGAATCCGCCATTTGGACGCTTTTTTCTGTTTTGCTGTTTGATGTATGGGGAATATTTTTTTATATTTTTATAGTATGGGCATTTTCGCACATTGCGACACCCATGATGTGTATTTTTTAATTTTTTTTATTTTTTTTTTAGCAAAAGGGGGGTGATTTGAACTTTTATGGGGTTTTTTGTTTTTTTAAACTTTTTTATTTTTTTTTACACTTTTATATAGTACCCATAGGGAACTATAACATACAATCATCTGATTGCGATTATCATACATTCCAATGCAATAGCATTCAAATATATGAAAAAATCACATATTTCCTATGGAGCCTATTACAGGCAAGGCTCCATAGGAAATACTATACAGCAGCCTGGGTTTCATTCATAGAAACCCAGGCTACTACAAGCGCGCTCCAGCTCTTCCGATCGCCACACGGGGGAGCCGGAGCTCAAACCAAAAGTAAAACTTTCTGGTTTGTGCGCACTCAGATGCCATGGTCAGGATTGACCATGGCATCTGAGGGGTTAAATGTCCGCGATCGGCATTGCTTCCGGTCACGGACATTTGCCGCGGGTGTCTGCTACAAGAACCATGCGGACACCCACGGCTAAGGTGCCCGCATGAAGCAGGAGTGGGCACCATATTTAATGACAGAACACAGGACTTACGGGTACGTCCTGTGTTCTTAAGAGGTTAAGAGGGACGGCTGGGGGCATCCATATTGCGCCGATAGAGGTGAAATTCTTGGACCGCTGCAAGTCCAACCACAGCGAAATCATTTGCCAAGAATCTTTTCATTAATCAACAATGAAAGTTGGAGGTTCGAAGACTATCCGACAGGCAATCCGGTGGCGTTATTCCCATGACCCGCCGAGCAGCTTCCGGGAAACCAAAGTCTTTGGGTTCCGGGGGGAGTATATTTGCAAAGCTGAAACTTAAAGTAATTGACGGAAGGGCACCACCAGGAGTGGAACCTGCAGCTTAATTTGACTCAACACAGGACACCTCACCCGGCTCGGACATGGAAAGGATTGACAGATTGATAGCTCTTTCTCAAATCTGTGGGTGATGATGCATGACCGTTCTGAGTTGGTGGAGTGATTTGCCTGGTTTATTCTGATTACAAACTAGACTCCTCCGTGCTAACTATTTACGTGACCCCCGGCGGTGAGAATTGTGTTGACCAGACTCTTGTATAGTGAGACTGGACTTGTAGGTGAGGGCCTGCTGGTGAGCTGACCCTGTAAAAGATTGTAGGTGAGGGCCTGCTGGTGAGTGGATCCTCTAAAATATTAGGGGTGAGGGTCTGCTGCTGAGCTGACCATTAAAAAAATTATGGGAGAGTGCCTGCTGCTCAGCCGACCATCGAAAAAAATTATGTTGGAGGGCCTGCTGCTGAGCTGACCATCGAAAACATTGTGGACGAGGGGCTGCTGCCGCTTTGTTGACTCTAGATAACTTCTGGGTGATCGCACTTCCCTGTGATGTTGACTATCCATTTGGATGTCTGCCCTATCAACTTTCGCTGTTATTTTATGCGCCTACCATGGTGACCACGGGTAACGGGGAATCAGGGTTCGATTCCGGAGAGGGAGCCTGAGAAATGGCTACGGCTACCACTTCCAAGCTAGTTAGCCGGGGGAGTGCAAATTACCCACTCCCGACTCGGGGATGTAGCGACAAAAAATAACAATTCAGGACTCTTTCTAGGCCCTGTCATTGGAATAAGTAATAAAAAATTACAGGGAATGTCACAGTTATTTAGGATTAGGAAACGTTATACAGGAGATGTACCACAGGTAATGTCACTGTTCGCAGCGTCTACGGAAAAAGTACACTGTATCTCACAGATATGCGAGGGCCTGCAGGTGAGCTGACCATCAAAAACATTGTTGACTCTAGATAACTTCTGGGTGATCGAACGTCCCTGTGACATCGACGATCCATTTGAATGCCTGCCCTATCAACTTTGGAACAATTTTTCCACAAGGACCCTCTGGTTTAGCACCGTTTTGCTTGTCCTCTCGACTAGAGAAATTGAAGATGAGAAGTTCTCTTTGTAGCAGGGTTCGAGAAGGGTGAACAACCAGTAATTGGTGGTGTCTAAAATGCGTATAATGCATGGGTCGCGGGAAAGGCAGCCTACCATTAAGTCAGCCATATGTGCCAGAGTACCAACAGGCAAGACTTCGCTGTTGTCATCAGGAGGTGAGCGGACCCTGTAAAAGATTGTAGGTGAGGGCCTGCAGGTGAGCTGACCCTCTAAAAGATTGTAGGTGAGGGCCTGCAGGTGAGCTGACCCTCTAAAAAATTATATTCGAGGGCATATATGTGAGGGCATTATATTCGCTGAATAAGCATGTTGATATGATGGAAGAGGAGGAGGAGGATGAGAAAAGGAAGATTCAACCATATACCTATTTTTGTGGTGGAATGGGTGCATGGGAATACAGTGTACTGAGTACATTATAAACAACACATTTAAAGTGCCTTTATGTTCACCAGCTCATCTTTCCTCTTGTGGACTTGAGAAGTCAGGGGAAATCCAGGTCTTGTTCATTTTTATAAGAGTCAAGCTGTCAACATTTTCAGTTAACAGGCGGATACGCTTATCTATTATAATGCCACCACCAGCACTAAATACACACTCAGACAAAACACTGGTGGCTGGGCAGGCCAGCACCTGCAAAGCGTAGAGCGCCAGTTCGTGCCACGTGTCCAGCCTGGACACCCAGTAGTTGTAAGGCACCGAGGGATTATTGAGGACGCTGACACAGTCTATGTACTCCTTCACCATCTTCCAAAATCTTTCCATTTTTGTGACAGTAGGCCACGCGTCATGAAACTGTCCCAGGCTTTGGATAGTGTTGCCCTGCCTCTATTGGAACTGCTGTGTGTTCCCCTCATCTCCCCTCTTCAGTTGCCCAAGGAACCAGTGTTGTCAGATGGAAATTTTTGGAGCAATTTTTCAGCAAGCATGGTATTGCACCATTTTGCGCATCCACTCCACCAGAGGAATGAGAGATGTGAAATTCTCTTTGTAGTGGGGGGCGAGAAAGGTGAACAACCAGTAATCCGTGTTGTCTAAAATGCGTATAACGCGCGGGTTGTGGGAAAGGCAGCCTAACATTAAGTCAGCCATGTGTGCCACAGTATCAACAGGCAAGAGTTTGCTGTCGTCATAAGGAGGATGACTCTCAATCTCCTCATCCTCTTCTGCCCGCCCACGCTGAAGAGATGGAATTAAACTTCCATGGGTACTGCCCTCTGTAGCGGTTACAACCGTCTCCTGCTCCTCCTCCTCTTCATCGTCCAATTTTCGCTGAGAAGATGAACTGAGGGTGGTCTGGCTATCACCCTGTGTAATATCTTCCCCTATTTCCACCTTTTCCACATGCAAAGCGTCGTCCTTAATTGCGAGCAGCGAGCGTTTGAGTAGACACTGAAGTGGGATGGTTAAGCTGATAATAGCCTTATCTGTGTGGATTCGTCAAAGTTTCTCAAAACCTCACAGAGGTCAGACATCCATGCCCACTCCTTGCTTGTGAAGAGCGGAAGCTGACTGCATAGGTGAAGACTATGTTGCAGCTGGTATTCCACTACTGCCTTCTGCTGCTCACAAAACCTGGCCAACATGTGGAAGGTGAAGTTCCAGCGCGTGCTCACGTCGCACAACAGCCGGTTATCTGGCAATTTCAAACGCTGCTGCAGTGTTGACAGACTGTTTGAAGCTGACGATGATTTGCGGAAATGTGCACACACGCAGCACACTTTCACCAGTAGTTAAGGCAAATTGGGGTAGGTTTTGAGAAACCGCTGAACCACTAAGTTAAAGACGTGGGCTAGGCATGGGATGTGTGTGAGCTTGCCGAGCTCCAAAGCCACCACCAAGTTACAGTCATTATCGGACACAACCATGCCTGGTTGTAGGTTGAGTGGCGAGATCCTCAGCTCAATCTGGTCTATTATCCCCTGCCACGGTTCTGCGGCGGTGTGCTGTTTATCCCCTAAGCATATCAGCTTCAGCACGGCCTGTTGACGCTTCCCCACAGCAGTGCTACACTGCTTCCAGCTACCAGCTAATGGCTGACTGGTGCCACACGCGGATAATTCGGAGGAGGACGTGGAGGAGGAGAAGTGGGGGTTCGAGCCACTAATGTAGGTGCTGGCGGAAACCCTGATCGATGTAGGGCCTGCAATCCTCGGCATCGGTAGCACCTGTGCCATCCCAGGGTACGACTTTCTTCCGGCCTCCACAATATTGACCCAGTATGCCGTCAGGGAAATGTAGCGTCCCTGGCCGAAAGCACTTGTCCATATATCCTTGATTGAGTGGACCTTCCCAGTAACTGTGTTGGTCAGGTCACGTGTGATGTTTTGGGACACATGTTGTTGTAAGGCATGCAAAGCACACCTTAAAAAATTGTGGCGGCTGGGGACTGCGTAACGCTTGACGGCCGCCAACATCAGGCTGCAGAAGGCCCCAGTGTCCACAAGCCTAAATGGCAACATTTCCAGGGCCAGTAATTTGGAAAGCTGCGCATTTAGTGCTATGGCCTGTGGGTGGGTGGCTGGGTATTTGCACTTGCATTCAAATGCCTGGGGTAAGGACATTTGGACGCTGCGCTGGGACAGGGAAGTGGATGTGGTCGATGATGGTGCTTGCGAAGGTCCAGGTGCAGGGCTGGAGGCATCAGGTCCTGCGCCTTTGACAGGGGATTGGCCAGCAGCACGCAACCTAGTGGAACAGGAGGAAGTGGTGTGACCCACAGACACAGATTGTGGACCCGGGCGTTCGTTCCACTTATTATGGTGCTTGGATGCCATGTGGCGGATAATGCTGGTGGTGGTGAGGTCGCTAGTGTTCACGCCCCGGCTCATTTTGGTACGTCACAGGTTGCAAACTACTATTCTTTTGTCGTCTGCACTTTCCTCAAAAAAGCGGCATACTGCGGAACAACTACCCCTTGGCAAGGGAGATTTCTGCAAGGTGGTGCTCCGTGGAACATTTGCGGGCCCATTTGGTGTGGCCTGCCTGCTCCCTTTTGCCACCCCACTGCCTCTTCCAGCCTGTTGCGGTGCTGCAGATCCCTCCCCCTCTGTTCTGCTGCCCTCGCTCTGGTTTCCACCTTCCCAGGTTGGGTCAGTGACCTCATCATTCACCCTCTTCCACTTCCTCACTCTGATCATCCTCCTGATTTGTTGACCTAAGCACAACCTCAGTGATATACAACTGTGTCTCATCATCTTCATCAACCTCTTGAGACAGTAATTTCGGTTGACTTATTGGCAACTGTGTCTCATGATCATCCACCTCATGAAACACTACTTGCCGTTCCTCACTGTCATCTTCTTGTGACTGTGGGTGCTCAAGAGGTTGGGAATCTGGGCACAAGATCTCATGTCCCTCTTCAAGCGTGCTTGGCGAGAGGGCCAAATGAAGTAATAGTGATGAAAAGAGGTCATGTGAATATCCGAGTGTGGAATCACTTGTTTGGCCAGACTCTCCATTGTGGGAGGAAGGAGGATCAGGGTGAGGATTGTGTTGACCAGACTCCTGGCTACTGACACTGAACTTGGTGGAAGACAGGGTGGTGCTTAACCGACTGGAAGCACTATCTGCTGCAATCCAACTGACCACCTGGTCGCACTAGTGTAATTTCAAGAGTGGTGTCCTGCGCCGCCCTGCAAACTGGTACATGAATCTAGGTATCGTGGATGATTATTTTTCTTGCGCTTTGGCAGCAGGCACAGTTTCTACTCGTCCAGGCCAAGGCCTCTGCACGCACCATCAGCATCACTCCCACTTTCCTGTCCCTTACTGCTCGCCTTCTTTATTTTAAATGTTATATATGCTTGAAAGTATGTCACACGTACAGCAGCGTAGGATTCGGAAGTGTATGTGCAACAAAATGTTAAAAGGTATTTGGGATGAGGAAACATTATACAGGACAGGTACCACAAGTAATGTCACTGTTCGCAGCATCTACGGAAAAATTACACTGTATGTCACTGATAAATGTTTTAAACGCACACCTTACACTTTACATGTTGGCCTGGTAATGCCACTCTCACAAGATGACACAGTCTTTTGAAAAAGTACACTGTATGTTACTGATAAATGTCTTAAACTCACACCTTACACTTTAGATGTGGGCCTGGTAATGTCACTCTCACAAGATGACACAGTCTATAGAAAAAGTACACTGTATGTCACTGATAAATGTCCTAAACGCACACCTTACACTTTAGATGTTGGCCTGGTAATGTCACTCTCACAAGATGGCACAGTCTATTAACCACTTCAGCCCCCCTAGCTTAAACACCCTTAAAGACCAGGCCACTTTTTACAATTCCGCACTACGCTACTTTACCCGTTTATTGCTCCGTCATGCAACTTACCACCCAAATGAATTTTACCTCCTTTTCTTCTCACTAATAGAGCTTTCATTTGGTGGTATTTCATTGCTGCTGACATTTTTACTTTTTTTGCTATTAATCAAAAATTACCGAAATTTTTACAAAAAAATGACATTTTTCACTTTCTGTTGTAAAATTTTTTTAAAAAAACTACATTTCTATATAAATGTTTCTCTAAATTTATTGTTCTACATGTCTTTGATAAAAAAAAAGTCCAATAAGTGTATATTTATTGGTTTGGGTAAAAGTTATAGCGTTTACAAACTATGGTGCAAAAAGTGAATTTCCGCATTTTGAAGCAGCTCTGACTTTCTGAGCACCTGTCATGTTTCTTCAGGTGCTAGAATGTCAGGATAGTATGAATACCCCCAAATCACACCATTTTAGAAAGAAGACACCCCAAAGTATTCGCGGGGGGCATGGTGAGTTCATGTATCATTTCATTTTTTTCACAAGTTAGCGGAAAATGACACTTTCTGAGAAAAAAAAATAAATAAAAAAGTTTCAATTTCTGCTAACTTCTGGCAAAAAAAAAAGAAATCTCAGACGGACTCACTATGCCCCTCAGTTAATACCTCGGGGTGTCTACTTTCCGAAAAGGGGTCATTTGTGGGGTGTGTTTACTGTTCTGGCATTTTGGGCGGGGCTAAATTGTGAGCCGCCATGTAAAATCTAAAGGTACTCGTTGGAATTTGGGCCCTTTGCACCCAGGCTGCAAAAGTGTCACACATGTGGTATCGCCGTACTCAGGAGAAGTAGGGCAATGTGTTTTGGGGTGTATTTCTACATATACCCATGTTGGGTGAGAGAAATATCTCTGTAAACTGACAACTTTGTATAAAATTTTTAAAAGTTGTCGTTTACAGAGATATTTTTCACACACAGTATAGGTATATATAAAAATACACCCCAAAACACATTGCCCTACTTCTCCTGAGTACGGCGATACCACATGTGTGCCACTTTTTGCAGCCTGAGTGCAAAGGCCCTAAAACCAATGAGTACCTTTAGGATTTCACAGGCCATTTTTACGCATTTGGATTCCAGACTTCTTCTCACGCTTTAGGGGCCCCTAAAATGCCAGGACAGTATAAATACCCCACATGTGACCCCATTTTGGAAAGAAGACACCCCAAGGTATTCTGTGAGGGGTATGGTGAGTTCATGTAAAATTTTATTTTTGTCACAAGTTAGTGGAATATGAGACTTTGTAAAAACTAAAAAAAAAAAAAAAAAACTATTTCCGCTGACTTGTGGCAAAAATAAAAATTCTGTGGACTCACCATGCCCCTCACGGAATACCTTGGGGTGTCTTCTTTCCAAAATGGGGTCACATGTGGGGTATTTATACTCACCTGGCATTTTAGGGGCCCCTAAAGTGTGAGAATCCAAATGCATAAAAATGCCCTGTGAAATCCTAAAGGTACTCATTGGTTTTAGGGCCCCTTTGCGCATCTTGGCTGCAAAAGTGTCACTCATGTGGTATCGCCGTACTCAGGAGAAGTAGGGCAATGTGTTTTGGGTGTATTTTTACATATACCCATGCTGCATGTGAGAAATATCGCTGTAAACGACAACTTTTACATTTTTTATTCAAAGTTGTCAGTTTACAGAGATATTTCTCTCACCCAGTATGGGTATATGTAAAATACACCCTAAAACACATTGCCCTACTTCTCCTGAGTACGGCGATACCACATGTGTGACACTTTTTGCAGCCAAGATGCTAAGGCCCAAATTCCAATGAGTACTTTTAGGAGGGCATTTTACGCATTTTCTTCTCACGCTTTAGGGCCCTAAAATGCCAGGGCAGTATAAATACCCACGTGTGACTCATTTTGAAAGAGACACCCCAGGTATTCCATGAGGGGCATGGCGAGTTCATAGAATATTTTTTTTTGGCACAAGTTAGTGGAAATTGATTTTTATTGTTTTTCTCACAAAGTCTCCCTTTCCGCTAACTTTTGACAAAAGTTTAATTTTTCATGAACTCATTATGCCCCTCAGCGAATACCTTGGGGTGTCTTCTTTCCAAAATGGGGTCACATGTGGGGTATTTATACTGCCCTGGCATTTTAGGGGCCCTAAAACGTGAGAAGAAAAATGCGTAAAAATACCCTCCTAAAAGGTACTCGTTGGAATTTGGGCCCTTTGCGCATCTTGGCTGCAAAAAGTGTCACTCATGTGGTATCGCCGTACTCAGGAGAAGTAGGGCAATGTGTTTTGGGGTGTATTTGTACATATACCCATGCTGGGTGAGAGAAATATCTCTGTATATTGACAACTTTGAATAAAAAAATGTAAAAAGTTGTCGTTTACAGCGATATTTCTCACACCCAGCATGGGTATATGTAAAAATACACCCCAAAACACATTGCCCTACTTCTCCTGAGTACGGCGATACCACATGAGTGACACTTTTTTGCAGCCAAGATGCGCAAAGGGGCCCTAAAACCAATGAGTACCTTTAGGATTTTACAGGCCATTTTTACGCATTTGGATTCTCACGCTTTAGCAGTGAGAGCTGCTTAAAATTTGGCACAACTTAGCGGAAATTGTTTTTTTTTTTTTTTTTTTTTTACAGTCTCATATTCCACTAACTTGTGACAAAAAATAAAATTTTGCATGAACTCACCATACCCCTCACGGAATACCTTGGGGTGTCTTCTTTCTAAAATGGGGTCACTTGTGGGGTGTTTGTACTGCCCTGGCCTTTGAGGGTCTCCGCAATCATTACACGTATGGCCAGCATTAGGAGTTTCTGCGATTCTCCGTATATTGAGCATACGGGTAATGAGATTTTTTTTTTCCGTTCAGCCTCTGCGCTGAAAAAAAAAAAAAATGAACGGCACAGATTTCTTCATTCGCATCGATCAATGTGGATGAATAATTCTCTGCCAAAATCAGCGACTGCGGTGCGGTGGGCTGAGCGCTAACTACCTAACAAGTAGCTAACTAACCGGCGGTGATAAGGGACCCTTATGCCCCATTCACACGTCCGCAATTCTGTTTGCGGAACGGAATTGCGGACCCATTCATTTCTATGGGGACAGACTTTGTCCCGCTCGGATTCGAATTACGGATCCGCGCTCCGGGTCTGCACTTCCGTTCCGCAAAAATATAGAACATGTCCTATTCTTGTCCGCAATTGCGGACAAGAAAAAGCATTTTCTATATAGTTCTGGCAATGTGCGGATCTGCAAAATGCGGAAAGCACATTGCCGGTGTCCGTGTTTTGAGGATCTGCGGATCGGATCCGCAGATCGGATCCGCGGATCGGATCCGCGGATCCGTGAATCCACGGATCCGCAAAACACATATGGACGTCTGAATGGAGCCTTACAAGGGGTGTGATCAATGACAGGGGGTGATCAGGGGTCTAGATGGGGTGATCAAGGGGTTAATAGGTGAGGGGGTGGGGGGTTAGTGTAGTGTTTGGTGCAACTTTACTGTAGTTACCTGGTCCTCTGGTGGTCGATCCCAGAAAATGGGACCACCAGAGGACCAGGTAGCAGCTATATCAGACGCTGTTCATAAAACAGCGTCTGATATAGCTGTTTGATGCGATTTATATCGCATCTACAGCCTGCCAGCGATTGATCATCGCTGGCAGGCTGTAGTACAACTCTTCAGACGCCAGACGCTGTGAACGCGCGCGCGCCCGCGCGCGCGTTCACAGGAAGTCTCGCGTCTCGCGAGATGACGCCCCGGCGCGTCCGATCAGAAGAACAGGACCGCCCGCAGGACGCAATCCTGCGTACGGCGGTCCTGAAGCGGTTAAAAAGGTACACTGTATGTCACTGATACATTTTTTAAATGCACACCTTACAGTTTAAATGTGTGCCTGGTAATGCCACTCTCACAAGATGACACAGTCTATTAAAAAATGTACACTATATGTCACTGATACATTTTTTAAATGCACACTTTACACTTTAGATGTGGGCCTGGTAATTTCAAAGATGACACAGTCTATTGAAAAAGTACACTGTATGTCACTGATACATTTTTTAAATGCACACCTTACACTTTAGATGAGGGCCTGGTAAGGTCACTCTCAGAAGCGGACACAGTCGATTGAAAAAGTACACTGTATGTCACTGATACATTTTTTAAATGCACACCTTACACTTTAGATGTGGGCCTGGTAAGGTCACTCTCACAAAATGACACAGTCTATTGAAATAGTACACTGTACACTACATGGACTGTGGGTCCACTTACATTGTCTACATGCTCCAATGCCTCCAATATATAGGCCAAACCACTCAAATTGTTAGGGAGAGGATTAATCAATTAATCAACACTGTTCCAACATCAAACAAAAAGTCGGGAACCACAGTGTATCTAGACATTTTGCACAAGCTGACAAAGGCGAACAGACTCACCTTAAATTGACCCCAATTTTTTTTATTTATTCATAATATTTATATTATTCTCAGATTCATATACACCATTTTTATTAGGTTCTTATTATTAGAGATGTCGCGAACATAAAATTTTCCGTTCGCGAATGGCGAACGCGAACTTCCACAAATGTTCGCGAACGGGCAAACCGGGTGAACCGCTATAGACTTCAATAGGCAGGTGAATTTTAAAACCCACAGGGACTCTTTCTGGCCACAGTAGTGATGGAAAAGTTTTTTCAAGGGGACTAACACCTGGATTGTGGCATGCCGGAGGGGGATCCATGGCAAAACTCCCATGGAAAATTACGTAGCGGACGCAGAGTCGGGTTTTAATCCATAAAGGGCATAAATCACCTGACATTCCTAAATTATTTGGAATAACGTGCTTTAAAACATCCAGTGTGTGTATACGATCAGGCATTATGTTGTATCGATCAGGTAGTGTAAGGGTTACGTCTACTTCACAGTGACAGACCTAACTGTGACATAACTGTTAACTAGTACTATTCTTATCAGTTAAACCCCTGTTACGTCCCCTATCAGGGGACGTGTGTCGAATAGATTTTAGGAACCGGGAGATGGAAAAAGAAGCTTTGTCGGTCCTCTTACTTCCAACTTGAGGTACTGCTTGTGCGCCATGCAATGTACTGTGCAACCCTATATGAGTGGTGTGTTAACTAGTACTATTCTTATCAGTTTAATCCCTGTTACGTCCCCTATCAGGGGATGTGTATCGAATAGATTTTAGGAACCGGGAGATGGAAAAAGAAGCTTGTTCGTTCCTCTTACTTCCAATTTGGGACACTGCGTGTGCGCCGTGCAATGTACTGTGCAACCCTATATGAGTGGTGTGTTAACTAGTACTATTCTTATCAGTTTAATCCCTGTTACATCCCCTATCAGGGGACGTGTATCGAATAGATTTTAGACAACCGCAAAGAGTTGTCAATAGTTGACACACTCATGACATAAATTTTATTCCTCTATGCGTCAATCTTGGGGTAGTGATGACTGTGCTTGCAGGCGGTGGCGGTTTTTCAAAGCCTATGGTCGTGCTGAGGTAGTTCAGTGACAGTTAAGTGACCAAGAAAACAATGATTCTGCCGTGTGGGCCCATTGTTGGCCTAGTAGGCTTTAATGATCACCTTAGATGATCACAAAGAAAATTAATGTTTTTTCTATGAAAAATTATCCAGCCGATCGATTTTGGTCTGTTCACAATTAAGCAACGACCTTATCATGCGATGATGATAAGGCTGTTTCTGGTGGTGATGGTGAACACAACTCTTAACGCTCATCTACGGCCTGATCCAGCACTCTTCGCAGGGCACGCTCCAGGAAGAAAACAAATGGGATTAGGTCGCTGACTAGGTTTGTCACATCCTCAAAAGGACGCATGAGCCTACAGGCATTGCGCATGAGCATCCAGTAACGTGGCAAAAAAATACCCAGCTCCGCAGAGGCTGTCCTAGCACCCCGGTCATACAAATACTCATTGACGGCTTTTTCTTGTTGGAGCAGGTGGTCGAACAATAGGAGTGTTGAATTCCAACGTGTCGGACTGTCGCAAATCAAGCGCCTCACTGGCATGTTGTTTCGCAGCTGAATGTCGGAAAAGTGCGCCATGGCCGCGTTGGAACACCTGAAATGGCCACACACCTTCCTGGCCTGCTTGAGGACATCCTGTAAGCCTGGGTACTTACACACAAAGCGTTGTACAATCACATTCAACACATGTGCCATGCACGGCACATGTGTCAACTTGTTCCAAATTCAATGCCGCCAACAGATTGCTTCCGTTGTCACACACCACTTTGCCTATCTTCAGTTGGTGTGGGTTTAGCCACTGATCCACATGTGCGTTCAGGGCGGACAGGAGTGCTGGTCCGGTGTGACTCTCGGCTTTCAGGCAAGTCAACCCCAAGACAGCGTGACACTGTCGTATCCGGGATGTGGAATAGCCCCTGGGGAGCTGGGGGGATGCAGTTGATGATGTGGAGCAAGACGCAGCAGCAGAAGAGGACTCAGCCGAGGAGGTTAGCGAAGAGGATGGAGTAGGAGGAGTAGAGGAGGTGGCAGCAGGCCTGCCTGCAAGTCGTGGCGGTGTCACCAACTCCGCTGCAGACCCACGCATTCCATGCTGGCAGCCGTCAGCAGGTTTACCCAATGCGCAGTGTATGTGATATACCTGCCCTGACCGTGCTTTGCAGACCAGGTATCAGTGGTCAGATGGACCCTTGCCCCAACACTGTGTGCCAGACATGCCATGACTTCCTTTTCCACAATAGAGTACAGGTTGGGGAATGCCTTTTGTGAAATTTTATTTCGACCGGGTACCTTCCACTGCGGTGTCCCAATATATATTATATTATATAAACAGTATGTATAGTTAGTTTACTTTTTTCACCATGAAATAGGACTGCAATGAACCCTTCATTGATTAATCAATCGATTTTGGAAATATTTTTTGATAGATTGAATAATCAATTGCATGATCAACTCTATTTATTGGATTGTTATTACTGTATATTTAATGGAACCTCTTTATACCTAGAATTCCCCCTATAGATGTTCTATACGCAGCTAGTAAATAACGCTTTGTATTGCCTGCTATTGCTGGCTGGCTTACTCTGCACTTCATCTTCGAGCGCAAGGAAAGCTCACAATATCGCACTTCCATCTCAGGCTGGAACGCATCACTGTATGTGCCCCCTTCACAGGAGTTATGACCAGATATGTGCCCCCTCAGAGTAGTTATGCCAGATATGTGCCCCTTGACTGTAGTTATGGCCAGATATGTGCCCCCACACAGTAGTTATGCCAGATATGTGCCCCTCACAGTAGTTATGCCAGATATGTGCCCACTCACAGTAGTTATGGCAGATATGTGCCTCCTTCACTGGAAGTAAAAAAAACAACAAATAAATACTCAACTAGTTCCGCTGATGATCTGCGCTACACAGCGGCAGCACGATATGCCCTCTCACATTGTGCTGCCGTGTAGGAGGAGCACACTCCGATTCCACCATTTCTCCTCCACAGACCAGAGGAAGCTGAAACACAGCAAGTCCTCCTCACAGCTCCACAGCTATCCCTCTCCTGAGGACTAGTTTAGTGGAAAGTGGGGGAATGGCAGCTGAGCTGAATGGTGAAGCGGGGAAGGGATGGCTTCCTGCTTCACCATCAGCTGTCTCTGTGCCTGTAGATGCATAAACAGCCGAGAGAGGGACATACCTCAGCTATTCCAGGACTGTGGGACAGCCACTGAAATCTGGGACTGTCCCTCCAGATCTGGGATAGTTGGGAGGTATGTAACTGCATTATCCTTCTGTACAACCTCTGAGTTCAGTGGAGACATAACAGGGCACCTGTAAGGCTACTTTCAAATATGCCGTTTTGTAATGTAGGGAAAAAAATGTTGCGTGTAGAGGTTTTTATCTGTCCGATTCTCGGCCAGACCCCATTATAGTCAATAGGGTCCGGTGGGCAGCGGTATCCGACAATGGCAGTTCCGGAGAACTCTGGAAGGCTATTCTCTGCAGGAACAGCCTGCCAAGAGCTCTGCCACACATGTGAAACTAGCCTAAGTGATCTGAAACCTAGATGAACTGTTGAACTATAATGTGACTGTCGCTGGAACACTTCAGCGTTGCAATGTTAAATTTATAAATTGTATTATATATCCCAGCACTTAATGTGCCATGTAACTTGCACCCATGATGATATGCCATGTTTATATTCTGTATATGATTTACCATGTAGTGTGCCTTTAAGCCAGCAAGGGAATGGGAACTGTTGTATAATGTAAATGCTGGGAGCTAAACTGAGCTTATACTGACATCTACTGACCAATGATACTATCACAGTTGGATAATACCAGCAGGTGAAAGACCTATGACTAATTAGTGTAAGGTCCTTAAAAGGGTTGCTTGAGGTAGTAAAATCTTGGACAATCTCTAAAATGGCTTAAAATAAAAAGACACATCTTATACTCCGCCCTTTCTCCAGCTTCATTCTGTGTGTTGCTGGTCCAGTTTTCCAGACACTGTTTCTTTACAAACAGCAGCGGTCAAGTGGCGGTGTAACGTTACATATCCCTACTTCATTAAATTTCTCTACCGGTCGCACCGGGAATGACGTGAGGAGGCGTTCCCGGGTTGTTACGATCTGCGCATGCGCAAAATGACAGTTTAGGGAAAATCTCAGCGGAGTTCAGCTGCACACCGGGACACTGCGCATGCGCCGGAGAGCCTAAGTAGGAAAATATTACGGCCCAGTGCGCAAGCGCCGAGGGGTGATCTGATGGCCATTTTTTTCTAAAATATAATAAATATAAATACTTATTTATTTAACAGAAAAAATGGCCATCAGATCTCCCTTTGACGCTTGCGCACTGGGCTGTAATATTTCCCTACTTAGGCTCTCAGTGTCCCGGTGTGCAGCTGAACTCCGCTGAGAATTTCCCTAAACTGTCATTTTGCGCATGCGCAGATCGTCACAACCCGAGAACGCCTCCTCACGTCATATCAAGTGCGACCGGTAGGGAAATGTCACGAAGTAGGGAAATGTAACGTTACACCGGGATATAAAACATGACCACTGCAGCCAACCTTAGTAGCAGTCGGAAAATGGAAGAAACTGGAAACAGATCCAGTATATATTCCTGCATGTAACTAGAGGAGGTGATCGAAACTGGAAATAAATGTACACCAGGTATTAACTAGGGCAACTGTAGCCGAATACCTGAGGCCAGAGCTAAGGGGGACAGTGAAGCCACCTATTCTGTGTATCCTGTAGGCAGCCAAGGCTTGTAAAAGAGACAAGTCTGTAACAAAGAACAACCAGCATGTAAACAATACTATTTGTAATACTGTGTGTCACGTGGAAGGCATACCGTGATTTATAACAGTATGCACAGTGCTTGTGAAGTCAGAGATACTCCAACCTGGGAGTGCCTGAGACTATGCTAATGGTACGATACTTAGGGTGACCATATTTTGGTTTTCAAAAAGGAGGGCACAGTGCACCACCCACCGCTCACCCAGGATCAAAAAAATGGCACACTGTGTATGGGGCCTGTTACAGATTTTACATTAGGACCCAGAAGTTTAAATTAAGGTACAGCTCTGTCTTGACTCATTGCTTCTGCAATCCATCCCAACCCTCTATAGTAAAGAACACCCTATCCAGCTGCCCCTTTAACACTGCCATCCTTTACCGTCCACCAATACTGTGAGTGCTGCCGCCCTGAAAATACTGTACGGTCAAAATAAAAGGGTGCAGCTATTAAACTCGAAAATAATGGGCCCCAGTGCAGACTTTAGGCATCAAACCCCAGACCCCAAATTAATACAGACCACAGATTAGACCCAAATTCATAACCCCTATAATCCCCACCCCTCCAACCCTTAAATCTGCTACCAAAGTCATGGCCCCTATATCACATCCCCGCGTCCATCTTTTAAGTCATTTTGCAGAACGCACCCAGACAGCCTTATGATAGAAATGCCTATTCTTGTCCGCAATTGCATACAAGAATAGGACATGCTCTATCTTTTTTGTGGGGCCATGGAATGGATAAATGGATGTGGACAGCACACCATGCGCTGTCTGCATCTTTTGCGGCCCCATTGAAATGAAAGGGTCCGTATCCATTCCGCTAAAAAGCGGGCTGGATGAGGATCTACAGTATTAATACGGTTGTGTGAATGTATCCTTAGCCCGTAGCCAGTCATTGACTTCTGTAACCGTAAGCTTGTTTCCCCATGTTAGTCGAGTAAAGAGTGCCTTGTTTAAGTTACTGTACAACTGCGTCTGCACGATTCCTTCCACCATCCTGTACTGGCATATCATCACAAATATACATTCTGTAAGGGTCTGACACCCCTTACATACTCCGAGACTTGACTTCAATTTTCTAGAGGCATAAAGATTTCTGTGGGATTTCAGTGTTTTTTTTTTTTTTTTTTACTTCTAAACACAGTACAGCAGAATAATGAGTGCTTACAGCTGCATAGTAAGGGTACCTTCACACTGGCGTTTTTGTTTTCCGGCATAGAGTTCCGTCGTCGGGGCTCTATGCCGGAAAAAAAACACTTCAGTTAAGATAATACAACCGCATGCATCTGTTTGAACGGATCCGCTTGTATTAACTTTAACTATTTTTTAACATTGTGAAAACGAATCCGTTTTGAACTCCATTGAAAGTGGAGGACGGATCCATTTTCTATTGTGGCAGAATGTTTTCCTCCGCATCCCAGGACGGAAAGAAAACCGCAGCATGCTACAGTGTTTTCTCCGTCCAAAAAACATACTGAACGGAAGACATCCTGATGCATACTGAAGGAATTTTTCTTCATTCAGAGTGCATGGGGATAATCCTGATCACTTTTTTTCCGGCATAGAGCCCCGACGACGGAACTCTATGCCGGAAAATAAAAATTTCAGTGTGAAGGTACCCTAAGAAGCTGAAAAGACTCTGTGTGCAAGCCATGTGGATGAGAGCTAAGAGCCGATCAAAACTTTTCTCTATAACATAACATTTCTGAAAACATCGTGACCCATTAACTATAGTCAATTTCAAATGGTATTATACATAGCAATTCTAGTTTTTACAAGGACAAATTATGACATTAAAAAGAAAGTGACTAATGCAACAGGAAGACTCCTTGGGTAATACCAGCAAAAGGAAGGCAACAGCTAAGCCACAGTAACTGTTCTTTATTCTTCACGAAGTGTCTTGTACTGTGGACGTTATGATTATGATGATGACACTTCCTGTGGTGGAGTCTTGTGAAACCAGTATTTATGTTTCTCATCTCAGCCCGTTTGATGCACCTTACTAAATTTTTCCCGTAGTTTTTTTGTTCATATCAGCCTCTTCTTCACAACATCCCGAGTTTCATGGTATCTGTATGTCCATTCCACTGCCCCATTTTATGGACAAGGATAGGAGATTTCTATCAAGGGCAGGATATTCCGTTTGGCAAAATGCAGAACTCACACGGCCAGTATCCGTGTTTTGCAGATCTGCAATTTCAGAACTACAAAAACAGCAACAGCCAAGTATATTAGTCCTTACTAAGATTTGTATTGGTCACTCTCAGCCTCCATAGCCTTTATATTAGCTTCAACTATTTTGACAGTTATGCTATTTTTGGCTGATCCCGGCCTCCATTGATGTTAACCTTAGCAATGCGCTTGTCATTTAGATGAGGCAAACTTTCATGAAATTTGTTTTATGTTTTCATTAAATCCTTTCATGGCAGGGGGTGCTTGGGGCCTTTTTTTTGTTTTGTACAGGCCGCAAAACATTGGAGAATGGCAAAGAGAACGCAAACGCTGCACTGGAGTATAACAATGGCTGGGTGCGGCTGGTATACCTCTCTACTTTGCCCAAGGTATGGATAAGTCCTGTCGGATCCATGTCTGATTCATTTTAATGTGAATGTGAGCTTGTCCATAATGAGGGACGAAAATCGGCCGGGACGTTTCACGAATGGGCGTTCGCGGCTGGCCCCATTAACTTTAATGGCAGGCGAACCTGAAAAACCTTCAGGTCATATTTGCAGCCATCGAATACTTACTAGAAGTGCACAAATAGTCCCACAATGTGGACAGTGACATACCAGAGGGGGATCAATGGCAAAAATTCCCACACAAAAAATGTATTTTAATTAAGGGCCATTTTTATGCATCTTAAAGGGAAACTCTCAAAAATGTGCCCTGCTGGAGCCTAGAAAAAAATTATTTTGTGCTACAGGAGTACAGGACCCAAAAATTAGGCATTCACCTGACAGAAAAGATCAAGTGATTCTGTGGCTGGAGGTATATTTGGCGGTCAGTGGATAACAATTATACTGTAGGCCACTGGAGTGCAGGCCCAAAACATTAGGCATTCACCGGACAGAAAAGAACAAGTGATTATGTGGCTGGAGGTAAATTAGACAGTCAGTGGATAACAATTTTACTGTAGGCCACTGGAGTACAGGCCCCAAACATTAGGCATTCACCTGACAGAAAAGGCCTTTTATGCCGCTGTATATAGATAAGACAAGGACCATTCTTTGTTCTGGGTGGTGGCGGATATGTGTGGGCTGGCAGAAGGAAATTCAATTAAACGTGGTCGTCATAGGTGTTGAATTCCTCCGAGATCCATTTCTTATTCATTTTTTAGAAATGTGAGGTAGTCCACACTGTTGTGAGCTAGGCAAGTGCGCTTATCGGTCACAATCCTCCCTCCTGCGCTGAACGTCCTCTCGGACAGGACATTCGACAAGGGGAGTTACATGGCAAATGGTGCCAGCTCTGGCCACAGGTCAAGCCTGCACACCCAGTAGTCCAGGGGTTACTCGCTTCTCAGAGTGTCCATATCGGCCAGTTACCCGATGTAGTTGGACACCTGTCGGTCTAGGCATTCCCTGAGGCTGGATCCGGAGGGCGGGGGTCGATGGGTTGGCTGCAAGAATGATCTTATATCCGAAGTGACCAACACATCTTCAAACTGCCCTCTTTTTGCAGGTGCGGCAGGATTGGTACCCTCACCTGTTTCGCTGTGGGTGGAAATTCCTCTGCCAGCGCCTGCAACAGCAGAATGCAGCATCTCTCGCAGCAAGGCCTAGAAATGCTGCATTCTGCCAGCCCTCTGTGATGCTGGTAACATGTCCGCCATTTTGAGTTTGTACCGGGCATCTTAGTACGTTGCCACCCAGTACTGGTCCTTGCCTGTTAAGCTTTTTATACGGGGATCTCTCTTCAAACACTGGCGTATGAAGGCCCCCATTTGCTCTAAATTGGAAGTGGTGGACCGCCGTGGCTCCTGCTCATCGCCCAGGAGAATATCGTACTCGGTCTCCTCCCCCCAGCCATGGAAAACACCAGGGATCCCCGAAAAGTATAAAGTCCCCCTCAAAGCCTGCTCTTCTTGCTCCTCCTCCTCCCCCCAGCCACCATCCTCCTCTGACTCCTCTTCAGACTCCTGCTGACTTGTCTCAGATTGAGTAGCCCCCCTTGGGAATTAATTCAGCATTGTGAATTTCTTATCTTTCAGCTCCTGCTCCTCGACGGCTTGATCAATGACACGACGCATTGCACGCTCCAGAAAGAAGGCGTAAGGTACGATGTCACTGATGGTGCCCTGGCTGCGACTGACCAGTTTGGTGATCTCATCAAATGGCCGCAGAAGTCTGCATGCTTCGCACATGAGCAGCCACTGGCATGGTGTAAAGAATCCAAGCTCCCTAGAACCTGTCCTGCTGCAGAGTTCGTACAGGTAGTCGTTAACGGTACGTTGCTGCTGCCTATCAAGGTGGAGTTCCAGCGTGTCGGGATGCCACAAATCAGATGTCTGACGGGCAGGTGGTGTCGCCGCTGAATGTCAGCAAGGCGAGCCATGGCCGTGTAAGATCTTCTAAAATGGCCAGGCCACAGATTTTCCTGGCCTGCCGCAAGAAGTCCTGGACCCTGGAGTATTTGGCAATGAATCGCTGCACGACTAAGTTCAGGACGTGTGCCATGCACGGCAAGTGTGTCATTTTGCCCTGCTTCAGCACGATCAGCAGATTGGCACCGTTGTCGCACACCACTTTACCAACTGTCAAATTGAACGGGGTTAGCCACTGATCGACCTGTGACCGCAGAGCTGAAAGCAGTGCAGGACCGGTGGCGCTCTTGGCTTCCAGGCACAACAGCCGCAGCACAGCATGGCAACGTCTCACCTGGCACGTCGAATAGGTTCTGGGGAGCTTGGGGGGAACAGCGGAAGAAGCGGTAGCAGTGGAAAAGGAGTTGTCAGCTGAGGAGGAGACGGAGAATGGAGTAGGTGGAGGAGAAGAAGAGGCAGGCCTGCATGCAATCCGTGGCAGTAACACCAAATTCACACGGGAGCCACGGGTTACATGCTTTATGGGCGTCAGAAGGTTCACCCAGTGGGAAGTAAAAGTTATGTATCTTCCCTGCCTGTGTTTGCTAGACCACGTGTCTGTGGTCAGATGTATCTTGGCACCGACACTGTGCCAAAGAGGTATTCACTTGCGGCTGAACATGGCCATATAGCTCTGGGATGCATTTCTGCGAGAAATATTTCCTTCCGGGGACCATCCATTGCGGTGTGCCAATGGCCACAAATTTTCTAAAGGCCTCCGAGTCCACCAGTTTATATGGCAGTAGTTGGCGAGCTAGCAGTTCCGACAAGCCAATGGTCAGCTGTTGGGCAAGAGGCTTATCCGGTGTCATCAACTTTTTATGCTCGAACATTTGGGCCACAGAAGCCTGCCTTCTGCCATATGAATGCGACGACGGCAAGGTGGAAGTTGGAGTGGAGGACAAATGGGAGGACAAAGTAGAAGGAAGATGGAGAGGCAGGACGTGGAGCGCCGGGCGTGTGGCTTTGTGGGTTCTGAGAGTGTTGCTCCCACTGGGCTCGGTAATGGGAGGCCAGGTGCCTTCTTAAGGCGGTCGTCCCTAGGTGAGTGTTGGGCTTATCGCGACTTATTCGTCTGCACAAGCTGCAGATTGCAACACTATTGTCAGCAGATGACACGTTGAAAAAAAAAAACACACTGCAGAGCCATGTGCCGTTGTCCGGGGAGCGCCAGATGTGTGCATGGTGGATAGCTCGCTCTAGATACATTTGCAGTCTGCTCTTTGCCGCCTGTTCCCTGCGAGCTCTGACTGCTTCTCCTCCTTCTCCCTCTCTGCTGCTCCGTCTCTCCCTCTGAACTCCCCTACTCTTCCTCTCTTGTGGGCACCTACGTGACGTCCATTGACACGTCATCATCATCACATTCACCACCACTGACATTTGAGATTTTGGAGTAGGCAGCAACAGCGGGGACCTCCCTCCTTGGGCTGATCCGGGTACTGTCGTCAGACCACTGGGTGGCGGCCGGTGCTACCTCCTCTTCCTGATCCGAGGATGGCTGAGCATCGGTAAGATCTGGGAATGGATGGGAAAATAATTCCTTTGACTCGAGTGGAGCGGCTATGGTGGTGGTGTCTATAGGGGTGCACACAGCCGAGAGTGAGGAGGGTGCAGATACAGAGGATGAGGAGGGTGCAAAAGTGGAAGGCTGAGTGAGCCACACAACCAACTGTGGTGCGTCCTTTGAAGTAATCGCACGCACCTTCTCCAACTTCCCACTTAGGCTCCGGCCTGGTGCACCTGCCCGACCCCTACCACCCCTGCGGAACGGCCTGCCTCTTCCTCTGCCTGTTATTTTCAAAATGACCCTGTGCCTCAGTCCCTAGAGAAGAGCAGTATTTGTGGAAGCAGGTATATCGCAGCCCTCAATCAGTATTTTGTGGAAGCAGGTATATCACAGGCTTTAATAAGTATTTGGTGAAAGTAGGTATATCAATCCCCTTAATCAGTAATTTGTGGAAGCAGGTGTATCGTAGTAGGTCTCAATCAATATTTGGTGGAAGCAGGTATCTCAATCCCCTTAATCAGTATATTGTGGAAGCTGGTATATCACAGGCATCAATCAGTATTTTATGGAAGCAGGTCTGTCAAACCCCTCAATCAATATTTGGTGTAAGCAGGTATTTCAATCCTCTTAATCAGTATTTTATGGAAGCAGGTATATCACACCCCTCAATTATTTTTTTGGGCACAACAGTTATATCACACCACCCTGTTTATTTGGGGCAACAGGTTACAGGTATATCGCAGCCGTCAATCAGTATTTAATGGAAGCAGGTATATCGCAGGCCTCAATCAATATTTGGTGGAAGCAGGTATATCATTCCCCTTAATCAGTATTTTGTGGAAGCAGGTATCCCGCAGGCCTTATTCAATATTTGGTGGAAGCGGGTATAATCCATGGGCATTACCACAGCTCACAGACATTAGTGCCAGGTGTCTGCTCTTTCAATCAGAGTGGCCAGGGTATACCTGTTTTTTAGCGATTCATGACAAATTAATTCATAATGAATCACATTTCTTGGCAGACTTCAGCAAAGTTTCCGAATCGAATTTTTCTAAACTAATCATCTCTAATAGTAAATACTGCTCTTAACAATTTTCTTTCGGAATAATGCAGTATCTGTACTGGTAAGATTTGTGCCTACTGTGTTATTTGTATTTAAAGACGCAGTTTCAATAAACCTTTCTCTAGTGTTACATCATGCGTTGCTAACTTGTAATTTATTGAGATTATTATCCCCCTACCAACAATATAACGATGCAGGAAAGGCAGTAATATTTCTGTCTACAGTGTAATTTGCATTTAGTTTCACTGGTATAAAAATTGAGTTATAGCCGTCAAATGCCTTTAATACATTTATCAACACCGTACAGATATAAAGAACTGAAAAACAGATCTCTCTGTGTTCAAATATTTTTCTTTGCAAGTGGTTGGTTTTGTAGTACAGAACAGCAAGAATGAGGTTCTGCAGCAGCTGTATTATTAAGCACTGTGCCCCAGCCCCTTAGCCCCTCACTCTCTCAAAATGCTTTCCCTGATCAAAGTCCCTAATATTCTACACATTTATTTATTTCTGTTCTTCCCCTACACTGTCCCTGTTACACTAGAAGAACTGCTTTCTTGTGACTCTGTATACTAAGATAATGTTCTGTCAGACACTGCATATTTCAACCCACCTTTGTTAACAGCTCAACACAGAATGTTATTCTGCTTGTTTTGCACAGGAATCTCCCTGTTTGCTGCCGCACTAATGGGCTTATCCATGATGTCAGTCTGTGAGCCAGTCAGGGCAAGCCTCCCTCACTTCCTTATGGGGTCATGTCAGCATCTTTCTTCTTCCTCCCTCATGGTTTTGCCTGCCAAAATGTTCAGTAAAATGGCGCTGTGTGCCATTTTACTTGATTCATCAGAAGCAAACCTGAAAAACTTGGGGTTTGTTTGGTGGACAAATTTGTGTGAAATTCATAATAAACCTAGTTTGTTATGAATCAATGCACTCATCCCTAATTCAGACCCTTTACTTAGATGAAGCACCTTTGGCAGCGATTTCAGCCTCCATCTTCTTGGTTATATTGCCACAAGGTTTTTACACCTGGATTTGGGGATTTTCTGCAATTCTTCTCTGCAAATCCTCTCAAGCTCTGTAAGGTAGGGGACCGTCGGTGGACAGCCATTTTAAGGTGACTCCAGAGATGTTTGATTGGGTTCAAGTGAGGGCTAGAGATGGCCTTGCGGTTCGCCCGGTGGTCGTTTCGTGGCGAACTTTGCACGTTCGCGATTTGGCGAACATATGGCTATATTCGCATGTGCCATATTCTTTTGCATTGCGCCGAACTTTGACCCATGACACAACCATCAGGTGGGACAGGACAGCCAATTGAGACGTTTCAGCACAGGGACACACCCCCACCCTATAAATGAACCAGATCTGGCTGCCATTTTACACTCTCTGTTTTGCCAGTGTAGGGAGAGGTTGCTTTCTAGAGCAGGGACAGACTGTTAGGGACACCAAACGCCAGCTAATAGGGCCGCAAAAGTCCTTTTAATGACTGGTATAGGTGTGCTATCGATAGGTGTGACATACTGAGGGGTGTGATATACTTATAATATACTTTCTTTTTTTTTTTTATAAAGTTTTTATTTTAATCATCTCAAAAAAAAGGAAAATACAAATTTATGAAAAAAACAGGATTACAAAATCATCTCCAACCCACCCCGCCCGCACCCCCCTCCCCCACCTTGAGGAAGAGAGAGAGAGAGAGAGAGAGAGAAAAAAAAAAGAAACACAGAATTACTTAACCATCCCATTCCTTCCAGATACTGTCCCACTTTACATAAGACCCTCTTTGGCTATACAAGATCCTCTCATAGCTTTTGACCTTCCTAACTAGGCATAGCCAGTTATTGAAATCTGGAGCAGAGGAGGAACACCATCTTCTAGATATAAGAAGCCTGGCTAAAAACATCACTTTGATCAACAGTCGGCGCTTCATGGGTTGACAGTTAACCTCCGATAAATCCCCCAAGATCCAAACTTTGGGAGAATGAGGAATATCAATCCTAAGTCTCTGGGTCAAAGTTGTTTGAACCATTCTCCAATACTTCCTCACTGTCGGGCAGTCCCAGAACAGATGTAAATGGTCTGCCCTGGGATCACCACAACGGGGGCAATCGGAGGAGGCTCTAAACCCTCTCCTATGGAGCCATAAAGGTGTCACGTATATTTTGTGCATAATATTGAACTGTACAACAGTATGATTAAAATTGTGCGAAACCTGACTTAAATTATCCGTTACGTTCTCCCAATCCAGGTAACCCACCTCTGAAAGTGAAACAGACCAGGATCTCTGTCCTGGAGAAAGAGATTCCCCAAAAATTTTTTTCATCAAGTGTCTATAACAATGTGATACTTTAACTTTCATACCACCTTTCTTACAAATCAAATCGTGTAAAAATTCAGGAGTGTCTACGTTAAGTGCATGGCTATCAGAAATACTAGAAAGTGCCGACCTCAACTGAAAATATGCATACCAAGCCACCTCACCTACATTTTCCTTTTGTTTTAGCTCCATAAGAGACAGGATTTGTCCACCCTAACCACTTGATTCAAATATTGAATATTTCTCATCCTCCAATATTGCCGGCAATTTGGATCGTCTAAATTCAAAAGCTTTGAGTTATGCCATAGTGGAGTGCAAATAAGTGATGCCTCAACTTTAAACCAGCTCTTTATAACCAGCCAGGCTTTTGTAGTCATTCTGCAGAAAGATTTGTAACCAGTCTGTATATTAAGTAAATAATCAGACTCTAATACTGTAAATAGATCCGAAAAACCTGAATCTTTCACCAATTTTCTGCAGAGATGGCTATTTTCCCAGTCATTAAAAAGCAAAGTTGAGAGGCCATAAAATAACCCTGAAATAGGGGAGGTTAAGACCTCCCTGATTATAGGGCATAGAAAAGTAAAGCGCCTTTAATCTCACGCGTTTCCTCCCCATAATAAATCGTTAATCATCCGCTCTATCAATCTAAAATACTTATCTTCAATCCATACAGGCGAAGTTGCGAAGAACGTAAAGAACCTGGGGCAACACCACCATTTTTATCAAGGAAATTCTGTCTGCTCTTGCGGGCAGAATTTTTGCCATATCTTAATTTTAGATCTCAATTTTGACAGTAACGGGATCAAATTGAGTTGTAAATAATCTTGAATTTTGGCGGAGACTGTTATCCCCAGGTACTTTATTGAATCGGAGATCAATAACCGATTAGACAAATTTTCCATAGATCCTCGCAATTCATCTATAGGGAGAAGAGCAGTCTTTTCCCAGTTAACCTCCAAGCCCAAAGAGTCAGAAAATAAGTTAACCAACTCCATTATTCGAGGAAGTGTATTTTCTGTTTAATGGATAAAAAACAAAATATCATCTGCATAGAGGGATATACGATCCTGCTTCCCCCATTACACCAAAACCAGCCACTCCCAAGTCCTGCCTTATACTAGCTGCGAGAGGTTCAATATAAATATTAAATAAAAGAGGGGAAAGGGGACAGCCTTGATGAGTGCCTCTTCCTAATACAAAACTCTCTGTCAACATATCATTGATCCTGATCCTGGCAGCAGGAGATTTATATAACAGCTGAACCATTGCCATAAATTTGGGGCCAAAACCCATTTTTTTCATCACCTCCCAGAGAAACGTCCACTCGACCCTGTCGAACACCATAGTGGCGTCCAGCGACAGGATGGAGCGGGAGTCACTCCCGGGAGACTGAATGTTAGTAAAAAACCTATCCAGATTATCATGGGTTCCCTTTTTTGGCATAAAGCCATTTTGATCTGGGTGGACGACAGAAGATATAACCCGAGAGAGCCTCTTAGCCAAGACTTTTGATAGTAGCTTGACATCCGTATTTTATAAGGAGATTGGTCTATACAAGCTCAAATCCATTAGATCTTTATCTTTTTTGGGAATTTGAACAATCAAAGCTTCCATCATGGACTGTGGTAAACTTCCTCCATGTAGTGCTTGAGAAAACACCTCCAATAAATGAGGAAGGATGACATCACTGTACTTACGAAAAAATTCATACGGAACACCATCTAACCCTGGCAATGAGTTCCCAGAGATAGACCTCAAGGCCTCCTGGATCTCCAAAAGAGACAGTTCTCTTTCCAAAAATTTTTTTTGAACTTCCGTTAACATCGGCAGAGAAATTTTCTCCAAGAACTGCCTCGCCAGGTCAGGTGGCAAACCGGGTGAAGCTCTATATATCTGAGAAAAATATTGCAGAAAGGTATCTCTAATTCCCTCTAAGTCTGATATAATCACACCGTCTAAATTACGAATCGAGGTAATAGCTTTCCTTTTCTTGTCCTGTTGTGAAATTATTCTAGCTAGGAGCTTACCAGGGTGTCCGAACTCTGAAAAGTACTTTTGTCCCTTAAAAAATAATCTATGGTTTATTTCTCAATTACATATTCCTTCAGAAAACAGCTATCCCTCTGCATCACTTCCTTATTATATTCAGTAGGTTAATTCATAAATTGCTCCGTTGTGGATGCTACAGTCTTAACTAATTCCTCCTCTTTTTCCTAGATGTTCTCTTTACAGCGGTAATATCGCTTATAAGAACCCCCCTCAGATATGTTTTCAGAGCATCCCAAACTACGTTTATGTTAGCAGAGGGGAGATCCACATCCCAAAAAGAGGATATAAGTAATTTAGTGGACTGGTGATTATCCATAATGGTGAGCCAGTATGGATTAAGCTTAAAACCAAGCCCCCTATTATCTTTATTCTCCCCAATGCAAACTTCAATTGATACGGGTGAGTGGTCTGAAACTGTTCTTACTCCATATCGTATCCTTCAGATATTATTCAATTTACTCTCATTGGTAAGCGCTAGATCAATCTTGGACATTGCTCTTCCACCCCTGCTAACACAGGAGTATACTCTCTTTCCTCCGCCAAAATGTTCCATATATCCACCAATCCAACTTCGAAAAACTGAGGCAATGGAGAGCTGCAAATATTCCTTCCCTGGTCTGCATCTAAAGTCAGTCTATCCTTTTTAGGATTCATAACAGCGTTAAAATCTCCCATCAGGACAAGCCGACAGTCTGGTCTCTTTTCCAAAAAAAGCAATAGTGGGTTAAGTGGATAGATCGAGAATGGCGGAGGTATATAAAAAAAGGCAAGAATATAGCTATAACCATAGAGCCTACCATACAAAAAAATAAATCTACCCTGATCGTCTATATAGGATTCTGTTAAAGTAAAATCTACAGAATTATGAATCAGAACCGAAACACCCCTAGAGGCACTACTAAAAGTGGAATGGTAGGATTGAGAGTGCCATCCCGTCATCAAGCGGGACACGGTCTCTTTGGTAAGATGGGTTTCCACTATACAAATAATTGCAGGGAGATGTCTTTTTATTGCATCCATAATTGCTTGCCTCTTAGTCCTTTCTCCGAGACCTCTAACATTCCAAAAGACAATTCTATTAGACCGCAATTAAAGCTTAAAAAGGAGAAAGAAAGAAAGAGAGAAAGGAAAGAAAAAAAAAAAAAAAAAGAAAGATCCCCCCTAACATAGAAAGTACGTTATAGTGCATTTTTATTGTGCAGAAGTTGTGTGCAGGTCTGCTGCGACACCGCAGGTATATAGAGTGACAAACTCTATTTGAATAATTAATTGCAACTGGTGTGATATAACTGTTGTGCCCAAAAAAATAATTGAGGGGTTTGATATACCTGCTTCCACAAAATACTGATTAAGGGGATTTATATACCTGCTTCCACTAAATACTGATTGAGGCCTGTGATAAACATGCTTCCACAAAATACTGATTAAAGAGATTGATATACCTGCTTCCAACAAATATTAATTGAGGCCTGCGATACACCTGCTTCCACAAAATACTGATTAAGGGGTTTGATAGACCTGCTTCCACCAAATATTTATTGACGCCTGTGATATACCAGCTTCCACAAAATACTGATTAAGGGGATTGATATACCTGCTTCCACCAACTATTGATTGAGGCCTGCGAGATACCTGCTTTCACAAAATACTGATTAAGGGGTTTGATATACCTGCCTCAACCAAATACTGATTGAATCCTGCGATATACATGCTTTCACAAAATACTGATTAAGGGGATTGATATACCTGCTTCCACCAAATATTGATTGAGGCCTGCAATACACCTGCAACCACAAAATGCTGATTGAGGGCTGCAATATACCTGTAGCCTGTTGCCCCAAATAAACAGGGTGGTATAATAAAACTGATGTGTCAAAAGCAAAAATAAATTGAGGGGTGTGATATACCTGCTTCCACAAAATACTGATTAAGTGGATTGATATACCTGCTTACACCAAATATTGATTGAGGCATGCGATACACCTGCTTCCACAAAATACTGATTGACGGCTGTGATATACCTGTAACCTGTTGCCCCAAATAAACAGGGTGGTGTGATATAACTGTTGTGGCAAAAACAATTATTGAGGGGTGTAATATACCTGCTTCCACAAAATACTGATTAAGAGGATTAATATACCTGCTTCCAACAAATATTAATTGAGGCCTGCGATACACCTGCTTCCATTAAATATTGATTGAGGGGTTTGATAGACCTGCTTCCATCAAATACTGATTGACGCCTGCGATACATCAGCTTCCACAAAATTCTGATTAAGGGGATTGATTTACCTGCTTCCACCAAATATTGATTGAGGCCTGCAATACAAATGCTTCCACAAAATACTGATTAGGGGATTGATATACCTGCTTCCACCAAATATTGATTGAGGCCTGCAAGATACCTGCTTCCACAAAATACTAATTAAGGGTATTGATTTACATGCTTCCACCAAATATTGATTGAGGGGTTTGATAGACCTGCTTCCTTCAAATACTAATTAAAGCCTGCGACATACCAGCTTCCACAAAATACTGATTAAGGGGATTGATATACCTGCATTAACCAAATACTGATTGAGGCCTGCAATACACCTGCTTCCACAAAATACTTATTAAGATGATTGATATACCTGCTTCCACCAAATATTGATTGAGGCATGCGATACACCTGCTTCCACAAAATACTGATTAAGGGGATTGATATGCCTGCATTCACCAAATACTGATTGAGGCATGCGATACGTCTGCTTCCACAAAATACTGATTAAGGGGATTGATATATCTGCTTCCACCAAATACTGATCGACACCTGGAATATACCAGCTTCCACAAAATACTGATTAAGGGGATTGATATACCTGCTTTCACCAAATATTGATTGAGGCCTGCAAGATACCTGCTTCCACAAAATACTGATTAAGGGTATTGATATACATGCTTCCACCAAATATTGATTGAGGGGTTTGATAGACCTGCTTCCTTCAAATACTGATTGACGCCTGCGACATTCCTGCTTCCACAAAATACTGATTAAGTGGTTTGATATACCTGCATTCACCAAATACTGATTCAGGCACGCAATACACCTGCTTCCACAAAATACTGATTAAGAGGATTGATATACCTGCTTCCACCAAATATTGATTGAGGCATGCGATACACCTGCTTCCACAAAATACTGATTAAGAGGTTTGATATACCTGCTTCCACCAAATACTGATTGAGGCGTGCGATACATATGCTTCCACAAAATACTGATTATGGGGATTGATATACCTGCTTCCACAAAATACTGATTAAGTGGATTGATATACCTGCTTACACCAAATATTGATTGAGGCATGCGATACACCTGCTTGCACAAAATACTGATTGACGGCTGTGATATACCTGTAACCTGTTGCCCCAAATAAACAGGGTGGTGTGATATAACTGTTGTGGCAAAAACAATTATTGAGTGGTGTGATATACCTGCTTCCACAAAATACTAATTAAGAGGATTGATATACCTGCTTCCATTAAATATTGATTGAGGGGTTTGATAGACCTGCTTCCATCAAATACTGATTGACGCCTGCGATATATCAGCTCCCACAAAATACTGATTGAGGGGATTGATTTACCTGCTTCCACCAAATATTGATTGAGGCCTGCAATACACCTGCTTCCACAAAATACTGATTACGGGAATGATATACCTGCTTCCACCAAATATTGATTGAGGCCTGCAAGATACCTGCTTCCACAAAATACTGATTAAGGGTATTGATATACATGCTTCCACCAAATATTGATTGAGGGGTTTGATAGACCTGCTTCCTTCAAATACTAATTGACACCTGCGACATACCAGCTTCCACAAAATACTGATTAAGGGGATTGATATACCTGCATTCACCAAATACTGATTGAGGCCTGCAATACACCTGCTTCCACAAAATACTGATTAAGGGGTTTGATATACCTGCTTCCACCAAATACTGATCGAGGCCTGCAAGATACCAGCTTCCACAAAATACTGATTAAGGGGATTGATATACCTGCATTCACCAAATACTGATTGAGGCATGCGATACGTCTGCTTCCACAAAATACTGATTAAGGGGATTGATATATCTGCTTCCACCAAATACTGATCGACACCTGGAATATACCAGCTTCCACAAAATACTGATTAAGGGGATTGATATACCTGCTTCCACCAAATACTGATTGAGGCCTGAAAGATACCTGCTTCCACAAAATACTGATTAAGGGTATTGATATACATGCTTCCACCAGATATTGATTGAGGGGTTTGATTGACCTGCTTCCTTCAAATACTGATTGATGCCTGCGACATACCTGCTTCCACAAAATACTTATTAAGTGGTTTGATATACCTGCATTCACCAAATACTGACTGAGGCCCGCAATACACCTGCTTCCACAAAATACTGATTAAGAGGATTGATATACCTGCTTCCACCAAATATTGATTGAGGCGTGCGATACACCTGCTTCCACAAAATACTGATTAAGGGGTTTCATATACCTGCTTCCACCAAATACTGATTGAGGCATGCGATACATCTGCTTCCACAAAATGCTGATTATGGGGATTGATATACCTGCTTCCACCAATTATGCATTGAGGCCTGTGAGATACCTGCTTTCAACAAAATACTGATTAAGAGGTTTGATATACCTGCTTCCACAAAATACTAATTAAGGGCATTGATATACCTGCTTCCACCAAATATTGATCGAGGCCTGCGAGATACCTGCTTCCACAAAATACTGATTAAGGGGATTGATATACCTCCTTCCACCAAATATTGATTAAGGGGTTTTATTGACCTGCTTTCATCAAATACTGATTGACGCCTGCGATATATCAGCTTCTAAAAAATACTGATTAAGGAGATTGATATACCTGCTTCCACCAAATATTCATTAAGGCCTGCGATACACCTGCTTCCTCAAAATACTGTTTAAGGGGATTGATATATCTGCTTCCACCAAATATTGATTGAGGCCTGCAAGATACCTGCTTCCACAAAATACTGATTAAGGGGATTGTTATACCTGCTTCCACCAAATATTGATTGAGGCATGCGATACACCTGCTTCCACAAGATACTGATTAAGGGGTTTGATATATCTGCTTCCACCAAATACTGATTGAGGCCTGCAATACACCTGCTTCCACAAAATACTCATTAAGGGGATTGATATACCTGCTTCCACCAAATATGGATTGAGGCCTGCGAGATACCTACTTTCACAAAATACTGATTCATAGGTTTGATATACCTGCTTTCACCTAATACTGATTGAGTCCTGCGATATACCTGGTTCCATAAAATACTGATTAAGGGGATTGATATACCTGCTTCCACTAAATATTATATACCTAATATATATTATATACCTCCAGCCACGTAATCACTTGTTCTTTTCTGTCCTGTGAATGCCTAATGATTGTGGCCTGTACTCCACTGGTCTACAGTAAAATTGTTATCCACTGACCGCCTAATATACCTCCAGCCACATAATTAGAGTTGAGCGAACACCTGGAAGTTCGGGTTCGACGAGTTCGGCCGAACGTCACAAAAAAGAACCCCATTGAAGTAAAATTTAATGGCTGTAAAATAGCCCTGGAAGGGGCTAGAGGGCTGCAAAAGGCAGAAAAATGTAGGCAAACAAATGTGGATAGGGAAATGACTTAAAATAACATAAAAACAAAAAAATTATGAATAAACGTTGTAAACTTGAGCCCAAGTGAGTGACAGTGGCACCTGCCACCCAGCAAACAGAGGATGTGTTGGCAACGCCACCACATCTTGCACCATCAGCAAGCATCTCCACCGAATCCCATGGAAGTGTTCAGCCATCAGCTGTCCATCTCCCAAACACTGGAGAGAAAGAAAAATAGAAAGAGGAAGTACCCCCTACCTACCCGCAATCCCTGGCTCTGAATGCCTTCATTTCAAAATTCCTGGTCCTTTAAAATGCTTTATTCCGTCTGGTGGACAGTTTTAAAAACATTATGGTGGTGGCTGTCCCACAGTACGTGGATCCCAGCCACCACTACTTTTGCTGGCGAGCCATCCCTTCCCTGCACAAACAAGTGGCGGACAAAATCAAGTGTGCACTACGCAACGCCATCTGTGGCAAGATCCACATAACAACCGATACATGGACCAGTAAGCACGGGCAGGGATGTTATATCTCTCTTAACAGCACACTGGGTAAATGCAGTGGCGGCTGGGCCTGAGGCCCATAGCATTTTTGCGAATGTCCTTCCATCCCAGAGGATTGCAGGACAATTCTATTTGCCTCTTGTTACCTCCTCCTCCTCCTACTCAGCTTCCGCCTCCTCCTCTACCACCCCTTCATCCGCTCAGCGTAACACCTTCATCACTCACAGCAGCACAGCCAGGGGGAAACGACAGTAGGCTGTTTTAAAACTTGCGTGTTTGTGGGACAAACCCCACACCGCGAAGGAGCTGTGGACAGGCATGGAACAACAGACCGATGATTTGTTGGTGCCACTGAGCCTCCAGCCCGGCCTGGTGTTGTGCGCTTATGGGCGAGATAGCAGGTATGGGCCTAGCCGGTTTGACACACATCCCCTGCCTGCCACATGTGCTGAATTTGGGGTGCAGAAATTCCTGAACACCAGACAGTGAAAATCAATTTAGTTAATCGAACTCACACAACACCCCCACCCCCCCTTTCACTCAAACCATTAACAAACTATTTACAAATTTACTTAAAAACATATTAAAATAACTATAATGCGGCTAAACTAACTATATAAACAAACAAAACTATATACACGCCTTATCTTTAACCTAGGGCCAGCCAAATACAAGTGGCTCGGAGGGTGGGTTCCTGCACCAACATAGGCCCTGGCCTGGAACACAATTGTCCAGCCAGGGCACAGTTCTGGAGGAAGAGAAGGAGGAGTAGGAGGAATGCTGGGGGATACAGAGGACACAGACGATACACCTCCCTCAAAGAGGACAGCTTGTCCTTGCCTCTGGGCAGCCTTGCACACATGTGCGACTACATGCTGCAGTGCATGCGCAACAACCGCTGAGTTACTGCCACATTCTAACTTGTGCTGATTACTGGGTGGCCACCCTGCTGAATCCCCGTTACAAGGAAAACGTGCCGTCCTTAATTCCCTCACTGGAGGGTAATAGGAAGATGAGCCCGCTAGTAGACACGCTGCTGGTGGCATTCACACCTGACACCGGGCACTCAGTGGAAGCACAAGGTGAAGGAAGAGTAGGAGGAGAAAGAAGTCGCAGCTGGGTCACCACCAACACCCCAGAAGGCGGGGTTATCATGGACAAAATGTGGAAAAGCTTTGTCATCACGCCACAACAACCTGCACCACCAGCGGATCTGGAATGTCTTAGCAGGAGGCAGCATTTCAGCAACATGGTGGAACTGTCTGGGTCTGCCCTGGGGCATAGCTACAGGGGAAGCTACTGCTTTGGGGCAGTGACCTAGAAGGGGGAGGAGGAGGACTAAAGGACTTTGTCAGGGCCCCCTCAACAGCATTATTCAATGAAATTATATACAGTGGATGTACAGACAGTGTAGAAAGCGCATGGAAGTGCTGCTGGGCCTGGTCTGAGAGAGCGATCTTCTGTAGCCCCAGGAATGGTGGCATAAAAGGAAGAAGTTGCGCAAAAATTACTGTGGGAGGGGGGCCCCAGTCAAATATTTGCTGAGGTGCCCAATCATTTCTAGCACATGTCCTGAGGTTGCCCTTTACACCTTGGAGGTGCTGGCCTACCCTGCAGCCACTGTATTGTCTGAACGTGTGTTTAGCATGGCTGGGGGCATTATCACAGACAAGCGATACTGTTATACTACCGTGCACTTACACTTTGTTTTATTTTTTTATAATTTCCCAATTTTTGGGGGTCTACAGCAATTTATTTAAAAAAATAAAACATAAAAAAGATGTTGTTGGCGACTAGTACCTTTGACTTCACAGCCCAAAAAGGCTTTATGTCATGCAAGAATGTAACCGCCAATTGTAAGTTCCCTGACAGTTAGGCAGTGCAGGGGTTTGTACCTGGCAAAAATTGTAATATTGCACCCAACAATTAAAAAGAGAATTATTCACATTTTCGGTCACCTATGCAGAGCAAGGGTTTGTACCTGGCAAAAATGGTAATATTGCACCCAACAATTTAAAAGAGGATTATTCACATTTTCGGTCACTGTCACCTATGCAGTGCAGGGTTACTTGACAGCAAATAATTGGAATATGTCAACCCTTGAACTCCCAGATGGATTAACTATATTATTGTCCCCGGCACATATGCAGCGCAGGCCGCAAAGGTAATTCCTGGCCTAAAAAATTATGATTTTATCCCCACCCATGGAAAACACTGCAGAGAGCCGCAGCAGTTTGCACCTGTGTTTCGTCATCATCAGAGACATGCTGCCGTGGTCTTCCCCTGTCCCCATCCTCAAACCTAAGTGGTTGGACATCCATGCACTCAATCTCTTCCACTTCTGGGGCAGGACTATGGTTATGGCCCTGGGAAACCCTGCCAGCAGAGTCATAAAGAAGCATAAGAGACTGCTGCATTTAACTGCCAATAGTCAACAATTATGTTCACTATACAGTAAGGCAGTGCCCGTCTCATAAACAGAATACATTTCTTTAGGTCACACAACAGTGTAACGGAGCAATTCAATACAATTACTTCACTATCACCAAAACTTTTATTTTTCAAAACAACAATGTAAAAACAGAAGTTACCGTTTTTATTTGACTGTCAGAAATGCAGTGTACACCGCAAATGTGCTATCTACCACAAAACCAGTGTGTTTGCAACCAACTATGTAAATGCGGAGTTCAAAAGTTTACTTTAAATGACTGAAATGGAGGGTAGGCCTCAGATCTGCTATCTATCACAAAACCAGTGTTTATTGCAACAAACTACAGAAATGCGTTTTTGTGCTTTGTATGCCAAACTGCTCTATGTAACAACAATACGGGTTTATTTCCCACAAAATACACTAATGCAGTATTTAACAGCTGAAATTTAAACGTAGGTATTTGTGTGGTTTATTGAAAACTGCTTTGTGGACCAAGAATACGGCTTTTTTTTCCCTAAAACACACTAATGCACTATTTCAGTGAAGAAATTTAAAATAGGTATTTGTACGCTGTATGCACAACTGCTCTGTGAAGCAAGAATACAGCTTTTTTTTCCCTAAAACACACTAATGCACTATTTCAGTGCTGAGATTTAAAATAGGTATTTGTACGCTGTATGCACAGCTGCTTTGCGGACCTGGAATACTGCTTTTTTTTCCTACAAAACAGAAAAATGCACTATTTTAGTGCTGACATTTTTAATACGTATTTGGGCGGTGTATTTAAAACTGCTTTGTGGACCAGGAATACCGCTTTTTTTCCCAAAAGTACACTGATGCACTATTTCACTGCAGAAATGTAAAATAGGTATTTGTACACTGTATGCACAACTGCTTTGTGGACCAAGAACATGGCTTTTTTCCCCAGAATTCACAAATACACTATTTAACGGCTGGAAATTAAATGTAGGTATTTGTACACTGTATGCACAACTGCTTTGTGGACCAAGAACACAGCTTTTTTTCCTAAAACACACTAATGCACTATTGCAGTGCTGAGATTTAAAATAGGTATTTGTACGCTGTATGCACAACTGCTTTGTGAACCAAGAACACAGCTTTTTTTCCCTAAAACACAGTAATGCACCATTTCAGTGCTGAGATTTAAAATAGGTATTTGTACGCTGTATGCACAGCTGCTTTGTGGACCTGGAATACTGCTTTTTTTTTTTCTAAAACACACTAATGCACTATATCACTGCAGAAATGTAAAATATGTATTTGTACGCTGTATGCACAACTGCTTTGTGAACCAAGAATACTGCTTTTTTGCCCTAAAACACACTATTGCACTATTGCAGTGATGAGATTTAAAATATGTATTTGTACGCTGTATGCACAACTGCTTTGTGGACCTGGAATACTGCTTTTTTTTTCCCCTAAAACACACTAATGCACTATTTCAGTGCTAAGATTTAAAATATGTATTTGTACGCTGTATGCACAACTGCTTTGTGAACCAAGAACACAGTTTTTTTACCCCAAAATAAAAAAAAATGCACTATTTAATGGCTATAAATTAAACGTAAGTATTTGTACGCCGTATGCACAACTGCTTTGTGAACCAAGAACACAGCTTTTTTTTCCCCCTAAAACACACTAATGCACTATTTTAGTGCTGAGATTTAAAATAGGTATTTGTACGCTGTATGCACAACTGCTTTGTGGACCAGGAATAACGCTTTTTTTCCAAAAAATACACTGATGCACTATTTCACTGCAGAAATGTAAAATAGGTATTTGTACACTGTATGTACAACTGCTTTGTGGACCAAGTCCCTTTATCCAAGCGTAATAAAGTACCTGATATCCATATGTGTTCTTCTTTTAGTTGTGTCTCTTGTCTTTTCTGTAAAAAAATGCTTTATCCATTATGCAAATTAGGCTCCAAGGAGCCCAGAGGGGCAAATTTTCTCTCCCAAGGTGCCCAGGAACGCCCCCCTGATGTTCCCAGCCCACCTAAATTTGAATCAGAACAAAGCCTCCCTCCAGCATTTCAAATCGCCTCCCAGAGGCGAGGCTAACGGATCCCCCGGCTACCTTCGCTCTCTGCTCTGAAACATCCCTGAGCTTCCTCTCGCCGGCAGCCCAAAATCTCGCACAGGCGCAGTGCCGGCGATTGCCTGCGCGCTTCCGGCTCACTAAGGCAACAGCGCTCTGGCCCAGTGACACTGTTGAGGCTGTTGCCCTCAGTTGCCGTACGATCGCGCAGGCACAGGCAATCGCTGGCACTGTGCCTGCGCGAGATTTCGGGCTGCCGGCGAGAGGAAGATCAGGGATGTTTCAGGGCAGAGAGCGGAGTGTCGGGTTAATAATAATTCAATTAAGAATTATTAATTATGGTCATAAAAATAATTAACCATGAATTTTTCATAACTTTTTGAAATCATGACCCGGTGAATTGTAGATAAACTAATCGATACAATTCACATCTGAGTCCGACTATTTCCTCAGATAATAAGTTCTTTTCACGTGAGATGATATTAATGCTATAGATGTAGTTTTGCATTATATAATAATATGCAGGTATTGTAAAAATATGCAAATTTATTGTTTACAAGGTTATAAACATAAACACAATGAAATATGCAAATGAATATATACGGAGTTGATATAAAACATAACAAGCTTAACAATACATGTGAGTAGGAACAATTTGTCACATTATAACAAAGCTAATATTTGGTTAGGATATTAAAATAAGAAGTTAAGTTATATACATCACTTCTGTTCATAATATCATGCTAGGCATTTCTAATCCTAGACATCAATATAGAATGCTGAATACATTTTGCCCCCTTCTGACCAACTACACCTCTCATGACTTCAAGAATGGGCAAATCCATACAATGATATAACTTGGAAGAGATAACTGTATCCTTCTGTCCCATCCTGGACTATTTTTCACATATATGATTTTGGTAAGACTATTAAGACAAACAACAAAAATGGGAAGAACTTGAAACAAGTCTTTCCAGTGGGAATTTATCACCTAGCTTGGCGAAGAATGTTATTATTCATATATTTATATATACAATCATTGAATACTTTGATAGATTATGAGTCTTGAATCTTCTGCAGGTAGAATGAAGCCTCACAATATCCTAAGACTACATCTCTATATGGAGATAATCAATTAATTAACGTGTTTATGTATACGCAAATCTAGATGATATGATTTCACCCACATTATCCAATTAGTCTTAATAAAATGAAATATCATTCTTTATGTCTCTTACCAGAATTGCGTAACGGATGCGGACCCATTTGCGGATGTATGAATGGGGCCTTACTGTGGGGTGTACTACTACTCCTATTCTAAATTTTAGTAAAGAGAGATTTATTATTTACACCAACTGACTCCACCATTTGCCAGCTACTGCACCTCAAGGGCACCCCAACTACCACCAGACAGGAGGCCCAAGACCAGGGTGTGCCCCCAGTGAAAAAAGGGTGCAGCTTACAGTCACTGCATGGCCCTAAGGTTTTAACATCGTATGTTTGGGATAACATTAATCATCGGCAGTTCTTTCACACATAGGATGAATGTGCCCATAGGATACTTATGTTTAGCTTATATTCGTTGGTATACCTTTGGCTCAATTGTACTGAAAAGTATTTTCCTCTATGCTTTTGAAGCAACTCTATGAAATAAAAACTGGCAGATGTATGGATCATAGGAATAGAGTTGCAAATGTCTGGGGCATACATTCAGCAAATCACTTCAAACATCATACTGAATATAACATCTGAACATAGTGTAAACCTAGCATAGTATTATCGAATAACTGATTTGAATTGACCTTCTGGGATGCCAAGGATTCCTGTGATAGGCTCCTCCTGAGCCATGACGGAGCCCATCTTCCGCTGAATGAGGTATACATTCACATTGCACTTGCTCCAGTGCATACAACTAGCTAAACAGCAGTTCTAGCCTCTTGCAGAGCTGCCTAGCTGATTTTTAACACAGCCACAACCTTCTCTATTTTCCCTGTTGTCTGGAGCCTCTGACTACTATTAATTTCTCCTCAGTCTGGTTTAGGTCCTGCCTCTTCTTCCTGCTCATGATGTAAAACTATATATCTTCCTCTTCCATAAATCTGGAGTAGGCTGAACCTACAAAAATACAATACTAGAATTATTACCTCTTGTGTTTCAATCGAAATGCAATGTAGTTTGTTTCAAAAGTGTTTTGTTATTAATTTGTTATCAAAATATACAAAAACTAAAAGTTTAAAAAGGAAATTTACATTTGACAGTATGCATTATTTCCCCGAAACAAGTTACACATGACGGCATTCCAATATCTGTTATTGTATTCAAACAAGGAATCTTCACTTTCTGATATGCAATATTATTACTAATGTGCAAATTTTACTAGTGATTTGTGTATTTGACCTATACTATGACTTGAGATTTTATGCTCAGCTTATTATTCTTGAAGTTCAGTAGAGTACTGTGTTTAAAATGTGAATTGACATCACAGGCCTTAGTGGTCTCAGTTGTTTTATCTTTAAGTTATTTTCACACAGTCGAAAAACGTTGAATATTCTTCACATAAAAGATCAGTTCCCCAAGAACATAAAGATCTTTTGGTAGTTTCTCTATGGCAATACGTTTGGGTTTAAAATGGTCAGAGTCAGACCCCCATATCAGAACCGCTGCTCTCCACGTCCAGCATCTTCTCCTGCAGTCAGAACAGTAAAGCATGGCCTGGAGAAGACCAGGGAGAAGTAGATGATTTTTTTCTAAGCTTTGGGTCTTATCTATGATGATCCGGATCGGACCTCTCTAGCCGAAACCAAGCTGCACGGCCTTCGTCAGGGTGATCGTTCCACTGAGATTTATTGCTCTGAGTTTAGGAGGTGGGTTATGGATACCGAGTGAAACCATCCTGCCCTCCGTAGCCAGATTTGTCAAGGGTTATCAGAGAGGCTGAAGGACGCTTTGGCCTTTCATGAAACCCCAGTGTCTCTGGAGGCTGCTATGTCTCTTGCTATACTTATTGATAGGTGCCTAGGAGAGAGATCTAGGAGCCCCCACTCTCAGGACGTACTATCACATGTTGTATCGTCCTCCTCTGACACTTTGGGTGAGGCTACTCATGGGTTTATGTCTGGGGACGAACCCATGCAATTAGGGGGAGCTGCTCCTGGATCCGCTTTTAAGCATAGTGGTAATAGGAAGGGAGTGTTTATTTTTTCTGCGGACCGAAGGGACATTTTAACAGAGTATGTCCATACATTCAATGGCAAAAAGAAAAAAGAGGTACATTTGACTCTTGGAGGGGTGAGAGGAGAGTCATTGTGCATTTGTCTTTGACTAGTAGTACCCGATTTCTCCTGACTGCTGAGTCAGCGCTAGAGTGGGGATTGAGGTGTTTATCGACAGCGGGGCTGGGGTGAACCTGATTGATGCTCAGTTTGTCCGTATGCATGGGTTGTCACCGAGTGCATTAGAAAAAAACATTTCCATTTTTGCTATTGATTATGCACCTCTAACTCAGAAGTGTTTATCTCAAGTGGTGCATGATATCAGATTAAGAGTGTGTGACTTCCATCAAGAATTTATATTGTGTTTTGTGTTGGAGGGTTTCCCTGCTCAGGTGGTTCTGGGTTTACCGTGGTTAAGCAAGCACAATCCAACTTTTGATTGGCAAGCTACACAGATTTTAGATTGGGGTGATTATTGCATTGACAATTGTCTGAATACATATTTTTCTGTTTTAACTACTAAGACATTGCCCTCTTTTATATCAGATTTTGCCGATCTATTTTCTGACATGAATGCCAGTCGTTTGGTAAAAGCTTTTCACAGGTCTCACCCGGATAAGGTCGGTCCTGGGTGTCTGGAGGTCACCGGTAGAAGGGGGGGTACTGTCACAGGCGTTCCCGCGACAGGTGGAAGGAGAACGGTGAGACTGGCAACACGTGGTTTCATCTGACATGTTTTCTGTTTGGATCAAATGACGTCTGTGTTATTTCTGGTGCTTGCCACACCTTCTCCTTCCCAGGTGTGGCTATTAGGGTCATTTAACCTTCTCTATTTATAGTTGCTTCTCCCACAATGCTGTGCAGTTTATAACTTCTGTTTGAACCTTTTGGATAGACTGATGTGATCTCGGCGGAGTTCCTGGTACTTCCATTGCTCCTTTGAAGTTAAGTCTTTCCTTTCCCTTTTGTATTTTTTGGGGGTTCTGTGTGTTGGATTTCCCTATTGTTTGTATTAGGCCTAAAGGAGACTCCTGTTCGTCCTTCCTTTTGGAGGAACAGGTAGTCTCGTCCCTGCCATTAGTACCAGGGTCCTATAGGGCTTGATAGGATTCTAGGTATTCCTGCGTATGAACTCACTTACCTTTGGGGTCTGTTTATACTGGTAGTCATTTTGGTTAGGGTTTTCACTAGGAGGTGTCCATTTTCCTTCGCTAGTTCTCAGGCTTGATTCCCTGCTCCCTCCTTCCATCTTATGCTCGGTGTGGTGTTTCCCTCCCACACCGAAGCGTGACACAGTCTGAGCCCCAAGTCATGCAGCAGTCTCTTATGCTTTTCGATGACTCTGCTTGCAGGGTTTCTGTAGGCCATCCACCTAGCCCTGCCCGAGAAGTGGAAGAGATTGAATGCACTGATGCCCAACCACTTATGTTTCAGGATGTGGACATGGGAGGACCACCGCAGCAAGTATCTGATGATGATGAGACACAGTTGCCAACTGCTGCGTCTTTCTGCAGTGTGCAGACCGGCAAGGAGGGTAGGAGAGAAGAGTGGGTGGAAGATGATGTGGAGGATGATGAGGGCTTAGACCCCATATAGATCAAGGTCATGCGAGTGACTTGTGCAGTACGTAGGAAGAGGTGGTGGTCACACAGCGCCAGCCACACAGCAAAAGAGGGAGCAGGGTGCAAAAGCAGAGTGCCTGCTACTGCCCACCGCACCCAGGGACTGAGCACACCAAAGCCAGCTCCAAGGAGTTCCCTGGTACAGCAGTTTTTCAGACAATGTGCTAACGTCAAGAGGCAAGTGATTTGCACGCTGTGCAATAGGAGCCTGAAGCGAGGCATAAATGTTATAAACCTGAGCACCACCTGCATGACCAGGCATCTAAATGCAAAGCACGAGCTGCAGTAGTGTACACACCTCAAAAACCATGAAAGATTTCAGCCTCCTCCTGCTCCCTTTTCTGCTGCAGTCTCGACCTCTTCCTCCCCCTCTGGAGTGACAGTGGCACCTGACACCCCGCAAACAGAGGATGTGGCAGCAACACCACAACCTACACCATTGTCACCATCACCAAGCATCTCCACACTGTCCCATGGAATAGTTCAGCTGTCCATCCCCCAAACACCGGAGAGAAAGAGGAAGTACTCCCCTACCCACCAGCGATCCCTGGCCCTTAATGCCAGTACGGTATTTAAAAATTCCTGGCATTTTAAATGCTGTCGTACCGTCTGGTGGAGACAGATACTTTTAAAAACCTTATGGCAGTGGCTGTCCCACAGTACATGGTTCCCAGCCACCACTACTTTTCCAGGTGAGCCATTCCTGCCCTGCACAACGAAGTGGCGGACAAAATCAGGTGTGCACTGCGCAACACCATCTGGGGCAAGGTCCACATAACCACCGATATGTGGACCAGTAGGCATGGGCAGGGACGTTATATCTCCTTAACTGCACACTGGGTATAGGCAGTGGTGGCTGAGCAGTTTGGTGCATGTCCATCTGCCACCGAAGATTGCAGTACGTTTCTCATTGCCTACTGTTGCCTCCTCCTCCTAATCTACTTCCTCCTCTACCGCCTCCTCATCCGGTCAGCGTAACACCTGCACCACCAACTTCAGCACAGCCAGGGGGAAACGACATCAGGCTGTTTTGAAACTCATCTGTTGGAACAACAGACCGATGGGTGGTTGGTGCCACTGAGCCTCAAGCCCAGCCTGGTGGTGTGCAATAACGGGTGAAATCTCGTAGCAGCTCTGGGCCTAGCCGGTTTGACGCACATCCCTTGCCTGGTGCATGTGCTAAATTTAGTCATGCAGAGGTTCCTGTAAAAAACCCCGATATGTCAGAGATGCTGCAGAAAGTGTTGGGCGTATGTGCGAGCTTTCGGCATTCTCACCCTGCTGCTGCTAGCCTGTCTGCGCTGCAACGTAACTTCGGCCTTCCCGCTCACTGCCTCATATGCGACGTAGCCACAAGGTGGAACTCCACCTTGCACATGCTGGAAAGACTGTGCGAGCAGAAGCAGGCGATAGTGGAGTTTCAGCTGAAGCACGCTTCGCAGAACAGCACCAGTTCACCACCAACGAGTGGGCCTCCATGCGGCACATGTGTTCCATGTTGTTCTGTTTCGAGTACTCCACCAACATGGCCACTGCCGATGACGCCATCCTCAGCATTACTATCCCTTTTCTATGTCTTCTTGAAAAAACGCTTCGGGCGATGATGGAAGAGGATGTGGCACAGGAGGAAGAGGAGGAGGAAGAGAGATAATTTCCATGGTTATCAGGCCAGTCACTCACAAGTGGCTTGGAGGGTGGGTTCCTGCACCAACAGAGGCCAGATTCACAACTGTCCAGCCAGAGCACAGTTCTGGAGGATGAGGAAAATGATGATGAGGAGGACCTGTGTTCACAGCAGGGTGGCACCCAAAGCAGCTCATGGGCATCACTGGAGCATGGCTGGGGGAATACAGAAGACACAGATGATATATCTCCCACATAAGACAGCTTGTCGGTGCCTCTGGGCAGCCAGGCACACATGAGCGACTACATGCTGCAGTGCCTAGGCACCGACCGCCAAGTTGCCCACGTTCTAACCAGTGCTGATTACTGGATGGCCACCCTGCTGGATCCCCACTACAAGGACAACGTGTCGTCCTTAATTCTGTCACTGGAGCGTGATCGGAAAATGTGCAAGTACAAGCGCACGCTGGTAGCTGACAGTAGGGTCTCATTGGAAGCACAAGTCTAAGACAGAGGAGGAGGAAGAAGTCGCCAACGCAGCTGGGGCACTGCCAGCACCTCAGAAGGGAGGGTTAGCATGGTTGAAATGTGGAAAAGCTTTGTCAGCACGCCACAACAACCAGCATGACCAGCTGATACAGAATGTCTTAGCAGGAGGCAGTATTTCAGCAACATGGTGGAACAGTACATGTCCACACATCATGTACTGACTGATGGGTCTGCCCCATTCAACTTCTGGGTCTCTAAATTGGGCACATGGCCTGAGCTTGCCCTTTACGCCTTGGAAATGTATTGTCCGAACAAGGGGGGTGATCACAGACAAGGGGGGGGGGGGTGATCATAGACAAGCACAGCCGCATGTCCACAGCCAACATTTTCATTAAAATGAACCAGGCATGGCTCCCACAGGACTTGTCCATACCTTGTGCTTAATAGGCAAGTATAACGGTCGCACCCAGCCATTGTTATGCTCCAGGGCACTTTCTCTTCGTGCTCTTTTTTCCATTTCCCAATTATTGGGTGGCCTTCCCAAATTTATAAAAAATAAATAAATAAAAAAGAACAAAAAAACTAAAACAGTCTTGGCAACTCCTTCTCCTTCACCACTGCTTCCACCTACACTGCAACGTCTACCGCCTCCTCAACCTCCTACTCCACTTTGAACTCCGCCTCCTAGTTTAAGATTAATATTTAAAATTTTTTTTCTATTCTATGTTATTTTAAATAATTTCCCTATACATTTATTTGTTTGCAGTTCAATTGCCCAGCTCTTACCCCCATTTTGCTTACTTTTGCAGCCCTCTAGCCCTTACTATGACTATTTTACAGCCATTTTAGTGCATCAAAGTTCGGGTCCTTTGACCCGAAGTTCGGACGAACCCGGTGAACCCGAACATCCAGGAGTCCGCTCATCCCTAGTGATGAGAATTTGTAGAACAGGGACCAATTTATTATTGAAGAGGCAGAAGAGACATACAGTAGGAGACCCCTGCACAGGAGCAGGGAGATTGAGGGGACACGTGGGATTCTAGTAGTGATAGGAAATGTTTGTGCTTTGTACATTTTCTCACTAGGGTTGATTTTGAAGAAGTATTTCATCCTCTTTCGATCCTCACTCATACTGAGAGAATTGGTCATCTGTGGGGTAATTTAAAAGTTTTGAGGAAGCAGCAGAAACAGTTTATGAAGACTTCGTGATGCAGGAGACACTGTGAATGCTGTAAAGCTGGAGTCCACAATCAAAGCTGTAAGTAACTGGACGTAACTGCTTTCATATAATTAGATGTAATGTGAATCTGTTACAGTTTCTGAAAGACAAAATTCAATGTGCAATTGTTAGGTGACTTGAGTTAATCCAAGCATATCACACAGAACATCTCATACCTATAATAGCGCACTGCTGCACTCATCCATCTTTCCTTTAGGTGCCGGTAAGTGCCAATACACACATGTACAAGTGCAGCTCACAACCAGCACGGCAAAGGGTCCACAGCAAGAAGAAGCACATTTTGATTTTGCTAGGAGTACTTCCCTCCTCACTGTACATGCTATGCACAGAGCTCAGTAGTGCAGAAACACATGTAAGAATGTACAGTATAGAGAAATACCAATACTCAGTATGGTAACATTTTTAAAGGGGTGCAGAATGCTAAATTTAGATTATTCCAGATAAACTGTAGTCATGGACCAGTCACTGAAACTTCTTAAATGTATAAAACAGTGGAAAAAGTATATTTGTGTGGGGGAGGGGAATTTAAACTATAGCTATGCATAGATGCCTGCCGCCTATACCTCCCAACCTTTTGGACAGTCAAAAAGGGACACTTATGGTTCATTGTGAAAGATCCATTTTCCTATACATAGATCTATACACTTCGATAGTTTTCTCTTACAAAATAGTGCAAACATAATCTAAAATTATGTTCCCAACTGCAACAAATAATGAAATAATATACAAGATGGGCTCAAATATATAGAGAGGAACCAGACAAACACTTTCTGGGGCAATATTGTGAATGTAATAATGCAAATCTAACACCAAATGAACGTTCGGCACATTACATCTGTTTAAAGTGGTTGGTCGGCTTCTATATTGATGACCTAGCCTCAGGATAGGTCATCAATATCAGATCGGCATGTTCTCATTCCCGACACCCCCGCCGATCAGCTGTTTGAAGAGAACAAAGTGCTCATGTGTGTGATGCATTGTCTACACTGTTTACCTGTTCACCATCGACATCTCAGCAGCAAGCAGGTGTATTTGTAGCTCCTTCATTGCTATTCACTTCAATGGGAAGGAGAAGACAGAATGTAACTGCTACTTCTAGTGTGGAGTGAATCGAAGTGAAATAAATTGACTTAGATCCGAATTTCAGGAAAAATTCGATTCATCACGGAGCCAAATTTCCTCGTGGCAACAAATCAATTTTTCCTGAAATAGTAGTAAATAAAATAAAAAAAATACAAACTCACCTCCTCCATTTGCTCACAGAGAACCCGCTGTGGCCATCTTGATTGAAGAAACAGTGTAAAATCTCTCACACGGTGATGTGTTCTCTCCGTCAACAAATAGATGAGGTGACTATGTATTTTTTTTACCCCTGATTAACCCCTGAAAGGCCTAAATGTTACTGTCAGATGCCATGATCAGCCAAAAATCTGGCATCTGAGGGGTTCAATGATGGGGGGGCGGTGTGATCGAGTCATTGTGTCTACTTACAATGGAATGTGATTCATGATATAGTAATTCGTAACAAATTCAATTTCTTTGCGAAATTTGGCAAGCAGCCGAATCAAATTTTTTATAACTTAGCTTATCTCTAGCTACTTCCCATGGAGGTGATTAGGACAGAGCAGTTGTAATTACACCTGCTCGCTGCTGCAATTTTGATGGTAAGCAGTTAAATAGTGAAGAAAGCAGTGAGCGTTGCTGTCTCTTTAACAGCTGATCGGAGGGGTTCCCGAGAGTTGGAACCTGCCAATCTTGATGAGCTATGCTGAGCTATTGATGAGCTATGCTGAGGATAGGTCATCATTATATGAAACCAGCCAATTCCACAGGTTTAACTTTTGTTTGGTGCGCCACGCTATTTGCTAATTACTGGTGCAGTATGCAAATAGAATAGGCCGGCTACAATAAGTCCTTGTTATGCCAGTCAAGCTTGTGCTTGCTATAGTTCAACAAAACCAAATGATAGTTTTGGGTGTATTTTTTTCATTTCCCATTATTTTGCATCATGTTGACTTTATTCAATTTGACATTATCTTATTATTATAAACAATATCATTACCAACGTAAAAGAGGCTAAAAATATCTACATACTATGAAATAACACAGTAATACCACCATACCATGACTGAATGATACCACTATACAATGGCTGAGAAATACCACCATACTGTGTCTGAAAATTAGCACCTTAGAGGGTCTAGATAATACCACTATACAGTGACTAAATAATAAAGCTACATAAGGACTGAATAATCACTGAACATTAACTAAAAATACCATCAAATAGTCACACAACAATACCAGGCCCAATCAGTGACTGATTCATACAGTTACTAAAATCATACAATTTAAAATGTTACTCCACATCCAATAACATTTCAGTTATATGTGGGGAGCATAAAATAATAAAAGATGCCCATCCTTCCAGTTTAATCCCACAATCTTTTTAATAGGCAGCAGCAATGACATAATGACAACATGTGACTGCTGAAGTCAAACACCGTGACAGATTTTTTTTTTTTTTAACAAAAGCCTTCTACATTTAAATGATCTGCTGAATGACTTGGAAAACGATTCACGGTCAGCTTTTACCTAAAATAAAAGTTCTGCTATTTGAACTCCAAAAGTGTACTTCTCTCACAACAGAAAATGTGATTTACCATTGTCTTTAAATTCAGCAGAAAAAACATCATGTAACTAAAAGTAGAAAGTAGAAAAACAAAATACAGTGGTCCCTCAAGTTACAATATTAATTGGTTCCAGGAAAACCATTGTATGTTGAAACCATTGTAAGTTGAGTAATCGGTTCCAAAGCCCCAAAATGTCATCCAATAAAAAGAGAAAATGAATATTTATGAAAAATGAGCAGATAACTAAGACAGATACAACAAGTCCTTACATATAACATGTTACATGGAACAGTCAGGAATAGATCCTAACTAAGAACTAATACAGTTATTTTACTAGAGAAGTGACCTTGATTGGTTGGATCTGAGTCTGAGGCATTGTATGTTGAGTCTGGTTTTAACTTACCATGGGTCAGAAAAGAAGATTGTATGTTGAAAATATTGTATCCTGAGGCCATTGTATCTTAAGGGATCACTATACAAGTATTCATTGGCCCAGATTTACTAATGTATTTGTGCCTAGAATCTGTCTAAGGGCTTATGCACACATTTTCTTTCTGTGTCCGTTTTTTTTTTACGGATCGTATGTGGAACCATTCATTTCAATGGGTCTGAAAAAAGAAAATGGAAGTTAGGGCTCATGCACACGACCGTATGTATGTTATGGTCCACAAAACACTGATCCACAAAAAATGGGTGAGGTCTATGTGCATTAATAGAACAGTACTATCCTTGTCCCTTATGTGGACAACAATAGGACATGCTCCATACTTGTTCTAACAGACATACGGAAACGGAATGCGCACAGAGCAAAGAAACACGGAAAGAAAATCCGTTTGTGTGCATGAGCCCTTACTCCTTGTGCATTCCATTTCCGTGTGTCCGCAAAAAATAGAAAATGTCCTATTATTGTCTGCTTTTCGGACAAGGATAGGACTGTTCTATTAGAGGCCATCTGTTCTGTTCCGCAAAATATGGAATGCACACGGACATCATCCATATTTTTTGCGGATCTGTCCTATCACAGAGCAGGAGAACACAAAGGACAGATTCGGCACATAACTGAGCCTAACGGAGCACCCAGGCTCCAAAGACTATAATGGAGTCTGTTAGGTTTCCGCTCAAAGGAAGATTTTCGAAGCAGAGACAAAAGTTGTGCATACAGGACTTTTTGTCTCAGCTTCAAAAATCTACCTCTGAGCGGAAACCTAATGGACTTCATTATAGTCTAAGGGGTCCGTAGGCTCCGATCAGCTGAGTTATGTGCCAATTTTTTTCCCCAACTTACTCAACATGGGGCGTGGCATAGCAAGAAAGGAGGTGGGGCCTAAGATGTGACATTTTGCACCAAAATTGTGCTACAATCCTGCCATAAAATTCTGCCTCAAAGTAAACCAACGAACAGTTGGTACAGAGTTAGATAAAAGTGTCTATCCTTGGAGCAGGTGTATCATCCAGCCCGAGCCCCTGTGATAAATATGGTGCAGGTCTAGAAAACCTACAGTTGTGTTCAAAATTATTCAACCCCCACTGAAATTGAGTGTTTTGGCCAGTTTGACATTGATTTTGATCATTTCAGTCATCTTGTTTACAATTAAATCAA